>JBBPCX010000035.1:5904945-5928634 GCA_037974365.1 Hydrocynus forskahlii
AGGTACAGCAATGTTTGAACACCCAAAGACATGCAACATGCAATAAGATATTATTATTATTATTATTATTATTATTAAAGATAATAATATTCTGTTTATCTATCTTACCCCAATCTATGATTAGATAGTGGATAGCAGCAAAGTGTACTCAGAAAAAGACCTTTATGTAAATGAGGTCATTGCGTAAGGGTTTTAAACCTTCTTCAGAAAGTGCTCACTAGAGAGAAGTGCAGAATCATGAAAGACTGCACATGTGCATTAGAAGGGTTAAGAGAGAAAAGAAAAGACAACTGAGAGCCATGTGACCACTCTCTCTTGCCTGTACTCATAAACAGTACATTCCATAGACTGAGAGAAAGAAGAGCAAAATAGAGAGGAAGAGCAAAGGAGAGACAGTAAAGTTAGAGAGATCAGCCCCCTACCTCTTTCACACTGAGGGCCTGTGAATCCATACACACATGCACAGCGGTTCGACCCAATGCAGCGTCCTCCGTTCTGGCACTTCTTCTCACACACAGCTAAAACACAACCAAAAAGAGCTCTGAAAGCCATTTTCTCAAATATAAAGCTTAATTTACTTTAATTCCGCACTTTTATGCGCAGCTGGCAAAAACTGAAAATCATTTTCTCCATGCAGGAGACACATAACTGAGGATCTGGTTTATCTGTGGGATTACTAGAGTGTCATACTTTCAGTAAAAGCAAATTAGGACCAGAGCAGCTGTATATCAAGCATATTAAAGATTACTGGTGATATCTCACATCAAAATTCTACAGTCCTACAGCCACCCACAGAAAAACAATGTGTTTTTTCCATAGTCTCAAATAAGTGAGAGAAATATTGTGATTAGCTCGTATTATTTTTGTCTATTATGTGTCAGGTAGTGAATTAGATTTTAAATCAGATAATGGGGGAACACACTGGTAGATGAATTCAACAGGTGAGGTGAAAGGGCAACCAAACTCTTTTATTTTTCACGTAACAATACACAGGAGTTGAATTTTGCTTTGATATAAATGTGAATGAAGTCATTGCATTAATTGGCCTAGAAATCAAAACCACAAAACAAACCACAGACTTGCAAGTTTTGTTTTACTGTTGATTTTACTGTTGAAGAAATGCCCATAATGTTTTTTTACTGTCAATCAGTAGGTTTAACTTTTTTTTCATGGTTCACTTCAGTTTTCAGTTCCTGAGCCACGGTTTCGTTTCCACGACAGTCCGTTTAATTAAACTATTGATGTTTATAATTAATATCATTTATTAATAATGCAAGATCTCCAAAAAACAAACCCGAAGCATGTACAAAACAGAATTAAATAAATTGCTTTTAAAATGTTCTCTTTTAAAACATTATCGTTAATGTGATGTATGATGTGAGTTATGCAGCTATGTGTGTGCAACCGAGCAGTACCACAGTTCTTCAAGGAAAGTAGCAATGCACCCAGGCAGTTCTTTTCAGTCAAACAAGACCACGCATGTTTTTTCACGTTATTTTGGATAGTGTAGGACCAGACATCTCCACAACAGTGGGCCTCCTCCTCTGACCAGCGAGCACAATAACAAATTCAATGTTGAATGTTAAGAACTTCCAATTCATTTTTCAACCAGTGACCTGCTCCTCAATTATTTCCATTACTGCATGCTGAACCACCGAACTCCCAGACTGCAGATTTCATCACTACTATCAAAGCATTTATAACTAATGCACATCTTTGGCTGCTTTGAGGAAAACATATTGTATTGGCAAGCTAACTAACTATCCTATAATCTCAAAATTAATTAAACATTTTTTGCTGTTTACTTTCAAAAGGTCAGACACAACTCAGACAAAAAATAATTCCCTTTTCATTTGAAAATCTGATCCTTAAAAGAAGTCAGATTCCACTGGGCCAGAAAATATCACTGTTATACAACGCCTGTTAGTTTTACTGGTTCTCTCTCAGACTAAATCTGTCACTTCGCTTGAAACCGGGTCAAATCACTTATCTTTCAAAAGACACCTATCGACACGGACAGACAGGATGCACAATGGACCTGTTTACTGTGAGAAAATATGGGAATTCCATAAAGGACTGATTTAGGGGTTTGACCACAGCGAGTCTGACATTTAAAACTGCAGATCTTCGACCTTTCCCACATATTTCTCCGACAGAATGACAGGACAGCACGACAGGTTCCCTGGCCCTTTCTCCCCTCCAGCAATGGCTACTGCCCACAGCTCCTCAAAGTGATTTATACCTGCTGAAAGCCTGGAGCTTCTTGACGATTAGAAAAATGCAGGTGGTGCAACAGATGCTACACTGAACAGATGCTGCTAACCTACAGACTGGGTGCTGCTATTTGTGGCACTGCAGGAGTTTTTAAGGCCTTTTCTTTTTTTTAACCTGGTTTTGGTGTTCTGTATGTAAACTAAAAGTAAGTGTTTCTATGAAAGTTTGATTGCACTGTTTGTGGGCTTCCATCCAGGGCTATAATCAATGCTTTTTATAAACAGTGGGGTAGATATTATAAACAGCGGAAGTAAAAGGATAACGTGCTGGAAGCAAAAAAGAGAAATCGAAAGTAGTTTGCTAGAAGTACAGTACACTAGGTGGACAAATAAAATGGTGGTGCTTTATTTGAAGACCATTTACACATAATACTGTTAGAAACATTAAAAGCAGTACTTTTTTATATGGATTGTACATATCAGTCCAATTAATGTTTTCAATGCCAACAGAAATGTATAACTCTTTCACTAAACTGTGCTCACTGGGCATGTTGGTGAATATCACAGATAAAACAATAAAATGAATACTACAGATAAAACACAAAATAAACAAATAAAGCAAAAGAATTGGAGTTTGAGGGAAACGACCCACGCTGTCTTGGGAATAATAACAGAATCTTTTCATACATACTCAAGTATTGCTTTTATAATAATTTATTCAATGCTTATAAATGTGCTACCCTTATAGGGCAGCACATGTATAAGTACTGAATATATGAATTAACTCAGTTACATTATACATTATATCCATTATGCTGAATCCAATTATCAAGTGTGGACTCATATGTAATCTGAATGAGAAACAACTTTGTTAGTTCACTTTTGTGTTACTCACGCTGTCCACAGTAGGGCCCTGTGAAGCCCTTCTGACACTGGCAGTGGTCCTCCTCACACACTCCTCCATTCATACACCTGATGTTACACTGCTGGGCTACAGGACAGAAAGAAAGAGACACTGTAAACTTGGCCACACAAATCTGTCTGCAGGCTGTTAAAACTTCACAACAGTTTACGAGCCCTGTAGGACGAGGTTACCTTTTAGGCAAATGTTTTTATTGCCAAGGTCATAAATATGTTCAAAAAGACAAAAGGTGTTTTAATATCTCAGACAAGATTTTCATCCCTTTTTTCCATTTCAAATTTTAAGCTACTGACTGAAACTTACAGGATTTGGCTGCACAGGATGGGGCGATTTGACCAGTGGGGCACGTGCACATGTTGGGCCTGGAACAGAAGCCATCACCACAGCTATTGCGGCATATGGCTTTAGCAGAAAGAGAAAGTGGGAATGTTAACATGGTAGATATTTATATACACACACAAAATCCATAACTACAGCCTTGGAAAAAATAAAAGATCATTTTTTTTCTGGTTATTGCTTTTGCAGTTTGTGCGAGTGTGTCTGTGAAAAATGTGCATGTCACTATTGTTTTATACACTATTGTATGACTCACAATTACAAACAAAAAAGGTTCGGAGAAAATGTATAAATAATACATATAAATAATTTATAATGCCTTGGAAATGTTCAACTACACAACACTCTTACATTGTGATATTAAGAGCATTGTGTGTGCATGTGTGAGCTCTATTTCATTTACGACATTTAACAGACGCTTTTATCCAAAGCGACTTCCATTCCCTAACTACAGGGACAGTCTCCCTAGAGAAACTTGGGGTTAAGGGTCTTGCTAAGGAACCCCGTGGTGGTTTCGCTGAAGGTAGGATTCAAAGCCATGACCTCTTGGTCCAGTATCTTACCCAGTATCTTACCCACCATGACCCAGTATCTTACCCACCATCTTACCCACTAGGTCACCACCACTCCATCCTGAATCAGGTTCTGTTTCATCCCAACAGAAACTGAATCAGGAGTGAAGGTGCTGGAATACAGCACTTAGAAAAGCTGCTATTCAAACACTACTGCACTTACAACGCATATGGAGCCATTTCATATTTTTTACACAGCTCACACTGCAATAGTTCATAAAAGTATAGAAACCAGTGCATTTCTCACACACACACACACACACACACACACACACACACACACACACACACACACACAAACAGCCACAAACTGTACAAACAGTGAACAGAAAAAAAGGGAAAAGTGGTCTCTTATTTTTTTCCATGGCTGTATATATGCACACAAAACAGAACAGAAAAGAAAATGAAAAGAGAACTGTATTCCCCAGGTGCAGTTTTGCACTTTGAGCCAACAGAAGACAATTTAAGGCAGCTGATGAATGTTTGCCTTTCTTTAACATCTAATTCCCAAGCATACATATGTGTCTAGGTGGAGCACATCCAAAGTCTCCATTAAGCAAGATTTAACGAAATGTCCCCGGACTATAAACGTTTGGAAGAGAAAGAGAATTTTAAAACTGCAAAGTAATGCATCTGCTGTCCTGAAGAATAAGACCACACACTCAAGTTACTACTGTTACTACTGTTACTACTGGGCCATCATTCTAACCAATAATGTGGCTAAAGGGGTGCACAACATAAGCACCAGCCTCTAGGATGCTCCACCTGGTATGTACGTGAAGCAGGTTTCTAAATCAAACTCAAATTCATCTGAAAAAAACGCCTACATGAAGAAGATTCAGAGGAGAGCACATTCAGAGTGTGAGGAACTAGACAGCTGGATACATTTTCGCCTGATTATTTTTCATGAAATTGATACTTAGATTAATGCATGGTTCCACATATTTTCAGGGTTTGCACATTTCCTGAGCCGAGTCATAGACTCCACTGCATTCTGAATGAAATTTTTCATTAAGAGGAATATGTGTGATTAAAGCATGCCTGGGATGCTGGCCCTTAAAGGAATAGTTTAGAAAAAAATGTATACAATGTTCCACAATTCCCAGATGAACTCAATAAGCCAAGGTATGTTTGGAGTCTAAATTTTGCTACTTGAGCGATAGAGACACAAGGCAAATGTTGCTGACAAATACTAGAATCCAATAGTCGTCAAAATATCTCTCAACCTCATTAACCACAACCAGCTCCTCATTAAGGTCATGCAGATTTGGATGCAGTTTCGTTCACAGGCCTCTAATTTACGACTGCTTTTGAACGGCAACCATTTTTGACTGAAATAGCTGCCATTAGTGGTGAAGTTCTGTTAATTTTTGCAGCACACAATAAACCATACAGAGTCCTAACCACACTGACAAGTCTATGCCACCTTAATGAACAGCAGAGAGTGAGGCTCTTAGAGTAACTTGTAAAACTATGAGTCTAACTATGAGACTAAAAAACACTTGACTTTAATAAAGTAGCAAAATATGGACTCCAAAAATGCCTTTGCTGATCAACTACATATGGGGTGAGTGACAATTGGCATACATATGCTGAACCATTCCTTGAAAGACAAAAAATCATTGCTTTTCATACAGAAAATACAAAACGATCAATAAGAGTGAATGCAGTTTTATTTGTATGATTAGTTAATATCCTTCATGTGGTGGTTTTATGAGTAATTACTAAGCTAATAGGCTCTTACTGGAAAATGATGGGGCCTAGCCATTAGTCATTAGTTTTCCATCTGACATGGAAGATAAAATGTTATTTGCCCATATGGTTCTTGCCCAAGCAATCTCAAAGATCATCAGGTCCACCTTTACCTTTTCCTTTGAACACAAGCATAAAATGTGCCTGGCTAGGTAACTTCTAAACTTCAGACGCAATCAATATGGTGTGTGAAACAAAACAGCAAGCAAAGGTGCAAGCGAAAGTGTCCTAGCTGCAGTGTCCCAATGACCAGCTCAGCAAAGAGACAGTTTATTATCTGCAGCATCTGGTGCATTACTTACGCACGATACACTGGTTACCCCCGGGCAAAGTCTTCCAGCCTGGACAGCAGTAGGAGTGCAAACGAGATCCACATACATTGGGCCTGTAGAAAAGTATTGACAGTCTGCCTCAGTGTCAGAGCTAAGATTTGCTTTAAAACTGACAAATTTTCCATCTCTGCTTGGGAAAATGCCATAAACTTAGCCCTTAAGCAGTAAGGGTGATGCGCAAACACAGTGATGTTCAAAAAAATCTTTCAAACTGTCTGCACTTTATGCTATTTTGCACTTGCACATCACCTGCCCTGAGATGAAAGATGGCTGTATGTACTGTTCCAAGTTCTTGTGTAAAGGGCCCATATAATTTCAAAACATACCATTCACTCTTCAGTCTGTACAGTCCAAATTATAAGGAGTGTTCGAAGCTTGATACTTCTTTTTGAATGAGACACAGCACAACACACAATGTCAGTCAACACAGGGGTCTATTTCATTCCAGGTGATAAAGAGAGGCTGGCAAACATCATGTAACAATAAATTATGATTCTTTTGGTACATAAAGCCTTACAAATGTTATAACTGAACCTAAAATGACTATGCTCCCTTTAAACAGTGTGAGAAGATTGGTGACAAATATGGTATGGTATTTCATGTTAAGAATTACAAATATCACACTGGAAAGAATGCGGCAGGACTAAAGGACTTTGCATGCATCACCTGGGCCACCCAGGCAGGTAACCTGGCTGCTAAAGGGGAGAAACAACATTGCACCCATTGCCCCAACTCCCAACCTAAAAGGGAGTATTTAGTTACCTCCACTGTGCTTAAAAAAAACAGAATACGAATAACATCCTTCCGACCAAAGGATACTACTAAAAAATATCCATTAACCTGCAACCTCAGACAGTACAGCAGCCTAAATCTGAATAGATTAACAGTAAACTGCAATAATACACGAGCAGGTATGAAAAAATAAAGTCTTCAAGAACCAGTTTTCATTTCTGCCTCAGCTCCCTCAAGTATTAAGGCAAAGTGAAGCCAAATGTGCCAGGATTCTGCTCAGTGTAACGTCACTGTTCTGAAATTCAAGTCATGTCATGTCATTTTAAAAGGAAGAAAGATAATGGTTCATAGAAGGGTGTGCCATGGTGGGAACCCTTTTGGCTCAGCCAATTAAACCATTTACGTTCAAACCCCCACTATCATCATTATTTAGTAATGGAGTAGCTCATATAGCTACTTTTAGATAAGTGAGCACTATTAACAGCTTAATGGTAAGTGTTACACCCATACAATTCATATTAAGGATGTACCCATGTATTAAGGACTTGGCATATTATATAACTTCTGCAACATAGTTGGAAAGAACTTTCTGCAGAATGAACAATGAGACATTGAACCGCTTTAATTTCAATTAAAAAAAAAAAAACAGAAAAACTGGGGTGTTCAAAAACTTAGGCCTGGAAGAGTCTATATAGCTCTTAAGAGACCACTGCAAAAATTTTCAGTTTCTCAGGTTTTATCTTTTATGGCTGCAAGTATTGAACTGAACAGCTTTGCCTCAGTTTTTAAGAACTCCTGACAATATTTCTCCTAATTTCCAAATAAAAATATTGTTCTTTAGAGCATAATTTTAAAGGAAATGACAAAACATCAAAATAAGTGAAATGATGCAGTGCTGACAGAACTTGAATAATTAAAAAAAAAAAAAAATCTCTTGTTCACTCTTAAACAAAATGGCAATAATTACCTTTGATGAACTTTTAGTAGTGTTTTACCATCCAACTGGTCACACTGCCAGAGGAGAGTGTTGATTACACCAGTGTTTTTATACTTTCAGAATGAGGTGCTTGTGCATGAATTTAATAGACACTGGCATGGAATGGTTGTCATACTCATAGAGATGCTGATTTAAAAATAAACTGCAGTAGTCTCTTATTTTTTTCCGGAGCTGTATATAATGTGAATATGTTAATATGTTAAACTGTGCATTTTAGGTGAAGAAACCCTATATCAAATCGAAAACTTCTATTAAGTGCCCCATTATCTCATTTAAATATGATTTTGGGGAGTGTGGGTGGAGAAAGCAAGCTACGTACCTCCTGAAAGGTATGTAATAAGGGGTGTAACAACACATACATTCTCAGCTTCCACACTGTGTTTGGTCCTGAGGTCAAGATTCAGTTGATTTTTTGATACTGCTAAGTTTTATGCATCTGTGCAAAAAATTACACTAAATGGACAAAAGTATTGGGACATGTTTTTCAAGATTTGGGCTAGGCTTCTTTACATCCAGTGATTTTAATGCTTCAGCAGACCAAGATATTTTGGATAACGCCACGCTTCCAACTTTGTGGGCACAGTTTGAGGAAGAACCTTTTCTTTATGGTTTGATGAGTTCAGTGTGGAAGAACCAGACTGGCCCGCACAGAGCCCTGGCCTAACGTCATCCAACAATTTCTGGGATGAAGTGGAACAGAGACTTGAACGGCATTCTCATCCAATAACAGAGCCTGACCTCATAAATGCTCTACAGAATGAATGGGGACTAATTCACATAGAAACTCCAAAATCTTGTGGAAAGCCTTCCAAGAAAAGTGGAAGCTGTTATAATGGCAAAGGGGGGACCAACTCCATATTTAAGTCTATGTATTTGACTGCAATGTCATTAAAGTCTCTGTTGGTCTAATGGCCAATACTTTAGTCCATATAAACACAAAGCAACTGAGGTTTACACATTGTAGGCGCATGCACTGAGAAACCTAGTCATATAGTATCCTTTGTGATAAAATCGTTACACCCTTAGTTTTTAAAGAAGAACATCCAGAGCTCGGGGTCCTCCTGCAGGCACTCACCCTCTCAGCGCCTCCTGCTTCCCGCGTCTCCTCACTCGGCTGGCGGGGCTGCCGTCCACCTGAGCCCGGCCGGTCCTCCCGGGGGCAGCGGGCAGCTCCGTGACCACCTTCCCCACCAGCACGCCCAGCACAGCCACGTACCCAGCCAAGCGCCACAAACTCCACAAACTCCGTTCACACGACATCATGCAAATCTTGCTATTCCTCGCATTCGCCTTGGTGGAGCTCCAAAAGCGCAATTATTTCCCCCAAAAGCAAGAAAGACCACAGTTCAGCTAGAACAAGCCCATTATGCCCTTTTTAGACGATTAGACTCCTGAAACTGGAAAAACTACTGTAAACAACTAAACAGCGGAGTGTGAGGAAAAAACGCAGCACATATCCCGGTAAAAGAGAGATTTTGCTGGGTTTTTTTTTCTGGAGCAGCTCTGAAGGAACTTGGTGTTTCTCCCAGTCATCAGTGAGGAGGCAGAGTCTCAGAGCTCCAGAGCCTCGCGCGCCTCCGGGCTCTCAGCAGCGCGTGCACAGGTCGCGGCCCACAGGTGGGGAGGCAGGAAGACGCACATTACCTGCTCAGTCATTCAGAACTGACCTAACGACCACCCTGACCACCCGGCCACCACGAGCCTGCCAGCAGAACGCCTCAGTGGGAGTCTATCAAAGGCTGTTATGATTTTTTACTTTCCAAAGCAAATGCACGTAGTAACTAGGTCCATTTGCATGCACTTAAATGTCAGTTTTTAACCACCCCCCAACAGTTCTGCTTAAAAAGCATGAAGATGAAAACAAAATCACTTCGTTCCAGGAAAACTGGAACTGTGTAGTGATAGGAACCAGACGTCTGGAAAGCATACAATTGTTCCAAATATGCTGCCAAATGATGATGATCATTTGGAGATGACGTTTGGGTGGAAGGATACATAATTACATGTATAACGTATTGGTGGAGTTGGTGCAGAATAGTCTTAATAGATATATATTTCCCTCTTATCTATTTGCTAACATTTTACTGTTATCAACATTACATTCAAAATCCCAAGGTTGGTTCACTAGTCATTCTGGACGGTAAATAAAATACTCCATTCGCACTGTAAACATTGTGGGCCCTGGTTCCCATCACCTCCACTGTAATCTTGAGTAGGCAATGTTTGTCTACAATGAACTATTCCCTATTAAACCACTTGTTTACATCTCAACCATTAAATTAGCAGTAATTAAAAAATCCCATTAAGAACAGTCTTGATGGCGTTTGTACTTTTTGGAGTAGCTGTATAGCAGTCTCCTGAGGAGCAGTTAGTGTTCTCCTCCAAGCATGCTGAACTGTCCAATGATGCGGCCAAAAAAAAAAGATGTAATGATACTTGATGTGACTCTGAGGAGCTGCATGATGACCTTCATCCTCCAAGTGGTGGTGGCATTTTGTGACTTGCGGGAGTCCTAGCTAGTGGGACGAATTGAACACAACTAAACTGTGGAGAAAAATGTTAACGATTTTAGTGACACTTTATCAAATTGTTGGGTTCATTTCGTTACAAAAAAGATCCCAAAAAGAAAAGACCATCACCTAGCTTGTTCAGACTCACTTGATTCCCCATGCTGATCGACATTCCACTGCCTTTCTTTAAGGAACCCCCCACTTGAGGTTTTGGGTCTGACACTGCTTTACATTTTTCTGAAGTTGCTTTTGATTGTTTCTAAATCAGTAATGACATTATTTAACACCTTTGGTTTTAGTTCACGTGACCTTCAGAGCACTTCCAACTCTGCTGCCCATCCTTCACATAACAGCTGTTTAGAATAGTCAGTTATGGTCTGTACTACAGTGTACTTTAGTCCTCATGTACATGTCAATTTAGTTATAAATATATAGAGCCCATTCATAAATATAGAGCCCATTCATAAATATAGAGCTGTATCTCTAGCTCTGCTTCCTTTGGCCATACAGTAAATGAAATGTTTGCTCCACTATTGTAATTACTAGATGACAAACCATGTCAAATTTATTTAGTAATAAGTATAAAGAATAAAAACAAAGCAATACATTCTGTAAGTAGAACTCAAACAGGCCAATAGTGTGAGAGTGTATGTGAGAGAGAGAGATAGAGAGAAAGAGAGAGTGAGAGTGAGAGTGTGTGTGTGTGTGTGTGTGTGTGTGTGTGTGTGTAGGTGTGTGTGTGTGTGTAGGTGTGTGTGTAGGTGTGGCAGAGCTCATCCGTGTTAATCTAATCTGTAATTTCCTCATCTTCCAGTGTACACTTGCTGATGCCCTCAAGCATTCCGTTGATAACACTTAACATTCATCCTGTTTGGCACAGCGGTGCTCAGCATTTGGAGGCATCATCTCTTTTCATTAATTACACAGCCAGAAAAAAACACTGGTTTAAAAGCATTCCAGAGTTTAATGCTTCTGTATTGTTTTCAAGATTATTTTATTACAGTCCATGGCTTCCTGGCAAAGATTTGTATGTCTTTGCTGACCTCTAGTGGAAGTACAATATTAAGTTAGAGTTTGTTTCTTATCTACACTATTTCAAAAATGGAAAAGTTTTAAACATTTATAGAATGTACAAGAAGTTTGAAATAAGATAAGGGAGACAAAGAAAACTGCCGATGTAAATTCTGTCATTGTATTTGTGTTCATTGTAATACACACTTTTTGCAGCTCAGGTTTTGTGTGGTAGCACCAAGTCAGGGTGCCTGGACTTGTACTATAAAGGCCCTCAAATGAGTGGAAGAACATCTTCAAGGCTGTATTATTCCCTTGACTTAATACTGCTACAGAATCCATTGACCTGAAGTACAGAAGACTTTCAGACATCCAGGTTTTTAAAGGCTGAAACATGCATAATACAAGAAGAAACTAACTGAAGCTAAGAAAAAGAAGCCATATTTCTAAAGTGCAGTCTACAAACAATTAGATAGAGGTACAACGTCTGTTTTTGAATTTGAAAAGAAACAATGACTGAGGTTTAACTGCCAGAGTTAATTCAAGGATATGGATACTCAAAAGTATCCAGACAACTCTCCTAATTAAAGAATCCAGTTACTTTAAGGCACCCAGTAAAAACACAGGAGTTCATTTACACACCCACAGCTATCATCTCCACAGAAACCTCACAGCAGCTTCACTTTCCAGATACAGATTCTGTATCACTGAAATTGGCCAACATGAGAAAGAAAACAACCAAAGCCAACTTCTGTATAAATACCAGTAAAGCTGTGAACTTCAAATGTTGAGTTTCCTTAAAAACCTCTGAAACCGACTGCCTCACTTTTTCAAGGAAAGTTGACAAACTATAAAGTCTAAAGCTTGATTTTAACAACAACTAAACTGTTCATTTGTAACCATTTAATTGTTACATTTTAACATTCAAGATCAGAAATTTACCTGCCTTTATAGTGTGGTATCAAAGATGAACTAGCATCTAATACCACTTCACTATGAGAAATATGGAAAACCCTATAGCAACATTATATTTAAAAAATGGAAACAGTAGAAAATCATCTGTTTTTGGAGTTCTATGTAGTGACATAGTAGATAGCACCACTTTTTTTAGTACAACTGCATTTTTTTTTAATGCAACTAAAAAGCCAATTAAATTGCTGATAAACATGTTACCAGCCTTTAACGTTCAAGTTAATATATTAGTAAAATAAATTAGTTTATAACTCTGAGGAGTATGAAGACAGTTCCCTGTATAACAATAAGCAGTAAAAGTGGGTCTCCCATGTTGTAGTGTAAATAAAATTCAAAATTCGGGAGCGCGTTCCTTCCCTTGTGACTAGCCGATGCATTCAGAGTCTTATCTTTCCTGAGACGATGTCTTCATAAACGCTCTGAGAGAGGGTGACGTAGGTTTTCTTACAGCTGTCAAGAAAGTAGAGGGGGTCTTGTACAGCTTGGGGGCAGAAGCCCTCCTCCACTAGATGTTTCTTCTGCTGCTTAAAGGTCTCTGTCACATCCAAGGACGTCTGTGGAGGAGAAAGAACAACAAAGTTCAGAAACAGATGTTTTCTCCTCTGAGGACACACCACACACATACGCCTGATGACAGGCTAAGAGACAAATTAGACAGTGGAATGCGGGAAAACTAAAAATCGGTGGTGAACGAGTTTAAAGCATGATTTGCAATGACAGGGTACATGCCATGCATAATAATTAAAGACCAAATAAAGGAGAAAATGACTATGGCTCATAAAGAACAAGCTGATCCACTGAGAGTACAGAGCAATCATTACACAAAGTTCATTTACACCAAAACACCATAATAAACACGTTACTCTGCTGTAGTCATACATGTTACTGTGAAAAATGACTACTGCCATCTTACCTGCACTCTTAAAAACCAGGGCCAGGAGTATGCAGGAAGGTTCTGTCCTAAGTGGTTGTAAAGACTTTCTCCATCCAGGTCATGGCCTTCTTTTAAGACTACAGCTGCCATGCCTGCTCTTCCTTCATAGCCTGTGAAGCAGAATTGGAACACGTTATTCACATTAAACTTACCTGGAACAAATACACTTGCATAAGAAATGCTGCATGCCATATACAAAACATACAGTAATATGTAAATGTTTTCAGTCAAAGTGAAAATAAGCCCATCCTCTGTGGAGAACACAAAACTATGGCATTTTATTGCTATTTTTGGTGCATATTTTCTATAAGTTTGAGTTTGGAAAAATACAAAATGTGCTTTAAGTTTTTTCAATGCATTAAAAATGCACAGAAGTGAGTTACCTCTAGAAAAATGTGTACTTATTGTGACTTAGAAAATCAAACATGTCATGATGGGTGCTCAATTGTTTCAACAGTACAAAAAAGTATCTGAACATTAAGGCAGGTGAAGAAAAATGACTGAATAAAAAAAGCTACACATGATGATTTATTACTACTCTGGGGTACAAAGTGAAAGATTTAGGACAGCGATTTATAGAAATCAGTAAAATACCATTTTACCATTCATGGTTGTCATTTATTAAATTGTTGTGGGTCTGACATGAATACTGCATTTCTGTCAAAACCTGAAAGTACCCACACTGAAAGTCAAAATTGTGGTTCTCCTTAGATATTGGGGTTTCAAGAACTATAAGAAGCTCAATAGAGATGAAGCTGGAACTGGAGTACAAGGAGTTCATGCTATATCCACTTTAAAGGGTTACTTATACTAATGTATTTCAGCTGATGTATTTGATATGTTCATGTGAGACTAAATCAAAATACACCACTCAATACAATGAAAGCACTGGCAAAAACCCCACTGTTGATAGAGGAACCATTCAATTGTAGTTTGGCTTAACTTCAGAGGATCTCAACTTCATGAGTGATCTCATAATTATAAGGTCAAAGAGGACTTCAGTCACCTGGCACGGTGACACCATAGACGTTCGCTTCCTGCAGGAAATGCAAACAGCCTAAAACTTCCGACACCTCTGTGGTGGCCACATTCTCCCCTTTCCATCTGTCAACGAAACACAAACAATGTCTCATGCAAAAGCGTAAGTTTTGAATCTAATGAAAAATGGAAAATTATATTGGCTCTTTGGCTATAGGTTTGGTTTGTTACCCTAAAATACATGAAAAACAAACCTTCTATACATGTGCTCTTAGTCTGTTCCTTTACAAACAAACACAAATTCACCAACTGAGCACTAACTTAATAAACAAATACACTGTGTGAATAAAAGTATTGGGCCACCTGACCATTACACCAACTTTAATGACATTGCATTCAAATACAGACTTTATTATGGAGTTGGTCCCCACTTCGCAGCTATAACAGCTTCCACTCTTCTTGAAAGACTTTCCACAAGATTTTGGAGTTTCTATAGGAATTTGTGCTCATTCATTCTGTACAGCATTTATGAGGTCAGGCACTGATGTTGGACAAGAAGGCCTGACTCACAATCTCCGTTCCAGTTCATCCTAAAGGTGACAGATGGGTTGAGATCAGGGCTCTGTGTGGGACAGTCAAGTTCTTCCACACCAAACTCATCCAGCCATGTCTTTTTAGCACTGGGGTACAGTCATGCTGGAATAGAAAAGGTTCTTCCCAAATTGTGTCCACAAAGTTGGCTTGGTGTTGTCTAAAATGTCTTGGTCTGCTGAAGCATTAAAATTAAGCCCTTCACTGGAAGTAAGGGGCCTAGTCCAAACCTTGAAAAACAGGTGTGTCTCAATACTTCTGTCCGTACTGTGTAGTTGATTTGAGTAAGTCAGACAACATGTACAAAGTTAAAACAGAGCAGGTTTGAGGATAGAATTGTAATTACCAGATAAAACCAGAAGGTAAAATGTTATGATGAACACTTTTTTCCACGTTGTAATGAAAGTCTATACCAATTAACCCAGAGAACCTGTGGTGAGGATGATCACTTGATAAGATCTTCTGGTTTTGACAGACACTAGAGGGCACTCCTGACCAAGTCCAGAATGAATGGATTCAGATGGCACATTTGCGGACAATTGTGCAAAACAAAACTATTTCACAACTGCTGCTATTTAAAGACTCTGCTGAGCTCCAGTTATGGGAATTTCTGACAGTGACTTGTACATACAAGATACATTATGCAGAGTGCAAACAACCAATAGAAGAAATAAGATTGCCGAGCAAGAAGCACTCAGTAGCCAGAATGCTGACATCCTCCTGCCTAACACCTGTTTACTGTACATGAATATGCTGGAGTTTATTCTTCATCCAAGTTATTCTGTTATCCAAAACTAAAGAAAACCTCTGGATGAAATAAATATTTTATTTCATTTCATTCCCATTTAAACTCATTCAATACGGGATTCTTCACAGACTCTCTCTGGTGGTTTTCGGTCTTATTGTTTCAGGATAAGCAGCAATCAGGGTTCTCATAAACTAGCTCTGGACAACCTGAAATCCCTAATAAACCGCTGTGCTTGTTGGTTCGTGTCCCAGGTGATGTTAAGCATGATCATATATATAATTAAATTACTATAATCTTGTTTTTATGATCCAGCTGCTTTTGCCCACCACTCCCACCGATCACTGACCAAAAACACTTGGCCAGCTCAAGCTCAACCTAGTATAATTGCAAGAAAAGTTACGAGAGGAGCTCATGTGTGAACAGAATCTAGTACTTCACCACAAACAACTGAGACATCTAGATGTTTCTGCTACTCCTGTTTTTACAATTTCAGTTAAGTTTGGGTGTTAAAACCTCACAGTAATGAAGGTTCTGAAAACACAGTACTGTATTTTATTTATCAATCTGTAGAGTGACCACTTTTCACAGCACAGCACACAGTGTGAACAATGTGAATTTTTTTCTCTTTTTCTCAGAATAGTAGTGTTAGGCGGAAAAGCCCTTTGCTCCAAAAAAACATGAATACTGTGATTTTGCAAAGTACTCTTCTATCCTATAATTAAAAGGCACTTTTTTTAACAGAAAACCCTATAGAAACAGATCTCAAACCACAAAGTTACCTCCATTAAGGAAAAAAAATGATCTTTTCTCTTGGATTTCACTGGCCTACATACAATATTTCTCTCTCAGAGTTAATAAATTACCATGGTTTTGTGTCAAACTTTGTGGTGTCCACGACGTGCAATACTTGAGAAAGACAAATGGCTCCATTGTGACCCCTGCTTTCTGGTGTCTTCAATCAAGGCCCCAAGCTTTTGACCTGATGGCATGCTTGTTAATGTGCCTATTGTTCTCTGAGCCCCTCGTCATGGCGGTTATTTCCTCATTAACATCTCAGAGATCTCTCAACCAGCCATGGAGGCGGTTCTCTTTTACCCTACTCTAAAGTACATTACTATCTATTGACAGGCCGTCCTGAGATGGGCTTTGGCAGAGGACCCTTGCGTCACTGCTGGCATTTTCATGAATGGAGGCAGCCTAGTTCTTGGCCTGGCTCTTCAGATGCTGTGCCAGGTTCTATTAGTCTCGGTCAGGGTTTCAACCAGAGCAGAGAGGTTGGGAAGCTTTCTGCGCTGAGCATTCTCACTGGGGTGGGCTCATTCACATGAGGGCTAGAATTAGGATTAGTCAGCAGAAGGGTCAGTGGCACTGGGGATACAGCAGGGTGCTATCAAGGACTTATGGCACTGGCAATGCAGGCCAGTTTTAATGAATAGCAGCACATTAATCTTAACATTCAGCGGTTCTTTCAGAATTTCTGGTCAAAAGACCCGATTCCCTGTCTTCAAGGACAAGACCAGACTAAATATTCGAAAAGGTTTAATTGTGGTCTGTCACGTTCAGAAGCATGAGTCTGAGAAACTGTAAGCAAAAAAGAGCCAGCAAGCTCTGACCATACCTGAATGTGTCTCCAATCCTATCTTTGAAGTAGACAAAGTCTCTGTGGTCCTGGAGCATCAGGTCTCCAGTGTTGAAATACACATCACCCTCATTAAAGACATCTCGCAGCAACTTCTTTTCAGACATGGCCTCATTTCCCGCGTAACCAAGAAAAGGGTTGGTGAAAGACAGTGGGGCAACCAGCAAGCCTATTTCACCTGAAACAACAAAATCTAATCTTATCACGCTAACAGTTCATCCCCATTGAAAGTCTTCATGAATTTCTGGATAACAAACAATTCATACACCTGTTTTTCCATTCAGGAATTTTAATGTGAACTATGTTGTAAAAAAAAAAAAACTGTTTTGCAAAAATTTAACTAAAAAGAACTAAAATATTGTATTCCTGCTACACACCAACACTTTGTAGAGAAAGCTTTTGGTGAGATAATAGCTGCAATAAATCTTTTGGGGGTCAGAATTTTGCATGGTTCAGTAGTTGTTTCTCTCTATTCCTCCTGGCAGAATTTATAGAGATCTTCATGGTTGGTGGAATTGAGCCTCTGAATATCAGATTTCAAACAGTGCCACAGATTCTCAATAGGCTTAAGATCAGGGCCTTTACATTCCAAAACATTCATCTATCTGTCTAAAAGTTCTGTTTTGGGTGTCATCTGACCATAAAACTTTCTCCCGTGTTTGTGTGGACCTTTTTAAGGAATGGCTTCTTTCTTGCTACCTCCCATAGAGGCCTGTGTTATGGAGACCTCTGGAAATTGCGAACCCTTCACCTCCACTCCAGTTTCAGCCAAAAAGCTTTACAGATTTCTGATGGTTGGATTACAGAGTGATGGTTAGATTTTTAGTAGCCTTTTAGTAGTACTGTAACAAAAGGGTTCTCAACATAAATGTTTGAGGAAAATTGTGTATATGTGTTTTATAATCCAGAATATTATGATGACTTTCAAGGGAGTTGAATACTGTTGCAAGCCACTGCAGATGGATAAGAGACTATAACATTCAAGTTTATTGGTTTACAAAACAAACTATTGTAAATAAATATAGCTTAACAATTAAGATTAAAGAAAAATTACTTCAATTA
This sequence comes from Hydrocynus forskahlii, assembly GCA_037974365.1. Lineage (NCBI taxonomy): Eukaryota > Metazoa > Chordata > Actinopteri > Characiformes > Alestidae > Hydrocynus > Hydrocynus forskahlii. Next base: position 5,923,247 of record JBBPCX010000035.1, read on the forward strand.
TCATTCAAAAGAAAGATGTTACCTTTGTTGACTCTCACACAGCGTCTTGCATCTGTTCGGACAGGCTCATATGTTTCTAGGTTGCATTTCAAAAATTCAAAAGGCAGAGAGCGCTGCAATACAAAAATATCATTAGAGGAGTGAAGTCACTAAAACAACAGTTCTTTGTCTGGTTCAATAGTTATTTTCTATGATTAAGAAACCAAAATGATTCTGCTACTGTTACCAATCAAGGAACCTTTTTGGGTACTATCTAAAATGTTTTGCTAGGAGCGAACGCATTCAGTAAGAATGACTTTTGGGCAACATACAATAATGTACGAAAGTCTTAAACAGCCAAGAACATTCTCTAAAACCACTTAACACAGTGTGTATTGGCAAGTTACACCCAATCTAATGTTAGAGTAAATACCAAATAACAAACAGCTAAATGCCAATATTTATTTAAGCTATTTTCTTTTTTTAAAGTTCATTCATTAATTGGGTAGAAGAACATACGTTTGGTTTCTAACCTCTTAGAGCACTTCATTCATTGCAGGGATTCTATTAGCAGCAACTCATTAAATGTAATAATGGACTGATTAGATAAACTAGGTTTTGGATGGCCACTGTAAATACTGTGCTTCCTCAAGGAGAGGCTTGGAAATGTAAAGCTAAAAGACAGACAATAAAAAAAAAATCACAATGAGTTGTTTCTTTGATATATGTTCTAATGATATATTAGTGTTTCATAAAAAACTAAATGCTTACTTCACAGATAAATGGCCTAGCATAGTTTCTCAGATGGCCTAATACTTTTGCACAGTACTGTATGTGCGCCATTATAATTCAGATTTTAAAATCTTGACTGTAACAAACCCACCCAGTCGATAATAAGTTAGCCCTCAGATTTGGACTGGGCACTGGCCATGGTCTTTACTTAAGGAAATTTTCCAGACAAATTTGGTCAACCTCAAAGTCTGGAAAACATCATTAACCTTGTTGAAATAACCGGCTCGTCCGATGGGTCCAATTTCAGCGGTGTAGTTGAGAAAGCCAACGCTGGCCTCGGTTAAACCGTATCCTTCGCGAATCTGGATTTTCCCAAAGCGTCTCGAAAACTCCTTCCAGACGTCTGGTCTTAGACCACTCCCTGCAGCAATGCGCACTTTATGTGCTGTCTCCTCTGCAGCCTACGGACAAGATCACCAAATTGTAAATGCAGCCAAAAAATACACTTGATTAACACAGCTAATGAATTTAGCTGGTGGTCTAGCGGTTAAGCACTGCGATCAGGAAGTCATGGGTTCGATTCCCAAGACTGCTAAGCACCTCTGAGGTACCCTTGAGCAAAGTACCGTCCCCACACGCTGCTCCCGGGGCACTGTGTTCCTGGCTGCCCGCTGCTTCACTTGGTGAGTGGGTTAAATACAGAGGAAGAATTTCATGCTGTTCACACTGTGTTAATTTACGACAGAATGGTCACTTTCACTTAATACTAAAACCCAAGATAATGTCCTGCCGATTTCAGTATTAGGGTGTTTTCACATGTAGGCCCCTTTAAAGGAACCAAACTCTAGAAGTGGACCAACAGAAAGGGAACTTGGTTCCTTTTATGTTCACAGTGTGAGTTCATTTGAAAGGGGACTCGGTTCTCTTTCTGCTCCACTTCAGCTCAACTGGGGTCTCAGTTCTTTTTCTGTTCACACTTTAGGTCTTCATCTAACCTGCCACCACTGTCTCTTCACGTTCCCCATTCTTGGGAATTTTTTTCTACAAAAGAGTAAATGGTTAAAAGCTCTCCCAAACTTCTACATTTTTCCACAAAGAGCTCTGCTACTATTTTTCTTCACTGAAAGTGATGGAGAGCAAGAATGCTTTAAGGCTGTGCAAACTTGGTAGAGAAACCTGATCTTGACAAGAATCTCTATTAATTTATTTATTTATTGGGTTGTTTTTAATCATTTACTCGTTTACATTTATTTTAGTTTATTTCTTTACCGTCTTTTGTATGTCATCTCATTTTTGCTTGTCTGAAGTATAATTGAAATTGTAGTGGACTTGTACCATGGCATGTTTGTATGTTTATTACAGTTCAATCTTTTTAAAAAAAATCTTTTTGTTTCCTGGACCTAACTACGGCAAGGCTAGAGTGCAAAAAATGTCCAAGTGAACCACGCCATGGACTTTTAAAGGGGTCTGTGTGTTTACATATACACAAAAATGCTGACTAATTTATCTGAGTTCACTTTAAAGGGTGACACAGACCAAGTGTGAAAACACCCTTAATCTACAGACTACTTATTTACTGATGACAGATGTACCAGGTGATCAACAAATAACAGAAATGCGGTTACCATAGGCTGATTCACCAAGTATCGGCAGAGCTCTCCGATATACTGGAACACTGTGACGTCGTATTTGATACAGTCCTTCCAGAACTGCCCAGCAGAAAACTTCTTCTTCAGCACGCATGTAGCTCCTGTGACCAAACACTCTAGATGAGGCTCAAATCACACCTAGCTCTTCAGCAAGATGGTGCAAACTTTTTATGACACAGAATGAATTACTGTGAAGTACAAAAATGAGCAAATTGTCACCATGTTGCTTTATTTTGTACATTTTTATAACTCACAGCGAGACACACTGTGTCCAGAATCACAAGGACACATCTACACCACCATGACGAAGGGCTGCATGCAGACTGAGCAGGTTGAGAGACGTTTAGGGATGTATTTACAGAAATAATTTGGGTGACCATTGACCCCTAATGTTTGTTAGGAGTCAATGGTCACACAAATGCCTTGTAGCTCTAGTTTGGCCATCCAACATGTCTTGGCTGACCGACATCATCAGGGATGTAGAGAGCATTGTAAAAATGTGATGTCTCGACAAACTCTTCCCCAATGTTATGCATTAAGTTCTGCACAATAAATAATTTAGCATTAAAATGCATGAAAAATTATACATTGCCACGAACAAAACAACAAAAAAAGTGGTGGATATCTGCAGTTTCCACAAATTTGCGGGGATTTCTGAGAACAATTATTAGTTCGGTTCTAAGAAAAAATCCGTTAACTCTGAACCGCGACTTTGCAGGTGAACACTGTATCTCTAGCTAGCTAACCATTATTAACCCTTATAAATACAACTCCATTTGGCAAGCTAGTTTTTTGACTGTCACAATAGCCAAATATAGACATGGGTTCACTTCAAGCTTTTATTTATTTTATTTCTAAAGGGGGCAGCCAGCAGCCTGGTGGTTAGGGAAGGTCATGGGTTTGAATCCCAGGACTGCTAGTGGCACCACTGAAGCACCCTTGAGCAAGGTACCGTCCCCACACACTGCTCCCCAGGCACCACACCAGTGGTTACTCACTGCTTCACTTGGTGAATGGATTAAATGCAGAGAAAGAATTTCACATTGTTCACACTCTGTGCTGTGGTGTGTTCACGAGTGACTATAAGGGCCTTTAACAAATACACATGTATCTGCACTTCACCGCAAGTATAAATATATTACGCCTATACTACTATATCTCTCCAAGCACTTCCATTCCCAATCCTAGCCATGTGGGTAAAGACTTCCAGGAATTGTGCATGTTCATAAATCCACGTTACCACACTATTTCCTGAGGATAACCCAGTAAGGGAAATCCTGCAGGCTTTACTGTAGAAACAAAGAACCACATAAGCCATACAAATTACTGTGTTGGTTCACAATGGATGTACTTAATGCCCTAATGCAAAACAAATGCACCATAGAATCCTACGTGTGAGCCTTTAAGACATGCATTATAAAAAAAATAAAACAAACACAGTAATACTGTTGCACCATGAGACAACCAGCAACAGCATGCATTTCATATTTTGCGCATGATACAAAACAAGGCTTAATTCTGTTCCTCTTTGTTTTGCTCTTCCTTCACATATAAAATACAGTTAAGGAATTCAAAAACAAGCTAAAATTGAAGTTTATTCACATTACCAATAAGGTTAAAAAAATCCATACCTAGATCGATGCATCCACCAATGCCCAGGAGAGAGGCTGCCATGTGATAAAGTGGCAGGGTGAGATAGATGGTATCATTTTCATTTGCCCCACACAGGCGGAAGAAGGCCATGCTCAACACTGCTTTGATGTGACTGACCCGAGCAGCTTTCGGAAGCCCTACATGAAAATTCACAAACAGGAATGTTACAAATGCAGGAAAAGTTTCACTAAAAACAAAGATCACCAACTGAAAAATATTTCTACTGCTTTAAAAAAACATTTGAAATGAATCCCCGACTCTGTAAAAAAAAAAACAGAGACCAATAAGAGAGCAACTGATTTTTAAATCAGCATCTCCATGAGTATGACAACCATTCCATGCCAGTGTCTGTTAAATTCCTACACAAGCACCTCATTCTGCTTTATGAGGCACCTGATTAGTGGCTACCTGAATCAAATCTTATTTAATGAGGAAAGATATAAAAAGACTGCTGTAATCAACACTCTCCTCTCGCAATGAGACCAGTTGGATGGTAAAACACTACTAAAAGTACGTCAAAGGTAATTATTGCCATTTTGTTTAAGAGTGAACAAGAGATTTGTTTTCTTTGGATTATTTAAGTTCTGTAAACACAGCATGATTTCTCTTATTTTGATGTTTTGTCATTTCCTTTAAAATTATGCTTTAAAGAACAATATTTTGATTTGGAAAGGAGGAGAAATATTGTCAGCAGTTCTAAAAACTAAGGCAAAGCTGTTCAGTTCAATACTTTTTTCAGTGGTCTCTTATTTTTTTCCAGGACTATATATGAATATGTCAACAGAAAACGGCACAAAAATGGTTTACAGTCTTCATGGTGGTGATCAAGACTTTTGTCCAAACACATAAAACTTCCTAGCCACGCAGAACCAAGTATGGTCACTTGGTAAAGCAGTTCAGTGTGATTGGCTGATGAGAACACATCATAGTGTCATAGTCCAGGTATCTTCTGTTCATAGCACACACGCAGCCTTAAAGCAACGACATGCTGCTAGTGTGGTCTTTACAATCCAAATATTTAGGCTCCTTTTGACACAGAACATCACTTCCTGGTTTGGGAACAGCTGTGTCCAGGACATTAAGGGACTACAGAGAGTGGTTTGGGCTGCAGAACGATGCTGCAGATCACCTCTGCCATCTCTCCAGGACATCTACACCAAGAGATGCAGGACAAAAGCAATCAGGATCGCTAGAGACTCATCCCACTCCAGTAACTGTGTTTCACCTGCTTAAATCAGGCAAACGTTTCAGGAGTCTCAGAACAGAGAGACTCAGGAGGGGCGTCTGTCCTCAGGCTGTGAGACTTGTCAACCAGGACATGCCACAACAGCTAGTAAACTCCTCAGACAATAGATATGTATGTGATGTATGTATG
>JBBPCX010000035.1:5928734-5971626 GCA_037974365.1 Hydrocynus forskahlii
TAAATAAATATTTTCATAGTTTTGTAACAGATTTATTCTTTTAATAATTTAATAATAATAATTTCTTTCGGTTTTCGTTTTTGGTCAAGTATTTCCTCATTTTCGGTTTTCGATTTCAGTCCAAAAAAATCATTTCGGTGCATCCCTAGTAAATATACACAGATCAGCCATAATGTTTAAAACCACCAGCCTAGTGTTGTGTAGGTCCCTCTTTTGCCAACAAAACAGCTTTGCCCCGTCAAGGTGTCACCCCTCTGAAGGTGTTCTGTGGTATCCAGCACGTTAGCAGCAGATCCTTTAAGGCCTGTGAGTTATAAGCAATAATCACAACTGCATTTACCAATGCATCTGCCTCAAGATTCTATGCATCACTACTGATCTTAACTTTATATCTTCATTCTCAGCACTGTACATCATCTTCCGTCATTTTGGGATCATCCCCAGCTTCAGCAGTCGCGGACACATCTTAATCTTATTTTGTTTTTTGTTTTTTTACTGGCAGTTGTCAAAAACCAGTGAAAACATAATTGGGATTCTATTACCGAAAACAGTGATTCCTGACTATTGAATGGTACTGTGTAATAATGTACATATATCTGGCTCTCAGTAGCTGTGTGTGTGTGTGTGTGTTGGGGGGGGGGGTCAGAGATAGGTAATAAAGCCATATTTATCTGCACAGAAGCCTTTAGCAACACTAGAACATGTCCTAAATGCGTGATTTATAACAAAACATTTGTTTTGAGCAGTGACCTCTAGAGGTGTTTGGGCAGTGGCATATTTTTTTCATTTCAAAATGCAGGCTGTCGACTTTAGGAATGGCATTTTATCCTTTTTATCATTTATAAATGAGAGCATTTTTTCTTGTCTGTACCAAGCAGGAACAAACACATTGAGCTGCACATCACATCTTCAGATGAACACACACGTCGCATACAGACCTTTCTTATAAGAAACAGGTCTCAGTTCAGCATTGGAATTGACTTACATGGCCTTCATTGGGAAGGGTGTGCACTAAGTATTTTGTCGTTTATGGCAGGTACCAAAGCAGAGAGCCAAAACCGAAAGAGGAGTAACTTTGTGTGGTCGTTTAAAAGCATCGCTATTGGAACAAAACCTTGTATCTCCATTCTTGACCATTTGTCTATCATAACTTAGGCTGCCAATTTACTCCGTGCCAAAATTCCATTCTAAACGGACCAATAGAAATGATACAGCGTTAGAAAAACTTTTTCGGAAAATAAGATGTACTGTAAATGTGTGCAATTTTGCCCTTTTTTAATCTGCACATTGAAAAGCATGAGGAGTTAAAATACATGTAAAAACTCAATAGTGTAAGTGCTCCCCTGGAGGTGGAGGGATCCAGAGTGAATGTTTACTGCAGTGCGTCGGCGGACGGCTGGGTTACACTGTGTGAAAGCTTCACTTTCTGCAGTGGAGCTTAAAATCTGTTTGTAATTGTTTTAATATGGTTATTGTTTTTATTTTGAATGTCACTGTCAATATTGGTGACAAAAATGATGTTAAATTCACAGTGAACAGGTTTGTGTGCTGTAATGGAAAAATGTATTTGATAACCTGTTTGTAAATTGTCCTAAACAGATATAATTGTATGAGGGTGAATGTATTAATGTCATTTAGCTGTCGCAGCGCTCTTTTGTGCACCTGTGTCGTAATGAATTCATCTAGTCTTCATTGAACACAGCTGTTACATCTGCAAATACAACCTGTTCGGAATACTGTAGCAGAGAACTGCACTTTTAATAAAGCTCATTTGGTTGGTTTGACATGACTGCGTTATTAAAATGCTGTATTTTCATTTTTAACATTCATTTATGTTTTTGCTTTTTTGTCACTTTTGCCCGCCATCTAATTTTGGATGCAAGCTCTTGAAAGAGATATGAATTGTACATGGAGTACAAGGGCCTGTTTTTTCCACCTCTTAGATAATACCAGATCACTTTTAACCTCAGTACCGACATGCAGTTTAGGATTTTGTACATTTTTACCTGTTATTTGCTTGGGGGGGTTTTTCTTCAAAAGCATTGTGCTCCATTTTCATGGCCTAATTTCTAGCAGAATTCCCTCTTTCTTTTCAAAATTGCTCCATCATTAATTTTATTCACTATCTAAATTGACCAGTAAACCTGTTTTTATATGTTATATTGACACGTTATTTTTTATGGGGGGACTATGTTGTCATCCAACACTGTACATGTATCTCTTCACCATAAATGGCTTTTTAAAAATTGGTTTTTGGCCAAAACTATGTTTTTTCTCTCAAAACTATTGTAAAACTATGTCATTATTCAGTGGATTCATAACCATTTCATTGAATAACTATAATAGTAATAGAGTTATTACCTGAAAGGGAGATTTTAGTGGCATTAACCACCACTGTTAATAACTGACTCTGTTTCTCTAGAACAGAGCATATCAGATCACTCTGAATGACTCTGGTTACATCATTTAATTATACGAAATTTAGAAAACTCCCCTTTAGGTATAGGACTATTATGCAGGTACCTTTTGTCTGTTCCAGCTGAAGTGATCATTTTCAATAGGTAGTACAGGCCTGTAAAATCACCCATTTCCAAACTGTTCCATATGGACTTTGATTTTGATATTGCTCTTTTAATAGCATACTAAATATTGGCTTTGTGTGGATATGTAAGAAAAGGAAAGGTTTTAAGTGAAAAACAAGTATATATATGTGTATATATAAACACACAACACACATGTATATATACACATGTACGTGATTTGAAGTGAAAACAGACCAACTTGTTTACTTTGGCGATAACAAGCAAGTGACATTTTTAGAGAGACAGAGAGATGGTGAGCGAGAAAGATAAAGATACAAGATAGAGAGATGTGTGTGGGAATGAGAGAGCGAGAGACAGATTGCCTTTGGAGAGAGAACGCGATAAAAAGCGATAGATAGTGAAAATGAGAAATGGTGAGTGTGAGTGTATGTGAGGGATTGCGAGTGAATGTGAAAATTGTGAGTGAAGAAGAGAGAGACTACAAGTGAATGAAAGAGAAATTGTGAGTGAATGAGGGAGAGAGAGAGAGAAAAAGAAGGTGCTCGTTCCGGCCGGAGGCTTCTCGCCACTCGGTGGGCGTGTTTGTCTCGGTGGGCGTGTCCGTCTGGAAGCTGCGTGCTCTACTGTTCCCCAGCTGGCGCGCGCTCACACCATAATGGCGGACGCTCAGGCGAGTTCGGTCCCGGTGCTGCTGTCTTTCTCCGTGTTCTCCAGACCCTCGGCCGTGCCCCCCGGCTCGGGGTATGAGGTGCTCATCCAGAAGTTCCTCTCCATCTACGGCGCGCAGATCGACGTGCACCGAAAGTTCCTGATGCAGGTGTTCTCGGAGGAGTGGGGCCAGTTCATCGACCTGCCCAAGGGCTTCACCATCTCGGAGAGGAGCCGGCTGCGGCTCGTCCCTCTGCAGACGGACGTAAGACTGGAGCTCACTCGTGACGTCGTGTGTGTGTGTGTGTGTGTGTGCTCTTAATGCTTTCTTCCGCTGATGTTTAAAATGCTTTTATTTCTCCCTGTACCCATCTATTGCTCATACCCCCTGTTCTGACCCCCACCTGTGACCTTATTTCTCCTCTAGACACAATTTAAAAGCCCAACTTGTAGTGAAAGTGAACTGGTATTGACGTCACAGTTTTTGTTTACTCACCGATTGCACTCGTTGTGTTATTCAGTCACTCAGACTCTGAGTTTATCCTGATTTCCACACACTGTCCCACACAGCGTCCAGAAGACAGTGTGGCAGTTGGGTCAGAGTGCAGTAGTTCATTGCCCTCAGTGGTAATTCAAGCAGTTGCTGGCCTGGTGGTTAGGGAGTTGCCCCTGCGATCAGAAAGTTGCGGGTTCGTATCCCAGGACTGCTAGTGGCACCTCTGAGTAAGGTACCGTCTCCACACATTGCTCCCTACTGGGTTAAATGCAGAGAAAGAATTTCCTGCTGTTCACGCTGTGGTGTGTTCACGTATGCTTTACTTTCTTTACTTTACTTACCTCTGACCATGAAACTTCTCACATATGTTAGCATATAAAGAAAAAAATGCATGAATACTGAGAGCATGTTCTTAACACTGAATCCCTTAACAGCAGTCTGTGGCACCTGTTAAAGTAAAAAAAAAAAATGCTTAACATAGAACATTACTTCACACAGTAATGTTTAAAGGCTGCTGTTACTGTAGCTGATCATTATTAGTGTGATTGCGTCACGCTATTGTTCTTGAGTATTATTTCTATAGCTGGTTTTTGACACCTCTTCTCCTCCTGCAGTTTATCGGTGCGGTGCCAATATCAAAGCGTCCATTAATATCCGGTGTAGTCCGCATGTACTCAGCTTTTTGATCAGCTGATCTAATCGTTCGAAAACATTTATTTTTGTGGTTGAGTTGTCTCTGTAACGGATGGGAGAGAGAGCAAACGGTTGAGTCGCCTTCAAAAACTGTGTTGGAGAGAGTCTGTGACATCACGGCTAAGGCGGCCATAGAGGGACAAAAGGTGGAGAAACGAACATGGAGCAAAACACACAGCAGACTCATAAACAGACTTCAAAACAAGACTCTGAAACGTCTCTCTCACTCATGTCGTGCTGCCCCATCAAAGCAGAGGTTGTAGTGTTGCTGATCTCACTAAATGGGCCAAGTAATCCTCAGAGGCTTTACAGCTTTTGTGTGACATCTGTTTCTGTGCAAATGCGCGTGTAAAGAGAAGAAAAACGACAAAAACAGTGCGTTTACATGTGAGAAACGGCTTTAGCAACTACAGGTTGTCCCTCCCCAGTGTCCCCAGCGAGGTGACTTATATATTTATTTATTTGTCTGTATGATTACGGCATGCTGTATGGCCTCTCTAATGGATTTAGAAGGGGGCATACGGCTTAATGCCAAATGATTTCTAGATCCAGTGCAATCAACAGCCCGCACTAGAAACAAGCTCAAAAAGTGACCTTTGATTGGACCTGTGCGTTTTTCTTTATATCTGCTTAAAGCCCATAGCTGCATTAGATCAGGTGGAGCAAAGCTCTGAATGGATGACATGGAGGCCAGAGTAGGTAGTGCCGGTAATAAGTCGACTGAAAACAATACACTCTCCAGAGCTTACTGGGATATTAATAGCATGAACGGTGAACTGCTCTGTGTGTGAGAGCTTGTGATTTTTCTTCTCCTTTAGATCACGACGCTGGGTAACCTCTCCCCGGCCACCACCGTGTTCTTCTGCTGTGACATGCAGGAACGCTTCAGGCCTGCCATCAAGTACTTTGGTGACATCATCAGCGTAGGCCAGAGGCTGGTAAGGCTGCTTCTTCCCCTGTCTGACCCCATTTATCTCTCTCTTTCCATCACAATCCATTTTTCACGCTCACTTGACCTCCTCTGTTGGCTGTGCTTATAAACATCTCGGTGACGCTGCGCAGGCCTGGCACTAGTGATGTCCACTGTTACTCAAAGACAGGAAGGACAGAGTGACAGTTTTTCATCCTCAGAGCAGGATTTTTTTACTGCTTCACGCAATTTATCATTCGGTATGACTGCGCACTCCCAGACCCCAAGAAGCTGTGTGTGTGTGTGTTTGCTCCCTTTTCCTGTGTCTGTAGGACCTGGATTTTGTCTGGCATAATCCATTTCAGTCATAGATTTAGGTCGACCCAGTAGTTAAAGGGGCTTTTCAGCCGCACTGATTTAAACAAAAATAGGATGTTCCTGAATTTTGTCTGCTAAATACCCTCCTAGCCATCAGCGATTGATGATAGCATGGTGGTGGGGGTGTGAGGAGGGTTTGGAGGTGTGTGTATGTGTGGGGGGTTGTGGTGACAGGTAAACCAGAGCTGCTTCACAAAATAAATGCATGGCATCTGAGTTCATTTTCAGAGTGCACATAAAGAGAGGAGCCACAAATACTGATTGAGAGCCAGTTCCTAATGCCAAACCTCTTAACCACTGTCTGTGGCATACCTAATAAAATAACTTACCATTAAGCCTACTGCTTTACACAGTAATATGTAATGGCTACTGTCACTGTAGCCTATTATTAGTGCTGCAGCTATTTTATTGTCAGAATAGGCGCCGCTTCTCCTTGGAGCCCGTGCTGAGTTTCGGAACCGTTCCAATGTCAAAACGTGCATTATAATCTGTAGTAGTGCAAACTCTGTGGTAATTCAAAATCTGGTCAAGAGACCTCTGAAACGTATTGGGAGAGAGAGAGAATGGTCAAGAGGCCTTTAAAATGTCCAACAGAGAGACAGTGGCGTGCAGGACGGACAATAAGGCGGAGCATTTCTTGATACTGTGAAGCTCAGGTTAGGTATAAAAAAAGACATGTGTGAGACTGTTTGTTGAGGTTTATTTAAAAATAATCAGCCCGTGAATGCTGCTACGCTTTCAGCTGCTCTCACCCATAAACAGCTTGGTGAGAGCTGGTGAATTCCTGCCCCCCGATAGCATAGTGGGTAGACCCCAGCCCTTTCAATCATACGATCAGCGTTCGTGGTTGCATGGGCAGCAATTTTATTTTTTAGTACAAACTTTTCTTGCCACCTCCAAACACTGGTTTCATAGCAACCACGCAATCACACTTCACATTTTCTGGCAGAAATGCATCTTCTAATTATTATTATTATTATTATTATTATTGTTATTATTATTATTATTATTATTATTATAAAACCTTAACTTACACTGCTTCATAATGTACTGAAGACTGGCGTCAACTCAGGGCGGATTCAAGGTATGGCGAAACACAAAAGGAAACAAATTATGGGACAAACATTGCCTTTGTATATCTTTAAGCGGTGAACAGCCTGTTTTCCAGCATTTAAATCATCATGATTGACAATAGCTGGAAACTACTGGTAGTTTCTGATGCTGTCATCAATTGGGCCAAACCTACACCACATACAAAATGTGTCCTGCTGTACTTTCCGCCTTATTGTTCACTTCAGGATTGATTTCATGTATGTGTCCTTGTGAATATTAATGAGCCACTGTTGATTGACATTCAGTGTCTGACCTGACAGTGCTTGGGACTGAGTTCAAAAACAGCAACGATGCCTGGACAGTTTCGGAGAAAGAATTTTACGGACCACTCACTGGCAGCATCCATGTGCCCATATGGTTTTGGGTGACAGTCTGTTTGTTGGACTGGAGATTTAGGGTTGTGGTGTAGATGAGTGCATCCAGCTGCAGTGAAGGCAGCATTGATCACGTACTTACTGGCGTACCCGTTGGCTGTCTAGAAGATTTAGAGCCTTTTCCAACAGCCAGGGCCAAAAACATCCCTAGCCAGCGAGGGTGCTGCTGTCTGCACAATAAGGTCACCTGCGAGCACCACAGCAGCAGTTTATCTTAGGAGGATGGCAGAAACAGGTGGTAGAAGTGGACGTGTCCCATTAATTTCTGAGGATGTGCTCGACCAAAGGCTCAGATGAGCACAGAACACAGGAGTTAAGTGAACTGTGTCCCAAAAGCTGCATGGACAAAAAAATGCTTGCATTGTGCTTATATTATATTGCCTTGTGCTTATATGGTGCATATTATATTGTGATTTGACAGGCAACTACATAAACCTCAGCAGTGAATCTGGCCTGGACTGAATAAATTAATTAGACCCAAAAGCACCAATAGAGGAATTTTAGGCCAATGTTGATCATTTGTATTTTTCAGCCAATTTTTCGGGCAATGTACATTTTATAAAATGTAGCAACTGAGACTACATCTACCTGGATTAGCATTATGAAGAAACATTTCTTCTTTTGAATGGAACTTTAACCCTTTTACTCATCAAGGTTCATTTTAAAGCTTTTTTTTGTTGTTGTTTTTTTTCCCCTTGTGTAATTTAGCTCCAGGGAGCTCGTATTCTGGGCATCCCCGTCATCGTGTCGGAACAGTACCCCAAAGGCCTGGGCAGCACGGTGCAGGAGATGGACCTGACAGGAGCCAAGATGGTCTTTCCTAAGACCAAGTTTTCCATGGTGCTGCCGGAGGTGGAGTCCACATTAGCCGAGATTTCCGGAGTTCGTAGCGTCGTCCTCTTCGGAGTTGAGGTTAGTTACCCATCAGTCTTTCCTGTGTCGTCTGTCGTCTTCTGTTTCAGTACCCTGGTGATTCCGATGTCCAGCTCTCCGCTGTAACTGCGATTAGTTGTGCCTTATCTTTGTTTCTGTCTCTTTTACGCCCGCTGTTTAATATGTGAACTAAAAGAGGGTCTGAATGGAATTTCACACCATGACGTCAGCTCATTTAACCTCTGAACCCAGTGGCTTTTTAACAGCATTTGGAATCTGATTTGAAAGAGGCGCACAACCTTGTACCCGTGTACCCTGCGCTCTCTCTCAGTGAGGTTAAAATATCTGATGCTCATATCACAGCTGAACTGTAAAACAATAGACTGCCGAACCACAGATATCTGGATTGGTTCACAACTTACATCACTACTAAATATCAAAGTAAATGTCAGATGCAACTTTGAGGCATTCGATTAAAAGTCAAGTTAGTGCACTTTAGAACTGCAGTACAGAATGTTTTTGCCCAGTAATGCTGAGGAGTGTCTAGGAGCTCCTGTTCTGAGGAGCCTCAGAACAGGGTATTTGTCATGGATAGGCAGTTTTGTTGAGGGCTTTACATTTCTAATAGATGGTTCAATCCAAGAATGCAGACATGGCCAGCAATGAAAACTAGAGCTGTCATTCATTGTCATTCAGTTACATTTTTATTATTATTATTAGTAGTAGTAGTAGGAGTAGAGGTATTATTACTATGATTTCTCTCACTGTAGGAGTGGAGGAAGTTGTTTACTTGTATACTGTTGGGGATGCTGCCATCTAGTGGCGTAAACTGCTGCTTGCCTTGTTTTAGTTCACCCGCCAACATGTAATAATAACGCAACTCTTATCTTGTTCTTGTAGACACACGTGTGTATACAGCAGACGGCTCTGGACCTGATTGGGAGGGGGTTTGAAGTGCATATCGTAGCAGATGCAACATCCTCCAGGAGCATGATGGACAGAATGTTTGCACTAGAGGTAACATACGTCTAGATATTAACGTGGCAAAAGTTTACCATGAGCCTGAGCTGGCATTTGAAACATGAATCAAATTCATTTATTTGTCACCAAATGTGTTTTCTTTTTTTTGCCCAAAAACTGTGCAGAAGGGAAAAATAATGCATGTCTTGTCGACACAGCGAATTTCAACAATTTGGTTTGCATATCCTGACGTGTCCTGATGGGTAATTCATACAGTCAATGCTTGGTGATTGTACTCTGTATGCTAGATATATCTATATATGATATTTTATTTTTGCAGCATTTGAACACAGCAGCTGCCCTTAATATTGTGGGAAACCTTTATAATGAAAAGACCATGAAATGGTCCAAAGAATATTTCTGTTTATATTTTTTTGTTTTTGCATGAAGCTATATTAGACTATCCATCACTGCTGGAACAAAACATTGTATCTCCAAGAGGGTACAATATACACATTACTGCATTATTGACACGGTTTAGACAGTCAGTGTTACTGACACATCTAGACCATAGTCTCAAAAATATAGATTCTTTTCCTTCAAACCTTACATGAATGGTTTTTTTTTTAATTTAGTCTGCTAGTTGTCAAGTCAAGTGTATTGACCCTGTATGTGTTTGGCATCAACCATATACACAGTACAGAGTGAAATGAAACAACGTTCCTCCAGGACCATGGTGCAACACAGGCAGCAAAAACAGAAACACCACAAGACTACGTAAGAAAGGGCAGGACAGGACAAGTTCAAAAAGAGTGAGTGTGTCAGACCTAAAAAATGCAGTGTAATATTACAGAATAGGAGCCAAACCATTGCAGTACTTGCAGTATGAGTGAATACACTATTGACACACTGTTGTCTAGTGTTGTTAAGTGTGTAAAAATGCATCCATTATATAGAAATAATATTAGCTGTGCAAAAATAGCCATTAATAACAGCAACAGGGTAAAAACCTACAATATATAATAAATAAAAGGTCTTTATAGTGGGTTTTGTTTTTGTGTGTGTGTGTGTGTGTGTGTGTGTGTGTGTGTGTGTGTGTGTGTGTGTGTGTGTGTGTGGATGTGAGGAGGGGTGTAAATTGATTTGCCATTATTTAGCCCCCCACTGTTGGCATATTTTTATCTATTTGTCTGATTTTTACCAACGTAATCAATGTGAGCATCACCGTCTAAAAAAAAATTAATTGCGAGGCAGTCAACTCTGTTGCATTATTAGGAAATGCATTATTTCGTGTTCCCGTCTGTAAAGTTGAGCATTTGAGTTAGTATTGATTTTAACCTCTTGTTGAGATTGATGAATTCTAGTTCAAAGAGGGTTTTAAGGCTTGTTTAGACTGAAAATAACACCCACACACATAAAGGGTTTATTTTTATTTTAAGCTTAAAGCGACGGGTCATACAGAAATCAGATTTCCAGGTTTCTCTCTAGTGCTAATGAAGAAATAAAAGTGTATACCCCTATAATTAGCGTATACCCACATATAATTAACATTTGCCTCAGTCTGTGTGTGTGTGTGTGTGTGTGTGTGTGTGTGTGTGTGTGTGTGTGTGTGTGTGTGTGTGTGTGTGTGTGTGTGCGCGCGTGTGCATGTATATGGACAATACATTTTGGAATGAAGATTTTTAACTGGTTTTGGTCTTGGTACTTTTTGAATTGATAAATTGTCTGTATCTCACACCAGTTATTAATGTACAACATACTTTTTGTCATTTTTTTAATGGTAACTTGCCTTTTAAAAATCTCTCTGTCTCTGTTTATCTTTGTCTCTCTCTCTCTCTTTCTCTCTGTATCTGTCTCACTCTCACTCTCTGTCTCTCTGTCTGTCCGTCTCTCTCTCTCTCTCAATCTGTCTCTCTCTCTTTCTCTCTCTCTCTCTCTCTCTCTCTCTCTCTCTCTCAGCGCCTTGCACGTACCGGCATCATCATCACCACCAGCGAGTCTGTCCTGCTGCAGCTTGTGGCTGACAAAGAGCATCCCAAATTCAAAGAGGTCCAGAACATCATTAAGGCCAGCGCCCCCGAGTCCGGCCTGCTGTCCAAAGTGTGAGAAGGTCCGAGCGCTGAAACGTGAGGCGCTCGTGTTTTACTTGCTGCAGCCTTTTGATCTCACCAGACGTCTCTTACAGATTCCTGCAAAAAGTTCTTTGGGTTTGATGGGTGTTTTCCTGAAGATTTTCAAATGTAGAAGTAAATTCATGTGTTTCCAAATCATACCAGCTTTGTTAACAGGTTCAAACTGTACTGTTTTAGGTGGTGGTGGACTTAGCTGACCTTTACTCTTTAGATGTCTGTACGCTTGGCCACAAACAAGTGGGTATTTTGCCTAAGGCTGCACACATTTATTGTTAAATGCCTATTTAACTCTTTTAGCTGCAACAGTTCTATAAATGTTGGATGCGGGATTTAAATTAATTACTTTGTCCACCAGAATATTGTGCTGCGTAACACTGAAGACACCACTGGAATTGCAAATGGCACAAAAAGCCTCTAAAATGCTTTTAAACCCAGTTTAATTCACCCAGAATCTATAAAACAGGTATTTTCACTTTCACAGTCCAGTAGTTTTAATGGTTGAGAAGTTCCTTGCGATCATAAACCATGTTGAATGTGCAGTAAAAAGACATTAAGACTACCAATGCAATCTTAGTGAGTGAAGGGAAGGTAGAACTGGCAGATTAATCAACCGTAGAAGCATGAAATGTTCTGCTGCTTTAGTGTGTGAGCTGAATTCGTATGAAACTAGTTCATGTACTGTATTCCTGTGGTGGCTGGCTTACATAGGGCTACAGAACAAAGACATATAAAGTCCTATGTATGATTCTATATAAAACCAAGTTCCCTTGGTGTGTAATCATTTTGCATTTGCGTTTATTTATTTCCCTTAAAATGTTAACATTAGCTAGAGCCTGTTTTCTCAGCTGTTGCTGTGCAGATATGTTGAGATCCTGCTAGAGAGACTAGTTCTCTAATGGCACCAAAAGGAGACTTCCTTTCATTTCCAGTAAATGCGGTCACACTTCTGAATGCGTTGTAAGCTACTAAGGAACATGTTAAAGAAATACATGCATTAGAATGTCAGCTTAATTACAAGAAGTGTAAAAACTAGAAAGAGTGTTAAAAAAGAGTTATTTGACCAGTTCCACATGGTATTCTTTACCTTTGTGGAATTTTGGGTCAGGCTTAACCGTTCAAAGTCATGAGTTATTACTTTGGTTTTCATGTACTATTGAATGGATGTGTATTTGAATTGTGTTTTGTAGAAACAGGTTCAAGACTTAATCGATTGCTTTTACTGTCAAAAAGTGGGAGAAACAGCAAAAATGACACTTAACAATAACATTAAAAAAATCTCATTACTGCATATTTTCTACTTCTAAGCACAATGTGGTATAAACCGAATGTTCAGTCCCCATTTCCAAAAAGACTTTCTCTGATTGTTACAGTGAGCCGTTAGAGAGAAATTTAATTACACTATGCTTTCATTATCAGTAGTAACTGTGACTTCTATTGGTTGAGGCTGCAACAAAAAAATAAAACCCCAGTGTAGCAAACCTAGTTACTGGTCAAAACTGTATTGAATTATTGTTGCTGTTTTAGTTTGTGTGTGTTTAAAATTCCTCCTTTGGGTTATTTTTGTGGTCTGTTTTTTGTTTGAGTTCATGGTCCAAACTCCTGTACTGTCCGAAAGTTACGTTGTCCTTTGAGTCTGTAAGGGCTGGAGGGGGTGTGTGTTCTCTGCCCGCTCCCTCTGTCCCAGCTTCACTCTCTGCCATTCCTTCTGCATGTGTGTTTCCTAGGTCTTTTAATGGTTTGGATACACTTAAGCCGCTTAAAGCATTTTGTTATTATCTTTAGGTGTCAAAGGAAAAGACACAGGCTCTCGTCCATTTACTAAAACAGGTCATCTTGGAATTACAGGCACTTTCACTTTTCCCTGTGGGTGAGAGGTGGGGGAAAACATCATTTGAAGCTTTTATGATCATAGGTGATGTGTCCAACTTGTGATTTTGACTTCAAAAGCAGAGGTCATGTTTTTTAAATGACTTTTGTAGCATTTAGGACTGGTATGTTACTGTCCAAACACTGCAGAAGCTCCCAACCCTGGTCCTGAAGGCACATTTTAGTATTTCCCCTGCTTTAACGCACCACTTCAACTCGATAAAGCCACGTAAAATGAGCTGACTAGTTGGATCAGATGTGTTGAGAGCAGGTGTGTTGGCAGCTGGAGTGCCTCCAGGAAACACTGCCTTAGGGAGGGTCTTTATTTGATATCTTTTGATTATTATTTCCTTCATTATTATATCAATGAACTGTATTTATTTCACGGGAGAACGTGAATGAAAATTCATTAGATGGTTTTGCACTATTTTCATTCATAAATCATTAGAATATCAAGGCACAATAGAATATATTGTGTTTAGACTGTCATTAGTCTCGTTTGATGCTTCTTATTCCAAAATGTCATGCAATACCTCGTTCCTGTTACAAGTGTTACAAGTTACAGGCAAGAGAAAAACTGGGAACGACATGAGCCACAGCTTAAGTAATGTAGAAGTTCTGGTTAAAACAAACAAAAAGAAGTTATTGACAAAATGTATTTCTTATAAAAGTGAGACTATTAAGTGCCTGTAGTTCCACAGACAACCTTCTAAAGCCTGCATCGGTTCAAAATGAGGCAGAAATCATTAGTTTTTCTTTGTCATGGACAAAGCTCCACTGAATGGATCCTCTTTGCGTATCCTTTCCTTTGTAACACTGTTTTGACAGATGCATTCATCATGTCTTAAGTGTATCCAGACCCGAAGTGAGCGTGCAAGTATAAACCAGCCTCCAGCTGATAGTGTGTATTTGTGTGTGTAAGCAGAAAGAAAATATACAGTGCCTATTTATGAACAGTCCAAACTGATTGTACCTCTTGCGTATAGCCTATTTCTTGATGTGGCAAAATAGATTTGTGCACTTTGTTACCATTACTGTACAAGAACACCTTCATTTTTGTAACAGCTTACAGACGGTATGTAATTAAATGTTTATATGCACTGTAGGAAACTGTGGATATGTTTCATTGCAAGTTATGTTGCTGGACAGAGTTTCTCTGATGTAATTCCCTGATCTTTATCATAATCTTTGACACTGATCATTGATTAGTGTCATGGGCATTCAATTTCACACAGTGATAGGAAGGCAGGTCAGTATACAGTAGCTGGTCTCTGAGGGCCATGAGCACATTATTGCTTGTCTAACGTGGTTAAAGTGGTTGGACTCTGGTTGCAGTCAAGCCGGTCATACTGGTAGGCCTGCTAAATCATTCAACTCCCATTAAAAACATACACTATGATGTAAAATGGTTAATCTGGTACACTGTCAGAAAAAAAATACTATTCAGGCTGAAAACACTATCACCAGGGTTGTACCCTTAATGGTACGCCTTTAGTTCCGTTAGTCAGGGTGCGTAATCGTATGATATTTTGTTTCTTTTTTTGAACAGATGTAAAAATGAGAATAATAAATGAAAAATGTGCAAATATTTCCTATTCCCCTGGGAAAGTCAATTTGATGCATAATTAAAACTCACGTATTCTACATAATTGACCTTGAGAACCAAAAGGATACGTTTCTACCTTTGGAAACTAATATTTTTCTGGACAGTACAGTGTTAGTGTAGAGCAGCCTGGTCAAAATAGATCAACTAAACCATCAAGGAAAAACGCATACTGGTCTACCAGCTTAACCGGCTGAGTTGTTCTTTTAAAGCAAGTGAAATAGGTTTTTCTGCCATTACTGGAGATAAGGTCTACATGCAGTAACCCAGTTTCATTAACTATACACACCAAATGTACTCAACACTGAAGTGTGTACACAGTATTGCACACAGGCCTGAGCTGAATTAATCATTCGAATGCTTGATGAAGAAACGGTGGCCTTTAAAGTCTTTAGAGACTGAAGAAATGTACATAGCTATGTTGATTTGGCTCACTCTGATTTTGATTGACAGGAAACGTTAATATGATTTATTATCCACCTGGAGGGATGCTCTATAAGCTGCAAGCTGTGTAGGGCCTAGCTGATACATAAGTAAAATTCTAATAAAACATACATAAATTATCATGAAAGACCAAAATTACAGAATTAAAGTGATGAAAAAGACCACAACTTTTCATCAAATTCAAGTAATGAAATAGCACCTCTGTATATGGGATGGATTAAAGCTTTATATTTGACAATTTATTTGCTTATGATGAGATACAAGTAGTTCAACAAGATGTGAGAGAGCTTTGAAACATTTCTGTTTTGACTGGTAGTGACACATTTTCAAAATTACATTGTTCATTTCTTCCCCATTGAGAAAAACAGCTTAGACCTAGACTTTCTTATTTGGGCATGACGCCAACAACCCAGTGACACAACCAGAGAATCTGAAGCCCGAACTGACTCTTGTTGTTGATCAGAGGCTAGAGTCCAAGAAGGTCCAAAATGAATAGAGTTTGCATTTGTGCAAACTTTTACATTATAAAACCTTGTAACACCTTTTTACGTTATAAAACCTGTTTTCCCAACACAAAATAGTGTCAAATATACCAACCCTGCTGTCATATTTTTAACAGTTTCAGACTTAAAGCTTTCTCGCAGGTTTTTGTACATTCATGACGTTAATGAGTGCAATCATGCAAACTGCTTCAACAACCAATCAGCACCCCCGGTCCTACTGCATCCAGCTAGCATCCTGCTGCCCAAAAAATGGAAGCGTTGGAACATATGTGTTATTTTTACAGATTGCATTTTTTCCAAACACTCAAAAATGAAATGAGATTCCTGTGTGAAAGTCTAATAATATCATTAACGTCTTTAGCTATTTAGATCCATTAACTCCCATCCCTGGAGGCCGTCTCATTTTGTCGTCATGTCTCAGACACAACAGTCTAGTTAAAGCCAGCAACTCTGTTGAACAGCTCAAAACCCATCGGCTACAGGCCATGAAGACCCCGGCAGAAAGCTTCAGAGTGGAGCTGATCTTTGATGTCTCTGTTACGGTGCTGTATATCAGCATTTTTTAGAGAAAAGAACAGTATGATAGGATCAAAAATCCTTGCCAGAAAAACCTCCATCTTAGTGCTGGACCATCTGCAGGCCGGACACAAGGTGATGACTACAGACTGTTTCTATCTGTCTAGTTATAAACTTTTTAGGGCAATTTTGAAGATAAATTACTCAAAGGCCTAGAAACTGGAATTGCTTCTTGAATTAATAGTCCACAATTAGTATAGCTTTGGTTTCCTCCACGGCCGTATTTGACTGAAATGAATGGGATGTGGGCCAGGATGGATAAGCTGTTCACCCATTTTCAAACTAAATATTTAACTGTATCTTGACAAATGGTACATCATGCAGGCTGTGTGTGTGTGTGTGTGTGCTTGTGTGTGTGTGAGAGAGAGAGAGAGAGAGCGTGTGTCTGTGAAAGAGAGAGATAACGCAGCACAATCTGTCCTCATTTGTCTCTCTGACAAGATAATAACACCATTCAGACTGACAGTGGCTGTTATCCCTCACTGTGGTTTCACAAAAGCGTAATGAATAAAAGAAGCTCTGCTACACTAATGCCTAACAATGTGGGACATGTATATTTTATATAGTTATTTCATTCAATAATACCTTATTCTATAATATACAGATTGCGCACCGGCTGAGTATTTAGTGTACTTTGGGATGCTCTTGGGACTGCTGCATGAGATACTATATCTATAGTCATTTTATTGTTAAAGTGGCTGCCATTAGATTTCACACATTTCTTAATGCCTTACAGTTTTCTGACACTAGATTCTCTAGAAACCTCTGTTTGTTCTGGTCACATATAATATTTCTGAATGGAGCTGTATAGTGTTGTAATGTGTGTAATGGCACCTTACTATCCTAGCCAGCATTAACTTTTTCAGCAATTTGTGCTGCAGTTGCTCTTCTGTGGGATTAGAGCAGGTGGGCTGACCTTCAGTCCCCACATTCATGAATGAGCCCTGGGCGCCTGTGATTCTGTAGCCAGTCCATCAGGTGTCTTGTCTTAGACCAGTTTTGGTAGGTACTAACCACTGCATACTGGGAAACCCCCCGCAAGACCCCTCAAGACAAGTGTTTTGGAGACACTCTAAGTCTCAGTCATCTGTCAGATCCACGTGTTCATTTTCCCCGGCTTCAAATCCATCAATTTCAAGAACTGACTGTTCACTTGCTCTCTAATATTTCTCACCCCTTGACAGGTGTCTCTGTAATGGGAAAATCAGTGTTATTCACTTCACCAGTCAGTGGTTTTGATGTCGTGGCTCAGCCGTGTGTATTGTATTTCAAAGTTACCAGTTACCAGTTACCAGTTGTTTTTGTCTCGTGACGCACCGAAAGATTTCTGCACAAATGTTTTATTTATTTGTTGCTGATTTATTTATTACAGCTGCTTGAAAGCAGAGCAGTAACACAGATAAAACATGGAGTGAGGTCCATTAACCAGAAATGTGTCCTGTTTTTACAGAAACCAGCTGGCGAACATGTGTACAAAACAAGTTTTCTCCTTTTTTTCTAACGGTCCCTTTTTTACAGGTCCATAATGCTTTTGTTATCACTGAGAATCAGCGCTGAAGCCCATAAATCAGTTAAATCAAGGGGTAGTTAAGGGGTAGTTTCACTTTGGTTTTCACGGTTTTACTTTATATCATATTTAACGTGGTTTAGAAGTATTCATCTCTTGCTCCATGTGTGCTGATTACTGTTTTCTCTCCTGCTTCTCGCTCCTCACTGATTTCTGGAAAAAAAGCATGACTTAAACATGCACTATATGGACCCAAAAGGGACTTTAATGACATTCACGTACATTGCATTTAATATGGAGTTGGGCCCCCTTTGCAGCTTTAACAGCTTCCACTCTTCTTGGAAGGCTCTCCACAAGATTTTGGAGTTTCTAGAGAATTTGTGCCCATTCATTCTGTAGAGCATTTATGAGATGACGTTGAACGAGAAGGTTTGGCTCGCAATCTCTGTTCCAGTTCATCTCAAAGGTGTTAGATGGGGTTGAGGTCAGGGCTTTGTGTAGGCTGGTCAAGTTCTTCCACACAAACACATACAGCCATGTCTTTATGGACCTTGCTATGTGCGCTGGGGTACAATCATGCTGGAATGGAAAAGGTTCCTCCCCAAACTGAGACCACAAAGTTGAAAGAATGGCATTGTCCAAAATGTCTTGGTGTGCTGAAGCATTAAGATTGGCCTTTACTGGAAGTAACACAAACCCAGAAAAACAGCTGTGTACCAATATGTTTGTCCATATAGTGTATGCCCTGGCTTTACCAAACCATTGTTAAAAGGACGATTACTCATACAAGTAATGACATATAGGCCTAATATAGCCTACCATGGAGAAAAGCATCCTAACTATCTATTCTCAACTAGTTGGTTGAATTACATTGCATGAAAATGTATAATCCATAGACTAGTTGAGAACAGAAGGGCTTGGGATGCTTTTCTTCATAGTAAACCACCACATTACTAAAATATTTATGTCTCTTGAATGGAGATACATGAAAAACTTTTATCAAATAGGGGTCCAGCCCTTTGTGTTCTTAGCTATGGCCATGTGGAAAAGATACATTTACAAAACCTCTGTCTTGCCTTTGCTCCAAGATGTATATACATATATATACATACATATATTTACATTTATGTATTATATTTTATTAGTATATACAGGACTTTGCAAATGTCTTAGCCACCAGCAAAAATAATATTTAAAGACTGTTTAATTGAGCAGTGTGTGTTTTTTCCACATTAATATCACTAAATATACTAAATAAAACTCAAAAATAAATACAGTAAATAGTGATTTTATGTACAGAATATCAATTTGTTCCTTGTTGAAGTCCAGTATTACTTATAGTTTCCATCAAAAATCTGGTTTTACTCAGTCCTTCGTTTTACTCAGTCCTTCGTTAAATGAAATCAGGAGCTGCTGAAGGAATTTTACAGATCCAAACAACGGCTGGAGGAACCGAGGAGGAATCTGGAACCGAACCTGTGTTCTCCTCACCAGCTCACACAATATCATCTACTTTTACAAACAAAACAAATCTTGATAGTAGAAAGCCACTTTATCACCCACTGAGAAAAATGACTTTAAACAAATTGCATAGGTGTCTAATACTTTTGCACAGTGCTGTATATCAGTATCAGTATATATAACATGCTGATAATAAATCGTAGGTCCAAGAAGTGAATGCATAGACAATCCAGTCATTCGAGAGGCCCTGCTTGTCCTCTATGTAATAAAATGCTGGTAATAAAATGTAATAAATGAATGTAATCTGTAATAAAATGCTGGTCTAATGTATCCTGTTGTGATTTTATGATTCAGCCTTGTCTTTGTGCAACCACAACTGGCACCGTGATCACCACTACAACCACGCAAACTGACAGAATTACTAAACTCATTATTTTACAGATTTTGCTCCTTTTCAGTTCTGCTTGTTTCTTCTTCAACAGGGAGTCGAAGCCTGGAGTGTAGAGATCTTCCAACCAAAAATTCAGTTTCCTAGGGTCTTCCTGAAAGAGAACAGAATGATCTGGAGTACACGCAGCAACATTTAGCATCAAGAACATACTTCCAGTCACTCAGTCCCTGAAACAAATTACTGATCTAGATAGGGCTGAACATGTTTCAGAAATTAAATCTTGCGTTTTCATTAATATTTCTACCATAAGATGTGGATTTTTGCCGAGTCCAGTGTTTTGGCTTGGTCTAAACTTCGACCATCATCAGCCTAAGCTAGGATTTGACAGTCTATGCTGCAACACAAAAAGAAAAAAGGTTTAACTGATGTTACTCTAATCTCTTTTCATCTGTATTCACATATGTTCATGACTGCGCTTGATCCAACGTCCCCCTGCTGTGCTGCAAATACTCTCCAGTATATGAATGATATGTGATTAAAGCCAATGGAAGTGAAATTACACTGATTTCAATTTGATGTGCACTTTACATATATGAATAAATAATTACGAGTGTTGCTATAATCACCAGCCTGCCGAGTGAGCATCTGAAGTCCAGGCACAAAAAGATTCCAACATTTCCGCCTGGCTGACTGATGTTTCCGTGAAACTAACTCTGTTCTCCCAGACTATTCCCTGGGTTGAGATGAAGTGGAATAGGAGTGGACCGTGTCTTCAGAATACAGAAACGGAGAATCTGTATTCAGTCCTTATTATATTTTAAAAAGGCTGTGTTCAGAATGCAGTTACTTTCTACATACTTTTAGACAACTGTCCCGCTAAAAAGAACATTCATGCTCTCAAATAAATTTCATTAATACTTGTTCATTAACTAATTTAAAATCAGTGCACAGTGTGTAATTAACACACTCAGTAGACAGACTACTGAGTAACAAATGGCCTCATTACGAACACTGCAGTTCCTGCTGAAGGCTGAGTAGACTGATAAATCAGTGTGACTATCAGTTACTTATCTCAGTTATTTATCTGTTACTGAGCTCCTTTGGGCAAAGACTGAACTGAACAGTCTCAGCAGTGTGTGTGTGTTCAGTTTAGCACTGATGTTCTGGAGTCGTGTTCAGAGGATTGTGGGAACAGCAGTGGACTGAAGGAGGTGATGAGAGCAAAAAAAGTTGGGAATTAAACTTATTTAACATAAGCAATTTTTCATGAACCTATTAGCAAAAGAATGGCATAAAGAAACTACCAACAAGTTCGAGTGAGGAACAATGAGCCTTAAGATACCGTTACAGGAGTGTTCTGATGTGTATTGAATGTATTCTAAATATGTTACTGAAAACACTGAAGACAGAGTATTCAGTATTTAGCCTTCACTACTTTTAAGTATTCCGCCCAACACTGACTACTCAATACCGCTTAGTTCCCTTATCCTGGATTGGTTGGGTGGCATTACATCTGGTGACATTGAAACTCTCAAGCGTCAAGTAACACACCAGTATTGACTGTCGCCAGATAAATCTGTCTTCTGTCGTGCCCTGCTTGTCATTTACTCATCTTAAAACTTCTGCAGTGTCACTTGTTTGCTTCAGTGGTAATCACATCTGTATTAGAATCAAACAGAGTTTATAGACATTGTAATACCTGATGAAAATCTAGAAGAACTGGAAACTTACACCCCCTCTGTTAACAAACTGCATGGCTAATTCATCACACTTGCCTCAAGCAAGTGCTGCTGTGTTAAGTAGCCTAAACTAGACTTGTTTATGTGGTTTCTGACTCTGTATGACATGCAAAGTAGTATGCGTAGCTAGAAACAGCAGTAGTGCCTACCCTAATTTATCATCAGTTACATTAGACATATTAAACATGACTTGTCCAAGCAACCGCAAATTGTACTTAAATATCCAATTTGGTGCTTAAGTAGTAAATTAAAGCTATTCCTTTACAGCCCCTCACTGGCAAACTGGGTACCAACCAACCTATTGACTTCCAGCGTTGGTGCTGTTGTTGGTAGAGACTAAATAGAGACTAAATGCTGTGCCTCTGTACCTTCAGATAGTCTGATAAGCTGGTGTGCATGCAATGTCTGTCGTAGTCCTCAATGGTCCAGGAGGGCTTGGCCCTGTGGGTTTCCTCTTCTTCAGCAGTCTGTATGTCCATGTAGAGGGGGTTCTGTTTGATCTTTGGTTTCAGGGTAAGTGGTGTGATGTGCTGCTCCAGCTCGCGGTCTCTAAACTCCGGACCGACTGATGGAGGCCGCAGACCTTCTGCCCTCTTCAGCCGGCTCTGCTCTCTCTGTGAAGAACAAGCATACAGAACAAACATTTACACTCAAACAGAAAACCAAATAAGCCAAGAAAAGAATCCCATTCACATGTCTGCATTGTTTGGATAACTGCAGCGAGATACAGTATGTCGCTATATAAATAGTCTTAGCACATTTAGAAACTCATTGTTTCAGATGGGAGCTGCCCACGAATAGAAATCGTCCAAAATGACTCAAAATGAATCTCTATAGATTAACATACAATCAAAGTTATGAATGTGTTTTCCCTCCTTTTTTCAAGATGTTTACTTGTTTTCCAAAACATACTCTGCACAAAAAAAATAAGTCTTGCCTGATTCACTGCATCTGGCATACGTGGAACTCTGTCTAAACTTTTTTTTTTTTTAAATAAGATTCCAGTTTTGTTTAGCCTGATCTCTATCTATTACATGTATAGAGTAAGAAACTAACCGTGATTTTGGAGTATTTCCCTATGTTTAGTTGAGAGAAGAGAAAACAAGATGACTTTAAGCACCTCTG
Source organism: Hydrocynus forskahlii (assembly GCA_037974365.1). Lineage (NCBI taxonomy): Eukaryota > Metazoa > Chordata > Actinopteri > Characiformes > Alestidae > Hydrocynus > Hydrocynus forskahlii. Next base: position 5,951,070 of record JBBPCX010000035.1, read on the forward strand.
TAGTCAGATACATGTCGAGGATGGTCTTTAGGCGCTCGAACACCGGTCCCTTTGGTTAACCGCACGTTCTTCTCTGCCTTCTTTTAACTATCTGCATTCCATTCCACTTTATTTTCTGTACTTCCTAATATTTTTCTCCTTCCTGCTTTCTGAATATTTGATTTCTATTCATGTAAAGCACACCTTTGTGAATGATAATGGGCTGTTTAAATGACTTGACTTGACTAGTACCCTTTTGTAGTGAACACAACTCTCCCATCACAGGCGACAATAATTTAGTCAATTGACCCCCAACCCACCCCACCACGCTTGACAAAAAAGAAACCGTTTTGATAAAAACACTTTGTCTAACACCCTCACGCACCCTAGATTTAGCACCTGTCCCTCTGAAAACCTCTGCACTGCCCTGCCTATAATAAATACAGCAGATGGTGCAGCTTTCTGTTCTTTTTCTCAGTGCGTGGAAAGCATATGATGCAAAAGCGGTAGATAGAGAGTAGGCTGCAGATGGCTGGAACATTCCTTTAATACGTGTGGAAGTAGACATTTAATTTTCCTGTGTTGAAGGCTGGTTATTTAAGGATCTGAATGAAAGAGCAAGGGTGTTCTTTTGGGCTTTTTCCACTGATGTGAAAATGACCGCTGACCTGTCAAATGCCCTGTGCTCCATCACTCCACCCCTCTTCACTGTCAACCCTGTTACTCTGATCATGGCGCTACAAGCTGTTTCACCTTTAAGAATTGGCACCTACCTGCGAATATACTCTGTTCTGCCACTGCCTCTGGCCAGATAGCGCAGCCCCAATCTGGAACATCCCGTGGGTGGCTGGTAGCATCCCCACATCCAGCTGGAGGAATTTCTCTGGATGGTTATTGTTGGGGAGAACTGTGATGTCCATGTTCTTCACCCAGTTGAAACAGGCTGCTGAGTCTGACTCAGTCTGACTGCACTAATGACTTATTAATGAAGAAGCAGGCGTCAGTAGCAGGTGTGTGTAATTCTATCTGACCCCAGAGGCCTGTTTAACACAACCCGCACTGCCGGGAAGAGGGAGTCATACCACACCCACAAGCTACTGATGAGACTCAAAAACGGCAGTTTCTGAACATTTCTCAGGTCCAGTGTTGACCATACTTATTCATGCAGATACATACGTTATTAACAATTATGCATATGTTAATAAGTGCTATTCATACATTAATTCATTTGGGTTCCCAATAGAAATAAGTTTGATTCTCATCCTGTTTTGTGGTTATATTTTGTCATGTGTCAGCGAGTCTGTAAGTGCCAGTGCGTGGGTTGTAGATCCACTGTAAAAATCATAAGGTACAGACAGGTTGCTTGATACAAGCTGCATGCAGGAGCAGTCTGTCCAGAAATAATGGCCTGCATGAGACATATTTCCTTACAGTATGAAGCAGCACTGAAATCAGAAGCTGTGTCCCACTATGTATACTGTAAACGGTATCATAATAAGGGAGGAAATTAGGGAAGTTATGGCATTACTAACTATTAATGATCAATTTAGACTATCTAACCATGTTTCTGATGCATGTATATTTATGTTATCTGATAGAGTGTGTGTGTTTAGAGTTTACAGACTAGCCCTTTCCCTGCTGGGCAGTGCAGGAGGTACCAAGGCCAGAGACTAAATCATGCACTTGTAGCCCATTTACATTTTGAGATGACATCTCTTTTGCCATATTTCCTGTCACTAGAGGGCGATATGCACTTGGTGATGATTTAGTGCCATAGTTCAGGGTGGGTTGTCATAAATGTTTAGATGGGTCGATAGGTGGATGGATGGATAGACAGACAGACTGACAGATATGTAGAGGTGGCCTGGCACAAGTAGGACAGAGAGGTCTGTATGCTAGAGATAGGAAAGAGAGGAGGTCTGTACAGCTGGTGGCCTGGTGGTTAGAGCGTTTGCCCTGCGATCAAGATGTCGTGGGTTTGATTCCCAAGACTGCTAAGCACCTCTGAGGTACCCTGAGCAACGTACCATCACCACACACCCACTGCTCCCCGGGCACTGTGTTCCTGGCTGCCCACTGCTTCACTTGGTGAATGGGTTAAATACAGAGGAAGAATTTCGTGCTGTTCACACTGTGTGCTGTGGTGTGTTCACATATGGCAGAACAGTCACTTTCACTCCACTTCCACAGCCCAGGTAGGAGAGAGAGGACGTCTGTATGACCCAAGTAGGAGAGAGGAGGTCTGTATTGTTGTGGAAAATTGGAACGAAAATCTAAGCCTGAAACTTTTTCTAAGTCAGAAAATCAAACCGAGTCAGAAAGATGTGGCAGCACTGTTTTATTCAAAGTTTACATCCGTGGCCTGTGGGAGCTGCCTTCTTGCTCACTCGCCAACCAGGCTCTGTACAGAGTTCTTATAGGCCTCAAAATTCAACACCCACTTTTCTAATACAACCCACTGGTCGGTTTTCTCCCAATAAAGTTTGATCACCTTATTTGCTTAAGTCCAGCTCTTTGTTTCTACCAATAAAGTTTAATCGCCTTATTTGCTTAAGTCCAGCTCTTTCTTTCTACCAATAAAGTTTAATCGCCTTATTTGCTTAACACTACCTTTCTTTGTTCCTACCTATAATATTTACTCACCTGATTTGCTTAACTCCACCTTTCTTTGTTTCAACTAATAATTACAAGATTAGTTATCTCTTTTTAATAATCAGTTGGCTCCTCTAGTCTGGCCTTCAAAGACACCTGCATGTCCAGTCTGGCCTTCAAGGTCATCTTACATAGTAAGGCATTGTACTATCTTCACCTTAAGGGACCTGTGGGGGCTTTCGACCCCCTTTCCAGCCTGTGATGGAGACGGGTTACTGAGTTCACACTCTACTGTATGGGGCATTTGGATTAGACTTTAACTGTAGGAGATGATACATTAAAACCTATATATTTCTACCATGTCGATCAGTAAAATACCCCTTCACTATGATACAGGTAGGAGAGAGAGGTCTGTACAGCCCAGGTAGGAAAGAGAGGAGGTCTGCATGACCCAAGCAGGAGAGAGGAGGTCTGTACGGCCCACGTAGGAGAGAGTGGAGGTCTATATGACCCAGGTAGGAGAGAGAGGAGGTCTTACGGCACAGGTAGGAGAGAGTGGAGGTCTATATGACCCAGGTAGGAGAGGAAGAAGGTCTGTTTGACCCAGGTAGGAGAGGAAGAAGGTCTGTTTGACCCAGGTAGGAGGTCTATATGACCGAAGTAGGTGAGAGAGAAGGTCTGTACATCCCAGGTAGGAGAGGGAGGAGGTCTATTTGACCCAGGTAGGGGAGAGAGGAGGTCTGTACGGCACAGGTAGGAGAGAGTGGAGGTCTGTATGACCCAAGTAGGAGAGAGGAGGTCAGGCTACTGAATATCCTCTCCTCTATCGCTCCCTCCTGCACTGTCAATCCTGTACCTTGATCATGGTACTAAGCTCTTTTGCCTTCAGCGCTTTGACAGGGTTTATTGAGGCCAAAACAGCATTTACTGTGCTTCTGTGATCATTCAGAATAATTCAGAATCCTGTTCAGGAACCAGAACCGGCATATATATTTTTTTTTCAATTACACCCTCACTCTCTGTAAACAGTACAACTCAAGCACAGAGGGCCAGAGAAGTTATTGTAAGCTCCTGAGGCGAAGTGAGCTTCAAGAATAGCAATGCAGTGAAGAGATTTTTTTTCCCTTCTCAAATCAGAGCGTGGTTCGAAGTATCGAGACGAGTTTCGACTGGCCAAAACAACGATCTGTCAACACAGCGTTTTAAACCACACTGGGGTCTGTATGATGTACAGCCAGAGAGGGTTTAAACACACTTTGGTATGCTAATCGCTACGTGGCCCTCTGGGTACGGGAATGAATCAGTTGAGTCGGTTGTTCAATTCAACGAATCACTCATGTGCAGTGATTCGAACCCCTGCTCCTGTCAGACAGAATCGAATGATTCATTTTCACAAACCGATTCATTTGAACTACTCGTTTTAATGATTTGAATGAATGATGAATCGAGTCAACAATGCACTTTCCTTCCATGGTGACTAAAGCAAGTTAATTTAATCTCCACCTAAAATTATTTTCGATTTAAGAAATAATAAGAACCTGGTGTCCGCTACTCACTAATGGGCCGAAAAAAACACACACACATTAAGACCGAGCTCGGTTTACAGAGATTTGAAAAGACTTATTCATAATACACCATTTGGACAAAAGTATTGGGACACATTTCTTAATTATTGAATTCAGGTCGCCCCTTATCTCCAGCGTAGGGCAATCTTAATACTTCAGCATACCAAGACATTTTGGACATTTTCCAACTTCGTGGACACGGTTTGGGGAACAACCTTTTCTATTCCAGCATGACTATGTCCCAGTGCACAAAGGTCCCTAAAGACATTATTAGATGGGTTCAGTGTGAAAGAACTTGCCTGGCCTCAACCCCATCCAACACATTTGGCATAACCTGGAACAGAGACTTCGAGACAGGACTTCTCGTCCAACATCAGTCCCTGACCTCATAAATGCTCTACAGAATGAATAGGCATTCCAAGAAGAGTGGAAGCTGTTATAGCTGCAAAGGGGGACCAACTCCATATTAAAGTCTGTGTCTGAATGCGATGTCACGAAAGTCCCCAAGGTCAAGCGGCCCAATACTTTTTCCCATATAGTGGACGTTACAATTTTGGTATTCTAGGGTTTTATAATGATAAATGGTAAACCTTCGAATTTTATTACGTGTGACAAATGCTACGCAAATGATGATGCTCCTATGGACAGTTTTATTGGAAATAGTCGATTTGTAAAGAACGGCCCTCTAAGGAGCCGCACACTGAGAGTGCGGCTGGCGATGCCTGAGGACGCAGTTTGGGAAGAGGAACCGCAGACTGCTCTCTCTTCGCTCCGCCCTGTTCCAGCCGAGCGGAGGAAAAACTCCTGTTACTTTCGCTGCTGGGTGCTTTTCCCGAAGCCACCGCAACCCGGAGGCAGGTTACGGTCCAAAGAAGGAGAACCACGGTGGTAGCAGAAGATCCGTAAGTTCGCCAGCCTGCCCGTGTGTGCCAAAACTGTACCGAACACAAAATGGCGAGTCCAACGGTGGATACGTTACTGGCTTTAGCTAGGTGGCGGAGTCTCTCCAGCTCCACAAACTGAGGGGGAAGTCTCCAAGAGTGGGTATTTTTGTTTAAAGGAGCCTTCAGATCACTATGACAGCGAGCAAGTCTGGAGGGAGAAAGAGTTTAGTCCCTAAAACCACCTGATTTTGGGGGTTTCTCCGGGTGCATGAAGAGTTCTCGACTTTCCTAACGGACAGTGCAGAAACTCCAGCCAGGCGGGACACTTGCCTTCAATGTAATGTCCCAAAAGGAGCCTGGACAGAACCAACAGAGCCATGGAGGTCCGCAGTGCCGGGACAAACACGAGATTATTTCTAACAGCGAGAAAAAAAACACCAACTCTTTCTCTCCACCGGACTTTCCAGCTCTCTCCGTCCTGCATGCGTTCTCACGGGGTCGGAGCTCCTGCCTTCAGCCGCTCCTCGGCTCACCATGCTCTCTCGGTGGTCCTGTGAAGCGGACCGAGCCGAACCGTTCGATTTGCTCCTAGTCTCCTTCTTCTCCCACCACCTGGTGCCTCCACCACCACCCCCACCATGGCGGTGAGGTCCAGGAGACCGTGGCTGAGCGTGGTTGTGGGGGTCGTGCTTGGTTTCACCGCCGCGTCCTGGCTCGTCGTGCCCGCCGTGGTGGAGCTGAACGGCGCGGGCAAGAGAAGGTCTCCCGCCTGCTCGCACCACAGAGACGGGCTGGGGAAAGTTTGGGAGGCCGGGGGGGGCTCCAGCACATCGGCCGACCGGTCCTGGCGCAGGGAGGAGAGAGAGGAGGTTGAAGAAGGGGGAGAGGAGAGTGCCCCCGGGACCGGCAATGGCGACCCCCAGCTCAGACACTTCCTCTACGTGGGGGTCATGACGGCCAAGAAGTACCTGGACTCTAGGGCGGTCGCTGCCCACAAAACGTGGACCCGGAGCGTGCCAGGCAAGGTGGAGTTTTTCTCCAGCCAAGGCTCAGACATGGTACCCCTGCCAGCCCCGGTCCCTGTGGTCTCTTTACCAGGGGTGGATGATTCATACCCACCCCAGAAGAAGTCCTTCATGATGCTCAAGTACATGCATGACCACTATCTGGACAAGTACGAGTGGTTCATGCGAGCTGACGACGACGTCTACATTAGAGGTGAATGAAAGGGGCTGTGTGTGTGTGTGCTCAAATGTTAAAGTTACTAAATATTGAAAAACAATAGCCAGGTAGTAGTTTTCATGTCCAGCCAGTGGCCCTATGGTTAAAAGGTTGTGGGTTCGAATCCCAGGACCACCAGTGGCACCACTGAGGTATCCTTGAAGAATTGCAATTGTTGGCCTGGTGGTTAGGGAGTTGCCCCTGCGGTCAGAAGGTCGTGGGCTTGAATCCCAAGACTGCTCATGGCACCACTGAGGTATCCTTGAGCAAGGTACGGTCCCCACACTCTGATCTCTGGGTGCTGTGTCACTGGCTGCCCGCTGCTTCACTTGATGAATGGGTTAAATACAGAGAACAAATTTCACACTGTTCACACTGTGTGCTGTGGTGTGTTCACACGTTACCATAATGGGTAAGTATAGTTTAAGCCTGAGCTGGATGGCCATTAAATGCTGTCTAGATGAGAAAGTGAACATACATAAGAGAAAATGAAAAAGGGAAGATAACAGCCTCAAATTTCAGCCTTATCTGAGTAGCCTGCGCTTTCAGGTCCTTGTCCATTCATTGGAGAAGTAGTCAGTGTTACCTTGATGGTTCTTCCTCTTTCCTGGTCGATAGAAAGTGTCTGTAAAAGAGGGAATGGAAGTACTAACAAGTTAAAAGATTTTCCAGAGATTCAATTAACATTATGATTAACCGTATGGCATTGAACTTCTTTTCCTACTGCATCTAGTTTTGGAAAAAGGATCATATTTTATCACAGTCCATCCATCCATTCACCCACCTACCTACCTGCCCACCCACCTGGACATACTTTCCTAGTGACATTACATGTTTTCTTGATTTCATGAAAAGTACCCCCCCCCCTGAGCATTTATTTTAATGATGATAAGTCGATGTAAAGAGTGAACCAGGATGACTGAAATTTCCAGTGACACTAGAAACTTTAAGTACATTTGAAGCATTTGAAGCATTCTGAAACGAAACAATGAAAAAACAAGCGAAATCTTCCATAAGGTTTCTCAGGGCACACTTACATTGCGGAGTGGTGCAAGACTATAGGCTTCAAATGACAGTGCTGTAGATCATTAATAAGGCATTGGGCTGAAATGTGGTAGCGTGTTCCTTTTCATACACGCCAAAGCAATAAGGCTGCTTCTTTATGTGCCTCCGTCAGACATAAGGTTTAACAGATATGGCCAAAGGTATTGACACAGTTTTGGATGCCAGGAGCAGTGCCTGTTGAAACGCACTTTTTGTTTGACATTGTTTTTACTTCCCAGTTAACCCTGTAATATAAACAGAAAAAAAACACTACACATTTGGAAATAAAACGATATCACATTTTGATGCATAAGGGAGAAATATAATTTTCTGAGCTCTTAAGACATGCATAATTAATTTTCAATATGCAATAAAGATAACCTGTATGTTATACTGTAGTTTTCTTTTACCAGCGCTCACATCCTCTTGCACCCTTTTGTTCCCCTCTGTCTCTCTCCCTCGCTCTTAGGTGAAAAGCTGGAGCTTTTCTTGCGCTCTCTCAACAGCAGTAAGCCACTGTACCTGGGTCAGACGGGTCTGGGCACTACAGAGGAGTTGGGCAAACTGGCCCTTGAGCCAGGCGAGAACTTCTGCATGGGGGGTCCAGGCATGATCTTCAGCCGCGAGGTTCTCCGCAGGATGGTGCCCCACATCAGCACCTGTCTGAGGGAGATGTACACCACCCATGAAGATGTGGAGGTGGGCCGCTGCGTCAGACGTTTTGGAGGAACTCAGTGTGTCTGGTCATATGAGGTAAGGCTTAAGATTCTTCTAATACTCCATTTATTGAAGGATAAAGTAGCTTTAAAAGATTAAGATAAGTGAATGAAATCTTGTAATTTTTAAATATGGCTTGGACTACAGCGTAGAAAGGCAGAGGATGTCAAGACACAAGCAGCTGGTATTGCATCTCTCGGCAGGTGAAAACACACCGTCTAAGCAGAGGTTGGAATATGGAAATGTTCCAAACAAAACGATGACACATTTGTAGAGTGTAATTGGTGTGACCACAAGTTGTCATATTGTCCCAGCGGAGACCGGTTCTTAATCAGATCGGGTCTCACCTCATGTCTGAACACGAGCACATGATTATATTCTTAAATATGGATACCTTTGTTAATGTAGCCTCATTCGACAGGAGCATCAGTTGGTTAAATTTTCATCACTGCAAATTCGTTTATCTTAATTTTTTAAATGTGTTTAGTAAAAATGATTATAATTCCCATATGCACTCTAAATGTACTGTTCATGTAATTTTATTCCCTTTTTTTTCTTCCAGCAACTTCTTTGTTCAGGCTAGGGGCTAGCTGATGTAATTTCCTCAAAATCAGGAGTAGGGGAACTGAAAGGTTCTGCAGCCTGCTTTTTAATATTTACATTATCACCCTTGACTTCTATGAAGCTGACTACCAAAGTGTGTGTGTGTGTAGTGTGGTGCACTGAACAGCACTGTAGTGTTGGTTTGTTGGTAGTTACAGTAACTAACTAACACTAACAGACTGTATCACCGCTCAAATGGTGGCGCACTAGCGTTTGTTTTGAAAATAATCAGAAAGACACTTGGATTCAAGGTGCAACAGTGTGGAACTTGTAGGCCGCTGCTGGTATCTGATATTTTCTGTCTGTTGATGCAGATACATGATACATTTCTAAAATGCAGAAATTCTTTTCTGTTATCAGTGTCTTTAATTATGAGATTGAATAATGTTAACATCTGTCATTTTTAGTTCATATTTTCCCAGAACTGATATGTTTCCGATATCATCCTAAAACGTCCCTACTTTGGAAATATAACAGCAATTTGGGAAAGAAAAAAAATACTGCACTGGAGACATTATGGTTGCTTGGTGGTGGAAGGACTTAGGTCTTTTATATTGATCATTCAGTCTTTACAGGAGCTAAGAAGTTGGAATTTACAAGGATCGGGGACTAGATGTTTGACTCACCATTTTATATCTGTTTTAAGGATGTTTAAAAGTCTCTTAATTCGGTAGCCTGTTCCCAGACCAGTAGTAGGCCTCTCACTGACTGAACTGTCTCTGAAGAATCTTGAACAGCAAAGGCTGACAGACCTCTAACAGTGTGTGATCTACAGTCCTTCTTAGTAGTAGCTAACTTCCGTGTTACTCGACACTGCACAGCTCTGCCATGTCTTTTTACATTAGCGTCTGTAAGTGCTAGCTGCTTTGCGAGATGTTAAATCTGAGGAACTGACTGGTCTGAGGAACTGAGGCCCCGCAAATCTAAAGCACGAGATAAAACATAGCAGACACTGCATGAGTGCCTCATTATCTACATTCAGAATAGTCAGGCCTTTTTTATTTTTTTGATTTTGAAAGTTGCCAGATGTTTCACTAGTGTGTGTTGGTAGTGTGCTATTTGGATCTCCTTGTTTAACAAAACCTTGAAGTCGATTCATCACGTCGTTGAGGGCATTCAGCTCTAGGCGTGCTTGCAGTGTGGCTGTCTGATTGTATTATCTCTCTTTTACCTTGTTCTCAGCCTCTTCATTATTAATGAAGCTTGTAGACCTGAATGCAGAGCACGTATGCGGGTACGTTGTACTTGTTTCAGCTTTCGCAATGGAAGAAAATCTAGCTTGAGCAGACGTCCTGCCGTATGTTTTCAACAGACACCTACAGGCAAATGGCTTCATACATATTCAGCTGGTAAAGAGACAAGCCCTTATTAACTTGTGATGCAACGGTTCTGAAGTGAAATCCATGGTTTGGCGGCCGACGATTTGATGTGTTCAGTGGCAGCGTTCTCAGGCTACACAGTTACAAATCTGTGAACCCACTCTTAATTGTAGACTCCAATTGCAAAGCTTTGTTTTGAAAGGAGAGAGAGTTGGAGAAAGAAAGGGTTCATTGAAATTACGCCTTCTTGAGATTTCTCAAGCCACAGAGAGCGGTCAGTTACAGTAACAGCACGATATATGATCCATACTAAGAAATAAAAAAATTGAGTGCTCCTAACCTGACACATTTATGAGGCGTACACTCGAGCAATTAGTTGATGTGCTGAAAATGCTGTTTCTGTATGGAGATACCACCATTCATGCAAGAAACATTGCTAACGGAGTGCATATGGCTGCAGTCTCTCCTCACACTAGCCGCAGTTTCATCAAATGGAATTTTATTGGTCATTTTCCCTTTTGGTTGTGTTCTTCACACCTTGCATAAAACTCATTCAATCAAAAAACATGAACATTTTTTAAATGTCATTTTCAAGCTGACCTCTAACACAAATCTACTCCTGGCACAGAAACCAAGGGCTAAACCGGGAAAAGTGCGAACCTCATGTTAATCATTTAAAAGGTATTAAGTAAACTAGGTGGAATTCTAGTTCTGTAGTTTTGTATACCTTTTAAAAAGTTCAACCCATACAAACTGCATCTTTGTTAGGAGTTTTTAGGACAGTTGTACTTTGCTTGCCTTTGCAGCATCTAGTATCTCAATTTGCACTCCTCGCTCTGCATGAGCTTGCTGTTGAGCTGTAAATAGAATGGAACTGGCTCTAATCTTCTAACACCCATAATTTAAATCCAAGGAAGTTTCCGGGTTCTTCAGAGGAAAAATAAACTGAAATTTCATTCATGGGCAGTTTTTACTAACATATGTAGCATTGTTGTTTGGATTTTTTTTCCCGCTGCAGTTTGTGTAATCCCCCATAAACTGAAATGGCTTTCATGGTCTGAAGAACTTCATATGCATATTGATTAAAGTGGAGGCCTCTCACTTTCCCCAAAGCTGGAGTCGGGTTAAACCCTCTCTGGTACCGCACTCTCCTGCTCTCCTGCGCTCTGCCAGCACTGATGAGATTTTTGCCTCTCCCCACAATAACGAGAGGATCTCGGCACATTTGTGATGTTTAATTCATTGCCTGTCGTGATAGTGTAGGCATACTTTTATTTATTTCATTAAATATCTTTTCCTCTTTTGCCCCTGCATAAAATCGCCGACTTCAAAGGCATTTATCTTTGGGCATTTACAAATTAAAGTTTTGTTTTATTCACAGTCCTGATACATATTTTATTCAATTTGCGAGCACTCGGTCCCACAACAATTGTAGAAGGAACCCGTCAGATGGCTGAACGTGAAGCGAATTTGTAAAACATTCGTGAATTTGATCATGTAGACGGATGAAACTACAGTTCATTACTAATTAAATGGATTAGTCACCTGCTTGGGAGAGCTCTCGCTGCTAAAATAGCGCAGCTTGATCGAGAAGGAGCATTTGAAGTAGTACAGCGTTCAGAGCCTTGTAGACATTTTTGCTTTCGGCTTTCAGTTTTATAAAGATTATTTGTTCTCCGGATGAACCCGGGCCACCACAGTGGAATGAACCTTATTTCTCTGTTTAGACTCTCAAACTCGACTGCATAAACAGCACATTACCACAGAGCAAAGTACATCCTCGCGTTGGCTCGAGCAAAAATTCAAGGAGATCTGAGCCAACTCCTTCTCTAAACAAAGCTGAAAAAAACAGAATCCCTCCCACGAAAACAACACTCCTCCAGAACCCCTAGGATTCCTTCTGTTCAGTGCATTCAAACAACGATATTTACACCGGCATGCATTTTCAAACAGTTGTTTTCTCACAGGTTATTATTCCCGTTATAAAGTGACTAACATATTACTGCAGCTCATTACGCTCATATAAACACAACAAATTTAATCACATTAATACGTACTGAGCTACATTTGCCTCACACTTGTGTGTGTAACTTCATTACTAGATATGATAAGACTGTCATAACTGGATAATGAACTGAATCGACAGATGACGGTCAACAAGCATTGTGATCTTTAGGCTGTGGCATTATCTTCTAATATAATTAATACTGCCACATTATTTAGGAGAATAGACCAATTCCTGTTTTTGTAGAGAAATGAAATTTCATTTGAGCATTTATTTGCATTCGCTGTCTGCTGCTGGACAGGATGTCAATGCGTCCGATGACTGTGGAGTTTGATAGATTTCGTTATGGACTGTCTATGCTGTGTTACTCAGAACACATTATTCAAGCATTTTGCCTCTTAAGTTAAAGTGTAATTCTTGTGCAGGTGACTTTAGTGATAATGCGTGAATTCTGCTTGCAGTGTCCTTTCTGCTTGCGAAGTTAAATTCTGCTTGAGTGCCTTGTGTAGGCCTGGCCTTGCTGGGTGTGTATGAGAGACTGAGCAGTCACATTGCATGTAGGCTAGACACACCAAATGCATAGTTCTCATGCATTGCAAGTGAATACAATCCTTCGTTATGACCACATATATTGTTCTGGTATCTGACTCTGGAAGAGAAAGACTGGACTGCGCAGATAATGTTTGTGAAATGTTTCGCTCCGTATTGCTGAATGTCCGTTCAACTGAAAACGTATTTAAGACTGTGATCAGGAAGTTGCTAATCTAGAGGCTTTCCCTTTGAAAAAGTTACGCAAGGTCCTCAGACTGAGGCATCGGGACCAGTCACTTAGATAAGCAGCTCCCATCCCAGCAGCAAGACTGAGATGTTATCTCTGTGAAACACACTGAGCCTGGATTGCTTCATAGGTGGTTATTGGGGGTGTAACAGGTAGAGATAGCACACTGCCACCTTTTCTTTTCCAGGACTGATATTGAAGCCTTGAATATCAGCCACTGCTGATACAATATTTGCTCTTCAAAATCTACTAAGGCTTAAAATGAGTCTTTTTTTTTTTTCAGATTTCACCACGCTGTACCTGTCTCTCCATTTCGCATCTGTATACGTACATATAGGCCTGCATATATAATTTTCAATACACACATCCATATTTATATTTCCAGATTGTTTGTATAGTGTACTTTTTATACTGTACTGTTGGTATAATTTTAATCTATTGTTTTTCATTTTTGCTGCTCTTATTCTTTCCACTTTCTGCCGTGACAATGCAAATTTCCCACTTGTGGGACTAGTAAAGGTTTGTCTTATCTTATCTTATGACCCTCCCAATCACATAATTTTACAAAATAGAAGAATGAAAAGGTGAGGAATAGCATGTTTCCACTGATTCACTGAAGAAACAGGTACCTCAACCTGCTTGGAGGTGAGTGCTAACTGCCAATTTTGTTATGTCAGCTAAAAGTTTCCAGCATTGTCTAGCATTGCACTAAGCGATTGGGGAGGGGGAGGGGAAGGGCCACCCTATTCACTCAGAGAGAGCAAGTCCAGTTGTGCTCTCTTGAATGCCTCAGCGGGGACCGTTGCACCACTCAAGAGCCCAGAATGAGCTATTTTTATATTTCTAATTGAAATTCTCCTCTTAAGATGAGCACCTGCAAGCAGTCTATCATGCTACTCAAACACTGCGCTACCTCACCGGGAGAAATACCCATCTAGTAGCTTGACATCATACAATGTGAGAGAGTGGTATTTCAGGCCAGATATGTTACAGATTCATTCTTTTTTTTGCCTCCAAAGCCTGCTACTGATACTTGGTGCCAGATCTGTTCCATCTCTGATAACTGGTATATCAATACAAACGTGTGACAGGGCGTACTGATAGGGCTGGGCAAAAGTCACAGTCAACATAACATCCAATGTCAGTGTCACATTTGTTACACTCTAAGCTTCAGCCCCCCTCTTTCCAACTGTAGTCCCAGTAAAATGTTTTATAGCATCAATGATTTAAAAAATGATCCGATTTTTTCAGCATGAACCCAATTTTGTGAATCACTTACATTTGTGAGCTGTGCTTATTGTTACACCCTTAGGGTTTACGCTTGGTAACCTTGCTTGTGAGGCTTTACAGACAGCACTGACATCTATACGGTGCTGGTGAGGGAAGTAGGAATCCAGGCACAGTGCTCCTGGAGGGAGACATCTTTATTGTTCTTAGGACTGTATTAACTTAAATTCTTTCCATATTCATTATTCACGTTAAATTTTCGCTTCCCTCTTCACTCTTGAAAACATATGTAATTATTTAATTACCATCACATGAAATCTGGATTTGTCAGTGTTACGTTGATTTTTGTGAGTTTGTGCATCATGAGCATCACGCATCCTCCCCAGTCATTACTGATGTGTCAGAGTGCAACTTGTTGTGGTAAACAAACACTTGAGCATGGGCTGTACCAAAATGACAGCGTGTAAACGACCATTATTTTGAGTGGTAACTGCGAAACTGTGACTTTACATAATGAAGGGAGAGTAGTGTGTAGTTACTACAATAACACACCCTGGAAATGTCTGGCCTGTGATTTTCCATCATGCTCGCAAAACACCCAGCAACAGCTTGGGAGGTTCTTAGATGCGCTTTTAGTGCCCATTTCATGAGTAGCAAAAATGATGTGGTATAATTTTAGTTGTTGATTCGGGCCTTCTTTTAATGAATAAAACAAATGTAAATGAATTATTTCATAACAGTTGTGAATACAGTACTCACCATACATGAGCCACATTTTGTTTTCAATAATGGGATGAACATAATTAGTGAAATGAAAGAGACACTTGCTGTCGGCAGTGAGTGGCACTATATCTTTCATCTGCTTTCTATCGAAGAAGAAGATGCCAAGTCCCATCCAGCCAACCAATTCAAAATAGCACATGTAGGCTAACGATTTAATGATGTGTCCTCTGGCCATTTAATCTTACAGTGTAATTAGATCTCCCAAAATGGCGAGCTCTACTTTCAAGGTACTTTAGTCAGAGACTGGTTTCTTACACCGAACTATTTCCAAACATGAACTATAAAACGAATGGAAATGAAATGTATTAGCACTGCAGCTGTCAATTCAAGCTCGCAGTACCAATTGCTAATGCAGGATCAGAAGAATGATATGAAAGAAAACCCACCCTTCTTCTCCTGCCCACCACCCCTCTGGAATGCCGCTGAAAGTGCTAATCTTGCCATCTGCCCTCAAACTGGAGCCAAAGACTTGTGCCAGGAGGATGGCGCTTCTTGTCCAAATGTCAAAGCGTTGGACATCAAGGTCTCTACTGTCTCCTTCTGCTTCCTTTCAGATGGTCTTGTGTCCATTCAGGCTGAAAATGAATGTTTAGGGAAAGACTGAACACAAAAGGAGAGAGTCTCAAAGCTGTCAGTCCTATTTAGAGATCCAGAGTGGTGCCCCAGGTTAAAACGCTTTTTTATGAAACCTGGCAAAAGAACTGTTTCATAAAGCAACTGACATTGCATAATCTGTGGCTGAGACTCAAAGGGAATGCAGTTGGCTGTATGGGGAAGGATTGGGTGATTAGAGACGTTCTCTTCTTCACAATTTTGGATCGAAGATTAATAGATTGGGTTAAGATAAAAATCCATTCTTGGGGGGGGTGGGGGGTGGGCGGATGGGGAGATCATGTTGATTTGAAGCCACTTTGATTTTTCTGTGAAGGACTAATCTCAGATAACTGACTTTCTAGAAATACCGTTAGATGTCTACGCTTCACATTTTGAAGAAAAGCGTCTGCTACCATGGATGCGAAACACCCGTCACTCTGTCCTTTCAGTCTTTCAGTAAGTGAGAATGCTCACCAGTGTAATGAAGTACAGCTTGTTATATTGTCTGCTCTCTACACTGGAGCCATTCAGACGGACATTCTGATACACACACTCCCGAAGACATAGACCTGATGCTATGTACAGTCGTTTTAATGTTGGACAAAGGAGGAAATACTGTAAGGTTCAAGGCTAATACCCGACTAGTGCAGAACTTGATTAAGGCCTGGATATAATGAAAATCATTAGTAATTAATAATGAATAATCTAGAAAGATAAAGGAATAATCAGTCATCTAGAAAGCAACAGGAATAGTCTTGGCATTCAAACCGCTGGACTGCACACCAAAGAACAAAACCGTGAAAGAATTAGCTTCAAGTTAAAATACATTTTAGAATGGAAAATTGGCACAGTTGAGTGTTTTTACTACTTCAATTATTGCAAATAATTTTGAGTAGTCTGTTTGACTACCCAGTGTGCAGTCTGTAGTGCAGTGTATGCTGTGTAAATATGTGCACCACATCATTTCTGGACTTCAGGAATGCATGCTGGCTTTCCTGTGCTCAATCTGAGTGCTCGCTCTGAAACACAGAAAGGTGCAGTGTATAGCATGGCTGTGCCGAGAGCCCTGACAGATGGTTGCTGTGAGGACTGGTGGTATGTATGTGTGTGCGTCCGTGTGTACGTTTGTGTGTGTGTGTGTGTGTGTGTGTGTGTGTGTGTGAGAAAGAGAGAGAGAGAGGGAGGGAGAGCATGACTGGTGTGTCTATGTTTGTCTTTCTGCCCGGTGATTCAACTGAGTGTCCAAGTAACTGGATACTCATTTGGATACAAATTTAACGTTTCAGTGCTGGACACATTATTTCTACACTTACTTTTTATTTTTTTAAAAAGTATGTTTTTATAAACCTGTGTAAATAAACTGCAGTGTATGTAAAACCAATGGAGCATGTACATTATACCATGAACACCTCCTGCAGAAGTAATCTGTATATTATCGAAGAAAGTGGTGCTTGGAAAGCACTGTGAAAATCGTACAGTGCCCCTCTAGTTCTGTGATTTTATAGAATCTTATATTTCATCCTTTGTTGAAGCATCTCATATTCTACTAATTGAAGACTTGCTGCCCTTGGTCAATTTAAAGAGCAAAATGCTTCGAATAGAATATTTGAAAAATAACTAGATAGCGAATTATTTTTTTTTTATTGCCTGTTCTCGCTTCTCCATCACAGAATGAATGAGAGGACGGCACTGGGGATTTACTACCCCGAGCTTAAATCCATGCTTTTGTTCTGAGTCACCGGCAAAAGAACACAAAGACATAAGCACACACATACACACACGCGCACACAGACTCAAACACAAAGAGGAATAAGTGTTTGTCATGATTTCCTTTTGAAGGGTGTATCTCGGGTAGGGTTCTTACAAAGGCAGCCTTGTGCAGAAGGGCAGAATGATGAGCAGTTGTAGTCGCAAGACACCCCCCCCCCAAAAGATAAATAAATAAAAGAATAGTCTCTCACATACAGTTAGTCCTCCTTCCAGCACACGGCTGCTGACACCTTGGGCACCAATGAATGCTTAGCTACTCCCTCGCCTATTTTTGCTCATTCTTACCACACTGACTTCGGTATGTCTGTATTTGCTGCTGCCGGCTGTGCATCTGAAGTGAATTGATTAAGGCTCTGTGTTTGCTAACGTGGCTCCCTGCTCAGTGGCAGCACTGACAGAGCCCGTCTGAGCTACTCTGGCTTTGCCCAGTTTGCACCCTCGCTCACGGTGGCCTCAGTTGACCCCCAGACACACAACTGCTCTCGTAGAGACAATCAGCCAAATGCCACACAGAGTGGAGAAGAACTGATTGAGAGCAGATGCTTTTACCTTTAGAACGGCAACACAGATCTGAACAATAATACAATCTAAAATACTAGATAAATCGAGTTGTGTTTGTTGTGTAAAAGTATACTGCTCAAAAAATGAAAGGGAACACTTAAACAACAGCATGACTGTTTCAGTGTTCCCTTTCATTTTTTGAGCAGTATATTTAATAGACCTTTCGCTAATGCATAAATAGAATACTAATAAATTTCTTTAGTAAGTTTTCCTATGCATTTGGTATGCATTTAGCATTCCAGGCTTCTTGTAGAGATCATGATGCGCGTACTGTTCACCGAACACAGTCCTTAGGTGAGTACATGTTTCAGATGCCAATGACCCTGTTCAGATTGCTTTAGATTCTGTCCCTCACTCTGAAACTCTTCTGATGTGCTGCTCTGGAAGGTACCTTGGAGAAGTTTGCATGCATTCATATGTATGACTCGCGCTTATGTTTTATGTATTGTCTTTGTTTGTGCTAGCTTTCTCCATCTACCTGTGCAGTGATGATACATTAGCATGGAACAGCACATTCTGAGGTCAGACACTAACATTGTTAGCACAGCCCCAGTGTGGAGTGCTTTTCCTTTTTAAGGGAAGACAAAAGTCGTGAAAACATTGTGCTTTGAATGAATATGTGTTGCTTAGTTTTAGAGCTCAGTTTTAGGCTTTGGTCAAAGATAGAAGAAACTTACAAGTGATATTAAGATTGAGGTGCTGGGTTGGGGCAGCAATGGTCTTGTGGTAAGGGATTTACCCCTATGATCAGAAGGTTGTGGGTTCGAATCCCAGGACTTCTAGTGGCACCACTGAGGTACCCTTGTGCATGGTGCCTTCCCTGCACAATGCTCCCTTTGCACCCTTCCTTGGTGGCAGCCCACGGCTTCACTTGGTGAATGAGTTAAATGCAGAGAGAGAATTCCACATTGTTCACACTGTGTGCTGTGCTGTGGTGCGTTCATGCGTGACTATAAGGGACCTTTACTTTAATCATGATTTCTGGTAATGACCTTTTTTGTTGCCTCTTCACATATTTTAAATATATAGTTTTAAAGTTGATCGAGACTTGCCAAATTGGCATCAGGCCTAACCCTGTCAAACCCACCCCCTCATTTTGGACTGTGGCGCAAATGTTCAGCAAGACTCTCACTTTTGTTTGGAGGCACACGTTTAATCATGTCAGTCTCATTGCAAGCTGGTGTGGTTTCTCTGGCCAAGAACACCAAAGGCATGGGCACCAAACAGTGCCTCAAAATATATGGTAAAAATATATATAAAAAACTCATCTGAATCGATTACTGGAGCAGCTACCCTGAAGGTAATTTCTTGGGAGCAAATACCCAATAAAAAAATGAGAAAATTGTTGAAATGGAAAAAAAATAGCTGTGAAAAGTTGTGTATAACTGTTTGTGTGTAACTATTTTTATTACATCCGTAGTATCTGCTGTAGAATAGTGCTGCATAATTAATGATTAAATGACAACAGAGTTTTTTGTTTTGCTTGAAAAAATTGAGAGCACAATCCTCATGTACAATTCTTCCATGGATATCAGTGTTACAAACATAGAAATCTGTAAAAATTTATATATATCTTTATGAAGTATCATTGAAATAAAATAAAAAAATCAACACAATATAAACAAAATAATGGCAAAAATCTTTTTTTGTGAAACAGATCAGAGAGAAGCCAACTGCTTGGCCCATACTTGTCAAATTTGACTGTAGCATATAGAAAGCTTTTTATAAGGGTGGAAGGAAAATGAGTGTTTTAAAAGGCATCAGTGGTGTGGCTTTTGGTGTGGCAAAAAATTAACATTCAGATAATGTTGGCCTATATGCAAAACTCTGAATATATAATACACTATATGGATCTCTGTATTGGGACATCTGACCATTACAACAGCAGGGACTTTAATGACCTTGCATTTGGATACATAGACTTTAATATGGAGTTGGTCCCCCTTGGCAGAGTTTGGAGTTTCTGTGGGAATTTGAGCCCATTCATTCTGTACAGCATTTTTGAGGTCAGGCACTCATGTTGGACGAGAAGGTCTGGCTCGCAATCTCTGTTCCAGTTCATCCCAAAGGTGTTGGATGGGGTTGAGGTCAGGGCTCTGTGCCAGTCAAGTTCTTCATCCAGTCCCACCATGTCTTTATGGCACTTGCTTTGTGCACTGGGATTGCCCTTCACTGGCGCTAAGGGGCCTAGCCCAAACCCTGAGAAACAGGTGTGTCCCAATACTTTTGTCAATATCGTGTACTGTCATTAATAAAGAATTAAGTGCATATCTTGGCATTACGCTAACTTAATTCAGCTTCAGTTATTGTTCTGTACACTGTTTCACTGAACATGAAATATCAAATGAATGTTAGATTGTTTAAACCAAGGACTCTCGCACTCTCTGGAGCTGTTCAGAGGAGGGTGGCTTCCCCTTTTGAGTCTTGGTTCCTCCTAAGGTTTCATTTTCCAGCTTTAGGGAGTTTTTTCTTGCCTCTGTCACCCTTGCCTTGCTCACTGCTTTGTGGCAACATCCGTTGTGAAAAAACAACTGTATAAATTAAATTGAATTGAATTAAAAGGCCTTGCGGCACAGCATAAGTCTGAGTGCAAGTGACAAATGCCTCATCAGTAGCCTGAATTTGTGCATGTTTAATGGCACACAGCTCACGGTAAACTTTGAATGTGGCATTTGTGTTCCACTCTTCCACTGTTGTTCGTGCGGCTCTCGATGCAGATCGCTCAAACCCTGGTACAGGAGTGTTGTGATTACTGCTTATGATCTAAACTGCCCTTCATTTAGCTGTGCTGTCTTGGAAAAAAAGTGTAAAGTGACCTTTTGTAACACACCACAGCACGAAATTCTTTCTCTGCATTTAACCCATTCACCAAGTGAAGCAGCGGGCAGCCAGGAACACAGCGCCCGGGGAGCAGT
>JBBPCX010000035.1:5972961-5982996 GCA_037974365.1 Hydrocynus forskahlii
CTCTGCATTTAACCCATTCACCAAGTGAAGCAGCGGGCAGCCAGGAACACAGCGCCCGGGGAGCAGTGTGTGGAGACGGTACCTTACTCAAAGGTACCTCAGAGATGCCACTAGCAGTCTTGGGATTCGAACTCACAACCTTCTGATCGCAGGGGCAACTCCCTAACCACCAGGCCACCAGTTCCCTGTTAGGCCGATGTCATGCCTACGATGGTTGCTGAGCTTCCATCGCAATGTGGTAGTGATCCTCTACAGTGTGCAGAACGGATTCAATTGAGTATCAAAACATGATCCCTTTCCTAAGACGTGACCCAATGTTAATTTTTATTTTTTATTTAGTTTGTAATTTGTTAACCCTTGTAGTCACGCGTGAACACACCACAGCTCAATGTGAACAATGTGAAATTCTTTCTCTGCATTTGACCCATTCACCAAGTGAAGCAGTGGGCTGCTGCCAACAAGGAGCGCCCGGGGAGCAGTGTATGGGGACAGTACCGTGCTCAAGGGTACCTTAGTGGTGACACTAGCGGTGGGGATTAACTACAAACAAGATCAGTTACCATTGCTTATGAAAGTAAACATCAGATGAACTGAAGGATGTTACACTAATTTGTGAGAGTAAATGTAATGAATGTGGTCATACAGCTTGGACACTGAAGAAATCTTACATTAAATTTGGACATTGTCCTGAAACTGAAAAAAGTTCATGAACCCTTGGCTTGCCTTAGCACTTTCTTCAGCTCTCGCTTTTGCTGTCGCTCTCTCTCTCTCTCTCTCTCTCTCTCTCTCTCTCTCTCTCTCTCTCTCTCTCTCTCTCTCTCTCTCTCTCTCTCTCTGAATGGCACTGTTTATGTATTCAGCATGTGGAGGACAGGAGTATGATTTATGGGACTGAGAGGGAGCTGGAGCGAGGCATGTTAATGAGAGTTTTAGCGAAGGGCACTGAGGAAGGCTTTGTGCTCAGCTACCTCTGTGCTCCCACCAGCAGGCTGCCTGTACAGCCTGCATTAGCATGCGCAGAGCTCGGCTCACCTAGCCACCAGGACACCCAAACTAATCCGGCACAATAAAGGCCCATCACCTGTCTGCTCTTGTACAGGCTGCTCTAAACTACACAGTTTGATAGAATGCTCTTCTCGCTAGAAGCGTTTTTATTTGTTCTGTCTTTGATGTTTCCATCAGAGTCGGATAAAAATGAGACAAAGATATTTTATGGCCCTCATAAAACAGGACCTCATGCTTTTATATGTGCCATGCTCAGCACTTAATGATCAGTAACTATCACCGTCCTGAAATTGGGGTGCGTGTAATGGAATACAGTGTTGACGGCTAAGGGAAGATCAATAGCATCATGATGCTCAGAATGCGTAAAAAATTAAAATTGCATACTGTGCTAATGTTTTGTAATTGCATAGTGGGTGTAAGTGAACCATTGCTCACATTCAATAATTTCACAGTCTGAGACCTGAAGCTATAAAAAGCTTACATGCATTGTACAGCTTTAGCAAATGCTTGAGAGACTGAAGTGGCTACTTTACTGATGACAGTCATCTTTAAAACCTCTAAAAACCCAAAGTCATGGTGCGTCTATGCATGCGGTAATGCCTCCATTAATGTAATTATGACAAATAGCTGAAAGAGGCAGGTTACAGAACTGTGCGATTGTGGGTGATATTTCTTTTTTTTTGGTTTGTTTTTACTGTTTTTCACCGCCTCATCTCATGGCTTGCGGGTGTGTACTGAGACACTGTTGGATATTTTGACTGTCACAGACCTGGAAAGTGAAAATAGGTTTACAGGTTAACGGGTAACATCCTATCTTTGAATGCACAGGAGTTGGGGAGTGAAAATCTGTGTTACCAAAGAATGGACAGCTCAGTTTGCTTGTAGATGTGTGGCAGATTTGTCCATAGGGGGCTGGAACAGAGGAAGCAGGCGATCGGTGATGACCGCAGCACTTCTGCTTGACAGATCTCGGGCCAGGTCTGTTTGTCATGCAGCCCAGGACAGGACGAGATGGGGGTCAACCCACTGAGAGCTCTACTGACACAGCTTTATTTAAACTAATGCATCGTGCCACACAGCCTCAGTGGACCCTTACTGGAACCTATTCAGCACCTCCAGCTTGTCAGCATAGGACAGGATGATTGATAGATGCGGCATCTGTGCACATTCAGACATCACAGCATTATCATTTACTGTCAGCCCCTGAGGATTGTCTTCTGTCCGTGCTATAATAACAGAAAAGACTTTGCCGTCACATTGTGAGGGAGTAGCTTGAAAATGAACATCAGGTTTGCATAAATGTCAGATTTTAATTGGTGACAACCACTTAAAATTAATTGCCTTGCTTATCGGCAGCTTCTGCCAAAATTGCATAATGAGGTACCGGCCGCTACCAGGTTTCCTCTTTATAACATAGCTGAAGTGGAACTACTTGTTTTCTGCTTGCCAACGAATCGGCAAAGTCTCTACCACAGTCCTCCTCCATCATCCGTCCTTCAGAAAAGGGATTATTACAGAAGCTACACTTAGCATTAAGAGGGTGGCAAGGTCATGGCTAGCAAAAACTGCCACACAAGAAGGTGGCAATAATAACTGCTAGCATTCCATCAAAATAACAGTTGAAATTATAATTGGCCAACACTTTTTTCTTGTAATTTGCTGCGTTTGCTTGCATGGCTGATGATAACCCCATTTCACATTAAGCCTTAGCTGGAGTGGATTATAACCTGCTGGATGCTCTGACTTCCCCGCATGATTGAATCCAAACAAGGGAGAGATGATTGCGCTCAGAGAAAGTGAGCTGTCAAACTGTGGCACTTCTTGCACTAACCCAAAGAAAATCTCATTCTCAAGGGTCTCTCGTCTAGATTCAGCTCATTTGATCCCTTTTTTCTGTTTTGTCAAGGGCACAGAATGGTTTGCTCAAACGAAGTGTTTATTTCAAGGTGCCGTGTTGTTAGTATAGTGTGTGCAAAACGCCTCAATTAAGCCAAGAAAAGGCTCATGTTAATTACTCACTTCAGTTGAAGTGTATAATGAGAACAAACATGTCTTTGCAGTCAACATTGTGCTAGATCCTTGTGTCTTTGAGCTAGAAGACAAAATTGCTCTTTCTCGTGCAGAAACAGCTGCAAACAGCTGGTGTATGTTGCATGATGTCGAGAGTAATTTGACACTCTTCAGCGATATCTTGAATAGAGAACACATGGGTCGTGTCAGTGATCTGTAATATCAGTGTGTGGGTGGATTATTAGTGTGGGCAATGGACATTTCATAAGGCACTCTTAAAAATGCGTGTGAGCAGATTTTGACATCGCAACTCATTCAATAACGTTCACACAGGCCATACTAAAGGATAAAAAGAGAGAGTAAGGAGGTTGTCATGTTGAAATCCCACTGGGCCACTGAATGCTCGCTTTCTGAAAATTGACAAGTCTCTCTCTTTATAAGCATGAAATTAATCCATAATCCCTTGATTATAATATTGCACCATGACAGTCACACAGACTCTGTAAGACATCACCTTTTAATGAAAAGAAATGCACAATTAGGATTTCGAACTCAAATCATCCTGTTATATGAATTTAAAGCTGTACTCCCCAGCTCGTCTCTCTGGGGTGGTTGCTGCACTGTCTCTCTGAAAACAGGCTGCTTTTCATGGCAGTGTTGCTATAGGGTTCTTAAGCACTTCAGTTCAAAACGTTTTCATATGCCTTTACCCCAAATAAAGCAGGCAATTCAGTTGGTTTGATGGACACGGTCAGTTTAAATTCTACCGTTTAATTCAAATACAGCATCAATGACTATAAAGTGAGTGCATATAGTATACTATACTGTGTATAGTGCTATATAGAGTAGTCACAAGTTGTAAGAATTCATGAATAGAAAAAACTTATTGTTCAAAGTAAATTCGTCCAATGTAAACAGTCTTGAAAGAAATGGACTCTTAATAGAGTGCAGTTTCTCTGTGTTTCTCCTTGAGGTGCTCACCTTGGAGCATCGAAATGTGCAGAGCAGAGAGCCCTCGGGTACAATGAAACTCTGTGCTGGAGCCCTTTTTTTAGTCAAAGAACTTTAGCCCTGGATGCTCTGTGGCCTTCGCAATCTTATCTCACTTGACAATTATTACTGAGAAATTTGCAAGCATCAATAGATTGGCCCTTTTTCCAACAACAAATGACCACCTTTGGTGCAAGACAAGAGTGTAAACCTTCCTTAGGCTAGATTTACATTGCAGAGGATAAATGGCCGCATGAATCTCTTGGAAAGTATAGAGGATAATTCTCCTGTCCAGCGATTGAAACAATGTCTTGGCAGTATAACAATTAATTTACGATTCATTACACTCAGAATTAGCTTATAGTGTGCTGGAAAGGAGAACGGAATATGAATATTTCATATCAAGAACAGGATCTCTGAGGTAACGCCAGAAAGTCATGTTTAATGCTACTATGCGGATGTGCCAACATTGTAGGGCGTCTTCTCCATGACAGTATGTTGAGGCATGGTTTCGACTTGTTCCATCATAATTAATCCCCCTCTGATTTTGAGCCTTTACTACTTTTTAAAATTTGAACCTCAGAATGAAATCAATCACACGACACATAAATGATTCATTAGCCCTTTAGGAATCCCTGGTGGACACGGCTAGACAGTGCTTCAAGAATGTCCCCGTGTGCCACTGCAGTTCAGCAAAATTGTTCTCAAATGGATCTTTATCCCATCATACCATGCAGGACCTTTGATGTCGTCAGATTTTTTTTTTTTTACCGTGGGTTTGAAGGATTTCACTGCTCCTGGCGAATCTGCTACTGTTAAGTGCAAGGGACTACATTAAAGAGCAATTCCATCTGTTCCACTTTGAGTTCCATATTTCACTTAATAAGATCAATGACAGGACTGCTTAATTAAGTCAGCCTCAGATCAGTTAAGAGAATTGACTTATTTATGGGGGTAAATCAGTTACATGTGGTCAAGAGAGACAGCTGTGGCAGATATAATGTATTAAATCATGGCAGACAAGCTTTTGAAGCATCTCTTGTCGGCCAGCTCCCTGTAATTAATATGCGTCCCCGAAACCTATTAGATGCTCTATGGGACGCTGCGAGAGAGGAGCGGTTGGAGTGAAGATTATAACTAATGAAAGCCACTCTCTCTGCCCATGGATCATTTATGCTGTAATTATTGCTCAGTCTTGCTTAGCTCAGAAATAGTCCTGGTGAGGGGAGGGGAATGATGGTCCTGCTTGATTAGGGAAAGGAAACTTTAATTGTGTTTGCAGAGTACATGCTCCTTTAGTAGACGTTTATCTCTGGTCAGTAATATACTGTGTATGGGTACTGTGCTTAAGGTACTGAATATGTATATTTGTAGTTATTGATTTTTTTCTATTGCTTGCATGGAGATGTTAAGCTTGTGATGATAATCAGCATGCATATTTACACTGTTTTCAGTGATTGATAATGTGGTAAGCCCTTAATGTCTGTAGCTCTGTTCTCTGAGGAGAGAGGAGTACACCAAAGAGCAAGACCATGATAGCGTGGCAAATAGCCTTGTCACTGTGATTTAGGGTATTGTGAGCTCACCCTGGATCCACGCCCAGCCTTTTAGAGCCTGATCATCCATCTTTATGAATGAAGCAAAGGTCCATCTGAAGATTCTTAAAACTCTTAAGTTTACTCACTTCTATAGGCCCCTCCAGAGCAAACACAGCTAGTCAATGCTTCCTTTATTACAAGTCCTTAAAATCCATCCCAAGCTGTGTCCCCCACGAGCCCGTTTCAGCCGTGAGCTTGAAAGTACAGAAGCTTATCTGTGCACACTTCTGCTTACAAACGTCATTGCCGCTCAACATTATTGCCTCTCAGTCTCATTTGTGAGGAGGCAGCAGAGATTCTGTCAGCAAGCCCCGTTTTATGTGATCAGAACAATTCTCAATATCATGTCTCTGATTTCTTATGGGGTTATGGCTCTATAAACTGATCAAGAATATTACAGAAACCTGACTGAGAGAACACAGAGAACAGATGTAATGTAAGACTGAGTGCTTGAATATTTAAATAGGTAGACATCTTATTAAGTGACTCCACTTGATATGCAAGCTAATTAGGCAAAAACAGTTCCTGTCGCGGCAATTCTTGTAATTCTTCTCTGCTCTCATCAGTCTTGCAAAGCTCCAACACAACACAGTCAAGCTTACAGTGCCAACATATACTCTCTTGACTGAGTTTATTTTTGGCTTTATAGACAATACAGTCCTTTTCACGTGCCGCACTGTTACTACGGTATGTTGCCTCATTGAACCGAAGGATTTCACTGCTCAGGCTGCCAGGGGGACTAAAGGGATACTTCCTTTGAAATGGAAAGCAGAACTGTTCCTACAGGCATGAATCACTGCATACTGATAGCTGGCAACCCCCCAACTGCTTGCATATAAATTTTGGCCTTGCTTAACCACCCCTGGTGTCAACGCCCCTGAAGGGCGTCAGAGATGGGTGGGTCATACAAATATTGGTGTGGGCTCATGGGATGAGAGGACCATGCTGTATATCTGTGTGTAATCTTTAAGTTTAATGCTACTTAATAATAATACATTTGATTTATAAAGCACTTTACCCAAAGACAGTGGAACTGGAGACTGTTCCACTGTTTACACTTGGATTCCAAATGCATCTTGTTTGATGAGGTCTTAAGTGGACAGCCAGGACACATCTCCGGTTGCACTTGCCTATCATGTGTCTCCTAGGTGTCTAGCTGACTAGTAGAGTTCAGATTTTGTTACTGGCAATGTCACTTTCACTCAATTTTAATGTCACATAAATTGCAAAAAAATGGTCTGCAAACAACAGCCCAAATATCTCAAGTACAACATTCTATAATACTGTACAAGCACCGTTTAGTTACAGTGTTAAACCTGCAGCAGATCCTCATCATTTTAAACAACCTATCAGGACACATTAGCATTTACACTACAAGAGGGATGTGGTCACATGCGTCCCAGACCTTGGCAAGTGGTTTGAGTGATCGGATCACAGAGCGTCTTAGTGAGTGTTTACAATTGGATTGCCAATGGCGCTCCAATTGCCCAGGAAGCATTTTCAAAGTATAAACAGGGTCTGTTCGCAAGAAAATGATGCAAGAAGAGATGCGAGAAAAGAATGCCAGGATGAAAGGTTAGTGACATGAGTATGTATTATTATATTCATTTTATGTATTCTGGCCCCAAGGTGGTGCAGTGGGTAGCGCTGTTGCCTCACAACTCCAGGGATCGGGGCTTGAATCTAGATGTGTGCGGAGTTGCATGTTGTCTTTGTGGTGGCATGGTTTCCTCTGGGGTATCTGGCAGGCGCCACGCCCAGGGTGACTGCCTGCCTCGTGCCTGTTGACCCCGGGATAGGCTCCAGGTACCCACGACCCTAGTGAGGATTAAGTTGGAACAGAAAATGAACTAATTATCATGTATTATAATAATGCCAGCATTCTGCAACGAATAGGAGATTTTCCATTATTTGTTAACATCAAGCCAATAGCGGTGGACTTTTATTCACAGAAAATTTTACAGTGAATAATAAATATTTCAACTCAGCACAAAACTATAAACATTACTGAATTTGTGTGATAGCCTGTTACTGGTCCACTGAACTGCTTGTTAAACAAAACACCTGGTTCTTTAGTACAGCTGTGTTCGCTGTCCTTTCGTACCTTTTACTTTATACATGCGTTCATTGTGATAGTTTACAAGTTTTGAAGAGCACATATGATCAAAGTGTGACAGTGTGATGGAAAAAGCAGCGTGAAAAGCAGAGCTGCTCTGTGACCCTAAAAAAATCTCTGGTAAAATCTGGTGAACACAGATAAGTGACAATATTTCACAGTGTCCACAATAACATTACCGTGCATGTTTAATATGACAGATTAAATGAATACCATCACCAGCATCTAATCATAGTTCCAGTGCCATTCTTGTCACGCACGGAAATGGAGTATGGAACTCCATGGACACCATGATCTCAGTATGGTTAATAAACATGATTGAAAAGGATTGGCAGAAAAGTGGCTGAAAACCGGGACTCGCATTACAGCTTCACATTTCTAGCTTTGCACTGTGTCTGCTGTTCCGCCGCCCACTCCTGTGTGCAATCATCGCCTTTCTCGTCCCACTGGGACTTCAAGCACCAACAAAGTGCTTTTCAGTTATTCAGCACAGCCAAACTCTGCCCATTTAGCACTGGCATGGAACAGCAGTTAGGTCATCGCTTTTTCCTCTCCTGTGGTACTAATGGCACTTTGTCTGGCAGGTTCCAGTACAGCCTGAAACACAGAATGCATCTGATTTACAGCTGTTGTGCATAATGGGACAGAGCCTTCAGACCCACAGGCCTAGTCCTCTGTTTCTTCCTGTAACATCAAAACCCCCAAAGCAGATCAGATTCAGAAACATATTACAGCTGGAATGGAGGGTAATAACTGGCTTCCTGCTGGAATAGTCCAGTGATGACTAAAATGTTTATGTCACGTATGTGCCTTAATTTTGAATTATTTGCCTCGAACACTACTTACAGTTTTCTCCTGAGATTGATAAGAAAGGCTAGAATTGCACAAAAATACCCAAGAGTGCTAGTCATATTACAGTACAGCTTTAGCTGTATGCCAGTTTGGAAGTCTGTGTACAGACACAGTTTGTTTGTAATGAGGTGTTACATCATCATCGGGTTAAGAAAAACAGAGGAGCTCATGCGGTTTGATAGTAGTTCTTAGGCATAGTTCTTAGAAATGCAGTGCACAGAGGCAACTTATTCATAAGAAACCACTATATGTTTGACATTTAATCTCGTTAGGATGCAGAGGCACTGCATGGCTGGATAATGTAATTTGGTCCTGATAGATCGATGGTTATGTTGGGCCATCTTTAAAAAGAGTGCAGTGACATGACATTCTGATTTTGCCATCCTCTTAAAAAGAGAGGCTGTCAGTAATCCGCAGAATTTGACTGATCATGCAGCAGTTGGCCAGACGGTTCTTCATGGTTTTTACTTAACTGTCTTCCAAAATAAAGGCTTAAGAGTGGGGTGAATTAAGTAAAGTACTTTTGTGATTTAATACCTCAAAAGCCTGTTTCAATCATTTAAACCTCAGTAGCCTCTAAGTCTGTGCCTTTTTTGAGAAAAGTGCTTCACTGTTTGTCACTACAGCTTTACTTAGGTTGATAAACCCTGCAGATCTCTGGCCATGGAAAGAGCTCATGCTTGTTTTATTTCCTCTTGTCCATTTTGAGAGACCCCTCTCACAATGTCTGATGTATTTTAGCCTGCACATGTGAGGCTCATGACGTTTATCTGGTAACATGCTGTCCATGGAAAGAAAGGCATTCTAGAATAAATTACATTTTCCATGGCTTTACGGTTCTCTATCTTGTACTTCAAAGTGTGAATTATGAGTTGTCGATCCAGTCTTGCATCCGTCTTTATTAGCACACTCTGACATAAAGCACAGATTTCATCTGTTGCCTGTCCCTGCAGTGAAGTGTCACAGCATGTAATAGAAGCACAGCAGGAAGAATACACATTCATTATCGCAGGTTGCCAGTAGAAGTAAAGGCCCTCACATCTCTTTCAGACTTTAAGCTCCAAGCTGACCTTACTGCTCTGACACCGGGTATTCCCAGCCTGTGGATGTGGATTACATCCAGCAA
The DNA here is from genome assembly GCA_037974365.1 of Hydrocynus forskahlii. Classification (NCBI taxonomy): domain Eukaryota; kingdom Metazoa; phylum Chordata; class Actinopteri; order Characiformes; family Alestidae; genus Hydrocynus; species Hydrocynus forskahlii. The sequence continues at coordinate 5,982,659 of JBBPCX010000035.1, forward strand.
AGATATTAATGATCAAATCGATAAACCCAGCAGGTGCTGTGCCCGTGGTGGAATGCTACACCAGGGCCGTGTTTTTGGATATTAGACTTTTTCCACATTTAATTATGAATAGGAATAGGTGTACTCTCTTCTAAAGTGCTTTGTATTTGGGCCACAAAATTAACTTATTAAAGTGTCTAATTTGTGATGGTATAAGGTGATCATTAAAAGTTTAATTTGGAAAAATTCTCTCTCTCTCTCTCTCTCTCTCTCTCTCTGTCTATATATATATATATATATATAATCGCTGTCTGGCGGAATCCTCGTAACTTCGATGACACAGTATTCATTTATTCATA
>JBBPCX010000035.1:5983096-6014447 GCA_037974365.1 Hydrocynus forskahlii
TAAACCTCTCGCAGTTCAGCACTGTCCTTTTTACCATTTCATGCTATTCATTGGACTTGAACTGTTTGAATTTCAATGAACAAAAAGCTTGAAACACTGGGGTGTTCTAAAACTTTTGACCGGTAGTGTATATATATGTCAGATGGTCGGTATAGTTATTTGCTGTTTTAGGTGTCTTGATGGCCGATGTTGTCCGCACAGTTACACTAGTCAGCACTTGTATGCGGAAGGTACTCAAGTTGCTCTCCAAAATTAAGGGGTCTTTTAAAATTATGGTCGGGTAGCTTCCCACCTGTAGACAGTCAGAACTTGTAGCCAGTACCTTCAGACAGGCGTTTATTGGTAAAGGTGTAAACACTCACTCACATTCTGTAGCCGCTTAATCCTTACTAGAGTCATGGGTATCTGGGACCAATGGGCACGAGGCAAGGGAGGCGCGCCAGCCCACCACACCATTCACTTACACCTATGGTCAATTTAGAATTCCCAGTTCATCTGACACGCATGTCTTCGGACTGTGGAAGAAACAGGAATCCCACACCACCATCAGGAGAACATGCAAACTACACACACACACACACACACACACACACACAAGACTAGGACCCGGATTCAAACCCCCAACCCTGGAAGTGTGCGGGAACAGCGCTACCCACTTCACCACCACCACCAAGTGTAAACAGATTCTTTACAAGACTTTATCTATGTCTTCCTGCATTTCTGCAGCTTTAAACTACTGGTCTTTCAGGCACAACTGGTTCTCTAAGGTTGCTGGTTGTGTTTCCCTTGAGAACACACCTTGTCAAAACATGTTTACATCACCTTTTATTAATTAACCACAGTCCAGTAGATAGTAGAACCGTGGTAAAATTACTATTGACTAATAAACCAGACACTCTTTCAGCTTTTCTACACATGCTTCCAGCCTACGATGCCTTCATGCCAGAGTTTTATTTACTGAACTTCTCTTTGCTTTCCTGGAAGAGCGGAAATGCTGACGTCTTGATATCTAATTAAGCTGGAGACTGTGAGCCTGACAAGTTGCCCTCTATGGATGGAGAAGCTGTGTGTTTATAGGCAACTGTATTATTTGAGCGAAAGACCATTTATTATGACACATCTAGTGAATGATCCATTGCTGTGAATCATACGACGGTTTTATGAGGTTTTGTTGTTTGCAGGTTTTATTCTTTGGCTTTAGTCCTTTTAAACTATAGAAATATTTCTCCTAGTGTGACGTCAACAGCCCTTACAGTACAGTTTTAGCATTAGTGTGTCATTACTGATCCTCACCCCTGTTGCTATGCTGTAAATGTCTGTGTCATCTTTTGACTGAGAATGGAAAGTCACAAAGATGTGGGAGCTTTGTGGTATTATTTCTTTCCAGGTACAGGCATATTATGTAAAATTGGTATGTTTTTCACCGCCATTAGTCTTTGACAGAGCTCTCTCCTTTTTAAGACCTTGATGGAAGAAATCTCCATGCCTGTTGAAGGGTGCCTGTCTGAGCTTGTGATATCTCAAGTCATCTCAAAGACCCCAATAACACCTTCATGCGTCTTAAGTATCAGGATTATATCTGGAGAAGACCAAATGCACTTGCAAAAATACAAAAATACAACCTCATGCAGTGGTCTGAGATGCATTTAAGCCACATTATACCAGTGTAAATGATAACCCTTTGAAAGTTTGACTGGCCAGATTAGCATTTTGACCATCAAATGTAAATGCATGTGTCTAAAATCTTATCAGGATGCAATGCAGATACTAGTCACACGAGTTGGGTCTGGAAACAAAGCTCAAAATAGAGATTGGCAGTATTAATGTATGCAAGAACAGTTCAGGGAGTGCTGGTGCTTTCCAGTGGCCTGTGTTATTCCCAGGTGTGCTGAAGCTGGAAAAATGCTTTTAGATGCAGGAAGCTGCTGTCCTCCCACAGGCCCTTGCACTGAATTATGGCCTCAGTTATGATATGCTCTAATGCCCAAAGCAAACTGTGTGGACTCAAAGCTGATTAGTAGCTCTCGCCAGGCCTGAACATGGAAGAGGTTGGATTAACTGAGCAACAGCAATTGCCTCAAAGCCTGCCTGGGACGCTCTGCCTGGCCTCATACAATCCCTCTCTGCCTGCACATTCACCATTCCCTCTTGGTCTTTTGGGAAATGTCAAGAAATGCCCAACTAAGAACAGTCCGTAATACCCCACCATCGCTCGCAGTATTACTTTTCCAGGTCCTTTTCTTTTGAGTTTAATGGATATTTCCTCTCGCTGAAAGGCAATAAAGCACACTGGCTGCATGCATGCTCTTTTCTTTGTGTCCAGTGGCTTCAAGAAGTTTCATTAGGTGTGGTCATTTTAATTTTCCTTCTCCTGATACCAGTGAATGTGTGTTTAACATTTTCATATTCAGCCCTGCTCGATGACCTGACAATCCAGGACACAAAGAATCCAAGAAATTTAGATTTCTTTTATTAAGCAAATTTGTAATAGAAACTCATTCATTTGAGCTGGATGTCTGACAGCTTCTGCGCTTGCGATTCGTTTTAGATTTTTAAGCAGTCTGGAACTGGCTTCTTAATATTTCACACTGTCTGCATTAATAAAAATCAGCTTATAAGCTTTTTTTTTTTTTTTGCTTCTGTGTGAGTCAGTGTTTTGAAACGTTATCTTTATAGTACATGGTGTTGATATCTGAATTCATGCTGTCTGTATAGACTAGCCAGCATCAGTCCACAAAACTCATAATTACAGGGTATACTCATGTGTCACAACACCATTAACTGCACATTCGTGTCGTGCATATGGCTCCAATTTGCAACGAAATTTGACTTTGTTGAAATCAGTCTGTAAAGAGATGTACAAATGGAGTGATTTGATAACCAAATATATAGATGATTTCTTCTAGTACTGTCGTGGACTTATATAAATACACAGCTGTGGACCCCGGCCCTCCTGGAAGTAAGGCATTGGCTCTTAAAGGAATTCATCCATGTGAAATACAGATTTGGTCCACAGTAATGAAAACTATATTAAAGGTGTGATGGGTAATATATCAGTCTGCTGAGGGTTATTGTGCTCTCGCTCCCTGTCCATCTCGCAGACTAGTTTACACTCAGCAGCACTTTGATGAGTTTACTTGTCTGTGGCTTTGAGCTGTAAAATTGGCGACGGGGAAATCACCGCTGTCAGCCTCCTGGAAACCCTTTGTACTGAGGCAACAGCCGCGGCTGCAGCAAAATGCGGGCATGCGGATGGTTTTGCGGCACGTCAGTTTCTCCTGTGTTATTTTGCTCTGGAACTGGCTGTAAATGATATATTTGATGTACGACAGGCTTAAAAGAGGAACTCGAGTAACACTTTGTGAACTCAATTTATTCTCCCCTCTCTCACCAAACCTCACAGCAGCCAGTGAAGTCAGCCTGGATCCCCTCCACAGCCTGAGCCTTCAAAAGCCTGAAATGAATTTCTCCTCCTTGACTAAGCTCATGTCTCAATGCTTTCCACTCTTGGCCGTGTCCGAGATCACTGATAATTCTGCCCACGGCTTACTGATTATCATCTCCAGATCAATCAACACATCAGTATCCCGAGGAAGTTTCTGTAATGGTAGTTTCACTTAGCTCGGTTGGAGTGTAGACATTTACACACAGTATGTGTCAATTATACTTCTGTTGGAAATAGCATTCTAGTTACTGAGAAGCTGGGTTAGTTTCTTATAACAAATTGTGAAAACTGAATTTTTGGAATTTTACACACTCTGATATACATTTTGTATCTTGAAATATATTGTTTCTTGAAAGCTTGGAGATGATGTTCTGTGAACAGCAATATCAAGGAGTTGGTACAGCACGAAAAGTGGCTTTGATGAGACTGCCGTAGAGAATCATCATTTCAAAGAAACGCGTGAGGGTAGTCGTGAACCAGACATCCTGGTTCCAAAATACAAACAATACCTTCTAACCGCGGGGCAGCCGTTTGTGACACTGCGCATTCATCTAAAACAACTAGGATAGTATTCAATACCTAAATATTTCAGGAATAACTTATACACAAATAACGTGAGGAAAAGATTTTTTTTGAATGTTTTTCTGCATTTTTTTTTTTTTGGTCAATGTTTTTTTTTACCTGAAAAAAAAGGTAGTGTGCTTGCATATTCACAAATGAGCAACACAATGCTGCAATCCAATCAATACTGTTTCTACTGCTGAGACACATCTTGTAAAGAGCGTAAAATGTCAGTTTGTATTTGCATTTTATATTGCAATAAGAAATGAGAGTCACTGAAATAGGTATGCCCTTTGCTGTTTTGTACCTGATGTCCTAATAGTGAATTTGATCCTCTTGTTAAGAATCATGTATATGTTGAACAGCTTGTAGCAATGTACTATTTTAGGACACTTCAAAACCAACCCATAATCCAGCTAGTGTTACAGACCATCAAACCATCAGTGACCCTCAAACTGTGCACTCAAATCTGAAACTCCAGTGCATTTATTGAAAGTCTTCAACTGGAAATTACATTGCAGGTGTGTAATGTATATGATGGATTCTGTTATATGATGTTCTGATCTTCATTTCTACCAGGTAAACAAACATAGAGACCTTCAACTATAATCAAAAGAGAATGAAAGTCCATTGTATTACCAGTTCACTTCAGAATTATCTTCATGCAAATGAGCTAAAGTAAGTATATTAAAATATAATCACAACTGGCCATCATGGATGTCCAAGCAATATTTAAAAGGATGGTTAAACATGAATTCAAAATCTTGTATTAGACAAGTGTGACCCCACACTCATATAATCACTGATTATTTTTTTTGGTCATTATTAATCTGCCCAGATTAATGCATGTGCTGCAGCCATAATGTGCAAAAAAGTCAACATTTTTCTGATCATTATTTACTTGCAGACTCCACAGATTGTTTCTAGACCAACCTAGCGTATATATAAATCTTATCCAGAGACAAATTCAAATTGGGCATATTTCAAACTTTCAAGCATTACAGAGAAATGAAAGTTTTGGTTTTTTTTTTAGAATTGTCAGGTTCAGTGCACCACATGATTTATTTTTCATAGTATAAAAACAGCAGGGCATGTTTAATACGAATAGCGCCACCTTGTGGCCAATTGTAGCAGCATTAGTCATTCATTTATGTCCTAACTCAAAATCAGGTACGGCATTAGCCTTTTAATTTTTGTAAGAACTGAACAAAACATGAACCATTTTTAGCTGTTTAAATTAATTATGCTCTTAGGCAGAAAGATTTAACTGCATTTAATGGTCATACTGTTTATAAATGTTTATACTGTTCATCATATGTTTTTGATGATTGCTGTGTAGGCTCTTGTGAACATTTCAGCACCAAAATTACAATCAGGCAAAAAACAAGTTGTACGTGTTATGGAAATATGCTCAAAATAAAGTGGGTGGGGCTTATTGATTTTTTAAGATTTTTGTATGGTTTGAAGCAAAGAATTACATGTAACAAAATCTTTGTGTTTAGGTCTCATGGCTTAGGAGCTTAAACCCAAAAGGTCTAATGCTATCCCAGTGCAACCTTGAGGCAGTTGGCCAGTGCTAAGCCTTCAGCCTGCTGAAAACTGAATGGCTGATGGCAGCCATATTTATTTAGTTGTGAAGTTATAATGTCATGTCCACTGCTCAAAGAAGCAAATTTCAGCTCATTTGGACTGGTGGATGCTACCCAACAGGTACTTGCTTTTTGCTGGGGTTATGTTCCAAGAGCACCCGGGTATAGTGAAAATCCGCAATGCTGTAATGTGGGGAAAAAATGCCTATTTTTATAAACCCTAAATATGCTCACGAAACACTTTAATTTCATTTTAAACTCATCTTAATACATTACCCTGAAAGAAAATGTAAAGGTAAACACCTATTTGTACTGTACAGTTTACACTAGACTCCCGCAGTGCTAGAATGTAAATACTGATGTTACCTCTTTATAGACTGTACTGTAATTCATGCACACGTGTTTTCTTTGGTATGCGCTGTCATTTTCTCTGGCATAAGCAGTTAAATACAGTAATAAATGAATTTAATTTACAGTAATAAAAATAAAGGGCTTTAAGAAGAACAAAACAAAAAACACGAGAACACTCCAGATGCTCCAGGAAGGAAATTCTGGACTGCAGCATCACAGGGCAGCAGCCAATCAGCAGCAAGGAGAAATAAATAGCTTTCTCGGATTGGCTGCTTTCAAACCTCCCACCTCCGAGTACAGCAGTATTTCACCATCCCAAGACGCACTTTCTTTGTGTTTCTCTCCACAGTACCAAAACATTTATAGTTATTTTTTTATATCGAAATGTAGCTGATTTTACGTTAATATTTATGGTACAAAATATTATATTTTTCTTAGTAATTTAGCTCTAAAATGCATGAAAAATTACATATTGCTACGAAAAAAGCTGTGACGTCCGGGCCTCGTCTGCCACGCCCCATCATCTTCCTGAAGGGTTTATGTTTGGGTGCGGTTCTTAGCAATCCAGGACGAGGAGGCGTGGCGGACGTCACAAAAGCAAACACAATTGCGGACGATATCTGCAGTTTCTGTGTTAGTGCGGGGGTTTCAGCGAACAATTATTATTTCGGTCCTCAGAAAAAATCCACGCTGGATTGAAACCGTGACTGCTGATCCGCGTTAAAGTGGGGGTTTACTGTACTAGACCACTGTAATGTCCCGGTCAGCGGCCACCAGAGGCCACAATGGTGTCATTTGTATGTGTGGGACTTTTAAGTTGAAACCGTTCAGTGTGTTGTCCCTGGTATTAGTCCCAGCTGGTTTGTGTTTAGGTTAAGTGATTGTGTTTGGTTATTGGCTCTTGTCCTTGTCTTGTATGTATTTAAAGGGGTTTTGCTGATATTTGTGTGTTGGTCCACCATTGCACTACCTGTTTCACAACCTATAATTTTGGCGCACAATCGGTTGGGAATCCATTATTTGTTTGTAGGCCCTTGTGCCTTTTGGTTTTGTTAAGTTTAAAATAAAAAGTCAATGGAAACCTGCAACTGTGCCTCATCCCTGTGGTCTCAAGACGTGACCACATAGAGTGACTACAGACAGACCAAAAGTAGTACATTTATAAATTCATTTATTTATCAATATGCGGTTAAAAAAAATAGATACTATTAGTTGTAAAGGTAAATAACACTTTCAACAATCAACCAGCCTGATAACTGGTCTACTACTAAATCAGGATGAGAATTAACCATAATTCTTCAGAGTACACTACCACTGTCACTGATTGTGTAGCTTTAAAAAAAAAAAAAAAACCTGAGGAAAAGCTTCGACCATGAGATGTGCAGTGGGAATTCTCATTTTTGTTGTATTTTCCACTTGTATGAAGGTCAGTTCAGCACGGCCTTTTCTTCGTGCCACAGCTAAGATGTCCTGACATTTTGAGTGCTTGCTGAAACGAAATAGTCCGCACAGTACTTTAGCTGAATGCTGGTGGTGCTACAGAAACAGACATAACTAGCAAGTAATAAGTAATTATAATTCCAGTTTCGAAAAGACCTTACACACAGAAATAGATTTAGCTTTTCAGTGATCTTACGTCCCTGAAACATTCAGCTTTTTTTGCAAATGCTGTTAGATGGGGAGGTATGAATAATAATATGGAGATGAACCTCCTGTATTATTCTACTTACAATACCTGCAAGGCCATGGAGGGCATGAACAGAAGTACACAACTGATGCAGAGTTTAATGGACTAAATGCACCTTTAAACCCCAGTAAAATAAACATTTATAAAACATTCAGGCTTATAAAATGTTGTCTGATAATAAACTGGCCTTATCTTCCTTGATTTTATGCACCATGAGCCAAAACAGTGATCAGCATGTCATTTGTGTGAATCCACACAAAAAATATGGTTAATATTATGTGTTCACAAGTCAGTGACAGGATGTTTATTATGTTTCTCATAGACAGTCAGTAGAAATCTGATCTGGCATCATCGTCACTTCAGGATTTAAAAAATGAACGATGCATCATAACTTTGATATCGCAATGCAAAAATGAGGTTATTATTGTAGTGCCACTAGTAGTGTCGTTAGAAAATTGTAAATTGTGCAATTTCTCTTCATTCAAATTATGTCCAAAACATCCTTAGAATACTGGATTGTAAGCTCAGTATTATGAACTGAATCATAATGTATCATTAGACTGCTAGTCATTACTCATCCAGCACCAGATGTTTGACAGAGACCTATGGACCTCAGTAAGGCTGCAAAAATTCTTCGTTAGTTGATTTTTCGTGTGAATCAAGTAAATGATGAGTAATAATAGACTATTCATTAATTTGCCTAAATGTGCCCCATAAATGTGTAACGGTCAGCGGCTGCTAGAGGATGCCATTGCTCTGTGGACACATGGGGGGACTCTTATGTTGACACTTGGGTGTGTTTATCCCGGCCGGTTAGTCAGTAATCAACACTTAAACCACTGAGTGGTAAAGTGAAGGACATTTTATTGTGTTGTACATAATTGTGTTACTGTGGCACCTGTCAAGGGGTGGGTTATATTAGGCAGTAAATGAACAGTCAGTTCTTGAAGATGATGTGTTGGAAGCAGGATAAATGAACATGTGTAAATATCTAACTGACTTTGACAAGGACTGAACTGAAGCTAGACACCTGGGTCAGCGCATCTCCAAAACGGCAGGTCCTATGGAGTGTTCCCAGTATGCTGGGGTTACCAGACGTGGTCCAAGGAAGGACAACTGGTGAACCAGTAACAGAGCCATAAATTCCCAAGGCTTACTGATATGTGTCGGGAGCGAAGGCTAGCCCTCTGGTCCGATCCCACAGAAGAGGTACTGCAGCACAAATTACTGCTGAAAACGTTCATGCCTTGATAGAAAGGACACTAGTGTCACGATATCTACATTGTCAACTTCAATACATAAAGTGCATGCATGTGACATTCCCGGTCAGCGGCCAATAGAGGCTGCTGTTGTTTCAGTTTTTCATGTGGGACTCTTTGTTTGAAAAGGTGTTTGGTGTCACGTGTCAGCTGTCTTGCGTTTTGAGTTTTAGTAATGGTTTTTGGTGATTGGCTTCTGTCCTAGTCTTTTATGTATTTAAGTTCTAGTGATTCTTGTCTAAGTTGTTGGTCAGCCCTCACACTTACCCTCACTCAACCCGTTCCTCGTGTGTCTTCTGTTTAAGTATGCTTTGTGTTTTGGGCCCTCATGCCTCTTTGAGTTTCCTTCTGTTTGAGTTTGTATTTTGTTAATAGAAACCTACAAAGGGAACCCTGCGTCTGTGCCTCTCCCCAAAGAACGTGACAGTGCAGTGGTGTAGTATGTAAAGTATGAAGGTGTGTTATTTGGGAAACGGCCTCACTATCAGAACAGCACGGAAGCCTAGGTGCATCAAAAAAAGGCATTGAAATTAAATAGTATTGATACTGAGGGACCTTAGTATGGACCATTGAACAGTGGAAGAAAGTGGCCTGGTCTGATGAACATTTTCTTTTATATCGTGTGGACAACCAGGTGTGTATGCAACACTTACCGGGGGAAGAGATGGTACAGGGGCATCTATAGGATGGGCTGGACAAAATAGTTAAATCCGTTAAGGCTCCATTTTATTTACAGGACCTAAAGGATCTACTGCTAACGCCTTGGTGTCAGATACTAAAGCACACCTTCAGAAGTCTTGTGGAGTCCATCCCTCAACATGTCATAGCTGTCTTAGCAGCACAAATGTACCTTCAGAATATTAGGCAAGTGGTTTTAATGTTATGGCTGTTCGGTGTAAAGGCACACACTTGGGCCATAATGCTGGTCCAATAAAACTATAGATGAATCTGGAAAATGCCAGCTTGAACACAATGGGGATGCGGGTTCTCGTCAGTATTCTTTCCTGCTCTTCATGATCCTGAGGCAATATTTCTGCAAAGGCATTTTTTGCCCCTGGCTTCACAGCAGGACACAGTCAGATAATATAAAGATTAGGGCTCTGATATCTCAGAACTTTCATGTATGTCCTCCGTGCTGTGAATTTTAGTTGGAAGAATATTACATTTCATTTATCTCTTCATTCACTTACATTAAGTTTACTGTTGTAGCGTTCAGTCCTTTTCTATTTAATTCCTTTGTAAATAATCATTTTCATTGTTCTAGGTGTTGATTAATTAAAGATTAAGCCCTGACTACATTTGCTTTATCTGGCAGTGGAAAGAGGAGCAGTAGTCCTCGGCTCACTGGAGGAATCTGTCGGAGAAAATGTGCCGGCTGATGTCTGTAACAGTGGTGTGAAAATGGAAGAATTACTCTGCGGCCAAGGAATGTCTCGAACATGACCTCACCCTTGCTCGAAAAGGGCTCAAAAGCCACATTACTAATCTTTAAACACATAAAAGAAGCAGGCCAATGACTTCTTTACGCTGCATCACTGAACATCCTAGGCGTGCTTTAAAACTGAACACGTATGTTGCAGTTGTATGCTGCTTATTTAACCATAAGTAGCTGGTTGTTCCACTGCACCGATGACCATTTTGTTGCGGAAGATGTGAACTGGACATAAGCTGATTTAAAGGGGGCGTGTTATGCAAAACTCACTTTTTGCATCATTGTGTTTTTCTATTTGGGTCTCTACTGCTCCGATAAACATCCATCTGTTTCATGAACATGTTTTGTATAGTCCATACACCTATTATAACTTGTTTAAAAAGAGGTATAATATGTCCCCTTTAAGCCTTGTATAAACCTGAAACAGAAAGCAAGCATCAGAAAGATTTCGAATTTTGAACATTTTACAACAAACATAAATAACAATCCTGCACTGTAATTGAAGGCGAATTTGTGCGACTGTAGATTTGCCTTGTTTATATTGGTTTAAATAAAATATTTATGTGATCGAGCAATTACTACTAACATGAATGTTCCTCTTTCACGCAAACAACCATTAAACTGTACGTTTCTTCTCAAGAAGCCTGATTAAAATGCAGGTATGCTGTATAGTCTCAGTGTCACTCCTCTACCCAAAGATGTTGCTGGAAACCGATGGCACTCATGCAGAAACCTGGGTGGGTGGTGTTAGTTTCCTGAAGTTTGAAAATAGCGTGCATACTTTTGACGAATCCCAGCACAGGGGGCAGGATCCAGCACACCCTCAGTGATGCAGTGAATCTGGTTTACACAAGCGAGCTTTTGCACTTAAAGGAATGAGCTGCGGAGAGAACGGGAGGAGAATTGCTGAGCTGCTTTTTAAGCCACAGTGGAGGAGTCTTGTTCCCAGAATATCAATGCAGTAGCTTAGCTCCCACAAGATTGTCAGATCTCCTGGATTCGAAGATATCCCTCATATATCAGGTTACCAGTGGAACCCGAAAGCATCTGTGTTTTACATCTTCTGACTGGGCCAAAGACCCAAACGTTTCGCAGTTAAAAGAATGTTTGAACAGGACTCCAGAAATAAATGTGTAGGTCTTGCGCCTCATCAAAGAAACCATTTTCCCCACCAGTCGTGTGCTGTAATTTAAAAGTTTTATAATACCCTTTTTGAAATGGGCCACTTAATTTTTGCTGTGAGACACCTAAATCCTTCCAGCGCAACATTGCTCTAGACGATGCCAGCTCATTTTCTGTTTTTCATTATTCATGTTCATTTTGCATTGTTCAGGCAAACGTCTGCACCTACATTACACACTCTGTACAAGCTTGAATCAAAGATATTGTCTTTTCCTGCAGTGTCTGCAAGAAAATGCTCTACAGTTTTGTTTTGTTTTTTCAGAAAATTAGAGAAGTTTTTTCATAACGATGGGAGACATATTGAATATACTGTAATGCTTCAACGCTTGTTCTGCATATGATGTAGTTAATTGCTATTTTGTGAACATAAAGTACAAAGTGTCACAAATAATTAAGTCAACAGCATGAAACTTGCTTTGAAGGTTTGCTTCTTTTCCTCTCTCCAGAGGCTCTCCCAGACGAGTGTGGTGGCGTTGTTCAGATGGACTGTGCTTTGTGTACTTTATGAATATTTTGTTCGCCGACCGTCAAGTGTTAAGTACTATTCGAGACAAAGTGCTGGAAAAGAACAAAGATCAGACTAAACACATCAAACATGGGGTTCCACCTTAAATTGAACCATTATTTTCCATCACACCTTAAGGCTGCTGAGTATGACTGGCGAAGGCAAAGAAACAGAATATAATCTCCAGTACATTTAAGATTTGAGATTTACACTTATATTACACATGCACATCCCCGCCGAGGACCATAAAAAGCTGTGGACCATATAAACAAGGACAGCCCTAGCTGCTATGCGTGCAGCCTATGTGGTTGAAATAAAATTGCAAGAAAGTCTGGTGGAACTTTTTTTTTTGGACATTGGGTGGATTTGAAAATATGGAAATATGATTTAAATATTGCAATACAGCCTAAAAATATTGAGATATTATTTATATGCCATATCGCCCAGCCCTATTTCTCCATTATATTGGATGAGCGTTCAGAGTATGGAAGGGCTGGCATGTGTTCTGTTTATATAGCTGAGCAGAAAAATTGGTTTGTGTGCATTTTTGTTGTAGATTTTATTTTTGGATTCTGTGGATGTAATCCTGTGAACAGTTTACTTATTGAAAAAATGACAAACTTGAATATGACCCTGAATGTCAGAGACATTCACACAACTTGCTGTTGTAGGAGTGGTCCCTGACCCTAGTTCTGGAGGACCCTTGTGTTACACATTTTAACATTATCTTGCTCGAAAACAACTTCTTTAACTTTTATTGTTGGATCAAGAGTGTTAAAGCAGGGAAAACAGCACAATGTGCAAGACATGAGTAGTGCAGGACCAGGACAGGGACCCGTACAATACCCACAGGGCCTTCTCACAAAAAGGTGATGGTAATGGATTTGTTTTGGATTTAGTAGCTTAAGCCTTTGCGGTAATGTTTCGGTTTTAACACTTACATCATTAACACAAAAGAAAAATATTACATATACTTCACAGTAAACGTTCTATTTTGCTCGTTAAGTAGAAACCGAGGTGCTTATCCTAACCAGTGTCAAGGAGGATGCTGGAGTCCATCCCAGCAGTTATTGGGCGAAACCCTGAACAGGTCGCCAGTCCAAAGCAGAGCACATTAAGCAACAGTTCTAATTTTTTTTTCCATCTGAAACTTTATTAAAGGCCTACAGTGTTTGACACAATCAAATCGCTTTCAGACTTAAGCACATCTACACTTGCAGCCAAGAAAGTACAACATGTATTTGTCTCCCCCCACAGTCACTAATCATTATCTGCAGTCTATAGTCCGATGGATTTATTAGATCAGAGTGTAATTTGCCAAGTAATAAGTGAAAATCCTGCTCTGTGCTGTAGGTTTCATACTCATCTGTCAAAGACATTCATCAGGCAAATGGATTTTTAGGGTCTATAAGTCCTTGTTATTAATCTTTAATCCAATATTAACTTGCATATTCCCCTCCAGTCATAATGTACCATTTTACATCATTAATACTGCCTTTCTTAAATGACTGTTAAATGACTGTGAAGACCATTTTAAGATTTAAGTGATTAATAGATCGCTTTCTATTTCTGTGGTTTCAAAAAAACTCCTCATGCTCATTCTTCTCTCTCCTTTTCCCTCTTCCTTATCTCCGTTCAGATGCAGCAACTGTTCTACGAAAACTACGAGCACAACAAGAAAGGGTACATTGAGGAGCTGCACAGCAGCAAGATTCACAACGCCATCACTCTGCACCCCAACAAGCGCCCAGCTTACCAATACAGGCTCCACAATTACATGCTGAGTCGGCAGATCTCCCAGCTCCGCTACCATACCATCCAGCTGCACCGTGAGAGCCTCACCATGAGCCACCTTAGCAACACAGAGGTGCAGTGGGAGGACCAACAGCTGGGGGCGCCACCTTCTTACACCCGCTACCAGCCAGCCGAACGAGGAGATGTCATCGAGTGGGAATTCCTGACTCGTAGGCACCTGTACTCTACTAGTGAGAAGCAAATGCCCAGGCAAGGCCTTGGGAGAGCGTTCCACTCTGCGCTAGAGGACATGGTGCTCCAGGTGATGGAAATGATCAACGAGAACTCCAAAGCTCGAGGCCGGGTCATTGACTTCAAGGATGTTCAGTATGGCTACAGAAGACTGAACCCCCTCTATGGTGCTGAGTACATCCTGGACCTTCTGCTGCTCTACAAGAGACACAAAGGGCGAAAAGTGACGGTGCCGGTCCGGAGACACGTCTACCTGCAGCAGTCCTTTAGCCGGCCTTTTTTCCACGAGGCCGAGGAGCTGGATGTAGCCGAGTTGGTGGAGGCCATCAACAGTGACTCTCAGTCCTTCTCATTTCTCTCTAATTCTCTCAAGATCTTCGCTCCGTTTCAGTTCTCAGAGTCCACCAAGGAGATGCGAGAGCACAGTCAAAAGAAGGTTCACTTCCTTGTGCCTCTCACAGGCCGGTATGACACATTTGTACGCTTTATGAACAACTTTGAGAAGATCTGCCTTATTTCAAACCAGAATGTGAAACTGGTCATTATACTGGTGGATAACGATGACAACCAAGAGAAGGAGAAGCACTTGGAGCTGATTAGCGAGTACCATAATAAATATCCCAAAGCAGATCTGTCTGTGATACCAATGACGGGTGAATTTTCCAGGGGCCTCGCCCTAGAGATGGGCACCTCTCAGCTCAGTAATAGCTCCTTGCTGTTCTTCTGCGATGTGGACCTGGTCTTTAATGGTGAGGCACTGCAGCGATGTAGAGACAATGCTGTAGAGGGGAGTCAGGCTTACTTCCCTGTTGTCTTTAGCCAGTATGATCCAAAAATTGTCTACGCTGGGAGCCATCCTGAAGACAGCAGCTTCGTCTTCACCAAGCAGAGTGGTTTCTGGCGGGATTACGGCTTCGGCATTACATGCATATTCAAAAGTGACTTGCTGAAGGCTGGAGGCTTTGACACATCAATACAGGGCTGGGGTTTGGAGGACGTAGACTTGTTCACAAAAGTTATTAACTCTGGTTTAAAAGTGTTCCGCTCGCAAGAAACCGGAATTGTGCATATTTATCATCCTGTTCACTGCAACACTAATCTAGAGCCCAAGCAATACAAAATGTGCCTCGGGTCCAAAGCAAGTACGTATGCATCCGCGATGCAGTTGGCAGAACTGTGGCTGGAGAAACACTTAGGCGTAGGATACAACAGAACTTCCTCCTGACATTCCAGCCATCCCTCAGTGTCACTGGAGATTACCTCAGTTCGGCATGAAAGCAAAAGACTGAGTGTGTGTGTAGAGGGGGGAGTCTGATGTGCAGGTGTGTGCAGTTAAAGGTACTTAATGGTTTGGAGTAACTTCTTCTTTGTTTGTGCGGTTGGCTTTTTCACAGCGTCTTCCAAAGGACATTCTGTGCCCTAATCTGGAATTTCAGGGCTTCTGGTTTGTCATTAGTTTGCTTGTGGGCGAGAGGTTATCATTGATGCAATCATTAAATCAGCTGATATACTCAGGAGCATATTTCTCATCATGTGACCATCGCTGAATGTGTTCTTTACAATCCTTCTCCTTAAGGCTGTATGAGAAGTACTTTTACCCCCACACCCATACGAAAATGGACATGAATACTACCACCAAGATAAATAGATCAATAAATAATGAATTAAGATGAGGATTAAGATTACAAAGGGGTCAATAATATCTAAAGTATCATGACTGTGCTTTAAAAGTTCCTCTGTGGAGGTGGACTAAAGAAAAATAGTATGTTTAATTTACACTAAGAAAATCTTGACTGTAACTTATCTGCGGTATTTTTAAAAGTGATTGTTATTTTAATTTTCTAGTTGAAGGTGGCACCGTCACGTTAAGGTACTGGGTTCAATCCAACACTTGTCGTGTTCTAAATTTCAGCTTCATTTTACTCTGTTTTTTTCCCCCTCTATTTTCTGCAGCTCTGCTCTGATAAAATCATAATCTCTATCCTTAATTTGCTTTGTGGCTTGTTTAAGTTGTTAGTTTTCTGGCAACTAAATAATATTAAAATGGGTTATTTATAATAAAAACACTGAAACAGCCTTTTTTGTGTCTGCGTTCATTCACTAGCAGCAAGTTCACTGTGACTGTGATGTTTTCTGTGGGAACATTTAGAAGTTGGGACATGATTTTGCCTGTCTTGGGTTGATACAGAAGTCGACTGGTTTATTATCCCTCTATAAGTGTAAAGTTTCTATTTGCCATATGTGGACGGCATAAAATTCTTCTCTGCATTTAACCCATTCACCAAGTGAAGCAGCGAGCAGTCAGGGGAGCAGAGTGTGGGGACGGTACCTTGCTCAAGGGAACCACAGTGGTGCTACTAGCAGTCGTGGGATTCAAACCCACAAACTTCTGATCACAGGGACAACTCCCTAACCACTAGGCCACCATTCTGTAGCCTGTAAGAGATGGTGTAGTGCAATAATTGTTATAATGGTTGCAACTAGAATATGGAATTTACAACATAGTAACAAAACACAGCTTGATTAAACAATAATTATGCACAGACCTGAATGTACTTT
Organism: Hydrocynus forskahlii; assembly: GCA_037974365.1. Taxonomy (NCBI): domain Eukaryota; kingdom Metazoa; phylum Chordata; class Actinopteri; order Characiformes; family Alestidae; genus Hydrocynus; species Hydrocynus forskahlii. Next base: position 5,999,653 of record JBBPCX010000035.1, read on the forward strand.
CAGTACACTATATGAGAGTAGGCATTATTTCATGACCTGTGTCGTACAGTTCTGGAAAAGAGTGTCAGCCAAATGCCCCCTTTATTAAAACTGAAATGCAAAGTGTCTCACAAAGCACAAATCAAGATCTTACCAAGGGTGACAGTACAAAGCAAAACTCCCCAAAACCGTAACGGGGAGTGGCTCCCTATTCCATACATCGTACACTAGACATGCTGGTTCCTGCAGAATATGTCAAACAAATAATCAGTCGGGATTCAGTCACCATACTGCAGAAATAGTGCAGTACTGTATAAGCAAAAATGTCATAACTTTCACAGCATGGAAAATAGGGAATAAGGAGACATTGTGATTCAGCCCAAGACTCAAAATGAGAGCATGAGGGAAGAACAGTCACTGCTTGTGGGTTGCAAAATTACAGTAATGAGAATTGTGTGAACTATACTACAGGGAATTTAATATGGAGTTGGTCCCCCCCTTTGCAGCTACAACAGCTTCCACTCTCCTTGGAAGAATTTCCACAAGATTCTGGAGTTTCTGTGGGAATTTTGTGCCCATTCATTCTGTACAGCATTTATAAGGTCAGGCACTGATGCTGGATGAGAAGGCCTGACTCACAATCTCTGCTCCAGTTCATCCCAAAGGTGTTGGATGGGGTTTAGGTCAGGGTCCTGTGTGGGCCAGTCAAGTTCTTCCACACCTCCTCCAACCATGTCTTTATGGAGCTTGCTTTGTGCACTGCGACAGTCATACAATCATACTTATTTCACTGTAAGTAAGGGGCCCTAGCCTGAATCCTGAAAAACAGGTGTGTACCAATACTTTTGTCCATGCAGTGGATGTATACTAGGAAGTAATTAAAATACTGACTTCTGTAGACTATGTCTAATTTCATAACTTCATAAATAGGGAATAAGGAGACATTGAGATTCACCCCAAGACTCAAAAGGAAAAAAATGAGAGCATAAGTAAAGAGGCCCCTTATAATCACGCATGAACACACCACAGCACAGCACAGCACTCTGCATTTAACCCTTTCACCAGGTGATACAGTGGGCTGCCACCAACAGGACGCCTGGGGAGCAGTGTGTGGGGACGGTACCTTAGTGGTGCCACTGGCAGTCCGAGGATTCAAACCCACAACCTTTTAATCACAGGGTCAATTCCCTAAACACTAGGCCACTGGCTGCCCTATAAAGGTAATGTGTAGGAGAGGAGTTGTTTCAAGCCATCGCCCTCTGGGTTATGGGCCTAGCAGGCTTCTCATATTTATAATAATAATGAGAGTTGTGTTAACAATTAATAAAGGTGAAGTCACACATTAAACAGAATCATTTTGAGCAAACAGTGAAAAAGACAGACTGATCATTTTCCCCCTTACTTTCCTCTGTCTATAATGAGGAAGGCTATATTGCCACAAATGTCTAGTCAACTAATGTGTGGTGGTGATGAGCTGAGTGTCACCCCACCCCATCCCCCTCAAATCTTGCATTAACCATTTGAAAATGCCTGTAATGTTAGAATGCATTAGTGTGGCATTAATGTCAATAGCAGAGCAAGAGCTTATCCACATTTCAGTATGTTCTCAATACTCATCCCTAGATGTAATTGTAAGGCCATATAAGTGATTAAGTTTACATGTACTGATTCCACTGCTGTCCTCTGTCTTCAAGTGCATAGCCTTCCATAATGTGGCCGCTCAGGCCCCTACTCATATTTTGGTGGTCCCAAGAAAACCCATTGCACAGCTTTTAAAGGCCGAGGCCAGTGATGCTGCAGTAAGTTTATAGAGCACTTTCTCTCATATGCATTGCTGATTTTGGAACCACCACTCCTTCCCAGGTTGGAGGAACAAAAATTGTGGATTTTATGTTGTTTTTTGTGCAAATATGTTTATCCTCACACTCAAAAGAGAGACCCCTATTATTAAAGCTGCTACATGCTTGGTCAGTGATCATTATAATTTGGAAATCGGGGAGTTGATTGAGATTCAGTTTTAGACTTGTTGAGCTCTTGGTGGTCTTTGCCTTGGGATGAACAGAATTTAAAGCATGCTGTGAACAAAGTGACTCAAATTTAAGACTGAAACTCAGGACTGCATGCATGTCAATATGAGCGTTGCTGTAGTGGTCCTTACTGAAGACCCTGCCTTCCTTTCCAGTCCAAACTGACATGACTGCACAGAGAGGGAAAATCTCTCAGATTGAATCTTACTGTGCCACATACTGATGATTGATTTATATGTATTATCAAGGAGTGCATTAACTTGATTTGAGGAGGCTGAATATGATTAAGGATGGGTGTCTTTAGGATTTTACTGATCCTGCTTATCCAGACTTTTTGATACTCTTATTGATTCATTTTAGTGTTGTTTATATCTTGCCTGGATGGGCAGAGGGGTTTATTTTGGGCTACACTTTTCTTTTGGCCTTATAGTGTGCTCTGACAGCTGGGGCGCACATTCACTGATCTGCAAACGCTGTGCACTGGAGAGCTCAGAGTGCACTCGGGGAGGAGAGCGCTTGGAAATCAGTAGGAACTCAGCGCCGGGACTCTGCTCAGGTTATAGTCTGTGTTCAAGCCATGGCTGACGAAATAGCCAAGGCACAAAGTGCACAGCCCGGAGGAGACACAATATTCGGGAAAATAATTAGGAAAGAAATTCCTGCTAAAATCATATACGAAGATGAGCAGGTAAGTTCTGAATTCTGTGTTGCACGGTGCAATGCTAACCCAGCTACGTTAGCCTGCAGTGTTATTAGCTAACTTTAGCTTCCCTGTTCCTCCTCTGTGACGTTAATTAAGTTATTTTTATAATGCCTGGACAGTGAACATGCAGATTCATAACTGGTTTTGCGTGCCTTTTTATCTAATTAGGAGTAATGTCACTTGCATTTCCATGTGGCCAGCACTGCTAGCACGTTTGCTAACACCTTGCAGCCAGAAATTATATTAATAATAAGTGCCTTCTGAAATGAATAGATTTTGCATTGGAATGGACTTTTAACAGCTAATAAAACGTGCACAGAACTTAAAGCATGCTGTAAATGTCAAAATGGGCATTGTTGTGGTTGTCCTTGTTAATATTGTTTACTGTGCATTCATTATTTATTTTTAATACTGACTTACTGCTCTTGGTCCCTATACTGTTAGTCCTAGTTGTTTATCTGTTTATTTATCATATTCATGCTGCTAGTTCTTCCTATTTATGTATTCTGTCTCCTTAAACACTTATCTGCTCTGGTACAGCTGATTCATTCTCCACTTGATATTACCCTTTGTTTTTTATATATTACACGTATGTTTGAAAGAGATACGCGTCTGCTGAGCTGAAGATCTGCAAACGGCTGTTTTATTCCTTTTTTGAAATAATGAGCTAAATTATTTTCTAAAGCCAGCTACACTATGTAGACAACTGACCATTACACCATCAAGGGCATTGCCTTCAAATACAGACTTTTAATATTGAGTTGGTCCCACCTTTGCAGCTAGAACAGAATAAATACAAATAAAATTATACAGTAAACAGTGATTTTATGTACAGTATATTGTCCTTATAAACCCAGTATTGATTGTACATAAAATCACTTTACTATATAACGCTATTTGTATTTGTTCTTTTTAGTTTAATTTAGTATATTGAGTAATAATAATGTGAAAAAAACACTCACTGCTCATCTTAACAGATTGTAAATATTAATTTTGCATGTGAGTGATTGAATTTACTTGTATTGATTCAACTGCTCTCTTCTGTCTTCAAGTGCATAGCCTTCCATGATGTGGCCCCTCAGGCCCCTACTCATATTTTGGTGGTCCCAAGAAAACCCATCACACAGCTTTCAAAAGCTGAGGACAGTGATGCTGCAGTAAGTATGGACTCATTACACAACCGTTTCTGTGACATTATATGCATTGTTGGTGTAAGAACATCTGTGTCCCAGGCTGGAATAACAAAAACTGTAACCTTTTTTTTTTTACACTTATTGTTACCCTCACACTAAAGAGAGACTTATATTAAAGCTCATGGATGTTTAAATGGGTAAAGAGATGATAGTATGGTGATCTCCAGTAGGTCTTTGAAAATTTTGATGGAGGAGCAAATCTTGTCTATTTTAGTACCAAAATAAGCAAATGCACTACAAATCTAAACGCAGAGTGTAGATAGAGAGAGAAGGGGATCTATCCTTACTGCAGAAAATGACTCGTTTCAGTTTCATGCCCACTTATTCACTGGTACTTCTAATGCGTTTAGTATTTGCACACCTTCCCAAATGCAACACAAATCCTATCTATTAAAAGAATACACTAAATTGTCTTTATGACTGAATCTTAATTTAAGTACCAGTGATGATTCACCTGACAGAGAAATGTGATGGCATGATGCCTCTGAGCACTGCAGGGAGTTTGCTAGGAATTTGTGCTCATGCATATGCAGTCTTCCTATTAGACCATCCTTTATTGCAGACAGTTTCACTGTTCACAGCACTTGGCATTCGTTCCTCGCTCATAAAAATGCACCATTGGTCACACACAGTCAGCAAGTGTTGCATTATATGGCATATCTTCAGAGTGCTTCTCTACCCAGCAGCGAATTGAGCAGCTACCAAAGACAGGCTCTGTGGGTTTCTGTGAGTTAATTGATTAAAGAAATTCAGGCTTTAATTAATGAGCAAAACAGAGCCCAAACCCTAAACAGTTTGTGACCCCAAAATCTTATTCCATAATGTTGTACTGTTTTCTTAAATTTGAATTTTTGAACAATGAGCATTGATTAATGTATTTCTGTATTTCTTTTATATATCATGAGTTTGAATATTAAAAAAAAAAACTCCATTCATATGGTAGAGTATTTTCTGCTTGTTTTAGAAATATGCTTGACATTTCTCTCCTGTGCATCATATTTTTCAGCACAAACTGAAACTGAGCTATGAAGTAACGAATGAAATGAATGAAAAATGACACTGGTGGTGTTGGAGTAAATTGCGTTGGTGCAGTGATGGACTCCGGGGCTTAATTGCTTATGAATTGTAATAATAAATTCTACGCTATATCTGTACTGCTTGCATATCATTTTGTTATTGCTTTGATTGCACACATTCTTCAGTGATAAGGAGTTGTAATGTGGTTTAAAGAGGTTCTTTAGAATAGTACTAGAGTCAGCAGTTTGTTCCACACAGGCTTCACGGCAAGTTAGAGTTGTGTCTGTGTGTTCATAAACTACGTGATAGTGTGGATTAGGTTGATAAAATACACACTTCTAATAATACTCACTCTTTTTTATTCTCTCTCTAGCTTCTTGGCCATTTGATGATTGTTGCGAAGAAGGTTGCAGAGCAGGTGGGGTTACCCAAAGGATACCGCCTGGTGCTCAACGACGGCCCTGATGGGGGTCAGTCTGTTTACCACGTCCACATCCATGTTCTGGGTGGCCGTCAGTTGGGCTGGCCCCCTGGCTAAGCCTTGATCTCCACAAGTCACGTCAGCAGTTTCGTCAGCAACTAGAGCGTTGTGTGGTGTTTGCACCAAATAGCCATTCTAATTCTGTAATGTCATGTTGGTTTGTCATGAATATGCAACAGGGAAAATCAATTAAAGCACTTGCCGACTATCCCAGCTGTGTTTTTTGTTACTGATTCCTCAGCAGGGCTGTTTAGGGCTTTAAACAGAAATGAAGTCAGTCAGTTTTATTGTCATTGCAACCATATACACACAGGACACAGTGAAATGAAACGTTTCTCCAAAACCATGGTGCCACAAAAGAACACAAACACAAGACCACAAATACAGACAGTACAAAAGTGCAAGAAATACACCAGAGCAACAATACAAACCGACAAGACAACATTTAGTGCACTCGACAATATCTACAGTACTAGTCTGAATGAATGCAGTGTTACTAGCAGCAGAGAGTTGCATGTGCAAAGATGCAGAATTGAGGTAGACAGCAATGAATGTGCAAATATAGCAGCAGCAGGACAGAGAATGTGCAGTATAATAAACAGAGGGGTATTTACAGAAGCAGTTAAAGTGTATAAGACAGATGTGTGTGTGTGTGAGTGTGGCGGGGGTGGGGTGGGGGTTAATCTTTCAGATGTGGGAAGAAGTCTTCTTTAGATCACTGGTAGTAGGATGATGCATCCAGTAGGGGGTGGTGTTGCATTAGAGCCCTCTATGTTGCACAAATTACTTTAATCCCCGCTCGACCCCTTCCATCAGTAGAAAAAGGCCACCACTCACCAGTTTTTATTTTAAAGGTGAACTTTGTTTTTCACAGCAGCAACACCACTGTAGTAGTAGTGGTGTGTGTACACCCATAGTTCAGGTCATTTTCTTTTGTTTATACTGCCTTCCATTTTTCCTTCAGATCTGCTGTCTAGACTTATTGCTTCTTCTCCTTTCTCCCCTTTCCACGACTGTCTGAGCTCATCCGTCTGCTCTTTCCCTCCAACTTTTTTTTTTTTTTCTCTTGGTGAGCTAAAAACGAGTGAGTTCCCATATTAGGCTTTCATGCCCTTAACTTAGTGCCTAGTCTTGCAGGGCTTGTTCTAAATGTCAGGATGAATAAACTTTATTATTCGTTGAAATATTACCAAACCCAAAAGAAATAGCCACCTAACTTCTGTCCACATGTGCTATTCTAGTCCATAAGGGGGTTCAGTATGACAGACGGACTGTTACATGTCAGCTCATTCAAGGTAATGGGACGTTATGAGACCTCAGAGTTATGAGGTGCTATGTGACAAAAGTGTAGCATATGTTCAGATGGTCGTAACGAGAATTAGTTTCAGTGAGTCTGGTCTAAAAACCACTTCCAAAGTCGGCAAGTCCTCTTTTACTAAAATGTTAGTTCCCTGCTGTGATAATGCACGAACTAGTGTGTATGATGAACTATGTACTATGAAATAGCATAAAAGGTCTATTTGTTTTGCAAAGTTGTCCTGGTGTGTAAACGTGGGGTACAATTGTGCCAGGAAAGCTGGGAATCACATCTTACGTGAGAAAATGTTTTTTTTTTTTAAATACAAAGAAAGTGATGAAATGAATTACATGATGCTTTAGTTTGTATGAATTACCTAAATTACACGATGTCAAAGCATAAAACAAGCAGGTAAAAACTAGCTATTTAGAGATGAATAGTCACTAGTTCAATTTACTCGTGTACATAGTAAAACACTGTATATCATAAATATTTTAAATGTAGTAAATCATAAATATAGCAAATCATAAATATGTCCGCTTTAGTAGGCTATATTTGTTGGGAAAGGGAACTCCGAGTTCTTTTTTTGGAGTTGAATTTCATTCGTTAGGAAATGGTCACTGCTCCAACACTTTTATATGAATTAAATGTATTGTATATTCAGAATTTAGATCAAAAAGATTCTTAAAAAACAAGAGTAGACTGCAGTTCCTTGCTGATATATATTGAATATTCTAAAAGAGTTCCGCTGCCGTTTTATAGGGAGCCCTCGTTTACTTCAAAAATACTTTTATTTAAGTACTCCAGTACTCTCTAGTACTTCAGTACTCTAGTACTCTACTCTCCCCAACAACGTCCGTTTACCTTTTCTCCACGCGTGATTTGCATATTAATGTGGTCACATTCGTACGAACCAATCCGAAAACAGATAATGAGGGAAGTCGTTAATATTAATTAGACGGGAAGAAATGTAACCAATAGGAACGGAGGAGGCGGTATGCTCATTAACATTTGACAGCTGCAAAAAAGTACACCCTTGTCCCGAGGAGAGATGGAGAATGAGAGAACCGGAGTAGAGTCTGGGTGTTTTGTGTTCAGTTTCGGTCTCAAACTGAGGATATTCTAAAAATGTGAGGGGAAAGGGGCGAATATATGGTCAGTGAAACAACGGCTACTGCTAATAAGGGGCAGCAGATGTGAAAAACTGTTTATTTCAGGTTCTTTGTGAGGCAGAAGCGATGCACCGGGCGTTCTCGTTCCCAGTGACGGCCGAAAGGAGCCGACACAAGGAGCGTCTGGAGGCAAGTCTAGCCGGGCTCCTGGAGCTGGAGGTGCTGAAAGAGCGTCAAGAGGGCCTGGTTCTGGAGGCTCTGGCTCTTGGGGACACGGGCGGCGGGCGAGCCACCTGGGGACTCCTCCGGCATGGCTTCAGCCTCCCCTCGGCCAGGGTGGGGGAGAACTCGGCACTGGTGGAGCAGCAGGTAAGGGTGGAACAAAACTGATGTTTGATGAAAGTCGTCCTTGGGTACACAATAGCTGCTGGCCTAGAGGGAGTTGCCCCTGCGATCAGAAGGTCGTGGGTCGAACCCCATGACTGCTGGTGGCACCACTGAGGTACCCTTGAGCAAGGTACCGTCCCCACACACTGCTCCCCGGGCGCTGTGTTCCTGGCTGCCCGCCTCTTCACTTGGTGAGTGGGTTAAAAGCAGAGGAAGAATTTCACATTGTTCACACTGTGTTGTGGTTTGTTTGTCACTTCTCACTTCACATTCATCCAGCAACATGCAAACTGTTCAAACAAGTCAGACAAAGTGAAGCCGGCTCTTGGGTTAGTCAGTCCAGCAGAAAGTAGTGTAAAGTCAGCCCAACCAGACTGACTGGCTCATTCTAATCAGTTTAGACACTTTCTGAGGTCACTTGCCAGAGTTTATATCAGAAAAAAGGCTTTCTGTCATATGGTATATACACTATATGGACAGTAGTATTGGGTTGTCTGACCATTACACCAACAGGGATTTTAATGACATTTCATTCAAATGCAGACTTTAATAGGGAGTTGGTCCTCCTTTTACAGCTGTTACAGCTTCTTCTCTTCTTGGGAGGCTTTCCACAATATTTTGGAGTTTCTGTGGGAATTTGTGCACATTAATTCTGTGGAGCATTTATGTCATTAGGCACTGATGTTGGATGAGAAGGCCTGGCTCACAATCTTCACTCCTGTTCACCCCAAAGGTGTTGGATGGGATGTAGTTCAGAGCTCTGTGTGAGCTAGTCATGTTCTTCCACACCGAACTCATCCAGCCATGTCTTTATGTAGCTTGTTTTGTATACTGGGACACAGTCATGCTGGAATAGAAAAGGTTCTTCCCCAAACTGTGTCCACAAAGTTAGAAGCAGGGCATTGTCCAGAATGCTCTTGGTATGCTGAAACATGAAGATTGCCCTTCACTGGAAGCAAGGGGCCTAGCCCAAACCCTGGAAAACATGTCCCAATACTTTTGTCCATTTAGTGTACATTCAGCCAGCAACATGTAAACAAGCCTCACTGTCTCAGAACCAGCAGTTAAAAATCTGTTCAAACAACTCAGACAAAGTGAAGCCAGCTCTTGTGTTAGTCAGTCTAGAAGAAAGTTGTGTAAAGTCAGCCCAACCAGACTGACTGGCTCGTTCTAAGCAGTCTAGACTCTTTCTGAGGTCACCTGCCAGAGTTTACATCAGAAAAAAAGACTTTCTGTCATGTGGTACACATGAAATGCAGATGCAGTAGGTAGTGTAGAACATGAAACATCTCCATCTCGTGCTAGGGTTCAGACAGTTAACACCATGCAGAGGAAGACACCTCCCACCCTTGCATTAGGAATGCATTAAAATAAACATTTGTTTAATGAATAAAATGATCTCATGTGAGCTTCTATGAGCTTTACACACTCTTTCATTAGCTCTAAGGTGTAATTTAATTGGCTGAGCTCAGCCCACAGGTGACCATGTGAGCTTGAGCAGTAAAACCACACACTAAGAGTGTCAGTGTTTATGAGTGACTCTCACTGACACGGCTGTTTACAATCAACTACTAAGAGAATCTGAGGCATAAGTGCCAGTGTTTTTCAGTCGTAACCCACTATACAATGATAGTTAATTTTCTTCCAAATGTTCAACATTTTGTTGATCTTTTTGGTGGATCAACAAAATGTGGTTTGGTTCTGCTCAGCACTGGTTTGTCCTCTGTCTTTGAACTGCTCTTTGAGAACAGCTGTTCTTTGAAGCCCCCTGCAAATCACATACAGTGCCGTTAAGTCGTGTTATCTATCAGTATAACTTAACTAGTATTGCTGTGTGATAACAACACCGGTATACTGATATAAACCACATTTAGGACAAAAAAGGAAAGAAAAAATCAATAAAATACGCCAAATATCTAAAGAATTATGAAAATGACTTGTTTAATGTCACTGAATACCTATAACCACACAGTACAGGATACAGAGCCTAATAGAGCCGCATGTTCCTCTTGCCTGGATTGAAGGTGTTCTGGGACACGTATAGGTTTGTTATCTTTTCGACAGGCAGAGAGGGCCGGCTGCAGTAACTTAATCTCATTGTTTGAGTGTGTGACAGGCCCTGGTGGGAGCAAGTGGGGGGTCTGTGTACCAGCAAGCTACCATGTGTTTGTGTGCGCGTGTGTGTCTGTCTGTGTGTGTGTGGGGCCCAAGAGGCTATCAAGGCCAGAAAAGATATGCAGTAGGGCCTTCTGCTCAACACACACCCCAGTTTATTCCTGGCATCATGACGCTGACAGCAATCTGACAGTAAGCAACAGCTGGGAAAGCACCGGCCATACTGTCCAAATTCCATGCATATGTGTGTGTGCGTGTGTCTGTATACATGTGCATTGTGAAGAAAATGATCTCTCGGAGCAACTGCGACTGTGGGCCGTGCACACACTTCACTGGGATTCCTTCTCACATCCAGCTGCTGCGTGTGACTGTGTGTGTAGATTGGAGTTGAAGTGTTGGTGTGTTCTGACTGATGGGTCCTGAACGAGGTGGTAGATGATGCGGCTGGTTCGGTGGGACCTTGAGGGTCAGTTGCCCTAGATGCAAATTTCTGTTTCCGCCTTCAAATAAGCACTCCCTGTGCTTTTGTTAAGTCTTTCAACGATCATTTACTACAGTGGTCAATTCTATTAAATGTTTCTCATTGCTATAGAATATAGGGCCATTAGGAACATATTTTTGTTGTTTGAGTATAACGTTTTATGACATTTCATACTCAGTTCTCGATGTAATAAATCCAAATGTAAACATGTCATCTTAAATTTGAAGTCCATAGGAAGACACGTTAAACACATTTTCCTTCAGTACTGTGGTTGTTTCTGAATGAAACACTGTGTCAGGGAGGGTCTCAGAGCCTGCTGGGAGCGTTGTGGCTCGATGACGGGTGGGGGTGGTGAGAGTGGAAGGTGAAACAAGATATTGGTTAATATTATTTTTCCTGCCCACTGATGCACAGTGACACAGCCAAAAGTCAGCAAATAGCCATCATTTATAAGGCCAGGCAAACGTTTTTATGTTTTGACTGAAGACTGCAAGGAAAATAAGATTTCTGTCTTTTCAATGATATGATGAATTGTGCTTACAAGATCCGATATGTAAATCTCTGTAAAAAGTAACAGTGACAGTAAACGTTGACAGTTGACAGTAATCAGTAGTCTAGCAGGTTGAAATGTCAAAGGTTAGAAATTCGAGCGATATTAAAAAGTATTAGCCGAAACAAAAACCTCTTGGACACAACAGAAGACACGTTTAAATTTGATTCGCCTCATGCTTTAAGCTGGTATTTGATGTCATTTTGTTGTCTTCTAGAAAAAAAGATATAAATACCCATGCATTTACTGTGACATTATTGTGTTTGACACAGTGTGTGTAACATTTCTAACAATTGAATTTTTCTAATTACTTTTTCAATAGTGCTCAGTTTTTGGTGTTAGAAGTATGAGTCATCCACGAAGGCTTGCAAAAAAAAAAAACAATCTGAAGGGGAGATAAGATAAGAAAGGACTTCAGTTATCCTGAGGGAAATTCTTAAATTCTTTTGTTATTATCAGGGCAACAAGAAAGAATACAAGAATGTTACAGTAAAGAAGTTAGTTTCAGTTCTTTTTAAACATGTAAAGTTTGTTTTAACAGTGAAATATATGATCACTGACATCATAGAAGAACAGGGTAGTATAACCCCCCCCTTCTCCAGCTTGTTTGGTGGGTTTTTGGAGGCTGGTGTCAGGGCTGTGGTTGCTGGCGAGAGAGGCGAATAGTGCTGTAGCTGTTAGTTTGCTGCTCTAATTACCACCATCAGCCAGCCTCCCTGCCAGCCTCGCACTGAAGGAGCAGAAGAACAAGTGAGCACAGAGATGATAATTGCACTGTTCAACAGAATCTTGTTTGTGTGTGTGTTTTCCTCTCAGTCCAATTTGACACCTCCATGCTGTTACCATGACGATGTGAGATTGAGATCATTTTGTTGAGCTTAAAGGGGCTTTGGGTGATTTTGTCTGGGGCCGGGGGGGTTTGGTGTGGGGGCGGTGGATGGGCGGCAGAGCTTCCAGCTCATGATGATGCCGTAAGAAGTATAGTGTTATGTGGTGTCCCTACGTGAGTCTGAAGGATTCACACTTTCTCTCTCATTCCAGCATCTACCCAAACATCTCTGGTGGACCAGTGCTGATGTTACAGCAGTGCGTCAGTCGTTCACTTCAGCAAAGGCATTACTCGGGATACGTTCGCAGCCCAACGTCATAATAGTGTTCTAGTGTTTTCTGCGCATCTGTTCAGTGCTCTGTTTGTGTAGACCGGGTTTCACACTAAGGAATTTCCTTACAACAGCCCAGTGTCTCGACATCGGCCAAACTGTCAGTCAAGGGTGGCTGCAGTCATTTGTCAGCGGCCAGCAACACCATAGATGGGCTCGGCTCAGAGATGGAATCTGCAAGTGTTGATAAGAGCTTGTTGTTGGTGCCTCGTGTTGCGTATTTCTTTTGGAGAGTCATGGATAGAGTGGCGCCCCAGAATCATTAGACCCAGAGTTCCAGTTAAACTGCATGTTGTAAATTGCAGCAGTAACAGAGACCTTGAGATACAACCGATATGCGGTTCGTTCATTGGGTCATTATCTGTATTTAAATGGTAATACAAACTAAAGTTACTGTCCTGTTTTATGGCTCTGTGACTGGTGGCTTGAAGTGGTTCAGAATGTAGCAAGGAAGTTATGAAGCAGTTGTCTATTTAAGCAAAAAAAAAAAAAAAAAACAAGAAAATTTGCACCATGTATGATCAGCAGTAAGTCTGTTAGCTGTTTGCTTACCATCGGTTTACATCAGATCCCTGAGGTGCATGGAAGTTATTTTTGGAAGTTATTGGAAGTTGGAAGCATGGAAGTTATTTTTTTAAAACTAAGTAAAGCATAAGTTTACTGTTAGTAGCAGTACTGACAGTAAACTTATGCTTTACTTAGTTTTAAGTCCGCACAATATGGAATAAATGTTAGTATTGTGATTATATTGTATATTGTGATGCCTTTCAGTATATTAACATTCAAACCCCTATCCATATAGTCCATGTATGGACACTAAGCTGCTAATCATAGTTTTTGTGATGTCGCAAAACCAGCTTATTTCCATATATATCTCCTCCTTCACCCTACAGCAGTTTAGCCCTGCTCACTCATGCTAAAGTACTAAGGAGTGTTTCAGCCCCGTGCTGTGTTTTGAAAGAGCTGTAATACAAGGCAATCAGAAAAGACATTATTAATATATATATATATATATATATTTGAAAGGCAACAAAAAACCCAGCCAGTTTAATTGTAGGGGACAAGCAGATATTGGAAAATGGTTATGTGAGAACATGAAATCATCTTAAATCTAAATTGTAATATTTCTCATTGTGAGTGTTATTAGAGTGCTGTAAGCTTTTTTTTTTACTTGTTTCAAGTCAAGATATTTTTATTTAAACATATTTTTTATGAAGAAAGCAAAATTGTCTTCCAAAGTACTACATATAAAAGCTTCTGGCAACATTCTCATAATGAAACAACATTAAAGTTATAGACTAGATTTAAGACATTTTGCTTGCCATCATTTTCTGCAGTGAACATTTTAATTTGGGAAAGAGCACATTTTGGCTATCCCGGTTAAATAGTGGACGTACAGATATACTGGACGTAAGTTCTGTTCCAGGTCTGCGGGAAACTGGAATTTTTTTTTTTTAGTTTTTGGATCTGATACATTTGTACTTCCACTCGAGTGTTTTGCTAGCCTACTTTTACTTCTGTTTCTGTCATCATTCAACTGCATTACCGGCGCTTTTGCCAGAGGATTGGCCACTCAACCCTCTATCCACATCGTGCTCATGGAGGCGTCCTGCATGCGTCAGCTCCCCTGCTGTCAGCGTGTCTCTGATCGTGTATGTAGAATATAAGCAATATGAAAACGGTATAGCAGTGCGGCTCGACAGAGGTGGTGAGGAGAGAAGCTCTGTGGAGGAACAAATGATCATTGAGGCGGTGGTTTCACAGGAGCCCCTAACCACAGAGCTTAAGCCAACACTTGCATTAGCTCATTTGCACAAGCGTTCAGCAGCAGCTCTCCAAGCTGCTGTTGAGGCACAGAGGAAAATGCACACTTCAAAAAATGTTTTACATTTAACATAACTCTCGGAACGCTTTTTATATTCGGGGTAAAATCATCTGCATTCATTTAAGGATTTCCTGGCAGTCAGAGTGGATGGTGCTACAGCTTTGTGTTTCACTATGCATGTGATATATAAACCATTATACTCAGCCTGTAATTATGTAACTAGAGCTCAGTCATGGTACTAATAGTAATCGTATGCTTTACTTCTTTTTAGGTTTTAGGTCTGCACGATATGAACAAAATATTAGTATTGCAATTGTACATATGGTGATGCCTTTGAATACATTAACATTCAGTCCCCCACACATACAGCTGGAAACTAAACCAGTCATAGTTTTGATGATGTCGCAGAACCAACTTATTTCCATCTCTCTCTCTCTCTCTCTCTCTCTCTCTCTCTCTCTCTCTATA
>JBBPCX010000035.1:6024923-6065710 GCA_037974365.1 Hydrocynus forskahlii
TTTAGACCCCCCCCCCCCCCCCCCCCCCCCAATCCGTCTCCCTGTCTCCTCTCTGCTCTCCTGCTCCAGTTCCAGTTTCGAGGTGTGTCTGTGTGTTCGAGATGTGGAGAAACACTTCTGGAAACTTCTTTCCACTAAAACAGTTTACACTGTTGCCTTGCTCTCACTCGCATTCCTCTCATGGATGTGTGTCTGAGTTCCAAGGCACTGGAAAAAATTGCCTTAAAAAAGTCTTAAGCAGTGGCAGGCTATTCTTAGCGCCATCTGTTCTATTTCGGAACAGTCTGCTCTTAAAGGGGAATAGACCTGTGTGTTGTGCAGGGGATGCCTCTGTCTCTGTGGAAGGGGAATGGACTCATGTCATAACGAGTCATTTGTCTACCTACCTTAAAGACATGAAGGAAGGAACTTGCTAGTAGGCCTTGCCAAAGGAAGGACACTCCGAGCCGTGGTTTATCAGATGAAATCCTATTCATTTTAGGTCGTATCCGTTGAAGAGATTAGTGCTGCATGATCAAGATCGGTGCTTTTTCAGAGCTGCAACAATAAACAGTTCAGTACTCCATCTTTCAATACTTTATTTTGGCTAACATAACTCTGGTGCTGTGATGCTTTTAATGGCTGATTTAAATG
This sequence comes from Hydrocynus forskahlii, assembly GCA_037974365.1. NCBI lineage: Eukaryota > Metazoa > Chordata > Actinopteri > Characiformes > Alestidae > Hydrocynus > Hydrocynus forskahlii. Next base: position 6,025,557 of record JBBPCX010000035.1, read on the forward strand.
GGCAGAATATTTATTATTTGAATTTGATTACTACCAGTCAAAAGTTTGAACACACCTTCTCATTCAACGATTTCCTTTGGTTTTGTTATTGGCTTTGTTGTAGATTAATATTGAAAACATCACCTATTGCTCTGATGACAGCTTTGCACACTCTTGGCATTTTTTCAATCAGATTCATGAGGAATCGACCTGGAATGGTATTTAATTAACAGGTGTCATATTGTATTGTATTGCACTGTTTTGACCACCATGCTACTGGCAACCTCTCCAGGGTGTTTCTCCGCAGTCAGCCCTGTGACCGCTGGGATAGACTCCAGCACCGCCCGCAACCATGGTTACGGATAGGCAGCTAAGATAATGAATGAATGAAACTTGTATAATCTTGATTGCTGTAATAAACTGAAAATGGAAACATTGCAACGTTCATGTGACGCACACTGACACCACTGTATCAAATCAAATTCGGATTTTTTGTGAATCATGACACTGTGTGTGGGGATGGTACCTGGCGGAGGGGTACCTCAGTGGTGTCCCTGGCAGTCCTGGGATTCAAACCCATAACCTTCCGATCATAAAGGCAGCTCCCTAACCACCAGGCCACCAACTACCCTGGTCTGTGTTTTCATTATTTTTATAATAATTCTGGTTTTGAGGATTGTGATACCACATTTGCTGTTGTCATTGCAGTCAAAATTCTGATATTGTGACAACCCTCGATCAAGTAACATACTTTTCATCAACTACCATACTTTCCAAGCCAGTCACATCGAAGGCATGCAGGTATCATCATGATTTGCACATGTAGATGCCTGGATTCTGAAAATATCTCTAATAAGTCCTTTAGATCTGCAACTGTGACACAGGAGAGATTACACATATGTCACTGTTGAGAAGTGAATGCAGGCTTATGCACAATGCAGTAGCAACCACAGCTGACACTGTCCCTCTCGTGTTATAATCACAGCGGAACCTCTGGTGAGACAGGTAAAGAAGACTCGCATAAAAAGGGATGATTTCAACATCTTGAAGGTGATTGGCAGGGGTACCTTCAGTGAGGTGAGCGGCTGGAACCTGTTACCGATTTCACATAATATGGAGTGTGTGTGTGTGTGTGTGTGTAGTTACAGATAAATGTTTACATTATCCAAGTACATGAGTCTGTCTTTACTATGATAATATTGCAGCACTCAGTCATGAACAGTCAGTGTGTACTTGCAGGTTGCAGTGGCTAGAATGCGCAGCAATCAGCGGGTCTATGCTCTGAAGATCATGAACAAATGGGACATGCTAAAGCGAGGAGAGGTAAAACACTCTACACGTTCCTTAACCCTTTCCTTAAGGCCTTCGTTGTTTACTGTTCACATACTATACGTTTTTAAAAAGCCTCTGTTTCTTTCTTTCTCTCTTTCTCTGTGCTCATTCAGACAGCCTGCTACCAGGAGGAGAGGGAGGTTTTGCTAAAAGGAGATCGGCGCTGGATCACTGAGCTGCACTACGCCTTTCAGGATGATAATTACCTTGTAGGTTTCAAAAGAAATCAAGCACTGCATCTGTATTAAATGATAATTTGGCAACAAAAAAAAATCAGCCATGTTACACTGTATAATATGCTATGATGGAAGATGGTGGTGCACTAAGTCGCAACAGTCTTTTCAGGATCCAACATTTGGTGCAAAAGTGTAGTTGCAGTTGACTCTCACATAAAATTTCTGCACACATATGCATTGGAATGCCTGATCTATCACCGTCAGGCTCTTCTACAACTAAGATGTAAATAAGAAACTTACCTCAAGGACAGATGGCTGGATAAGCTCAGCCTGCTGCAGGGACCACGGTGTGGCCTGACGCTGCAGACCAGGGCGAGGGTTCAGCAAGCGGTAGCACAGCAAGTGGGCAGGGACCCAACCCATGGTGGCTCTACCAATCTGGAGGAGTGTTCAGTTTCAATTCAATTTTATTTATGTAGCACTTTTTACAGCTAAGTTGTCACAAAGTAGCTATACAGGGTCCAGGTCCGAGCCCCTAGTGAGCAATCCAGAGGCGGCAGAGACGAGGAAAAACTCCCTCAGTTGGAGGAGTAACCTCGGGAGGATCCCATCCTCCTCTGGTCAACCCGGAGAGAAAGAATAGAGAGTCTCTACAGGGATAACTAACAAGAGAAAGCCTTCATGAACGAACTTATTGACCGATTGATCATCTACGGCTAACGGAGTTGGTACAGTTAAGAGTCAATAGAGGTAGATTTTGAAAGAAGAGTAGCTGTGAGTCTCTAGTCCTTATCAACAGGATCAGGAACAACACGTTGCAAACAGGAGCCACGTTGTCAGTGACTGGCTACATTAGCAAGTGCACTGATGATATTACTGCCTCCAAGACCATTTCCACATACACCAACCAGAAGCTGTGGATAACTGTGAGAACCCATGTGATAGCTGCTGAGAACCCATGACACTGCCTTCAGATCAGGTAATAAAGCTGCCCTGGGCCATCAGAGGCGTGAAGCACGCATCCAAAATTTAATTCATTTAAAATGTACATTAAGAGCAACTGCCTGATATGCTGCTGGTCCTCCACATGACACTAAAACAGCTTTGACTTGCTAAAACATGGCCTCCACAAGATCTCTGAGGTTGCCCCTGAGGTTGCCCCTTTAGTTTCTGGCACCCTAAGCAATGAATGCAGTGAAGCCAGGAGCATTATCCTGCTAAAGGAGGTCACTGCTACCGGAAAGTACTATTTTATGAAGTTGTGTACCTGGTCTCCAAAGATGTTTAGGTTGGTGGCATGTCCTGTTTCCCAGCAGACCCAGAACATCTCACTCGCTCCATTGGCTTGTCATCTTGAAGTGCAATTACTTCCACAGCTCAATGACTCATAGGTAAATGTTAAGTAAAAGAAAACAAGACTCATTGGACCAGGCCTCCTTCTTCCATTGCTCTAAGGTCCCGTTCTGTAGCTCATGTGCACATTGCACTTGCTTTTGCAGGGGCATTGGGATTCGCATTGCAACTCTGACTGGTCTGCAGCTACACAGCCCCGCGCTCTGGGTGTAACGCACCGATACATTCTTCAGTACCAGCATTAAAAAAAAATCTGCTTGAGTCACCCTATTGTCAGTTCAGACCAGAAAAGATGGCCGCCATTGCTCTCACAAATCAATGAGCCTTGGGCACTCAACACTCTGTCGCTAGTTTGTAGTGTGTCTCGCCTTGGACCACTGTTGGTAGCTGTTAACCTCTGCTGAAACCACAAGCATCCCATCTGACTGGACATCTGACCATAATAAGTTCAATCTTGTCAGTGTCACCTGCCTATTTCTTATGTCCTATAACTACAAGAACTAAAAGTTCACTTATTTTAAATATATCCCAGACCTATTCATTATTCTCTTCTTCTATGAGTGGCCATAATGCTCATTGGTGTATACATATATTTTGCAGGATACTGTTTAATTTATTGCTTTCGTAACATTCTTACTCTGCGTGTACCTCTTTATGCTTCAGTACTTAGCAATGGATTACTACGTCGGTGGAGACCTGCTGACATTGCTCAGTAAGTTTGGTGACCGCATTCCGGAGGAGATGGCCAAGTTTTACTTAGCTGAGATGGTGATGGCCATTGACTCTGTCCACAGACTGGGCTACGTGCACAGGTATGTGTGTGTAGTGAGGCTTTTGGTCCCTGTGGATACATGTGGATGTGTGGAACAAAATAAAATATTCATGCTCTTCCCCGTAGAGACATTAAGCCTGATAACATCCTCCTGACAGCGGATGGTCACGTGCGACTGGGGGATTTCGGCTCCTGTTTGCAGCTGCAGGATGACGGCTTGGTGAGGTCAAAATGCTTTACCCAGCAAGCACCACAGGCAACGGCCCACGGGCTTCTATTATAAATGTGTTTTGAGACCATATGTTTTCTGTTATTTTCTGTTGTAGAGAAAAAAACATTTTGAAATTATTGTCTGTGAAAGTCAGCTGTAGAATACAGATGTGCCAAATGGCAGTTAGACTGAAATAGACTGGAATATTTCCATGACTTAAAAGGAACAGTGAAGGATCTCACATTTTAGGGCACCCCCAAACTTTTAGTGGGCTGTGTATGTAAGTGACTGCAGTTGTGTGACTTTGTGTGTGTGTGTGTGTGTGTGTGTGTGTGTGTGTGTGTGTGTACAGGTTCACTCCTCTTTGGCTGTGGGCACTCCAGACTACCTGTCCCCAGAGATCCTACGGGCAGTAGAGGGAGGCGGCGGCTACGGGACAGAGTGTGACTGGTGGGCTCTCGGGGTGTGCGCGTATGAGATGCTCTTCGGAACCACACCCTTCTACGCAGAGTCTCTGTCTGAAACGTACGCCAAAATAATCCACTTCCAGGTGAGCGAGACAGGGAAAGAGAGAGGACAGTAATACTATGGTGAACATGTCTTAACTGGTCAGTACCTCTCTCACTGTGTCACTTGCACCAACCGGTACACACAAAAAGGCAGTGGAAACTACCTGGGAATAATATTAGACTGTACTGATTGGCTATCATATAACTGGCAAATGGCACCAGCAGAGATTATCGACAGCCCGACGTTCTTCTGGCACTTTACTTTACCTTGGTGTAACTGAACCTGTTCACCACATCTGATTTTACAGCAATTGTATTCAAAAACACATGGTTCAAGAGAACAATCCAAAGAAATTACTTTTTATTCGGTAACTACTAAAAATATTATGCAGTAACTACCAGGGACCTAATATGCAAGTAATGTATTTACGAGACTAAAGAACTAGACTATTTTCCTGTCTCAATACTGTGCCTACAAGCTTTTTTTTTAACGCTGTTTAGCATTTGAGATTTTTAGGCTTGTTCCCAGCATCCCTAAAGAGTGCTATTATCAAACCCCTCCTGAAAAAAGGAAACTGGATGCCTCCCACACTTAACCATTTACCTACGTTTGTTCTTCTATATTGATTTTATTGCATATTTTGCTTTTAATTATTTTTCTATGCTTATTTTATTATTGTAAATCACACTGAATGACTGTTGTGTACGATAATGTGCTATATAAATAAACTTGCCTTGCCTAAACATTTGTGTTTCTCCAGGACTATTTTGAGTTCCCTGAAGGAGCAGTGGAGATTTCGGAGGAGGCGCGGGCACTAATCTCAGGGCTGCTTTGTGAGAGGGGTGAGAGACTGGGCTCTAACGGCTCGGCCGACTTCAGGAGTCACCCCTTCTTCAGTGGACTGGACTGGAGTGCTCTGCACAGGCTGCCCGCCCCGTACCGGCCTGAAGTCTCCAACGCTACTGACACCTCTAACTTTGACGTGCTGGATGACTGCCTCAGTGAAACAGTAACTAATTATTGGCTACATTTCTTTTACTCTTTCACACCCCTCAGGTGGCAAATGAATAGTATACTTTTTCAGGTGTCTTATCAGACCTGTGTGTGTGTGTGTGTGTGTTCTGAAGGAGACCCTGAGTGATGTCATGGACAGGGCTCCTGTAGGAGTTCACTTAGCCTTCGTGGGGTACTCTTACACAGCCACCAGGTCAGTCTTTATGTTTTGCCGTCATTATCTTTGTCGTAGATGTTTCTTCTGCACTCAGGTGTTTTCAGCTCCTCTCTTGTAGAAGCTGACTGTCTCCTTTGAATAAGCAGTGTGCTCCTATTACAGAGAAACAGGCGCTCTTGACCGCAGCCAAGACATCATGATGGAGATCGACCAGCAGCTGGCCAGAGAGCATCTGTTTCTGCAGGAGACCCTGGTATGAGGCAGGCACAGCCAAAGCTGTTTCTCTGAAATCAACACAGGAGATGAATTCTCACAGTTAAAATACATCCTGTTTGTTATGGCTTATTTTTTTCTACATTTCTAAACTGTTGCTTTATAAAAGTCAGTGGCATAAATCAACAACACCTTTCAGCTGCTGTAAAATGAGCCTTCTGTCGTCAATCATTATTTGCGTCTAGAAAACTTTTTAGTCAGTTGGTCAGTGTAACATTTTGATGGTCCAGATGATGCTTTAAGCTTTGCTTTTGGTGTCAGCCAAGGACAGAAATATTCTGGGCCTCTGGTTGATATAACAATGTTCATATGAATGTATTCCAGAATCAGGCCTGGCAGCTCAGGGAGCCTCTGCCAGCTGAAGTGCCAGCACAGACAGAGCTCCCCCTGGCACTTGGGCACAGTACCGCAGAGCCCGCCCTCACCTCAGAGACAGACCAGAGCAACAAGGGCACCCTGGAACTACACAGGTATTCTACAGATGTACTGTTTATTTTGCTCTACCTATTTACCCTTATTTGCCCTCTTGCCTCCTTCCAGTGTTTTCCTATGTGAACCTCTTTCCTACCACTTCATTATTGCACAGCCATCATTTCTTCATTTATTCTCTCATCATTGCAGACGACTCCAAGAGGCTGAACAGCGAAACAGAGAGCTGGAGCAAGAGGTGCAGGCCCTGCACGAGGAGATCTGCAAACTGAGGGTCCAACAAGAGAAAGGCAAGGAAGGCCATGACCTTCATAAGTGACACCATTTCAGTAGAGAGGTTGTTTTTTTTCTGGTAGTAGTCTTTAAGCACAAAAGTTCAGTGCTGCCGCTTTTCTGAGGTCATTAAGAGCTTCATTCTTTACTCTAGTTTTGAAACAGTTTTTTTATTCTAGTTGCTGAATGGGGTCAAGGCAGCACACACCCCTCAGCACACATGAACACAGTGGCGTTTTGTGTCTCTATGATTGTGTATTTTGAAAGCTTTTCCCAGAGATCAGTTATGAATGTGACATCCAGGAATAGGACAGGGAAAGTTCCAGTCCAGCACATGGAGCTCAAAGAGAGCTCAGAAGTCTCACTCGGGCCTCATGACCAGAGAGCGTAGCAGCTCAGCTGCCTCCCACTGCCTCCTGCTTTCACACCGACGAGCCACTCATGAAGATACTCTACAGTCACTCCTCTCGCCCACGGTCGATCACGCATGCCAGCCCACAGTCACGCATCGCCTTCCTGCCGTTGTTTGCCACAGTGGGCTGCAGACCTCATTTTAGTGATGATTCAGCCAGACTTTTTGTCAGACCCAAAATGTAGTTGATCAGCCAAAACATGTTTGGTGTTTGAAGTTTGCTTCTTTGTTTCTTTTTTCATCTAAAGCTAGATGGCTAATATAGCGAACATGTAACGGGGGCTTTTCAAGATTCAAGATTCGACATTCTTTATTTGTCGCATGCATAGCTATACAAGTACAACATGCAATGAATTGTATCCTGAACCGCTCCTTTTATGACTGCACAAACATAAAATAAGTACCAATTTAAATTCAAAAAGAAATCTAAAATAAAAAGGAAAACTACTTGAACAAGGAGCACAAGTTGAAGGTAAAACATGAAAGCTAAAGCATTTTAGCCACACGCGGAGTGCATGCCTCAAACAGAATTAAGCCATCTAAAATAGACTTGTTTATGTGGTTTCTGATACTGTATGACACGCTGTTGTGTACAAAAAAAAAACGGACAAAAGTACAGGCAAACCTCAAGATGCCAACTACTAGTGTTTTTAGTCATTTGACATTTTGCCTGAGTCTGTACGAAGCTGTATTAGGGCTTGCATGAAAACATTTACCTATTAAAAACAAAATGTTTTTCAGTGTTGCGGCCTAGTGAATAGGTATCAGTCTGAATGATAATCACGTCACAGTACATTCACTCAAGTCTGGAAACCCACAGGATTTCACTATTACTTTCATGCATATGAAGTAAAAGTCTGAAGTAAAAGTAACTGTTTGCTTTTCAATATTGTGTGAATATGATTACATAATTAACTGTTAAAATAATCTGTGCTAGATTTCTGTGCTACTACGATCGATAGTAAAACGCGGTATGTCATACAGTCTCAGAAACCACATAAGCACTTAACAACTCTATGTGGTTTCAGGCAGTCGTATGAAGGCATGCAGCTTGCATGATGTGAAGAAGCAGCTTAAAGCTTCCATTCATAGACTCGTAACTTAAGTAGAAAATTAAAGAAACAAACCAGACATCAAACAACTTATGGCTGATATGTATTTACAGGGAGGGAAAAGTGGTGCTGTTGGTCGTGGAAGCTGGGAGTGCGTATGAGTGTGTGTGTATGTGTGTGTGTGTGTCTCCCTTTTCCAAAGGACTGTGCTAATGGCTCTTTCTCGTTCCACCACAGAGCTGTGTGTGTGCCTGCCACCTGTCTTTCTGCCTGCTCGCTGTGCGGAACCTGTGGGGGATGTAAGCGTGCCTCTCAGCACCCTCTCTGTCTCTCTCTGTTTGTGGATCAGTACCCTCTAAAATACAGCAGCTAGCATGGCTGGTCACCACATAGCCTTAATCTGTGAGCATTCCCAAAGAATTAGGAGCAAGTCAGGCACTAAGTTCCCAGTCATTCCCTTTCTCAGCTCACTGTTCTTTTGCAATGCTGGGAAACAGTTGCGCTGCTCACACTGACTGATCCACTGCCCTGATGTTTGCAGAGCTCAGCGGCACCCCCTGCCTGCCATTACCCGCTGGTGATGCCTCTCCTGCGCCACCTGATGCTCTTTCACAGGGTGAGTGAGTGACATCTCAACCTCTCAACTGATATTCACAGCCTTAATCTGTGAGCATTCCCAAAGAATTAGGAGCAAGTCAGGCACTAAGTTCCCAGTCATTCCCTTTCTCAGCTCACTGTTCTTTTGCAATGCTGGGAAACGGTTACGCTGCTTACAGTGACTGAACCACTGTGGGGGCCTAGTGGGTAGGATACCTGCCTGTGGACCAAGAGGTCATGGGCTCGAATCCTACCTTCAGCATACCACCACTGGGTTCCTGAGCAAGACTCTTAATGCTGTAGTTAGGGAATGGAAGTTGCTTTGGATAAACGTGTCTGCTAAATGCCAGAAATGTAAATGTAGTGGCAGATATGGATCATTTGTGAACATGAGTGTAAACCGTCAAGGCAGAAAGGATGGAGCTCAATAAAGAAAACCTAATTTGAGCAATAATTTTGATCGAACCTTTGTCTCTCTTAGGTTCGCTGGCCACGGGTGAGGTGTGAGTCGTACCTGCTGGCGTGTGCTGAGGGCAGGGAGCTCCAGATGTGGGAGCGTCACTGCAGCACCGAGCTCTCTTGAGCTCTACAGTGCAAAGACCAGCCTGAAGATCAGCCCGACTGTCTATGTAGGTCCAGGGCTGGATCAGACTCCTTCAGACTGCTTAAACACCATCAGTGTCCACAAACTGTCACTCACACTGCTGACAGCCCAAGCAATAACATTCAACAGTACTGATATGCAACAGGTAGTCTTGGGCTTCGACAGCTAGTACGCTTCATGTCTTTGCTTTAACTGTAGGTGACCTTGCCTGTTGGGTTTGAATTCATGTAGGCACATTTATGATTGCACTTCTTAATGAGAAAGGCGTGTAGGGTCTCTCAGTATGTATGATACTGCTTTTTCTAAGCACTTACGTCTCTCTGTAACGAGCAACAGCAGATAAATGAGGGTGGAAGCAGACACTATCACTCACACAAACACGCTGGCTTAGCTTATAGCCAGCCGGAACTGAAGGGAGGACGTAGAGAGTGACCACTGAGGCCTGAGTGTGCTGTTTTGATGCATTATGTACCAAAATTATAATATATTATGTTTTTATTCTTTAGAGAGCTGGCATTATATTTTGTACAAAGAATGTATTGAAACATATTGCACATAAACGTATAGTTTTGGGTGAGTGTTACATATTTATTATAGGGCTGCTGATTTGTTTGTCCTTAAAAAGCTTGTGTGGATAACTTTACAGTTTTAGGCGTGGCAAAAGCATTATTGGATTATATTTTTTATTAAAGTGCCACAGAGAACTTGGTAAAAAAAACAAAAACAAAAGTGCCTCTACATTAATTGAGTTCACTTTCCCTTGGTGAACTTATTTGAATAACAATTCAAGGCAGCATACAGGTATATTTGAGTGAAAAAGTCAAAACAAGACAAGAAGGGCTTTATTAAGATACAATCGTTGTTAACAAATATAAATATTACCCCAGTTCAACATCACAGTTACTGTAATCCACAATCAGCATCTTAAATAGTGATCACGCACTTTACAATATAGACTAAGATGAAATGTTTTCAGATGAAATCTGTTTTGTGTATGTGTGCACAGCGTTGTGCAAAAGTCAGGGACCACATGTTGTTTATTTAAGTTCCAGTGAAAGCAGTCATTAAGTTAATCATGTTTCAGGATGAGATATTTCTAAAGAGATTAAATACAAGATAATCCACTTGCATAAATGTGGAGAAAGTAAAATGAGAATAAGTGAAAAAACAGGAGTTCTTAAACCATCAAGAGAAAATGGGAAGACTAACAACTAAGCGAGCAGAATTTTTCCAGTTGCATTCTGATTGGTTGCTGGCTCTCCCACAATGCTGCATCTTTAATAGTTTTCTTTAAAGCATTTATAGTACGTTTTAGCGAGACAGGTGTTTACACATGTATATGTATATTTTGTATGTCAGTAAAGTGGCCTTTTCTAGGCCCCAGACAGGTAGAAGTTTGGCTTGCAAGACTAGGAAGGATATGTAGCTGTCAACAGGCTGTAACTGAGAAAAGAAACTAAAGAAGCGGCTGCTGTTCTGTTCTCAGAGTAATAGACTTGGCACCCTAGAGTCCAGACTTCAGCATCACTGAATGTGTTTGGGATTTCAACGAGAAACAGAAATTCCCACCAACTTCTAAGACCTTTTAAGTTGTGCAAAGCGTCCCTTCAGATTTCTTTGAAAACAGCAAAAAGAGTAGAAGCTGTAATAAAGGCAAACTGATATTAAATGTAGCTGTTAATACATTTTATGTCAAATATACATTTTCTGCTTCTTCCAGTCACTGAAACATTTTATAACTTGTACAAAAAGGCCTTTTTGACTAGAAATTAAGTAAATGAATGGCGGTCGCTGACTTTTCCACAGAACTGTATGTTTGTGTGTGTTGTGCAATGCATTGGTCTATGTTCTACTAGTTTATATCTTGATTTTAAATATTATGTAATGATGTAAATCCTCACAAGAGGGGCTTTATTAAAATTAAAACATTTTATTGACCGTTTACAGTTCTCTGGCTCATGTTTCAGCATGTGTGTGTTCATGCATGGTCTTGAAGCTGCTCACTGATGTCCTCACGGCGGCGGTGGTACAGGGAGGCAGCCGCGCTAAGCTTCACATGTAAAAGGCGGCGGTGGGGTACAGCATGAAGGGCGAGATCTGTGGCTGGGCGGATGACTCCTGCAGGTGTTTGCGGTAGTACCTGCGCAGGGCGGGGCTTTCGGGGTGCCGCTGGCGCACGTGCAGGAAGTACTCGTCCGGCCGGCTGGACGTGAAGCCACAGTCCTCACAAACGAAAATCTTGGAGCGGCGCTGGCGGTAAGCGTACTGCTGCCGCACGCCATGGATCTTCCGCAGGTGCGACTCCAGAGAGCATCGCTGCGTGAAGGCCTTCTCGCACAGGTCACACCTGTATGGCCGGATACCTGCACAGTGGTGCGGACAGTTGAGAAACAGGTGCCTCTGCTGTGATGCTTCCATGTGTAGACCTGAAGAGCCAGCAGCAGTACTAGATCTGCTTTTAAAAAGGGTACTTTCAGGTTTGATGTGGCTTTGGACTGGTGCCCACTGGCCTCTTGTATGTAATTTGTTGACACTGAGCTTGAAGGACTTGCATTACAAAAAAAACCTTCTAAACTAGATACAAAACTGGCATGTACTGAAACTGTGGCTGTAGAAGCGCAGATCTATGGATGCTGATAGAGGAAACTGGGGGGAGTTTGCTCTGGGCAACGAAAATTACCTGTGTGTGTTCGCATGTGCCTCTTCAGGTCGAAGGTGTCATTGAAGCCTTTGCCGCAGTACCTGCAGGGGTGCCTCTTGATGAGGCTGTGGCACTTCAGGTGACGGGTCAGCATGCGCTGCAGTGGGAAAATCTTATGGCACACGGGGCACAAGAAATCACCCGAACTCGGGGTCGAGACCTGTGGACGGATGTGGACGGAGGAAGAACGTTCAAAAGTCCGATGAAAAATCATAAATGACACTATTGTACCCCAAATGTAGTCCATCAGCCAAGATGTGCTTGTTTGCATCGCAGCTATGAGGCTACTGTACCTGAGAAGTAATGGAAGCTTTTATCTCTGCTTGTTTGCACTGTGAAATCTTTCAATTTAAACACTTGCCTCATGTTAAGTAACCGTAATTAAACGTTATAATAATGGGCAAATGAGCATCACATAGCTAAAAACGTAGCTGAAGCTTTTGTCCAGGTAAGTGTGTGATGATATTAGCATGCAGTTGCATTTTGCTAACTGGTGGGGTATAGCCTTCCATTACAACAGTTTTGGTGAAAACAAGAAAGATATTTTGCACACCTGTCTGATTGACTACATTTCAAGCAAGTAAGGCCAACCTTGTGTGCCTGTGTGTTACCTTAGCTCTGGAAGCTGTAGCCAGTGAGAGCGGAAGGGGCGGAAAGGGGCCCTGAGGGATCTGCCGAGGGCAGCAGTGCTGGGGGCTCACTGTTCGTGAGTCCGTACTGCTGCTCATGTGCGCTGACTCCAGGTCAGTGCTGCTGCTGGATGTGGATACTGGCCCAGGATGATTGTTACTCGACGTCTGTACGGTCTGTGGGTTTGCGGTGCTGAGTGCCTTTACCTCTGCATCTTCTGGAACAACGAGATGAAGAAAGGAAAAACCCTCTTAAGAGCTCAGTCTTTTCTATTGACTCTGTTAGCATCGTTCAGATGATTTAAAGTAGTGTGAAGAGTGTTGTGAGCAGAGGAGTGACCCACTATGAAACAGGCTTAGAAATAAAAAGCCTAATAGCTTGTAATGTGTACTTTTTGAATCTAAAATAACATCAGAATCGGTCTTGACCACTTTAATTATTGAATTAGCAATCAGCATTCTAGTTCTTTTTGCTGTCCAAAGTGTGCCAGCATCAAGATCTTCACCATGTTAGTCATTTCGGAGAGAATTTGGACAAGATCATTTTTAACAGTCATTTTTTTCCCTTTTTGACATCATTTGTAAACAGCAGCTGCCCGTTACACTGAGTAGAAGTTTGATGACAAACAGACCATTAGAAATGGTCTAAAATTGCTTACGACAAGTAAAGTAAATTCATTTTTAAAAATGTATTTCCTCATAAATAAAATAAAACTTATTGCATAATTTTAAGTTTGATCTAGCATACTTCTGCCAGTAACTATGCTGATGTAATATACTTCAGTCATGGTGTACATATTTGAATCAAGCAAACTGCACCATTATACACTCAGCGTGGAATGTTGCCCTGGAGTTTCTCCTTTCGAGTGTGTGGTCTGAATTGTACCTGTGGTGGTGGGATTGATCCAGAGTGAGTTCTGGGGGTCTGTCCACATCCTGGCAGCGTGCACTGAGTCCTTCCTCCTCACCAGGAATGAGCGGGGCATCCTTGGTCCACTTTGCTCGCGCCTCCTAAAAACTATGTTGGAGCCAAACTAGCTACTGAAGTACTTTTAATTCAGTGGACTAACTGAGTGATCGCTCTGCCTCAGTGCCAACCCTGCTTAAATGTCATGATACACTCCCAAAATGCTTCTTGAGTCCCTCCTGCTTGTGTGTGTGTGTGTGTGTGTGTGTGTGTGTGTATGCGTCCTTCAGCCTATACAGCGGTTAGAGAGCGCAAATCTCAGTGCTCATTTCCATACCTCTGGAGGGAGGCCACGGCAGCAGACACACCTGTGTGTGCATGTGTGTTAACTGCTGGCCTGCTGGTTTTGCATGCCTGGTAGTGAGAATCTGGCCTCTTCATTCAACTGGTCCTTCCATGCAAATGGCCCACGGGCTCTGCCAGCATGGAGGCCACGGTCTGCCTAACAGGAGCACGCATGGCCTGGACTGCTAGTAAAATTCAGCTTTTATTTCTTGTCCCATATGATCGCCTGCTGGGTTTGACTCGCCCCGGCTCAGACAAAAGCCATTCAAATCCTCCTTTTACTGTTTACTATCTGTTAACTGCCCCGTTCAGGGGGGGATTTAATTGAACATCTCTCCACACGTTACAGGTGGCCTTCTTTTGTTGCGCAGGAGAAAGAATCAATCATTTTTCTCCCGACATGTCACTCAACATGAGTCCAGAGTTTCAAAGGATGAATGAACGTTCTTGCGTGCTGATCCATGTTGTAGCTGTGTGCTATATAGAGAGCTGAGCTGAGAGAGATTAGCATTAGGCTCATTACACAGGACTCTGACTGGCAAATAAATGGGCATCGGTGCCGTGCAGCCATTATGCAAACTGTGTCTCTCAGATATCACAACATCCAGAGTTGGGCTGAATCCTTTGAAAAAGCATTGGGAGCTAAAGACTGAATACACTGGCCTGAATGCATCCAGTAACGGATTATAGCACAACAGATAAAAGTAACATATTCATCTTGATAAGGCACATGGGAATAAACAGTTCATACTGTGTAAAAAGTACCTATTCTGAATACTGGCTTTTACGTCATTTCCGCATTGATTTACACCCCAATATTTTACTATTGCAACTTTAACTATTGTAACCCTGAAAATACTATGTTATATCCCAATCCTACAAATTATTTCAACATAATCCACCAGATATATGGCATGTGATCCATTACAAAAGTACAATCCCTGTACTTAAAATAATTACCCAGTTTTTAAGCAAAGTGCAGGGGAATTATTGTCTATGGTTGTATACCACAGATGTGACTGACAGATATTAGTTTGAGAAACACCAGATTACTGTATGATTACTTTACTTTTACTTAAATACAACTGCATCATTATATAACAACTGATCAACATATTGAAATTGCTGGTAGAATTACAACAGTTCAAATGATTAAAATGCAGCACTAATAAATGAGTCTTTAACCCCTAGTTAACTTAACATTATAAAAGATGTGAAGTTTAATCATACTATTCTCAGACAATTTAATAAAGTTTATTTTGCAAAGTTACTTCAGCTGCTCACTCCAGACCATTCGGTCGAGATTTCCTGTGTGAACATGAAGTACAGGTGCATTTTGAATTCATGGGTTACTAATTGCATTATGTGAGGATGTGGCAAATGAGCCGATGCAGGTGTTTTCCATAAGTCATTTGGGTAAACAGAGCTTATTAAGCATAGCCAGCAATATACAAAAAACAAAACATACTAGCTCCCGGCATGTAACCCCTCTGTATAACTGAGAATGATATATTTTGTGCAAAAACATATGCAGCAAACTTGCTCTTTACATAGTTAAAAGTAAAAACTGCCTTTCTTACTATCTTGGCATATATATGTAATAAGATCTTTTATTTTATCATCTGAGCCTAGCAGCTTTCCTTTATTTTGTGTAAACGTTTCATGATGAATGGAGCAATAGAGATGGTCCAGATTGCATGGGCTAAACCTATACAAACTTACTTTACAGGTTAAGAACAGAAATGTGTACAACGTTGCACTTAATGACTGAAATGGCCTTTAGCATGGCGGAGTAATTTAGAGAATGCTTTGATGCAAATTATGATATTTGCTCTTAGAGCTCCCAGAAATTCTGGAAAGTATTTGCTATTTACATTACAAAATACATATACTTCACTTTATTGCTCAGATTCAGATCTTTGACAAAGTCATTTTGCAGAGGGCAGAATGTTATAACTTGCAATGTAAGTAAATGCAAAACTATTTTCGTGTAAGTTATTTTTGGAACATTTCTATTGGCCCCTTCGTCATGAAAGTCAATTTTCATATAGAAATGATGTAGAAAAATAATTTAATAATAAATTATTATATATACATTTTTTTAAATTAAGATATATGGATTTCTTTGGGCAGCGATGAGAGTTTGTGTCGTAAACGTGTCCTCATCTTCTCTGTGTATAGGACTTTAAGGTACAGTACACTCACTGGCATCCAGGCGCTCTCTAACTGTATGCAAATACTGTCCTGATGCCCTGTGCTGTCCAGAGTCAGAAAAACAGATGGAACAGAAATGTGCTGAAATGGCCCAAATGTAATGATTTAAAAACCTAATCGTCTTTGCTTAAGAGATAAGAAGCTGATCAAAATACACCACAACTGATTCCATAGACAGAGACTTTTCTTTGTACTGAACACGCAGTGTAAAGCAAACACTGTCCAAACATAAACAATCAGCGCACTACTGCACACTGCAGCTTTGCAGCTTTGCATAGTTATTTGAACAGTGACCAGCTTGAACAGGAGGGAGGGAGCCGACTTTGACTTTTAAATGTTCCTCTTTCTAATGGGAGCCACACCCGCAGGGGAAGAAAAAGAGAGGGCCATCTTTTTGTCTTCTCTCAATAGCCAACAGAAAGAAACGAGCTTTTCTCTCCGAACAACAACAGCATCGACTCTGTGTGACAAATGACTGTCGCAATCTGACTCAAACGGTTATTCTCAGACATGGTGGAGGGACAGAAAGTGCTTTTGTCTTTTTCAGCTGCATTGTGACTCAAATGTATCATGGACAACTGAACTCTCCTTCCTTTTTTTTAAATAGCAGTTTGATGTTACACACATAAATACAATTTCAGAATGCCATGGTCCACATATGCAAAGTAAGCTGCCTGTTTTGAATTATATAAGTCTACTATTAAGTCTACAGCCGTTAAGACCCCCACATTTGCGCTGAAGTTATAAAGTGTGTTTCAGGCCAGTCGGCTTTTTGTTGAATGAGACATAATACAAGCAATCAGATTAGGGGTCATTTACACACAGGTGTACATACCTTAGAGCTGTTAAAGGTAATGCGTTAATGACATTAAAGCAATAATAAATGCCACATTAATTCATTCATTTTCTGTAACTGCTTAATCCTTACCAGGGTTGCGGGTCTCCGGAGTCTATCCCGGAGCCAACGGGCGCAAGGCAGGGACGCCAGCCCACTGCCAAATAAATGCCACATATTTAAAATGGAAGATAAATTAACAGAGATCATTTCTCTGTGGCCTCTGTATGGATTCACATTTGACTAATCACACTTTAAAAAGTGAAACACACTCCACTGTCACATACATAGCAGTTTTATTCAGGGCTTCATTCAAAATCATGTTAGGAAGAATAAAAATTGCTACTGCAGACATTAGAGAGCTCTCTGGACACACACAATCAGACTGAAAAACTGTTTTTCCCCAGAGAAGTAGCTGCTCTCAACCTGGTCAAAAAACTGAAAAAACAAAACAAAAACAAAACCCTCAACTCAGCAATTACAGAGCAATGCAAATGTCATTCAGTGCAGTACTGTTTATCATACAATGCTGTACAATGCTGGTTGTTTATTTAATTGTTTAAATATTTATAAGTATATTTAACAGAGCTGCACATCTTAGCTCATTGCGCTGTACATTCCTGCATACTGCAATGACAATAAAGACATTCTATTCCCTTCTATCCTTTTATAATTGTGAAACAATACTATATTGACAAAAGTATTGGGACACACCTGTTTTTCAGGGTTTAGCCCAGGTCCCTTACTTCCAGTTAAGGATAATCATAATGCTTCAGCATACCAAAACATTTAGTACAATGCTATACTCTATTCCAGCATGACTGTGCCCCAGTGTCCCAATACTATTGTCCATGTAGTGTATTTCAACCACTCTAGGTTGTGTTGTAATACCTACGGCGTCCACAAGAGGTCTTTCGTTGCAAACGTTTGCAAAGGTTTTCCCAAGTGCATGGGCTTGTGTCTTCCAATGAACATGCTTGTCTTGTCCCTCAAGGTCTGGTGACCGTAATAAAAAATGTAGCCTACAAGATGTGTATGCATTTTATATGAATAATGAAATAAAGTACAATTTGGGATGGGGCCCGAATAAGCAGAACTCGTAGCTCACGTTCTGATTAGAGATCTGGAGAAGTTAAAACCCCCGCACTCGTATAAAAACATAGCTGGAGACTCGTGTTTACTCATATACTCGCACGTCCTCTGTTTCAAACCAGGAAACTGTGGCTTGTGCTTTCATCAGCCGGCACAGGCGGATGCCTCTCAACACTTCTCTCTCGAACTCTGATGAATCTGTACTGAACTTGGCTCGTTTGGTTAAAACTGGAGTGACCAGTTGAACTCGAGAATGAGGTAAGACTGCCCACAGCTTTGCTTTCCCATAGGCTGCTTCAATGCTTGGCCATTTTAACCTGTAACCTGTGTGTGGAAACATTGCTCCAACTCAACGTCTGTAGAGGATGTGCCTGCTGGTTTGTACTTACTGAGCAGAAAATGAAAGAAAAGCCCCGAGTTTCTATCACTTTTTGTCCATTTAGTAGCTTTTTAATTGTCTATGTTTAACTATATATATATATATATACACAAAGGAAATATATATATATTTACACACATAGATAGAGAGATGGATATAGATATATATTTCATTTCCCTTGTTCATGGTTCCTGGCTGTGGTTCAGTGAAGCTGTTTTGCCTGATCTCAGATCAGAGGTCTGTAGGCGGTTACAGAGATTGACAAACAGTCACAGTGTCTTTAACATGTAACACAACCATTTCCTCCATAGTGTTGGGGAATTTAGTGCACGACTTCTTCCACGGTGTTAGGCAGGTGTTAGGGTGTACTTCTCACATCGGCTTGTCTGGGTCCTGAAATAACGTAATAAAAGTTATACTTGTGTGGACACAACTCAGATAAACTTGTGACAAATTAAAGGAAAAAAAACAGTGGCGTAGTACCATCACCAGACGAGTATTCAGTTCACTTTAATATAGATTCTGCAAGTTTTGGGAGCAGCACTGGAGTGATGGAACATCACTCTTCCAAAAGATGTGCCCATGCTCTCTTGGTGGTAGAGAGCATGGGCACAGTTAATATGTCCCGTATGCGTTCAGTTGGACTGATCGATTAATTGATTGATCAATCTATCGATCTATCTATCTATCTAACTCTATCTATCTATTTACACATACTTAAAAGATTCATTGTTGATTTACATTGGAAATCCTGGATAAATCTATTGCATTCCTTAAATACAGCAGAAAAAAATGAGCTACGACTCTAGCTTTCTATTAGATTACTGAAGCAATATGGTTGTAATACTGTAGTAATTTTGGAATTTGCCATTATTGGCCATTATTGTCTTACTCATTCTTTGTCTTACATTGTGTTGCTTTTTTATCTACAGTTTATTTATTTTTGTATTATTTGTTTTGTTATTTCAAATCCAAATATACATTTAAATGCACTTGAGATGTTTTGGTATTCTAACCATGATGTTTTTTTTTTTTATCACCAGTTGGGTTTGTAATGTTATAAATAATAGATTACAGACAATAAGTCTTGTAACTCTTATGTGCAGGTCAAAAGTGACAAAAAATACATTAATCAAATGTACCTGTGGATAGTAGATTACTTTAGTGTTACAGTAAAATCATCTTGCTGAGTAATGGGGCACAGGGGGGGCTGTCCGACCCACCCAGAGAGGGTGACGTTTTCTACATCTCTGGGAAACACAGCCTATGTTTATTACAACGCTGACCTGTCAAATAGAGCTGTCGATATCTATTAAGAATCAAGGATTATACATTGGTGATTAATTTTGGAGACTACTCAAGCAGTCTTATACTCAACATTTATAACAGTAAACATACAATTGTACTTGTATACAAGAAATCTGTAACTACAAACACACTCAAAAGTTATATCATGCTGGTGTGGGTTCCTCTCCTCCAGGGATGACCACAAAACAATTCAAGCACCAATTGCACCCCCTTGTTTTGTTCACATCACAAAGTATCTATACTGGGGGTCCGACACAGATTCGTTACTACCAATGTGATGTAACCTGAATGTTGAAACACACCCTGAGTCACTTACCAACTCTAACACAGCTGTAAAATCATAATCTAGAACAGGGGTGTGGAACTCCAGTCCTGGAGGGCTGAGGTCCAGCACGCTTTGGTGATTTCCCTGCTCAGAAACACCTGGTTCACCTCGCCAGTTAATTGTCAGGTTTAGTGAATGTGTTTGAGGAGGAGAACCATCAAACTGTGCTGGACACCGACCCTCCAGGACCAGAGTATGACACCCCTGATCTAGAACATAAAAACACAACTAAGCCACAGAAAAAGGAAAAGCACATGAACGTCCTGCACTTGTTCACTGTACTGTAGTAACAGAAAAAATGACAAAAAATTAGTGTAAAAAAAACTTTGAACAGTCCAAAATGGCGTAGGTGAGTGTACTTGGGTACGGCAACTCCCTCACTCATAACCCACGTTACTGCATATTCCGCGTATTCTGCGTGTACTGCGTATTCTTCAGCCACGCGCAATCAAACTAGTTATGGGAGTGAGCGTCGTATGTCGAGGACCTCCTGTAATGATTGGCGAATACCATGCTTAACATTCGGATTGTTAAGGAATTACTTGATGGATTAATTTAGAACGTGTATTTTAATTGACTCATCGTAAAACTGAGTTTTCATGAAAGCCCTAACCTTAGATGTGCATCTGTTTTTGTAACGAGGAGTTCATGCACTGCAGTCTTACTTTAATATGCCACTTTTCATCTTTGCGGAGACTATTCTCGCTCACACAGTCCAATCGTGTTTTGTCTTGAATTGCTTGTCTGTTTTTCCTTAAATATACATATGGCACTAAACCAAGTGTCACACTCATTGATATATTTCAACCACAACCTCTGGTTCTTTCTACTCACATCTTTCCCACAGCCATAATGCAGATGACATTTTAGTCACGTATTTATTGAAACACTAGCCAGAACTCAAAAGTCAGGTTTCCTCTAACCATACTGAGGCAATACTGAGGTCAAAGGGGCAGGCTTAGCTTTTTTTTAACACACCACAGTGCATGGTAGGATGTTGGCAACTTATCATGCAGTGCACCTGCCTAGAAACACCTGTACTTGTTCTGTTTCTCCATGTGTTTATTCAGGTTTTGGCTTTGTCATACTTCTGTATACATATGGAAATGCCCCTTGTTACGGTAGTTAAAAAGTAACATTATCTTCAGACAATGCGTCTCATGAAAGCTGTATGCTTTTCTTGCATCAAAACTAAAAATAAACTTTGATTTCAAAGATCATATTAGCCAAAGATCAAAGGCCTTGTTTTGCTCGCAGTTGCTAACCATGCAGTATCTCTTAATCTGGATCAGAGCTGATAAGGCTGTGAAGAGCCAAAAGATCTCAGGCCTTCAGTCAGACACATTATAAAGCGAAGTCTAAAACATACCAGCATGTGTCGCCTTCACAGTGTTAAAGTATGAGGTGTGAGTCTGCGTGACTTTTTAGAACTGGTCTATCTTTATTTTAGGTGCATGGCTTTTATGGCCTATATATAAATCTTTAGGCCTCTTGCATCTAACCACCGCTAACTTGCGATGCCACTGTTTACAGGAAATGTGGGCTGACCGAAGACAAACATATATATATAGATAAAGATGGTGAATAATTCTATACTCAATTTTAATGTCTTGTAACAGTGGTTATTAAGATTATTGCTGTAAACTTATGGACAAAGTACTCATATCGCCAAAGGACTCACATTGCTTGTCAGGCAGAAGTTGGAGGCAGGATGTAAGTGCAAAATCCAGTTTAATCAAAAGATACAGAGGTAAATACAGAGACATGAGCAAAACAAGCATAAAAACACGGTGCAAAACACAGAGCACCAACAAACATATACTGAGAGACAGGGACACTTAGGAAAGGTGGGGTTACACATGACCAAGTGAAGCCACGAAGGAGGAGGCGGGACTAGGGCGGAGTTAGCTCATGGACAAAACAGGGACAACGTAAACAATGATGTGACCATGGGAACAGGAGAAAGAGCAGGAGAACATTCTAAAAGCCAAGAAACATGGCAAAAAACAACGAGATCTTCACAATTATAGTGCTACATATTCTGACTTTTTATATTAAGGATGCAATGGTGAATAGTAATGTGGAAAAGTTAAGTGCTTGACTAAAATAATGTACTTTTGTTGGATTGCATGAACATCCTCGTACCCACAGAAATGCCCATCGGTGATAGGTTAAATTGCTCATAGCCCACAGCAAGAAACACTGTGACTGGAGAGCAGGCTCATCTGCATGTTGCTGCTTTCTGCAATATCGGTATTGCACAATTAACCAATGCTGACAGATTCATCCCTTTTACATCAAAATCACAATTTGAAAGGGTGCAAGAGCTGCAGTTTTCATTACAGGTTAGAGCTTCAACAATATTATCGACGGGTTTGTTAGCTGGCCGTATTACCTTAGTTAGAAGCAGGTGTTGATTTTAGTGTAGCTTTACAGGTATGAAGAACAGACATTGACTACTTAAGCACTGATGTATGCCGCTCTGGATAAGAGCATCAGCTAAATGCTGTAAACGTAAACATAAACGTGAAAGAATAGTTTGGCAAAAATATTAAATTTGCACAGTTTTCCACTTCATCCCAAAAGCAGTCAATCAGCCAAATGCTGTTTGTAGTCTTAATTTTGCTTCTTTAGTTTTACGACTGAAGCTGTGAGGCTACAAAACAAATACTAGAAGCAAATGTCAACCCAAATGGCCAAAATAATTTCTGCTGATGTACATTACGTCACTGCACAAACTGCATGCAGATACTGATAGGCTTGTGCAGACTTGGCGATGTGGTTTAGGGCACAGTCTTCTAATTTACGACTGCTTTGTGAATACCAGTGTTGGCGTTGTCTGAAATGGCTGCCTGTAGTGAAGCAGTGTTCATTTTCATAGCTCTCAGCAAGTCATACTGTGTCATAAACCACATCCAATAGTTGCCTTCACCTTTTAAAAAGAGCAAGATTCGCTTTGGGCAGGTTGAGAGAGGTTATTTTTATGGAAATATTTGGGTGACTTAAGGCAAAAAAGTGAATGTGCTAGTCTTCCTGGCCGAAGATAACAGACCCTAATATATAAAAAATTATTGCAACTTAAGTCACGGTCCCAGTATCAATCACCATTAAAAAAAAGTGTGTAAAGCGACCTTTTGTCACACGGGAACAAACCACAGCACAGCATAGTGTTTACAGCACAAATTTATTCTCTGCATTTAACTTATTCACCAAGGGAAGCAGTGGGCAGTCAGGAACACAGCGCCCGGGGAGCAGTGTGTGGGGACGGAACGTTGCTCAAGGGTACCTCAGTGGCGCCACTGGCAGTCCTGGGGTTCAAACCCAAGGCCTTCCAATCGCAGGGGCAATTGAGTATTTTTTCCCATGTCGTTCAGCTCTACAAGCAATGTATTATGACTTAATATGGATCTTATTTTCATCTTTCTGTAAGCAAATAGGCTCGTACTTCAGTATTTCTGTTTGTGGCTGGTGAGGTCGGAGGGATGTTCAGTCAAGCACTTGTTCTTTTTGATATCTGGTTCAGAGAGGAAGTTCCTTTCACGTACATGAGTCCACACTTTATTTTCAGTTCACAACTTTGTCACATGTAGACGTCTCTCTTTACACTTTAGCACTGGCATTTCACCCTTCCGCTAAACCCTCTCACGAATCCTCCTACCTACACTGGGGTTCTCACGGACATTTTAAAGTCTAATGAAGACTTAAGATCATAAAATTAACGTCAAAATTAAGGTCATAAAATGCTCTGTAAGTGCATTTTCCCTATTAGAAGTATTCAGTTCCAAGATGGTGTCTAGAGACTGTAATGAAGGGCTAGAGGACGTCTGAAATACACTGGAATGTTTTTAAATTTAACAAACGTCAGCATCATTGGAACAAACATCATTGAATAATTCCTTTAATGAATGCCATATTTATAGTCGCTGTGCATTGTTGGCACTAAGGAATTTTCAGTTTGATTTGGGGGGGGGTCTTGGTTTTGGTCTGTGTTCTCTGACTTTGTTTAACTCTTCCTCTAAGCCTTTTACTAAACACTTTAACTGTTATAGGACTGTTGAACCAGCCAGTCTAATCACAGCCAAAAGACACAGAATATGCACGTTCACATTTTAACCTATTGTTTAAATGAAATAAACAGAAAGTTAATGGTTTGGCAAAAATGTAACACAAATTTCAGGAAAAGTTTGGTGTCCAAATTTTGCTTCTTTATTTTTTCAAATTGAACAAACATCACTGTTTCACCTCACGGTGACGTCCTTTTTTTTATAACTCAAAAAAGTCATCCCATATCCTAAACTATACTGACCGGCTTGCACCCCATTTAATAAAGAGCAGAATGTGGTTTGAGCAGGCTGAGAGAGGTTTTGGGATATAGATTCATGATTTGGGTGACTATTGAGTTCTGTTGTTGTTAGCAGCTTTGACCTCACTGTTCCAATTCTAAAATGAAGATGCACAATTTAGACAAACATCAAGGATATCTGGGTTTAGTGTAAATGAATGTACTAACTAATTCATTGGATAATTCCATTAATGAATGCCATATTTGTAGTCGCTGTGCGTTGTTGGAACTTTCAGTTTGATTTGAAATTGTGCCTCCACCCTATAACCCCTAAGCAGCACACTGATCAAACATTCTGCAGTGAACACCAACACTGGAATGTTTTCACTTGTCATGAAGAAATAATCGACCAAGCAAATTTGGAGAGAACTTTCACCATTTTTTTGGGGGGGGCGGGGTTCTTGGTTTTGGTCTGTCTTGGTTTTACCCTTGAATCCTTTGTTTAACTCTTCCTCTAAGCCTTTTACTAAACACTTTAGCTGTTATAGGACTGTTGAACCAGCCAGTCTAATCACAGCCATGCAGAGGAAAGGGTAGGCAGTGATTGAGACAGTTAGACTTTACAGATACGCAGTCTTCTATGGGAGCATTCTTCTCTACAGCCTTATATAGACATGTGTGTAGGTGTGAGTGTGTGTGTAAGAGAGAGAAAGAGAACAAGAGAAAGAGAGAGAGAGAGAGAGCTTGATTGTCAGTCAATGTCAGCACTGAACCGCAGTTTCCTACTCTGCCTTAAAGTAGTGACTGAACCAGCAATCATAAGTATGAGCATTTTAATGTAGTTCATCTGCGTGCATTTAAAAGAGGAACTCGTCTTTTGGACTGCAGGAAGCTGATTGAAGGCTTTGGTGTTTGTTTTCATAGCTCCCTCATTTTACTTGGTACACTGATCTCTCCCCTTTTTCTCTGACAGAACTTCCCCATGATTATTGTCTTAGATCCTCTTTCATGTCTACTAATACGGTTGCAGTGGTCAGCAACCCTGCTCCCGGAAATTTCGAACCCTGTTCCGTCTGATTCTAGTCGTTATAGCTCAACACGTTGTGTAAGATTCGAGGTGGAACTAGGTCTGCCCAGTTTGTTTATCATTATAACAGTACTGACTTCTGCTGTAGGCAGATATCATAGAAAGCTGTGCGATATGCGTTGATGCTCTGATCATCCTGACAGTGTGTTTCTGTGGGTGTTCTGATGAATGAAGGTGTTCACAAGAAAACAATCTCATTTACATGTAAAGAACAGGCTGATTGTCCCCAGGAGTTGCATTAGCTTCCCAGATACCTTTACAAAGGTCTAATCGGTCATGTAATTCAACTGATTTCTTGTGTTTCCGCAGTTACAATGCTAATCTGTCATGATATCATACCTTCAGTCATACTAGTGTTTTATACCAATCAGCCATAACATTAAAACCACCTGCCTAATATTGTGTAAGTCACCCCCACACCAACAAAACAGCTCTGATCCATCAAGGCATGATTTCAACAAGACCTCTGAGGGTGAGCTGTGGTATCTGGCACCTAGACATTAACAGAAGATCCTTTAAGCCCTGTAACTTGAGGGGCCTGCAGAGATTGGACTACCTTGTCCAGCACATCACACAGATGATCGATCAGACTGAGATCTGAGGAACTGAGAAGCCAAGTCAACACCTTGAACTCTTTGTCATGTTCCTCAAACCATTCCTGAACATTTTTTAAGTGTGGTAGGGAGCATTATCCTGCTGAAAGAGGCCACTGCCTTAATAGAACACTGTTGCCATGAAGAACATGGTCTGCAATAATGTTTAGATAGGTGGTACATGTCTAAATAACATCCACATGAATGCCAGGACCCAAGGTTTCCTAGCAGAAATTACACTGCCTCCACCAGCTTACCCTTCTTCCCATAGTCCGTCCTGGCGCCCAACAACCCAACCATCCACATAATGTAAAAGAAAATATGATTCATCAGACCAAACCACCTCCTCCAATCACCCCATGGTCAAGTTCTGATGCTTATGTGCACATGGTAGGACCTTTTTGGTGGAAGACACGGTGGCACTCTGATCTGTTACTGGTTGTCTTGCTGTGGACTATTTTTGCTAGGTACCAAACACTAAATACCAAGAGCATCCCAAAAGACCTGCTGTTTTTGAGATGTTCTGACTCAGTCATCTACCAATCACAATTTGGCCCTTGTCAAATTCACTAAGATCTTTATACTTACCCATTTCTTATCCTTCCAACACCTCAAATTCATGAACAGACTGTTCACTTGCTGTCCAATATAACCCAGCCCTAGACAGGTGACCCTGCAACAAGATAATCAGTGTTATTCACTTCACCTGTCAGGGGTTTTAATATTAATATTGTGACTTACTGTCAAGAGGACCTGCATATAGTGAAAAAACGTGTGGCTGTGATGTGGTTAAAAAAAGGCTAACAATGGCTATTTTTATAGTGTAAACCCTAAATATGCCCCCAAGCATGCTCCCAAAACACGTTAATTTCATTTTAACTCATTACCCTTAAAGAAATATAAAGGTAAACCCGTATTCGTACTATACAGTTTACACTGAACTGCTGTCTCCTGCAGTGCTAGAATGTAAATACTGATGTTACCCCTGTATAGACTGTACTGTAATTCATGCACGTGCGTTTTCTTTGGTATAAGCAGGTAAACACTTCAATTCATTTAATTTACAGTAATAAAAATACAGGGCTTTAAGAAGAACAAAAATAAAAAAGACGACAACACTGGAGACGCTACATGGGGGAAATTCTGGACTGCAGTGTCACAGGGCAGCAGCCAATCAGCAGCAAGGAGAAATAAAGAACGTTCTCGGATTGGCTACTTTCAAACCTCCCGCCTCTGAGTACAGATGACTGTGACGCCACGCCCCTTCGTCCCCGTGCTGGGTTGTTTATGTCTGGGCTCAATCCGTTCAGGTGTCTGATTGCCTTGGTAACTGGAGCCCGGACATCACAGTCAGCTGTACTCAGAGGTGGGAGGTTTGAAAATCCGTGATGGACTGAAACCACGACTGCTGACCCGTGTTAAAGTGGGGGTTACTATAGACTTAATATTGTACTTTCTTATTTTTGTCAAAACCCATCTTGTCTCATGTCAAATGATTAAGAATCAAGAAAATGATTTTGTGGATTTGACACTTGGAATGTACTGGTTCAGTTATCATCACATGGAATCAAAATATGTGGTGAAACTTTCACGCAACTTGACGTATTTGCTTGACATTTACACAATACTTTCACTTGTGTTGTAAAATATAAAGCATCCTAGAATGCCCTCGGAACTTCATCTGTGTGAACTTTCATGAAACAGCCCTTAACGTAGGCTGCCATGTGACATTGTCTAATCATGCCATTTCAACACATTTTGGACATGAAGATAAAGCATAGAATGTGCACTGCAGAGGGACTTGAGAGGGAAGTGGCTAGTTTAAAGCTTTGAACAGCTATTTCAGGTTTTTGATATCATTTTAATTTAAATAAACATAATTTAGATGTCACTAGTGACAATTATAATGTAGCATTTCAGTTCTTACTGGTAGGAATTAAAGTCTTTCCCCAATGTATTTTAATGGCAGAAATACATTTTATTAGTATAAATAAATTAATTGTATGAGGGAAGTCACTTTTTTAGCATGACATTCTAATTATTACTGTTAGAATTGATTTTTACGTACAAATTCATTTGTCATATTATGCAGTCTTGATAAGCAGTTTAATAAATTTTAAGTTTGTGAAACACTTGAGCAATGACGAAATGGACAAAAGCTTGTTGCTTATGTTGCTTATTAGCTGGGAACCATATCGCTTTTAGCTGGGAACCTTATAACCAAGTAACATTAAACCTTTGAATTGGCGTTTGTTCTGCTTTGTTAGTCTGGTCAACACAGAAGTTGATATTATAAGTTTATTAATCCTGCTAATATTTTTTATATTGATTATACATTTTTTTCAATTGCTTTGTATAATTTTCATGCAATTTGGAACCTGCAACTAGATGCATGGAAATTTTACCATATAGTGTAAAGTGACCATTTGTTATATGTAAACACACCACAGCCCACAGTGTGAACAGCACGAAATTCTTCCTCTTTATTTAACCCATTCACCAAGTGAAGCAGAGGGCAGACAGAGGGGACAGTACTTTGCTTAAGCGAACCTCAGTGGTGCTACTAAAGCCAGTCTTAGGGTTAGAGTGTCCAAAGTAGCATAAGTTGACCATAGTTCATGCCAGTGTGTTTATTTAAATTCTCAGGTTAGTCCTTATTAGGTAGTTCTGTTTTCTGTTCAGAGTCAGGGTGCTATGTCAGCGGAAGTCAGTATGTGCAATACTGCAGCTGAGACAATTGCAGAGGAAGAGGGAAAGGTGCTCCCACATCCTCCTCTATTTTGTATGTGAGGTTATGGCTGTGCACGGTGTGTTTTTCTGTCTTTGGTTTGCCAGTTAGAGAACAGTTTTATGATTTTCCTGCTCGTGTGTTGACTCTTCTGCTGGTGCTATGTGGTTCACTGTGTTCAGGAGGACTGCGACTCATTGTTAAGTGTTACGGTGTCCTTCCTGTTTCACTTCAGTGCAAAATAACTGTTGAATACCTGCTTTAGTGTCTCAGCTCTGTGTACAAAGGCTACACAATGTATTGGTGACCACTCCTGCATCACTGCAATATTGTTAAAGGGCCTGTTTTATGGATTTTTTCAAGCTTTTTTAATTATACATCTCACACATACACACACAAACACACACACACACACACACACACACACACACACACACATACACATACACACGCACACTCTGAACTGAACTGAACTGTTTGTGTGGCACACACACACTAATACTGTTTCACCATAAACAAAGAAAGCTTACGCCCCAACTGCCACTGTAAATACTCCTTATTGATTATATACTGTTTATTTTTTCTAATCCTGTTGCTATTTGCTATTTTTGCACAATTATTTATAGCAGTCCACCATATATGTCTTTTTGCGCAATTTAACGACTCTTCTTTTAGAATGCAGTATGTCAATACTGTATTCACTCACATAGTACTGTTACTGCTCCTGTCGACTGCACTGTATGTTGTCTTGTGAACTTTTGTTGATGACCATTATTAATAAGATTAATAAGATCACATTAAGTAAATAGTAAATAATAGTAAAAAACCCAAACTTATAAAGCATATATTTTAATCTTATGAACTAGACACTAAAAAGGTTAAGATGTGTTATTTAATATTTATTTAAATATTATCTACAATTGTGAAACAAGAATGAGAAGGAAACTCTGAGTATCGACGTCCAAAACACATTTTAATGTAAAGTATACATGAAAATGTTATTTTTGACAAATAGATAAAAATCCCTTTTGGTGATGTACATAGGTTGCACTGTGAAGATGTCATATGGTTGTGCTGGTCTTACAGTTTTTTTTCAATATCATGCTGTAGCTGATATGCTTGAGTTCAATTAGATTTTAACTTGCAGTTTTTTAGCAGTACTGTCCACTATATTGAGGTTTACATGTTTCAACAGTCAGAGTTTCTTTTAAATTACAAATAATATTCCCGATGATAATATACACAAATAATTATTTTCCAGCATGTATCTATAAACGAGTGAGTTTTTGCCTAATTAAAAATTTTGATGATTCCAGACTTCTGATTAGAAGTGCATTGAAAGGTGTTTCTAAGCTCTGCATATGTGATGTAAGAGAAATGATAAGTGTGTAATTGCTTGGTTTTGTCTCCTCTGTGGTCAGTGAGGTGAGTATGTGCCAGGCCCGGGCCACCGTCATGATGTATGATGACGGTGGGAAGCGCTGGGTCCCCGCCGGCTCTGGAGGTCAAGCCGTCAGCAGAGTGCACATCTACCAAAACCCCAGTAACAACACCTTCAGAGTGGTGGGCCGCAAACTGCAAGCAGACCAGCAGGTACTCCACAATGCTCACAAACACAAACCTAAAGACATACAGGACTGTGCAAAGGTCAAGGAATACCAGTCCAAAAAAAAAAAGAAAAGATTATTAAGGTAGTAATTATTCAGCGACAGAAAAAGCAGAACACTACACAGAAGCCTCAACAACTATAAATGTAAAATTAGATGTTAAATTTCATTCACCATACTGCTACTTTAACTCTCCTGGTCTTCATGATGGCCGAGCGGTCTAAGTAAGATTTCTGGTTTCCCATTGGAGGCGTGGGTTCAAATCCCACTTGGTGGCCTAGTCGTTTGGGTGTTGCCCCTGCAATCAGAAGGTTGTGGGCTCGAATCCCAACTGCTAGTGTCATCACTGAAGTACCCTTGAGCAAGGTACTGTCCCCACACACTGCTCCCCACTGCTTCACTTGGTCAATGGGTTAAATGCCGAGAAAGAATTTCATGTTGTTCACACTGTGTGCTGTGGTGTGTTCACGCGTGACCATAAGGGGCTGGTTTACTTTACTTCCGGTTCAATCCCAACTCTCCCAGCTCTCAAACCTCAAAATAACATCGTATTCCCCTTTAAAGAACCTGCATCATTCAGTGTTCTATGACACACTAGCCTTCGCATGACTGTAGCGCTTCTCAGGAAAGTCTGAAGATTTCACTGCCCTTGAGTAGGCACTGAAATCCCTGGGGCTTTAGAGAAGAGTGCAAATGTGGCAGCCCTGTTAGGACCATCTGTGCTGTACAGCGTGTGCTACAAGGTGCGCTTCATGGGAAACTTAAGAAATAGAGCGTGTCTTAGCGGTCGAATCTGATTATTGTCAGTCTCACATCTGGTTGTCTGCTGACTTCCTGTGTGCGAGTGTGACACGACTCTAGATACACACTCTGTGTCCTTCTGCCGACAGCGACCAATAACAGATTCTTCAGTGTCACCATTTTCCAACCACATTAACAACTCCACCTGCACACAGTATGAACATACCAGGCTGTAGGTCCCACCACTACTGCAAAAATTAAAAATACATTACACTGCACAATAAGGGCAAGTTGTGGATTATTGGGTTTTTGGGTGTTTTTTGTTTTTTTCTCAATTCGCAGCTTTGAACCACAGAAATGTCGAAACAGAAGCAGCTGACATTGCACCTCATAGCACGCCCTATATTCTGTATAACAATTTTAAATATCTTGGAAACTGCGTAAAATGTACTTAACTGACAGTATGACTGAGGGTGGCCAAGTGTGGGAAACACTGGATTGAAGTTTAGGTTGCAATCTCAGGACAGGTGAAAGCTGCAGCAATTGAAAGCTGCCACATATGGAACTCTTCGAGTTTCAGTTCTCCGAGAAGCATTTGCCTGCTTTTTACTGATAAGACCTTGAGATTTAACCACTTGTTTACCCTCCCGGGTCTACACACAATAAAATTAGCTAAACTACTGCTCCATAGCTAGGGTTCGTCTCTTTTTGAAATGGCTGCTTTCTTATTTAGAGGGAAAATTAGGTTATGATATGTATAACGTATACTCAACGATCAACCACAGCAAGAAAACCAATGGTAAGGTGAATAACATTGATTAGCTTAACAATAGCACCTGTTATAGGGTGGAATATCTGGCAGCAAGTGAACAATCAATTCTTGAAGTTGATGTGTTGGAAGCAGGAAACGCATAAGGATCTGAGGGAGTCTGACAGGAGCCAAATTGTGGGGGGTTCCTTTTATGCACTGGTTAATACATAGCAAAAGTGATTAAAAGAATGACAACCAGTGAACTGGTGGTGAATTGATGAAGTTAATACTAGCTAAAACAAAAATGCGTCAGAACACAAATAATGCGTACGAGGCTGTCTAGCCACAGAACTGTCAGAATGACCACGCTGACAAACCAGAAGCGCTTGGTAATGGTGGTCCGGCGAAACAAGTTTTCTTCACATCATGTGAATGGCTAGGTGGGTGTGTGGGAAAGAGACGGCACTAGGATGCACTATGGTTAGAAGGTAAGCCTGCAGAGACACTGTTCTGCAGGAAACCTTGGTCCTGGCATTTTTTGAATACTGGATGATGCTTTGACTACAAACCTAAATATTGTCATAGACCAAATACAGGGGGTCCTCAGGTTACGACAGTCTCGACATACAGCGTTTTGGGTTCACAACGCTCACTCACACTCCTCGACTTAAACTGTTAGCGTCATACTTATGGGCTACATGGGTGAACTAGTTTGGTGGCATGCAGTGGAAGAATATGCAGTAAGTGGAAGAATATGCAGTGGAAGAATATGAGTGAGGGAGTTTTCCTTTTTCTGTGGTGGTGTTGTGTTCATATGATTTTACAGCTGTGTTAGGATCGGTAAGTGACTAAGGCCAGGGTGTGTTTTGACTTGCACCAAAATTCAGGTCACATCACTGTTGAAGGAACCGATCCGTGTTGTAACTCGAGGATCCCCTGTACACCCCTGCATGGCAACATTATTGCTTAAAGGCTGTGGCCTGTTTCAGCAGGATAATATGTCTTGCCAAGCTGTAAAAATTGTTCAGGAATGGTTTGAGGAATATGACAAGTAGGTGTTGATTTGGCCCCCAGATGCTCCAGATCTCAATTTGATTGAGATGTGCTGGACAAACTAGTCCGAGGACCCACCATACAACTCAGAGGATTTCAAGGATCTACTGCTAATGTGCCATAACATAAAATTCTAAACAGGTCAAAATATACTTGACTGTCAAGTACGATTGGGAATGGGCAGGTATAGACTATGTGTGGGAAACACTGGAATGAAGTTAAGACTGCAGTTCCAATTACAGGTGAAAGTGTAGCACTCGAAAGCTGACGGATATGGAACTGCTTTTCTGCTTTCAGTTCTCAGAGCAGCATGTGCCTGCTTTTCATTCTAATTAAAGAGGCAAGATGTGTTGATAAGAGCTTGATACTGAACTACTTAGTCACTCCCCTTAGGGTACGGACAGTAAAAACAGCTAAACTACAGCTCCAAAGCCAGAATTCGTTTTGTAGATCTCCCACCACACAACTTACAGGGCTTAAAGGTGCTAATGTCTTGGTGCCATATACCACTGCATAACTTGCCTCTAGGGGTCAGAGGTATTTTGTTGGGGAGGAGACCCACACAGCATTAGGCTGGTGCCAGCTTGTGTCTGGTACATCATGCACTGAAATAGAAATCTAATACAGAAGGAACATTTAATGAGCGAACCCTCACCATCCATGTTTCAGTGAAACCGATGATGTGGACATACAGCTTTTGGAAGTGAATATTACTAAATGTAGAGAAGAATGAAAACTGTAAGACAGTAACTACACTGAATGCTTTGTCACTTTCCAGGTTGTCATTAACTGCCCTCTCATAAGGGGTATGAAGTACAATCAGGCCACTCAGAATTTCCACCAGTGGCGTGATGCGCGGCAGGTGTGGGGTCTGAACTTCAGCAGTAAGGATGAAGCTTCGCTGTTTGCCAGCACCATGATGCAAGTACTGGACGTGCTCAGTGGTGAGACAAACACAGGACCTTAGGCTTGTTTTGTATCTCCTGGTGGGTCTGTTAGTTTGGGACAGCTAATTACTGCACCTGCTCTTGAGACTGGAGAGCTGATGGGTTATGTTTCTTCTTTCTTAGGTGCAGCGCCTCCGCCGCGACCCGCACAGAATGGGCCGAGTTTTGAAGAGCAGCAGAGGTATCTCGGAATTAACTTGATTTAGACCTCCACTGCTTACGTTACTTAACACAGCTGACAGCCATCCCTGCAGTAGAGCAAAGCTGCTGTATTGATTGTAGCTCCTTTTTTTTATCAGAGAACCAGCTGAGGTTGCAGAAAATCTTTGTCTGCTCATTTAGTGACATTCTACTTTTTTTTTCAGTTGTGAAATCTTCTCAAAACTTTTTTGATGTTTTACATACTTTTTTTAATGGAGCTTAACCTCTTCGTATTAAACAAGTTTTTGTTACTGTGTTGTATGTAAAAGACTTTTTTTTGGCTTCCCTGTGTTGTGCCTCATTGAAAAGCAGGCCGAAATGTGCTTTGACAACAATCATTATAACGTCGGTGTGAATGGTCGTATGGAAATGTATTCTTGGTTGTGACATCACAACTGTGATGCATTCAAAAAGGGCTGTTTTTGCTGTTTTTGGATTTGGGCACTATGAGCTGGGGAAGGGAATAATCTGTTGGAAATGTTAACAATTTCCACAAAAAAAAGTTTATTAAGAAGGAAAAAAAGGAGGATATGTTTTTCCATGACGTGGACTGTTTAAAAACTGAACTCAGACTGTAATCTTTACAACTTCTGTATTTCCTTGACAGGCTGCAGGAGCAGCAGGAGAGAGAGAGACAGGAACGAGAGAGGCAGGAGCAAGAGAGACAGAGACAGGCTGCAGCTCCACCAGCTGCACCTCCTGCTCCTCCTCCAGCTCCAGCCTCAGCTGCTCCTCCGCCTGGAGTTCCCCCTCCACCTGGCCCCCCGCCTCCTCCTGGACCCCCTCCTGCTCCCCCTCCACCGCCCTCTGGTGGTGCTCCTCCTGCGCCACCACCGCCATCCTCAGGGGGAGGAGGAGGAGGAGGAGGAATAGGAGGAGCAGGAGGACTGGCTTCAGCTCTTGCTGGGGCTAAACTCCGTAAAGTGGCTAAGGTAGTGGAGAAGGACCTACATTTATGTTACGACAGCTACGTACATTTACTGGAGTGTGTCCAGGGTTTAAGAGAATCACTGATAATTAATGTTGGGGCAGCTAGAGACCTAGTGGTTAGGGAGTTGCCCCTACAATCAGAAGGTTGTGGGTTTGAATACCAGGACTCCTAGTGGCACCACTAAGCTACCCTGCTCCCCGGGCGCCCCCTGTTGGTGGAATTCCACTGCTTCACTTAGTGAATAGGTTCAATTTCACATTTTTTGCAATGTGTGCTGTGGTGTGTTCACGCGTGACTATAAGGGGCCACTTTACTTTATCCCATATGTATTTTTTCAGTACTTGTTGCTCTCACACTCATTGTATTGTATTTGTATGGAGCACCATCATACCAAATATGTATGGACACCCTATTTGGCAATTAACTAACTTCTGATCCTGATTAGCATAGATGTAGTAACATTCATATTTCAACTACTAAACAGCCTTCTAATTTACAGTTGAGGTGCATGGCAAATGCACCCAGAGCAAAATATAGGAATAATAAAAGTGTGCCCCCCCTCATAAGCAAGCGGAAACTCCAACGTGATTCGAAGCATTCGTGTGATAATATTAATGGGGTGCTTTAAGATTACTTGTTAGCAACATGTGCCATGTAGCTCAGTACAAACTAGGTCGTTTTTGCTACTCAACTTCATATGCGAGGAAGAGGAACTGTTGCTTTAACATCATAAAGGGAGTGAATGTGTTAATGGACTTCTCTATTCTGTGAATGTAGGATGAGAGTGGAGGTCCTGCTTCTGCAGCTAAAGAGAGCAGCCAGAGTTCAGGAGGGGGAGGAGGAGGAGGAGGAGGAGGAGGAGGTGGTGGTGGAGGAGGAGGAGGTGGAGGAGGAGGGCTGATGGGAGAGATGAGTGCCCTTCTTGCAAGAAGGTCATTACACATCTAAGTTGTTCTGCTTCTATGTTGTTATTTGTCCATATTCAGAGGATTAAGCCTGTAGTGATCTAAAATGAAGCTTCTGGAGTTCTTTGTGTTTTACTGTTACAGACGGAAAGCTACAGACGCTCCTGTGGTGAAAAAAGAAGAAAACAATGTAATTTTGTTTTCCAAATCTCTTTCACATGAAAACCGCCCTTAACACCCAGTATTTCGCTAATGCTGAAAACTAACCGGTCTTTTGTTTTCTGGTCGCAGGATGATTCCGCATCCTCAGAGACCAAATCAGAAGGTCAGAGCTACCAGTCGCCATCACCCACCTTTACAGTGACATTTTTCTGATCTTACATTTTGCACTTTTTTTCATTTTCATGTTCTCTAATGTGTCATTTTGTCAATTCCTAACACTAGAACCATTCAAAAAGCCATGGGAGAAGTCTGGTTCCATTCCACGGTAAAGTGTGCAGACTCATGCAGTATATTTTTGTCTATTTTGTGCATACAACAAGAGAGAAAAAAAAGGTGTAAAACGGTACTGTAAAGGAATAGGTTATTGTTCAATACCATTTTACCCACGGCAGTTAAACTCGATATGTAATACCTGATACTGGCAAACTTAAAATATTCCCAATTGAAAACTATTTGGAGCAAATGTTCATGGTTGCAGTAAACTGAACAGAAGATTTTCCTTGAAATGCTTTCGTGTAATGCATAACATGGCCTGTCAGGTCCTACATGTGCTGTGAAATATCTCACAAAGGAGCACACAGATGAGAAGGAAAAGTGATAATTACAGTCGCTTTCTATGTGAATTAGAATTAAAGAGCACTGTTATTCCACACAGGAGTAATTCCGCTCCCAAGGGACAGGAGAAGAGTCCTATTACTGCCTCCGCTCCTCTGAACAGGTAGTCCTACTCCTGCAGTTGTGTTGGGAATGTGTTCATGCCTGTGTGTTTTTTTTCTTGGCTTCAGTATCAGCAACTTGCTCCAATTCTCCCACGTGGAAATGCAGCGCAGGCTTAATTTATTCTCAGGTCTGGATCTGTTTGATCTTGATTCTGATGACTAATTCATATACAATTTAATTTTGCAAGAAAAGAAGCTTATAGGCTGCAGTTTATGTCTGAAAGCCTTAATCAGCACATACTTGCCACTGATTTTCGGCTGAATCATCATTTTAATGTGCTAAGGTTTTGGTACCAATTAGACATGAGGCACTGACACAGACATGTGCATTTCTGGGCTAATGAAAAGAGTCAGTTTTGCCATCTATGAAGCATGTTTCACCTCAGAATGAGCTTAAATGGCTTCCATTCACTTCTGTTCACCTCCACTTCCTTCTCTCTCCCAGGCAAAGGCCAGGCAGCAGCGTGAGTGACACGGGCTCCAAAGAGAGCTTTGATGTGGAGAAATTTAAGGAGGTCAGAGACTCTACTGTCTGTATCAGTTATACAGGAGACAACATGGTGCCTTATTCTCTGTATTCATCACAGATCAGAGGCTAAAGGCTACTCACACTTTTTTTGCGATGACAGGAAATCCTGGAGGACTTGCGCAAAGAGCTGCAGAACGTGAAGGATGAAATTATTGGAGGTGAGTACTGTAACTCAAACTTTTAACTTTTTTTTTCATCTCTGATTGAAAACGCATCTCAGCTGTTTTAACTTTCACTGTTGGATCTCTCACCCACAGCTCTGGTCGAGGAGCTGCAGAAGAGAGGCTCCCCCTAGTGGCCCTTAGTGGCACCACAGCTCATGCATCGGACGGAGGAGGACCGAAGCACTGTCATAGGAGACCTACACAAACCAGCGATGGGACCTAGCTTTTTACTATTGTGTTTGAGAATGGTGTTGCACTTGCACTTGAATATGCAGGTTTTGCGTTCATTTCCTCGTTTTTCTGCTCCCCCAGCTGCGCTATATCTGTGGATCCCTCGCAATATCTTTACCTCTCTACTGTTCTTGAATGCCACACCCCTGCCCATGTTTTTCTGTCTCAACTTTTTTTTTTCATATATTTTCCTGATTTACAGGCACATTAGAAATGATCTCAGTACATTGTTGTAATCAGAGCATAATTAGATCCTTAGGGTCTGATTAGCCGTTTGAATCCTGCACTTGGACGCTTGGATCCTACTCTCTCATTGGCTGGCTGTCTTCTGCAGTCTGGGTTGCGAGGTGATCACTTTAGTCTGATCAATTCCTGCAGTAATAGCCAGTTGTTTACTCTGTTACAAACTACATAAAACATGATGTGTGTCTCTATAATTAGGCCCTGTCCTCTACATCCACTTGACTGGAATGAAAAGAGCACTTACACGCCATTCTGCGTACTTATTGCCTTACCTATTACCAAAGGTTCTACATTATTAATAATCAAGCCAATATATTTATCATACTAATCAACATAACACATTTAAAGTACCACATTATTTATTATGAATCCAGCTATGAATTCAACTTCAACACCAGTATTATATGTGTTGGTAATGAAATACTTTTCCTGGTGAAAAGTTGACGCGTGTGGTGGAGAATCGTAGGTTTAAATGTCAACTTGTGCAGTTTTTTTTTTTTCTCAGGGATTAGCGAATGCTAGTAAACGCATCAATTTTTCCTTTTTGCCTACATTTGTACATTTTCCAGTGACATCATGATTGCTGTCTAGCTGCTGTTATTTGTTTATCACCTTTTGTGCCTGCATTTTGTCTAAAAATGCTTTTTGAATGCCGAATGTCTGGTTTTATACAAACTAGTACAGAAAAGTGGATTGTAAATGTCTGTGTGTGGTAAAAAGATTGTTCAATCATATGTCCCAGAGATTTAGTTTGCTCCAGAGTTCTAAGGAAATACCATTCATCACTTTCATGGGACCCTGAAATACAATCACTATTTGTACCAATCTTGAGTCTGTTTGTTCTTTCTCCCCATCCAGAATAACATGGTAATTGTATTTAAATATATATATATATATATTAAGAATCACACTCTATGGCCTAGTTTGCTGATCTAAATTGTTAAGGAACTCGGCTCTTACCCAAAGTTGGCTTAGTGTTCAGTCAGTGTCTGTTACTCCTGTTTACTTCTTTATTTGCAGAAAAGCATCGTGAAGCTTTGTCTTGTCCTTGTTGGTGGTCATGTTACCTGTCACGCCTGTCATAGTTTCGTGTTCTCACCTGAGTGACAGCTGATCTCCCAGTTTTGTTTTATGCTACAAAACCAATTAATATACAAGGCCGGAAAGCAGTCTCTAACCCACTAACAGGAACAGCTACTCACGCCTTTAGTGGAAACCCAGGCAGCGCTGAATTCAATTCTGAATAATTCAACCCTGAATTATGCCTAAATACAGTGGTTTATCATCAATGTTAAAGAATCAACATTGAACTTAAAATGATTTTTGGTTAGACTGGTAACATTTGATGGCTACAAAATTCAGTATTGATATATGGTGACTTTTTCCAACATTTTCCAACAAGAATTAGCAGCAAATCAGAGTCAACGCTGATATTACTGAATATATGCAGCACCGATGAATACTAGTTTATGCCCAGTGCTAATAAAAAAACACTATGTTAGGGTTTTCACCACTGAAACCTTTATACTCGGTGATTACATACACTATGCGGACAAAAGTACTGGCCTAACCATCATACCTAAAGGGACTTTAATGACATTGTGTTCAAAAACATTGACTTTAATATGGAGTTGGGCCCCCTTTGCAGCTATAGCAGCTTCCACTCTTCTTGGAAGGCTCTCCACAAGATTTTGTGGGAGTTTGTGTCGATTCACTCTGTAGAGCATTTATGAGGTCAAGCACTGAAGTTGGAATAGAGAAGGCTTGGATCACAATCTCCATTCCAGTTCACCCCAAAGGTGCTGGATGGGGTTGAGGTCAGGGCTCTGTGTGGCCCAGTCAGGTTCTTCCACACCGAACTCATCCACAATCATGCTGGAATAGAAACGGTTCTTCCCCAAACTGTGAACACAAAGTTGGAAGCATGACGTTGTCCAAAATGTCTTGGTATGCTGAAGGATTCAAACTAGTCTTCACTAGAAGTAAGGGGCCTAGCTCAAACCCTGAAAAAGAGGTGTCCCAATACTTTATATGTATAGACAGATAGAAAGTATTCACACCCCTCACTTCTTCCACATTTTGTTACGTTACAGACTTATTCTAAAATTTGAGTGTTGTTATTTGAGTGTAGATCTACACACAGTAGCCCATAATGACTTGGCAAAAACTTTTTAAAAAGATGTACAAATTTGTCTATTGCCAAAAGCTTGTTAATCCAGTGTTTCATAAGTATTCACACCCATGGCTTAATACAGGGGTGTATTAAGCTTTCCAAAAGTGGGGGGATGGGGTGTTGTGACAGACAATGAATTTAGCTTGACTAATTTAGCGTGATGCACTG
>JBBPCX010000035.1:6071415-6099357 GCA_037974365.1 Hydrocynus forskahlii
GTATATATGTGTGTGTGTTAACTTACAGTCACTAATTTGTTTGGAAAATTGGTTCTCTTCTTTGCAGATGGGGAGGGTTCTATACAGCCCAAGTGCAACCAGGTCTGAGGGTGGTGTCTCTGAATATGAATTTCTGTGCAAGGGAGAACTTCTGGCTAATGGTGAACTCCACAGACCCAGCAGGCCAGCTGCAGTGGCTCGTACATGTCCTGCAGGAGGCTGAGAACAAGGGAGAAAAGGTAGAGAAGTAGACCCTGTGACTTACACTACATGCCCAGCTAAATACCTGCAGCCCATCTGAAGAAAACTGGATGTAAATCATTTTACACAGTAACTGGCAACTGTTTTTGAAAGCCAAGGTTCTGAGTAGAAAATTTGTCTGAGTAGGCATTTTGTGATTCACTGCATATGATGCAAGTTAAATTAAGCCGAAGAGGATCTTGGTCTAGTTTCACAGGGCTACTGTAGGTCAGCTTGCTACTCTGCAGGAGAACATCAGGTCTTTGCCAATGTTCTGTACCCTCTTTTGACAGGTGCACATCATTGGCCACATTCCCCCTGGACTCTGTCTGAGCAGCTGGAGCTGGAACTACTATCACATCATTAACAGGTCAGTGCCATGCTGTAGTTCTGTATCCAGCTCTGACTTGCTGCTATAACACAAGCGCATGACTTCAGACCTGGACTTTATGGTACTTCCTTGTTGCAGTTCCCTTTGGAGGACTTAAAACACTCTTGGATTTTTATTTGTATCGTAACAGGCCATCATATGATTCAAGTCTGGAATGTCCAACCCCCATTCTGTTGCTTGATTCTGTGGTTAATTATTTGCGTGTTTGTTGTTTTCATTTTAACGTTTAACCATTTTTAAAATTTTATTAGGTATGAGGGCACTATAACCGGACAGTTTTTTGGACACACGCACCTTGATGAGTTTCAAATGTTTTACGACGAGGAGTCGATGACTCGTGCTGTGGGTGTGGCCTACATTGCCCCAAGTGTTACCACCTTCGTTAACCTGAATCCAGGTGCGGCTAGTACATATGGTTTTGAACAATGTTGTGTTTTTTTGGGGGGTTTTTTGTTTGTTTTTTGAGAGGAAAAAAACCTTTTTGTATGTATGTAAAAATATATCTGATTTTTATCTATTTTTGTTCATTTATCTTTTATAAGGATACCGTGTGTACCATGTTGATGGCAACTACCCTGGCAGCAGCCGCTTTGTCTTGGATCACGAGACCTTCATTGTCAACCTAACATTAGCTAATGGTCATGAGAGAGGCTCCAAGCCTGACCCAGACCCAGCCTGGACTCTGCTGTATCGGGCCTCCCAGGCCTATGGTGTGTCCAGCCTGTTCCCCTCCAGTTGGGACGCTCTGATCCGAGTCTTCCTTGCTGATGACCGTGTCTTCCAGCAGTTCTGGTACTTTAGGCACAAAGGCCACGTGTCCACGCCCTGCAAGGACGTATGTAAAAGCACTCTGATCTGCTTCCTGCGCAGTGGCCGTTATGACCTGCTGGAGCGGTGTGATCTACTGTTTGGAGCTAAGGGACAAATGGCTCACTCTGTCAGAAAGACCCTCTGCTAATTTGTCCTGTTTGGCCTTACCGCATTGAAGCAATCATTAGGATCAAAGAGACAGTTGTGACTTCCATGCATTAGACGCTTGCATTTCTGTTTCCTGTAGAAAGAAGAGAAACTCACTGAGCAATTGCTTTATAACTTCTGGAGTGTGTAGCATTCGAGTTCAATAAGGTCTGTGCACAATTGCCTACAAACTTGCCACCAGTTATTAAACATTAGTGTGTTTTGATTGACATACCTCAGGGTGTTATAATGAGTAAAGCCAAGTAATTCTAATCAACTGTGTTAAGCAAGCAGTAATGTTGCACTAATGCAGGCAATGTTGTTGATGGGGATATTGATGTAATGATTTAAAAGCCAAGATATACTGCACTTACAGTAGAATGAAACCTTTTGTGGAAGCTATTTAAAGGTCATGGTATAGAAACTGTTCTCTCATGTTTGTGCTGCGTCTATGGAGAGTCACATTTCCTAACCAAGTGGGGTGATACGGTTTGGACTATGTTCTTTTGCACAATTTCGTAGCTTTACTCAATAAGTTCCTGTGTCACTAGGACTCATTCAGGCCATGTTCACTGTCAAAGGTTTGCTGTGAGTTTGTGTACACAACAGAATGGTTTTTCACACGTTGGCCTAACCCTTAGCAGATATATCCCAGAGATATAAGTCCCAGAATGGCTCATTTCTTCTGTGGTTTGCTTTGTAGCTACACACTCAGTAGAGAAAGTGCACTGGATGTGATGAAATGTTGATTTAACAGGTGTAGACTTTAAATGAATGAATAAATTATTTTTTCTCTGTTCAGCATTTCACTTACCATTTATCTTTTACGCTTACACACACCTGAAAGAGCTTGAAAGGGGAATTCCACAGATGTTTTCTACATAACTTAGTAAAGTTGAGCATTTAAACATGGAAAGGTGTACGGGAGAGCAAGCAATCAACTCAGACTTTCCACAGTGATAGAAACCAGGGGTTGCAATGTCTGCAGCTCAAATATAATCATTTTATTTGCAATCCAAAATGACAAATGAGCCGACTTGTATTCATACAGAGCTTTTATCAGTAATGTTGACAGAAAAGTAGTGGTAAGAAAAAAAAAAATTCATGGTGGCCTACTTTTTTTTTTTACAACATCCTGCACATAGCAAGTTTTACAAAATGAAAATATTTGAACAAAGTATCAGGGATAAGTCGGTATATATGTATAACCATCTCATGTAATAACCAATCAATAATTTTCTGTGAGGTAGCGCTAAGGGACAAAATATGCTTTAGAGGTCTTTACTTTGTGTGAACAACTGTAACCCAGTCAGTTTCTTTAAATTACTTTAGATGAGACTGACACATCACTGAAGTTCCCTTTTAAAAAGGAGATGTGGACGGGCCTTTTGCTTACCAAGCACAACATTTGTGTGGTAGGGTTCTTTAAAAAAAAAAAACCTACAATTAGTGCGGACAGAGGCCACAAGAGGTCAGTAATACACTGATGTCCAAAGCAGAAATACTTTAACAGTCATAAAGACTTTAATGTAGTGTCAAAAATTTGCACCTTCCTCTTCAAACATGTGGTCACATGTTAACGGAAGGGCCAAGTAAAACTGAAACTCCTCTATAGCACTATTTATTCTGGCCTTTTCTTAGTGGGCAAGGCAACCTCAAGCCATACCTACTTCCATTTCTAATAGGGAGAAAAAGTAAGATTTGCTTAAACCTTTACACTATTTAGAGCAATTCATTTTACACCAAAGAGTGGCTTGAGTGTTCAAGTCAGTGTATACAAACCATTTCTACACAAAAGATTCACCTTGATTTTCAGTCCATGCTTGACAAGTGGGATAATTTAATTTATGGGATGGGTCTTATGGGCAAGCATAAAATGGTTTGGATTATTTACATAAAGAATATATTTTAAACTGAGGTCTACATTTGACTTCATTCTAATACATAAAATACGATCTTTAAATCTGGAGGCAAGTCCCAGTCAAACTGAATGGCTTCAACAAGGACTTACAAGTACTGCACCATTAAAAGCAACTGGTGAACCCTTCCTCTCAGTCTGTGCCCTTAAACATGACGTCTCATCACATCATATGTGAAAATGTTCCCTTTTTAAGATGTAAACAAAAACATAGCAGGCTATGAATGGCTCTGTGAAAAATCTTTATACTGACAATAAGGTACGGGAATGAATTTCTAATTAAGCCATGTCCTCGCGGCCACCATTCAGTCCACATTTTTGCTCCCAGCACTCCTGAATCAAGTCATTAAAAGACAATATTTTTTGCAAGTGTTCTGGGTTCTAGATGAGAGCAAAAATGTGGACCTTCTTGTAGACTCCAGGAACTGGGGAGTGGTGTCTTCTGCATAAAAGCTTTTCTCAAGGGTCAGTGAATGACACGGTCACACCAAAGTCCTCCTTGTAGATGTCCCAGGTTTTGGACTTGTGTGGGTTGTCCAATTCCTCCCTTGACAGATATAGCCTGTGTCGAGATCAGAGCATTGGAATGCATGAAGAAGAAAAAGACTCTAAGAACAGAAATAAGGCAACAAGCAAGTAACCGGCAGTGGACTAGAGCAAAACCAGCCCTACCTGTTGTTCTCTATAAATGAAGTGTTGAACCAGAAATAGAACGGACAGTCCTCATATCCTTTCGGAAGACCCTGGTCATTGAGAATTGAGAAAAGGTTGGTCAAGTGGTTTAACTCCACAAACCCTTATTTTTCAGGGCTCCAGGCAAAAAATAAATAAACTTGGGAGCCATTGGCTCCTACACACAAAATACATGGGAGCCAAATTATTTTTTAGGAGCTATAATCTGTGTCAAATATGATATAAATAATAAAATATTTTCACAGCACATT
Organism: Hydrocynus forskahlii; assembly: GCA_037974365.1. NCBI lineage: Eukaryota > Metazoa > Chordata > Actinopteri > Characiformes > Alestidae > Hydrocynus > Hydrocynus forskahlii. The sequence goes on from JBBPCX010000035.1 coordinate 6,075,866, forward strand.
TTGTCTCCAGTCTTGCCCCGTGTAAAGAGCGTTAAAACGAAACAAAGCACAACATGGACTAGATTGTTGCCAAAGTAAAACAGTGTGTCTCGTGTAGTTAGTGTTCATTTTTGTTATATTTAGAACGCACTCTGCAACAGGTTGCCAGGTCGTGCGAATCGTTTCAAACGAGACTCGATCGGTCAACACTTCTCTCGATAGTTGTGGCGGTCACGAACGAGTCGGTTCTTTGACTGTTTGGGAGCCAAAAGAACTGGATCTTCTTGGTGATCTGATCTTCTTGGTGGAGCGTCTCTGCACATAATTATAAGACGTCACTTTTCTTGTTTTTTTAGTTATTTTAATTTCTCTTGGTTGTGAGAGACGACCGCCATTGGTGACTGAAATGATAGATCAGTCACAAAATAAATAATCCAGTCGCATCGGCCATTTTAGTCACCATCTGGAGCCCTGTTATTATAACATTATAACGGACTTACCGCACTGGATTCAAACATGACCTTCACGTCTCCACACACCACTGGCCCGTCCTGTAAACTGATCACTACTGCATTGTTTCCAACATCTGGGAACACCTGGTAAAATATAAAAACATGATACATGAACTGTCACTCAAAAAAAAAACAAAAAAAAAACTGTTTAACATTAAACAACAAAGTACAGGGGGCAGTCTCGACATGCGATATTTTGAGTTTACGACTCACTCCCATAACTAGTTTGGTTGCGCACAGCACAAGAATATGCAGTAACGCGGCGTACGAGTGAGGGAGTTGGCGTCCCCCAGTACGCTTACCTACACCAGTTTGGACTGTTAAAAGCGCATGTGTTTTTACACTAATTTTTTTTTTCTTCCTGTTACTACAGTACAGTATACATTTATGTCCTTTTCCTTTTTCTGTGGCTTAGTGTTAGGATAAGTAAATGACTTAGGCTAGGGTGCATTTCCACTTACACCAAAATTCTGGCTGCATCACTGTCAAAGGAACGGATGTGTGAGACTTGAGGACCCCCTGTTTACATCTCAAAGACCCTCCCTATCCAAACAGACCATGAGATACCAGTTTCATGTCTTTTAAGGGCGTGCTTACCACACAGTTCTCCTGTTTGGCGCAGACACCCTGAAACACCTGTTCCTTCTTTACTATGATCCGCACCTTCAGGTCACTGCCATTGCCCTTTCCCACACCTGCACACAAAACACCACAAAGCACAGAAGCACCAACTCTTCTACAACAAATCTGAACAAACACTACTGTTCAAACATTTGCCAGCATTGCTGTAAAATCAATTTAGGTGCAGATACATGTATTAAACGATTCTTACAGGATGCTTTTATTCTACAGTATAATAAAAAAAGACAGAAAGCACTGAGTATTATATTTTATGAGACCAGAATGATGAAAAGAACCATTGACAGCTCCTTAAAACTCTTGTAAAGCTCTTTACATACTGAAAAAAAACCAAATATTTTCTGATGTCAAGTTTATGTTTCAATTTACAATTAGATATCAACAAATACTAATAAGCCCAGTGACTCCATATTTTATATACATTTAAGTTTTTCACCATACAAAGCATTTTTTATGCATTTTTTTCCAATATGTGGTTATGCATTCACTTGTCTCAAGGAGAGTGAGAAGTCTCTGAGGTCAGGATTACACCTCTTGTTCTTGTGCATTTTAGCCTATTCCACAAACTGGGTGCACATTTTATTCATTCAAGTTCATGTGTCTCTGTGTCAGTGTTAAACTTTCTGTTCCACATTGAGAACTGAGCTCTGCTGATTTTACTGGATAGACAAACTCTCCCAGGGTCCCAACATTTCTGATGAAGAAGTCACATACAGTCACCTTACAGCGGGTCAACCTGACATATGAGTGTGCCAGTGTTGGGTTTCATTCGGACAGGGAGCGAAGTTTGTGGAGGAGTGAAACTCAGAGTCTGGTGTCATTGTAACCTGACAAGACTGATACGGTTATAAACCAAGTATTCAAAAAGAAAGTATGCATGCAACAAATTTAGTCCAGAGGGGTTCCATACATATGTAATGTGGGTTTTATCTTTTAATGCCTTGATATTGTCCTAAAATGTTCAGTGGAATTTTCCTTGTCCATTATTATTATTATTATTATTATTATCCTTGTGAGCCCTAATTTTTGAAAACTAACGAATGCAGTCCCCATCCATGGAAATCAAACTGTTTTGGCTCGTGCTCTGTGCACTTACCTGCCACTGAGTGAATGCGAAAGCTCTTTATTTTCAGGCTCTTCGAAGGAGGTAGCTGCCGGTTATACTTGTTCTTCATGACCTCGTAGTACCCAACATATCTGCTCTGCAGTTGCGGAAAGAGAACTTGTTTTACAGAGTTTTTAAGAAAACAGTCAGTGCAGACAGAAATCAGCATGACTCACCTGAGACGGAGTTTCAACACCTTGGAATTTGGAGCTCATGCTCTTGTCTGTGCGTCTCTCGCCGAAGTAGTCCAGGCTGTCCTGTTTGACGCAGCAGAAAAGAGGGAAACTAAGGGATCAGTTTCGACATTCTGGATTTACACTCACACATTCAGCTCTAGCGAAGTACAATACCTGAGCACTGTCAAACTGATCGCTGTCAATCAACCACGTACACACCAGAGTTCCTGTTCGCCCTGTCACAGCAGAAAACGTTCAGTGTAACGTGCCTCAGACACTGCCAGCACAAACTACTGAAGAGATCCTATCTTTTAAACAAGGATTTAGCTCTAAGTGAAACTTATACAATATTTCTCTTACTCCAAATCAAATGTAGCTAATAAGTAATGGAAGCGTTTAGTCACCAGGCTGGTACTGTGCAAACTGCATTCCTTAATCCCACACTTTCCTCAAAGCACTTTGAGTTATCCAATCTAAAATACACTTGCTTATGTGGGGTTGTCTGATGGACAGCTTTGTCCAAAAATGCCTTTTGTCTGTACATTTGTCCATTTGTTTTGATAGCAGTACAGCAGTATGTATAAGTTTAAATATCCTTGTTTGAATCACACGTTTTGTTAATTGTAAGCATGAATAACTTTACATATCCTCTACAGGGAACAAATTTAAATATGTGCATTTTTGCTAATTTTAGTGCAAAAACTTTATTAGCCGAATTTACAGATAGACAGACTGACAGACTTTCACATAAGCCACACTTAACGTTCAAATGACATTCATCAACTAAACCATAACTGTGCATTTAATTGTGTAGTGCATTCTCCCCTTGGGTATATTTATTTATTTAGAGTTACATAATCAACAAAACCTGGAATTTAAAACCAGAGTTTAGCATACAACCGTAGACGTCTGAAACTACACTAGCAAATCTATACTGCTCAACAAATTAAAGGGAACACTTAAACAACAGCATGACTGTTTAAGTGTTCCCTTTAATTTTTTGAGCAGTATATTTAACCTAACTTGATGCAGCTTAAGGACTCACGTGTGTGATGATTTAGGCATGTAGACTGCACAAAGCTAATATAGTGGCCAAGCTTCCATTACATGTTAGCTACGTTAGCTTCTGTGCAAAAATAAAGAAGCAAGTTTGGGCACCGAACATGTCTTGGCCAAGGGCTCACATCTGGGTTGAGGAGAAGATGGTGTAAATGTAATACAGGGGGTCCTCAAGTAACGACAGAGATCCATTTCTACGACAGTGATGTAACCTGAATTTTGGTTACATCAAGTCGAAACACACCCTAACGTAAATCGATAACATATCCTAACACAACCAAGAAAAAAATGGGAAAAACAAACAAAAAAAACACACGAATGTAAAAAATTTGTTCAGAAGCCAAGATAAAGGCCAAAAAGTCACCAAAACAAAGTAACACTTGTGCTTTGATAAGCGCACTCCCTCACTCATATGGTGCGTATTCTTCTGCCGTGCACCACTAAAGTAGTTCGCCCACGTGAGCCTCATAAACTTGAGTCATTGTATGTCAAGACCCTCGTCACTCGAGGACCCGCTGTATTTGGCTGAACCACCTCTTTTAAGAAATGAATTCTGCCAAACTTTAAAAGCTAACCTCAAATTATGTTTGAGGATCAAACAGAATGCATGAAGCTGTATCACCTTTTCCCCCTTTGCAGTGGATGGCTATGATGTTGCTCGGATCTGCAGCCATCCACTCCCTCACGCTGGCGGTGTAGCTCAACATGTCCCTGAGAACAACATGACTCATCACCACAACATGGCAGAAACCTCAACTGGAACCCTTGAGAAAAGTGAAAAAGAGGAATATGAAAAAGTGTTTCTCATTACTCACTGTAATGACGGTACGTTATGGTCGTCAATCATCACACGTTCCACTCTGTAATGGAAGAACACCGGATCGTAGGATTTTTCACCTGAACGAGAAAAAAAGAACATAAAAACAAAGACAGATGCTGTGCTCCATGTTATTCAATAGCACACTTGAGTAAAATACACTTAGCAATACAAAATAAAGCTCACTTACTGCAGAGATTGTAAACTCTGTAATGATCTGGATGCTTTGTGTCCAGGAATCTGGCAACTTCCTAAAACGAATGCTATTTTATTACAGGAAACCATGGAATTGTTCAATAATCACTATTTAAAAAAGAAAATCCTATCAAACTGAACTGATCATTCCTTCTTCCACAACCGTCCTTCCAATCAAAAACTTACTTTGATAGGATTCCTGTAGAGCGCCTGTTTTCCAGAAGAGGGGAAGGACATGGCAATAACTCTGTCTGAGTCAACAAAGAAGAAACATTCCTTACATACCTTTATTTTTGGCACAGAAAACAATAAACATAAATGAGTGTTTAAAATAAATCAAATCGACCCAACCTGTGACGTAGGTGAGATCCAGATCAAATCCATCCTTTTGGTACCGCCTTTTGTTTTCGGATACCTGTGAGGTAAGGATATCACAATAGATAAAAATCCATCTAAAAAGCATATTAAGGTTTACATAGATTATAACAACATCCAATAAATGAAAGGTTTCATATAAATGGCTGCATGTCTAGTTTTAAAACACTTAAACACAAGAGTTTTCATTTTCTGAGGAATCTTAGATCTTCACCATTCTTCTGGTGACCTTCTCCAGCTCTTTCTTCTGAGAGGCCAGGCGAAACACACGCACCAGGATGACTATTCTCAAAGCCCTCAGGAATGTTACCAACCTGTTGACAATAGTAAGAGTGGGTCACATGTTTATCACTAAAACATCAAAGTAAATATCAATGAAATTTCCCAGAACTATACTGATATCTGTGTGAGGTACAGCAAAGGTTGTTGACGTTTTTAAAATCACATTTTTACTTCAGTGCAGTTTCTCTGTACTTTTCCTTCTCCTGCTAATTATCAGTTCGGTGCATCACTAAAATATATTTACATTTGTTGGATCATGAGTGACATAGATTCAAAACACCATAAATCCACTCATGTGGAACATCTGAGATCAATCTGGAATCTCTCAGAAGGCTAATCTGCACTTTACAGCCTTCTGAATATCTAACAGAATTTCAGTAGCCAAGACTGAAATAGCGATTAGTAAATGATTGTGTTCAACACAGCTGAGACATACAGGAAACACCATTAGCAGGCTTGAGTGAAGACTGAGGAGAGGACGAATGAGACCGATATTAATCTTCTGACTGGACTGTCAGACACACACAATAAGACTATAAAAGACTAACAATTATTGATCAAAAACAGAAACTCTGTCAGGTTAAATAAAACAAGAATCTTGAAACGGCACCTGGGAATGAGGCTTGCTCCAGAGAACTGGCTCAACGTATAGACCATAGTCACAACCAGAGTGATGATTACGATGCACGCATCCATGATGTTCAGCCTGGAGCTGAAGTACACTTTAAATCTGAAACAAGGAGAGGAGAGAGCTCTTAAACCAGGGGTATGGAACTCCAGTCCTGGAGGGCCGTGGTCCAGCACGCTTTGGTGATTTCCCTGCTCAGAAACACCTTGTTCACCTCGCCAGTTAATTGTCAGGTTTAGTGAATCTGTTTGAGGAGGAGAACCATCAAACTGTGCTGGACGCCGGACCTCCAGGACCAGAGTTTGACACCCCTGTCTTAAATAATGCCAGGAGTGTGATTTCACCCAAACCCAGTCTAACCAGGGGCCTTAGATTTAAAAAGGCCACTTCAGCAAAAATGTAAAAAGCTATTTTCACTACCATCAAGTTTTAACCATCCCTACCTGCCTCTTATAGTGATGCCACAGTGGTCTGTACATTGTTAGAAAAAAATAAATATACCATCAAGGTCAATTTAGGTGTCCCCCAAGGTATAAACAATGTACAACGCACAAAGGACCTTAAGGTCTAATTGTGTATCTTAAATGAGTTTGAAAAGGTATGCTACATTCACATCTGCATATTTGTACCTCTTCATACCTTAATTTTTGTAACTATCTGGGGCCAAGACAACACAGCTGCAACAGAATATGCTACAATTATATTCCCTAACTAATGATACGGAAGGGTACCACCACACCGACAACATCCTGACATCCTGAAAGACATTAAACAGTACAAGGCACATTTTTGTGGTTTAAAGGCAAGGATTCCCCACCCACTTCTGACGGAGTTTTTTTTCCTTCTACCTGACTAATGCAGAAGGAAGCCTGATAACTAATGTCACTGATGCGAAGCCTAATTTCCCATATTTACTTATTCATATCTACATCAGTGACTTCTTAATCACCGTTCAGGATGATTCGCAATTCTTGAATGCTTTTGCATAATGCATGATGGACAATTATGATAACTGAGGGAAGAAAACACAAAAAGACAATCATGAAAACTGTGAAACTGATTAAGCAGAGGGAAGCAATGCTGCACCACAGAGTATTACATTGCGGTACCACGCGCTAATGTTTACAGTGTATAGCAATGGCTCATAGACGAACAGCAGCACGGTTGTCCAAAAAACAAAGAAGTACAACACTCGTTAATGTGTGTATTCACACACCATTCACACACACACCTGATGCTATCTACCTTTGCATTTGCGACAGTCGCCTGCTAACTGGGCTGTTAGCTGCAGAGCTAATGTTACGGCCACATTCTAAGAGTAAAAAGCTAGGCAACCACATACAGCAAAGCAAAAAAATTATATAGCGTTAAGTTGACTTACTTGTCCCGGGAGAGTTGGTACTGATCCAGACTTAATTTTCAGCTGTTCAGCAAAACCAGCTCTGTATTGCCCCAAGTTGAGGAAACAGTCTTTGGCGAAATGTTTGGCGCAGACATACCAATTTTTAGGAAGTCGTGTCGGCGCATTTCCAGAAAAAATAAAATTAACCCACTGGTTCTTCAGAGGCTTGCGTGAAGGAACTAAAAAACTACATCTGTGCTCATTTTTACATCTAAGCACCCAGCAACTGCCATGCTTCGCTCGTTTGCAAGACATGACAGTCGGTGGAGCTACTTTTTAGGGGAGGGTGCGAAATTCTCTGGGCGAGAAAGGGGAGGTAACCTTTCCCCCTGTGACATCATGCGGGGCCAAATTCCAGATCGGGCAGTCTGAGCTGTCGCTCTCTGAACAGCGGAGCAGGACGAACAAAGCACTCTTTACACCTATCGCAATTTCTAGCCACTGCAGGACCATAGGAAGGCTAGGGGAACTCGTATTAATGTTAAAAAATCTCACAAAGTGAAATTTTCATGTCATGGGACCTTTAAGTTTCAAGTAACAGTTTGGACAAAAAAAAATCTGATTTATGCAACATATAAACTCAAAATCCAGGCTTAATGGTGATCGCTACTATTGCTTTTTCCTATTAAATATATATTCCCACATTATTAGATTAGAAACCACACAAACATTGTATTATTTAACATTACTGAACAAGTGTGGAATGGGAATGCATTTGGTATGATGCCAACAGATGGAAATAAACTTTCATTACTTATTATCTAAATAGAGTCATAGATTCAGTGCAAAACTACACAAAGAAGGAGACTGTTGGAGAAGAACAGGCTTTAAATTTGTATATCTGGTCTATACAAATGGAATGGAAATGGCTTACTGTCAAATAAATGTGGCACCCTGGTCAGACAGGAAACTAAACAGAACACCACATCCTGCCAGAACTATAACACAGACTCATCAGGAATGAAAAACTAGTGTGTTTCTAATAGAGCTCATTTCGTACTCATTTCATGCTTAACATAAAATGAAGGGCACGTGTATATCCTCACATGGGGTCATATATATATATATAGTGATGGTCAGAAATACTAGACCATAACAAAAACTGTTAACACTTGTATTGCTTCCAAAAGAACAAAGACAAAATCTCCACAAAGTTTGATTAAGAAATTTTCCTGATGTGCTGAAGTTTAACAAGAAAACTGAAAAATGACAAGGCCAAAATTATTAGCCCCCCTGACATTTATTGGTCAGCTGTGCTGCACTTCAAAAAGTTTATGGCCAACTTGGAGGTATGCTTTGGGTCATTATCTTGCTGAATGACCCAGCGGCGACCTAAAGTGAGACTTGCTGCAGATTTATTTAAATTATTCTTCAAAATATCAACATACTGCTCTTTTTTCATGACACCATGAACGCGAACAAGGTTCCCAGTGCCTGAGGCAGCACAACAGCCCCACAACATGATGCTCCCTCCACCATGTTTAACAGTGGGAACGGTGTTTTTAGGGTTGAAGGCCTCTCCCTTCTTTCTTCAAACAAAAGCAACATCCCTGTGCCCAAACAGCTCAAGTTTAGTCTCATCAGACCAAAGAACAGATTTCCAAAACTCATTACCATGTTTCAAATGTTCATGGGCAAACTTTAGTCAGGCATTGATGTGCCGTTGTTTCAACAAAGCAGTTTTTCTTGGACGGTGACCTCGAAGACCTTCACGATGAAGATCTCTCACAACTGTCTTCCTTAACACATCAACTCCAGAAGAGGCCAGCTCAGCAACAATCACCTTGGCAGAGACACAGGGAACCTTGTTGACATCTCTGGTGCTTTGCAATGATGCATCGCACAGCTGTTCTAGACACTGTGAAACGTTTGGAAATGGCAGTGTAGCCTTCACCCTCACAATGAGCATCTACTATCCTCTTCCTGAGGTCCAGACTAATTTCTTTATTTTTTGGCATGAAGAAATAGCTTCTTAACAAAAGTGTCATAGTAGTCCAAGTGCCACTGGCCCTGTTTACCAGAGTTCCTTATGTAAAGGTCACTGCTGATTACTCAGGTGTGGTGTGAAAGTTAATTGAATGTTCAGGTGTGGTTTTGAAAGAGGAAACAAAAAATAAAAAAACACAGGGTCTATTAATTTTGGCCTTGTCATTTTTCAGTTTTCTTGTTAAACTTCAGCACATCAATAAAATATCTAAGTCAAACTTTGTGGAGATTTTGTCTTCGTTCTTTTGGAAGCAATACAAGTATTAACAGTTTTTGTTATGGTCATTTCCATGAAATATCAAGGATTTTGTGTAATTTCTTTAGGGGGCCAATAATTCTGACCATAACTGTATATGCATGTATGTATGTACTGTATATATATTTATACACACACACCATATGGAAAGTAACATAAAACACTTCCACAGAACTATTAGAAATGGAATTATATTGTTTCATGGTCTCTCTCACTAACCCTTCTACGTAGACCCTCAGCAGCACATCCATGACGAAGAAGAAGGAGATGAGAAGAGAGATGATCTCCAGAGGGGTCCTCACTGTGTTAATGTGGTCGTGCAGGGACAGGTCAACAACCACCAGGACTATGTCCACTATGATGAGCACCACTCCAAACACACTGGAGAAGACAGGTAGTACTTCTTATAAACTCATTTTACAGACATAATGTGCACATTCGTAGAGAACATAACTGCAGTAATAAAACAGTGGTGTATTTAAATGATCAGGCCAGGCTGATTAACTGCTGAATCATAGTGACAGCAGAATACCAACACTCACCGAAAACCAAAAGACATCACAAAAGGAGCTATTGTTTTCCTAATGCGGCTGCAAGACAAACAGAAGGTGGTGAGTGAATATCTAAGATCATTATGTTTTCTATTCTTTTGGCTGAGGGACGAACAAGCTCTTACTAGTACAAAGTGTTTGGCTCCTCAAATCCTTCTTTGCCATCATCAATCTGGACCTGAGCTTCTTCCATCGTACCGTTCCTAGGCACAAAAACAAGAAAGGGACAGACAGAAAGACAGGGAGAGAAAGAGGAACCATAAACTCCATCTGATTAGTGAATTCAGCTGCTTTAAGGCGTACATATTGCTGACACAGACATTCAGTTGTGCACACACAGCTTGTAAAAGCACCGCCAAGAGAACCGGACACTCTGGAGCAGCCACATATTAGCCTAAGGTCACCACTCCACGTGTTGGACAGAGGGGAATAAAGCCTCCCAGCAATGGGCAGTGGAACTGCATCCCTTGGAGTAATGGAGCTCCGTTTAATACCTATAGGGTCTGTTGGAGAGCGGTTTGTGATCCAGAACTAATCTAGCATCAGTACTAAAGCCCTTGTGGCTGAATACAGTCCTCACAGCAATGGTCAAACATCTAGTGTAGAGGATTCCCAGTGGAGTATAGTCTATTCAAGTGCTGGATTTCAGAACAAATGGTGGTTGGAACAGCTGTCCACAAACTTTTGGACATATAATGTAACTGGCACAGCCCAGATCACCCACAAACCCTGAGATTTAGAGGTTCAGTGGAGAATCATCTCTGATTACAGTAATTTAGGATCTGCCAAAGCCAACTAGTCCACAATCATGTTATTAACTTATCCCATGTAAACTTACACTTCAGGAGTGTAGTTCAAGCTCTATATAGATTGCTAAGATCCCATGTTATCCTTTCTGTGATCATTCTTACACATTACGCATACTTCTGAGTGCAAATTTTAAAAAGCTGGATGTGCATTGTAGTAGTTTATAGAGTTAGAGAAGGAAAAGAATGTGATTGCTGCAGAAACTGGAGAGCAAAGGTCGTACGGGCCGGTTAGGTTGAAGTCGTGTAATTGAATGTTATTCACTCACCCATTAACCTCTTTGGATTCCGACCCAGGGTAAAAATGCGCCGATGACATTTTAAAGAGATTTTTTTTTGTTTTTGCTTGTCTCCTGTTCTGTACCATGAGAGGAAAGGCAACTTTAAACTTGATAAACTGTTTTACTTGATGGGTTTTTGACAGAAAAATACAAAACGTATTGTCGAAGGGTTGAGATATAAAGTGATTTGTGCTCTAGATGAAGTAATTTCTAACCTCCAATCACCAAAATGTAGCAAGACAAAAAAACAAAAACCCCAGTTTCTTCACCCTGTGACAACCTTTCTTGTATTACACATTTACCTTAAATCTGTACCAGAGCTGCTGGAGTCTTCTTGTGCAATTTGGACCTATGAAAAGAAAATTAAAACATGCATCTTTTAACCCCTTAATCTACAGGACTCTCCAGATGCACCAAATGGTAAGGATTTCAAGAACAAATAGTCAAAGAGCATCCAGAAGTCTAAAATGGCTAGTTTTAACAAGTTCTAAGACTTAAAGGCTTTAGTACAAACTGGAAAAAAGAGTTACAAACCAGAGCCAATGCACGACCGCGGAATGGTAGTTTTTCTCCTCCTTCTTGCACTCCTTCTCTCTCCTGCTCGTCAGAAAAAGCCCCAGTCACTCACTCCTCCGTGTTTTCTTCATGTCCTGCTACATTTCACAGTGTTCCTCGCAGTCTTGTGACTCGGGGATACTACAAGGAAACCGGTTCAAAGGTTCATGACGCTATTTTGTTTCCTTTTATCCGCACTCATCCGCCCATTCCCTGCAAACGTAGCGGATTTTTATCTTCCACGCAAAACCCCCCCACACCCCACACCCCACACCCCAAAACCAGCACCGCCCAGCAAAACCAGACCCACATTCTCCACAAGAGGTCAGCAACAGCTGGGAGAAAATATTTCCACACTGACTGAAAATCTCGGATTAAAATCAAATCCAAAATGTTATTTGTGATTTTTTGTCACCTCCTCCCACGCGCGCGCGCACACACACACACACACACACTCAGTCTCTCTTGCAAAACACCTCCTACATGAGAATACATTCAGCAATACAGCTGCTTTATCACAGCATCTTAATTGCAGATATGACGTGTGCATAAGGGTCTTAAAGGCATTATTAAAAAATAAAATGACAGAGTTTTGTGCACCTTAATGATATGAAAATATGTGTACATTTGAAGGGTCTTAAGGGTCGTAACGTCATTATTATTGCATTAAAAAAATAACAGAGTGTTTGGTGTGAACCTTAATGTTTATTTAAGTTTATAAGTAAAGTGTCAATATTTTAAAGGGTAAAATATTTTTCACACGTGTTTAAAAAAGAGAGATTTTAATCTATTTAAACTTTTAAAAGTCCCAATCACACCACAATTTGAATGCAGTCTTATTGACTAAAAGCTTTTTTCTTTTTCTTTTTGCTTAGACTGCTTGGATCTGGCAATCTGATTGGTTTTCTGAATACTGCAGTCCGACTGGATACCTGAATCTTGCGTTGTGATTGCCTAGTTGAGTTCTGTGATCTGATTGGATATCTAAATCTTGAAGTGGGACTGGCTAGCTGTGTTCTGCAGTGTGACTGGCCCGACCCGTGATCAGTCCTAGCCTCCGAATAGTTGGGTGATTTAATACTGTGATCTGATTGACTAAATGAATTTTACAATCTGATCTGCTACTTTAATAATAAACTCTGTTTAGTTATCTATATGAACGTATATTGCAGTCTGATTAGCTAGCTGAGTCCTGAAATCTGATTGACTACCTGATGCCCGAATTCTGATTGGCTAATTCAGTCCTACCCTCAAATTGGCTACCTAAATGTTGCAATCTCAATTGCTAGCTTAGACCTGTAGTGTGATTGGTTACTTAAGCGTTTTATTGGCTTAATACATGTTGCAATCTGCCCGGTTAGTGGAATCTTGCAATTTGTTTGTCTGTAACTTGATTGGTTACCTAAATGTTGCACTGTGAGTGACTATTTGAATTATGAGATCTGATTGGCTACCTGGATGTTGCAAATTGACTGGCTAGCTGACCCCTGTGGTGTGGTTGAGCAATTCAGTCTTGCACTCTGATAGGCTAACCAATTGTTGGCCTCTTTATCAGCTCATTAATCTTGCCGTCTTACTTTTTTAGTTCCTTTCTGCAATCTGATAGTTCAGTCCTGCCCTCTTAATGGCTAATTCAGTCCTGTCCTCTGACTGGCTACCTGAATCATATTATCTTATTGGCATATTGGTGGATGGAGATGGAGTATTGGTTAATATGTTTGTTTCTTTGGCTGGATTTTCATCCCAGCAGAATAAGTTTCCATGACCATCTGTGCGGGTTTTATTTAGGTGCTCACTTTTTCTTTCATGGAAACGCGGACAATGAATTCTTGTACCATTACGCAGTTCATTATAAATCCTTTTAGACCCCCATCAACCTAACAACTGCTGTTTGCCCAGTCATAGGTAACCTGCTTTAATCAGTTCAGAAATCTGGTTGTTGTAACTAGATTTAACAAAATCTTGTTGTTAATAATAACAGTTACTTTTATAGTTACTCTTAGTAGATTAAACAAAAAACAGTAGGCTATTGAACAGGGAACCTAAACTCAACACAGCCTAATACATTTTGACTTAAGTTTTTTCTTTGTTTTTAAGAAAATGCATTTATCAGGAACAGCGCTGTCCTGGAAGAGGCCAGTGGAATGCGAGGAATGGGAAATGGCGAAACCCTTTCTTTGGATTTAATACAGAACATGCGGAACAAACTGCCCCTATAAATAATGGGAATAAAAGCATAGAAGGCGTTCACACCTGAGCTCCCCGTCTGCAAAAGGCACAGCTCTGTGGAGAGAAAACTGGCTGCGTGTCTTTCAAGCTACACTTTCTAATACTCTGGACGGTCTTGAAACACCTGCATTTAGGCCGTTAAAAAGCAATTAAAGTCACTGTAGCCGTGTTGCTTCTCTTTGGACTAAAAGAAAAGCCTTTTTTCGGTTTGTTTTCTCCTTTTTGGTGAAACTTTTAGCTCTTGAAGGTTGTCATGTCAGAGCTGCTACTCTTTCTCTTGGTGTCCTGTTGGATTGCGTCATCAGGAGGCTTGGTAGGTGGTACTCTTTCAAGTTTAACATGCTGCTGATAAAATTCCTGACCTTGATGGTGCGTGTTGTGTGTAATTGAGGGAGATGATGGGTGTCAGTTGGAGCTGTCTGAACTGAGAGCGAGCATACAGAGGCTTGATCAGGCACTGCTGCTTGGCGAATGGAAACTGGCACACATGCGTGCCCACCGCCGTCTCAAACTGGTGCCCAAAACAGAACCGTGGGCGAGACAGAACGAGACCACTGAACCACAACTACCAAGCACGGGGGGGAGCTTACTAGTTCATGACAGAGGTGAGAGACTGCACCATCATCAGAAGACAGGAATACATTTAGGCAGACGGGTACAATGTATCTTGTTTTATACTCTCCAGATTGCTCTGAGCTGTTCGAGAGAATAAGACCAGAGAGTGGGTTCTACCGGATCAAACCCAAAGTGTCCCACGAGCCTTTCCTGGTGTACTGCGACATGGAGGATGGGGGAGGTTGGACTGTGTTGCAGAAGCGTCGCAATGGCAAAGTGGATTTCAACAGGTCAAGCGCAAAGATGAATTTGTTTAAATAAAAGTTGGTAAATCGTTTTATCATGTTGATCTAACCTTGTTCTTGCTTTTGAGCCACTATTCACATGTTTATGATTTTATTCACTGAAAAGAGCCGTAAAACGTTTTTACAGCCTCTCTTTTCTCCTCAGAATTAAACAGGCCATTCTCGCCTTTTTCTTTGATCTCTGTTCTGATTGGCTGCCCTGTGTTGTGAGTCTTTCGGAAGGAACTAAAACTAAAAGTCAACCCGACATGTTTTTCAACTAGATTTGCATCAATGTACTGTATGGTAAATGGTATGATCTGAAACGTTAACAGTGTTTATATAGTTCATCAACCGCTTTTACTTAAAAGTAGAAAAAGAAACATTTGCCCTGATGTGGGCTCTCTGTAGCGTGTGCATGTAAGGGAGAGAAACCGAGTTCAGTGATTTACCAGTTCATTTTTTGTTTGAGAAAAACTCATTTTTTGCATGTTGTGTTCTTCAAGCTCTCAAATTCACTTTGCATATGTGTATGCTTTTTGAGTAGTCCTTGGTTAACCACATGGCCTCCTTGTTGGTGATATGAGTCAGTTATTGCGTTTCCTGTTTCTGAGTGTGTTTCAGGAGTATAATGAAGCAGATCTAACTAGTCTATTGACTTTTGTTGCTTCTGCTTCTACTTTCACTACCACAACAATATTAAACTACGAGTAAATTCAACAATTCATTTTAGTGTGGAAGATTGAATACTACAGTCTGTTAGCTCACATACCCTTGATCTTAGAATGGAACAGAAAACCTGTTGACTCACTTGTAAAAGTTAATGGGCAAGTGGTGAATCATATTCTTTGGGAACAGGGTCTCTCAGTGCAATTTGATCAAATAAACTCCTATATATTTACTGTCCCAAATTTTAAAACAGCAATTAAATGATCAAGCAGATTGCTGTCAAACACCAATTAAGTTCGTTAACGTTTTTTGCTTGATTTTACTTTCAGGGACTGGGACGAGTATAAGAATGGTTTTGGGCATTTCAAAACAAGTAAAGATGAATTCTGGCTGGGCAATGATCGTATTCACATCTTGCTCAATAGAGGTGGGTTGTTGCCTTTTATACTAAATCTTTTCACCACTGCTTATGGAAAGGATTAAGTTCATTTGAATTCTTGAAGGTGAAAACGTAATGAAGATCGATTTGATGGACTGGAATGGAAAAAGAACATACGCGATGTATGACAACTTCAGAGTGGCAGATGAAAAAGTACGTTTCCATATTTTACTGATGACAGAAAACATGAACATGATTAGTATAATTAGTATAATGTCTGTGTTTTTCCTCCAGGCCAGCTATGTAAAGTCTTCTGCATTTACCCCTCTGAAACCATGGCATCAAGTGTCTGTCTCTAATCAAGGCATCTCTCCCCACCTTTGCAGGACAAGTACAGGCTGTACTATGGCATGTACAGTGGCCGGGCAGGGGATGCCTTGTCTGGTGGGAGTAATATGGTGGAGCAGTGGTCTGCCTCCCATACTGGTATGCAGTTTAGCACCAGGGACCAGGACAATGATCGCTACCTACAAGGAAGCTGCGCCAAAGAGAACAAAGGAGGCTGGTGGTACAACAGGTGAACTCCTGAAAGCAGCAGTCCATCAAAGGTCCCGCTGTGTTTTTTCTAGATTCTAACACGTCCCTACATTCTAGTCCTGCTGCTGCATAATCCATCTCTCTTTCCATTAAAAGGCTTGTTTATCAAAGAATAAATGCACTCAGTTTTCCCCTTAAGTAAAACCTTGTGGATCAGACAAGATATACTTGGAGCTTCATTACTTTGGCACTAGAAGCACAAGACTAATTTAGCTAACAAGTAGGTAAGTAACATGAAAGCCGCACCAACTAAAAAAAAAAAACACTGACAAGTGAAGCAAACAACATTGATTATTTTGTTACAATGGCACCTGCCAAGGGTTGGGACATTTTAGGCAGCAAATGAGCAGTCAGTTCATTTGAAAAAGTTAAAAGCAGAAAAATGGGCAAAAATAAGGACTTGGCCAAAGTGTGGCCTAAGTGTGATGGCTGAACACCTGAGTCAGATCATCTCTGAAACAGCAGATCTGCAGTGGTTAGTACCTAAAAAAGTGGTCCAAAGACGCACAACCAAGGCTTATATATAAGCATGGGGATCAATGACTAGCCTGCACAAGAGCTACTGTAGCACAAATTACCAAAAAGGTTAAGGCTGGCTCGAATGGAAAGGTGTCAAAACACACAGTACATTGCAGTTTGTGGCTGCAAAGATGCATATCACCCCATGCTGACCCCCATCCACCACTGAAAATACGGTTTGAGGAACATGATAACTTGACAAGATGTTAAACTAGCCTCCAAAACACAATTTGATTGAGCATCTGTGGGATGTGCTGGATAAACTAGTCTGATCCCCATCTCACAACTTAGAGGACTTAAAGGATCTGCTGCTAAAGTCTTGGTGCCAGATACGACTGCGTACCTTCAGAGGTCCTGAGGAGTCCACACCTCAGTGGGTCAGAGCTGTTTTTTCAGCATGAGGGGGACCTACACAATATTAGGCTGTTGGTTTTAATATGATGACTGATCACTGCATGCTAAATCAGCTCATGTTAGTGACCTTATTTCATACTACTCTACTACCGTCTAAAGTATCTACTTTCATTTCTCTCTCTATTGCTGAAGACACATCATAGTCTAATCTCTACCTGTTTGTTTATGAATCACATTTTCATCAATACATTAGTTAACAGTGAATGTTTTTGTACATAGTCTTATGCAGAGATACATGTCATGAGCAAGCTCATCAGTTGCTAGTTGGATAGTTTTGCTAAGCTTTTTCACACACTTAGCTACACACAAACACCACATTATCAGGACGTCTCTGTTTGCACACTGAATTTTATAGCTGGAGATACATAATAAAAAAAATCTTCAGAAAATACAGAGGGCAGGACCTCAGTGTCATTATGGCTAGTTATTGTTGTGGTCAAGTTAGTATCATAGTTCCAGCGTGAAACTGATGATGTGTACATTAAATTTTTCATTAAACTATGGCTAACAATCCCTAAAGTGCAGAAATCTTTGCTGTTCGGCAGGTGCCATGCTGCTAACCTGAATGGGCGGTTTTATAGAGGGGGAGAGTACAAAGCCAAGCACGACAATGGAGTGGTGTGGAGCACCTGGAAGGGCCTGTGGTACTCCCTCAGACACACAAGCATGAAGGTGCGGCCTGCAGCTTTTATGGACAGTCTGGGCAGCGGAGCTGGACCACTGGCCTAGATCAGACATGCCGCCTCAATGATGTCTTAGTTCATCTTAAGGAAACTGAAAGTGACCTTTATACTACAGCATTATACCACATAAAGTACACATGCAGCAACAGCGCAGATTCGAAGAGAGTGCAGTATAACCTACATTGACTCAAGCCTGTAAATCATTGTATACTTTTCTTAATGAATGAAATGTTTAAAATGTTCAGTTGCAAGATCTTCTCTTAACCATGTGATACACTACTAACCCACACATACCCTTAGTCGTGCATGTTAAGTAAAGAAGCATTCAAAATCTACCACTTGTCTGAAACATCTTTTATGGTGTGTGTGGTTTATTAACATAACATAACTTTACAAATAAATCTAATGGGGAATCAATTTATCAATTTCAGAGCTCACAAATCTATATTTACATAGGAAGTCAAGTCATCCAGAAGTTCCACTGGGTCCTGTGGGATGATAAAGACTGGGCTGGTATAATCAGGTGCTTAAGGTCCCAAAGCCATAATGGGTCCTTGTGAGCTCTGAAATTTATCAAATTTATCAATCTGAGTATCCTTTTTATGTAATTTATGCCAGTCATAATTCTGGCAGATGGTTTAGCATGGCTGACTAAAACGTCTCCTTTTAATCCAAATAAAATACAACAAAAACAAAACATTTGCATCAATAGAACGTAGCAGCTTCCATTTATATTGTAAGAAGCGTTAGAAGTAAAGAATATTGTTACCCTCCCCTGTAAAGTTACCATTTTAGTGACAATGTGAAAACATCACTGATGACTTCTCTTCCAAAAAAGCAAGAGGTATTGCATCTGCTCCTTAAAATTATTTGTATTTTTTGAATGTATTGTTTTTCTTTAATAGAAATTGGAGCAATACGTTTAATATTCTATTTCCCCAATAATTCATTTCTGTGTTTAGCATAGCAATTACTATTCATTCATCATGATTGTATTACAAATAATACACTTGATGAGCCACAAGTGAAATGCCAATAAGCTCCACAGATGGCCCCGAGTGTGGGCTCAAGAAAAACAACACAAACCCACAAGAGAAACAGTTTATTTACATTAAACACAATACATCACACAGTTTGCTCTTCAGAGCCAACACTTTACATTTCCCAGTGTACAGACATTCACACAGTCCAAACAATTGCTCAGTTTGATCTTTTATTATGCATCCAAATGACATTTTCTGAAGAAAATGGTCCTTCAAAATTCCAGGTCCAGAAATATGATGGTAAGGAAACACCCTTATTTTATATTTATAATTATAAGTAAACTTTTTCATCCCCAAGTTAAATATTTAGCACTTATATGACCTCTTCATAATTTATAACTTATAAACCAGCCATGATAGATACTGATACTATCAGTATAGATATTGAAGCTGATACTATTCATTTCATATTGGATGTTTCATTCAGTCAGTCAGGAGAGCTCTGTGATCCAGAAATGTTGTTATTTTAGACTTTTGATCAGAGCTTCAACACAATCTGTTAGAGAACTAATATCCAACAAAAGTCTGTAAGGGCTTGCAGAAAACACAAACATGTCACTGTTGACTGACACTGTGTATTAGTAACACAAACTAAGGTTCCTGAGCACAACACGTATGAATTTGGCAAAAGATAGGCCCCGAAAAACAACAAAAAAAACCATCAGCGATGAATTTTGATGGTTAAAAATGACAACAGTTTCCATTAAACATTGCTCCTTTTCATTCCATTCTCTGTGAACTGAAGACATCAAATGAATAAGTACACACTTCATACCAAATGACTAACTATGCAAATAATGTGCATTAACCAAGTATTCAATGGTGTTCCCTTGCATTGTTCATTTTTCTTAAAAAATCTAAATAGCAGTAAACCCATTTACTGGCAAAAGACATAAGACAGTAGACTTTTGACTGTCTTGCTGTATTTACATTCTTCTGGGGTGACATAATGACATAATGGGAATAAATATAATAAATCTCCTATGTGATAGAAATCACATAACTCATCAGCAATTTTAACATAAAGTAATATATACAGACTGAAAGGCTAATTTTGCCTGTAAACTTACAGAAACCCAAACTTCAAATGCATGATGAAAAGTTCCCTTTTTCATCTATGTGTTTAACAGAAATGTCACTTCACTCATCGCCTCAAGTGAACATCAGTTGATGCCGTGCGGCACTGTGACCTTCTGCTCAGCACAATTTGTGGTTTACATATAACAAAATACAAAATTAGTGGTTATTCTATCTATGACCTAATAAAAAAATAAATAAGTGATCAATTTCAACTTCAATCAATGTACATTCTGATGATTTTTCATGACCAGGATGGAGACCTTAAAAGTTTTTGACCAAAATACATTAGACAAGGTCCAAGTTCAGACTTAATCAGGTGAGTCTGTGGTCTCTCATCACCTCCAGCCCGTCCTCTTCTCCCAGATATCCAGAGATATCCATCATGCGTTTCTCAGCCTCAGTCAGGCCATAAGAGGAGCTGCTGTAGTCTGCGGATAACGGAAGGCTTCGACACCTGCCCCTGCGCTGGTCAGAGCTGGAGAAGGTGGAACTTCTTTGCCGGTGGCTGTTGGCTGATGAGTTGGCTTCTCGAAGCTTCCTGGCCAGAATGTTCCTCTGGATTGGTGAGGGCCCTCTCTTGCTCCAGTTCTGTTCCGCCCTCTCCGCTCGGTCCATTCCAAAAGATGTTGTCTGACCTAATGGGTGGCTGTCACTAAGCGGATCTTTAGTTTGTGCTGAAGTCCCTGAATTAACCATTGGTTGTTTGGACTTTGAGAGGGAAGGTGGAGTACCTACCCATGGTCTCCTCCTTTGGTCATTGGAGCTGTCTGGTATCCTATATTTGGGTCGAGACCAGTCCTCCAACTCCGGAATGGGATGCTCCCAGGCTCTAGTCCTGCAGCTGCCCTCTGGAAGTTGGCGTGGTGCCACCTGGGTCATGCTCCGCTCCCTAAAGGGCCGTGGTGGGGGCAGCTGGTGCAGGTTGCTCTCGTTGAAGCTAGAGGTTCTCCTGAAGTTTGGATTCTTGGAGCAATCAAGTCGGCTTCGCTCCACCATGGCCACCCAGTCTGCTGTGCGCTCCTGCCGCCGCTCCCTGGCACTGAAAGCAGACTTTGGTGCGCCCAGTATTAGGTCCACCTTGGGGCTTAGCCTATCAGGGAGAGTGGCAGAGTTTTTGTGAGGCCACACAGGCTCAGGGAAAGGGGATTTGTGGAAGTAACCATTACTGGGTTCCTCTTGGCTTTCCAGCTCTTGAGGCACTGGTGTCAAACCAGCAGATGTGGAGGCTGTGGCCTCCAACATGGTGTCATCAATAGGACTCTGTGAGACATGATAGACCTGAGTGGCCTCTTTAAGTCCTTTCTTTTTCATTTCCTTGAGCTGCTGCTGGGCCAAACGATAGCCAAAAATGGGAGGAAGTATCTTCTGACCAGAAGGTGACATCCGCTCAGGGTCCTGGGCTAAGGACAACGGCAGGGAGAGACTCTGATGACGGGCCAGTACGCCCTTGTCCGATGCAGATGCGGGGTAAGTCAGGCCTTTCTGGGGTCCAGCTGCCTGCAGACTCTCAGAGAAGCTGGGCCTCTGCAGACTGTGTCCACAGATAGAGGCCTCATCTGAGTTCTTGCGGCCACCGGGAGAATGCATGGATTCGCGCCGCACTGAGCTACACTTAGGAGCACGGCACAGTTTCCTCCACACTGTGATGAGGAGGGTGACCAGGATGACAGCCAGACACAAAGAGATGCCCACCACCACTACCATATTCCCCCCCAGGGGAGAGTTAATGGCTGGAGGAGGTGGGAGAGAAGGAGGTGGCAGGTTCTCTACAGATCAAAAAAAAGGACTGATTTAGACTTCCACATGTCACAAATGTACATTTGGAGCATTTAAAGGTTTCAAGAGCAAAGTTCGCCAGTTTAATTGATTGACAAAAATACAGGAAAGCAAAGGTAGAACCTAACAGTGCATAATACTTTCATTCCTGTACACTGTTAGCAAAAAAACAAACAAACAAAAAAAAAAAAAAACAATAGCAAAACCTGTTTTGATGCTACATATAACCCTTAAAAAAACCATATACAATACGGTGCAAAAGTACTAAAATAAAATTCAAATACAGTTTAGAAGAGCAGTGAGTGTTGTTTTCATATTTATTTTACTAAATATACTAAATAAAACAAAAAAGAATAAATACAAAAAATCATACACTAAATAGAGTTTTTATGTATATCAGTGGGTTCCTTGTGGAAGCCCAGTATTACTTGTAGTTTCCATCAGAAACCTGGTTTGACTCAATCAGCCCTTCGTTAAATTAAATCAGGAGCTGCTGATGGAATTCCACAGATCCAAATAATGGCCGATACTTTTTACTGCTTTCTTATTTGCATTTGTTTTAATGTGAACTTTGCTGGCAGAAAGAAAAATCACACACTGCGAAAAATGGCTTTGAACACTCTGCATTGGTGCCAAAGAATTTTGCACAGCAGGGGACAACAGATTTACCATCATAGGGAAGAACCATTTAACCCTAAAGGTTTTTGAAAATGTTTTGTTGTGCTGTATAAAATAATATACTAACAAGGTGGTTTTGAACAATGCTCCTGGGTTGCCAAATATTTTAAGAGACCCTTAAGTGTGAGTGAGTATGAGTGATAAGGCTCACCAGCGCAGTCCTCCAGTGAGCAGTGCGACTGCTCCCTCACCAGGCCTGTGCACTGCATCCCACCACCAGAGGGCAGCAGACAGTCACGCACGCGTTCTCGGACTCCCTCGCCACACGTCACGCTGCACCCGCTCCACGTTTGCCAGGGGCCCCACGTCTCCACTAATAAATCACACACATGGCTTAAGAAAGACCGGACAGAATGTGGTTGGTATAGCATGTACACATAAAGGCTATCACAACCATATGAAAACTTTTACTGTAGTTTTTTTAAACCACATTTGGACACTAGTTACACTGTGTGGATATTTCATTATAAATGGACCAACAGAAACAGTCCAAATGTCCTGGAATTAAAACTTACTACATTCATATTAAAGTTAGGAATGTTTTCTTCATTCTTCTCAATCTCCCTTCGATTTTAGGGATGTGTGTTTTTCTTATGAGTGAAATGGTACAAGAAATGTACACTGCTGAATGACAGCATTAGGTGTTTGAGAAAATTATCTCGGCAAAAACTATGTATTTGTTCAAATAAACACTAACATAAATACAAACAAGTAGTAAACTGTGATTTTATGTGTACAAGTGTGTATGCTTTACGAAATGCTTTTTCTTAGTGAAAATAAGGTAACATAAATTCTACAGTAGATACATCTTAATATAGCATTTTTCAGATTTTTTTTGTCCACAGTATCTATACACCTGCAGAGATAATAACACAAATAACACATAGAACATGGTGCGACTTTTGCAAATGCCACTTCAAGCAAATGTGTAGTGATGTGATCAGGGCTGTCTTTTGCCTATGCTATACCTATATGCTATATA
>JBBPCX010000035.1:6099850-6115617 GCA_037974365.1 Hydrocynus forskahlii
ATTTGACTATATATATAGTCAAGTTCAACAAGTTCAATGAATTTTTTTGACAAATTTAATTTAATAATGTGGGTGGCAGTTACATCAGTGGAAGAGACGCTTTACCAAATGTAAACTGATTCTCACCAGCATTTCTTTGCACGATGATGCAGGTGTGTGCTGAAGAGGAAGACTGGCTGTAGACAAAAGCGAAATGAAAGCAGTACTTATTCCTGCCCAGGGCAAAAATGGAGCAGTTAAACTCTGTCTCGCTCTCGCCCTGGCTGAGGAAGTTAAAGGCCAGCTGAGAAGGACCTGCTTGATCCGAAGCTGCATTGACCTCCTTATACAGCAAAACTTTCCCAGTGGTGACGGTGCAGGGCGGTGAGAGCAGGCGAACGGAAACCGTGCCCTCGCAGCCATTCCTGTAGATGTTCTCCACCAGAAGCTTGTAGGAGAAGATGCGGGACAGGTAGAGTGGCCCAGAGGATTTGATGTCCTGCTGGGACTGGTGAGATTTGAGGGCCACCTGGATGAAGCCACTTTCAGTCAGCTGGGATGCGCAGTCCAGCTCAATGTGCTGAGACTTCACAACCTTGATGTCATGCCTCATGCGATTCAGCACCTTGTCAATAGCGTTCTTCCCAATCTGGTTGTGCTCCAGGTAGCTGACCTCCAAGTAGAGGGACGAGGTCTTGCTGATGGAGCAGGCATGGAAGTGATCGTTAGTGGACACAGCGATTTGAAAGGCCTCAGAGCTGTAGTTGTTGTTAGCCCTCTCAACTCCGAGGTGGAAGGTGGGCCACTGGACACGCAGTATTGGGCTCCACCACTGGCCGGGCGTCCCGTTCGATGAGCCCTGCTGCGCTGTTTGCTCTAACCTGAAGCTGAAGTTTCCGGCATATAAGAAGCACCCGCAGTCAAACTCCAGCGAGCCCTCTGATTGGTTGAACGGGACTGACTTGGTCAGCACGGTTACATTTTTATCGACGTCCACCAAAGCCATGGCCAGCTCGCTGTCTGTGATGTTGCCATCTGCATCATAAGTGACAAAAACACTTGCATTGCTCAGGGCAACGTGTACAGAGGGCCACAGATGGAGACCAGCCATTGCTTTAAAATGAAAAAGCAGGGAAAAAAAAAATATTAGGGACATGGAATGCAGTTGTAAAAAGCAGATTTTCTAATAAATGAATCCAAGAAGGAGTGGCTAATTTTATGGACTGGCCAAAAGTACAAAACTGTTTTCTCCAGCTGGCCACAGTTCCTCATTAATTCTTATTAATGTGATTTATGCAACAGATATTGAAAAGATGCAATTCTGTTCTGCAATAAATTATCAAGATAAATCAGCCACTAGAAGCCCAAAGGGCTTGAAGGAGTCAACTGTAAATGGGAACTACACCTCTCCAGCCTTTACGACCCCGTACATGATGGGATGTGGTGCCGTGCCATATTTATCTGACGCACCGCGCTTTGTGTGTACTTGACAATAGCTCTCCGCAGCTCTGAATTCACTCGAGGAGGCATTGTGATTTACAAATGCCGCTACGTGGAGGTCACTTCCTGAGAAAAAAATACATGCAAGGGAAAAGCGGGCAGGAAAAGGCCCCTCCCTTGTCTTCCTCCGAGTCCGAGCCTGCTCCAGCGAAAAGAGCTGAGAGCTGCTTATCACTGGCCTCCATGTAAACTCCAATAGCAGGTGGAGCAGAGATGTCGCCAGGAGTGAATTAATCTATCCACTGAAAAAGTGATTCATTGAAATGACTTAATTTATATGTGTACATCACTCCCACACAAATATGCTACAACAACGTGGTTTGTCTTTGCACCTATTTACGTTTGGCAATAACTGACTGTTTTGTATATTTTATCCATGCAAAATGGATGGACAATTTTTGAAGCATCTACACTCAGCACATTTTCGTTGCACGGGTACACCTGAAAGCATCGTGGTTAAACCTGGCCTTTGCAGCTTGGAAAATCCTCGTAGGCTGCCAGTGTACAGTTGACGCTCTTGTGTAGATCAGACTTACCAAATCCCATAAGGAGCAGCAGAAGCAGGAACGGGATCAGTGGGGTGAAACCCTGTGTCATTCCGATGCATGTGTCCTCTTTCTCTCTCGCTCAGCATCACCCGCTTCTGCCATTCATACCGTCCTGTGAGCAACAAACCATTGCAACAAATAAGCAACAGAGCTACAAAAGCTTTATTTCTAATGCCGCTACACTATATAACACATCAACCTGACCAGTGGTCCTGTAAAAAAAGGGACGGTAATAGCTAATAGTCTAAAAGACATTCTTCGATTATGCTTAGATTACTCTGTAGCCATAGTAGACATGGTAACATTTTTTGAACAAATAGAAAAGTCTTTGTTCGAAAATGAGTTTTTCCTTCCACATCCTCCAAGAGAGCCTGATCATTATAGTGCAGCAGTTTGAACAGTAAAGTCGTGAATGGGACAGTTCTGTTACTAATTTGCACACAAGAACATCAGCATTCCATTGTTATTTCATAGTAAGTAATGAAATCCTGACTAGCTGAAGCCTGAAGGTTAGATTCCCTGAGGCTTCCCTGGCAACTGGATTCAGATCTCCTGATTATAGAAATTAATTTATAAAATGAATACAATAAAAAAAACAACAATAATACATTAAAAAAATACTCAAACAGTACCTCCCTCTTGCTTTTTCTGAACACTTCGAGCTTCAGGAAGGCATCGTTGCCCAAACCAGTGACTCCAACTTTCCAGCGTGCGCTCTCTCAGCTTTGCGTCTCTCCAAAAACGCAAATCTGGATCTAAATCCACCAAAACGCCTACTTCAGACAAACCTCCGCTCACGGGCTCTTTAATGCGACACACAGTCCACCATGGTCCGTGGCTCAGAAGCTGATTTACTCACAGCATGGGAGCGTGGAATCAGATGGAGACGCGCTCCGATGGAGCTCATCTCTCGCTCCGTGAACGCGCACAGCCCACGCGCACGCGCACAAGTCGAGAACTGCGCGAGCTAGACCTCACATTCACGAGCGCCCTCTCCAGACCATTATAATATCATCCTGGTTAGGATGTGGTCTACAATAGTGTGGTTTGGTGTTCATTTAAAAAAAAAATCCATTTAGCTGTCCTGTACTATAGGCTACATTTCCAGCAAGAACTTAGTGAGAACATCAGACATCCCAGGAATTTCTTTCTGTCAAAATGAAGGGTGAATAGTGCTGTGGTCTCTGCTTCTTCCCCAAATAAGTGGTCTACAGTAACGGGGTGTGTTTCGGGATAAAGCTGACATTCTACACTATATGGATAAAAGTACTGGGATAATCAAACTAACAGGGACTTTAATGAAATTGCATTTAAAGACATACTTTAATATGGAGTTGGTCCCCTTTGCAGCTATAACGACTTCCACTCTTCTCGGAAGGCTTTCCACAAAATTTTGGAGTTTCTGTGAGAATTTTCACCCATTCATTGGCCTCATTGGAAAGGAAGGCCTGGCTCACAATCTCCGTTCCAGTTCATCCCAAAGGTGCTGAATGGGGTTGAGGTCAGGGCTCTGTGCGGGCCAGTCAAGTTCTTCCACACCAAACTCCTTCAATCATGTCTTTATGGAGCTTGCTTTGTGCACTGGGGTACAGCCAGGCTGGAATAGAAAAGGTTCTTCCCCAAACTGTATCCACAAAGTTGGAAGCATGGTGCTGTCCAAAATGCTGAAGCCTCAAGGTTGGCCTACACTGGAAGTAAGGGGAGCAGCACAAACCCTGAAAAACGGGTGTGTCCCAATACTTGTGTCCATATAGTGTAGCTTCTATTGTAATGTACTGTACTGTAATGTCTTCAATGTAGTTCCATCAATTTAGTTTCATAGTAATCTCATAGTAATTACAGTAAAAATCCTTCTCACATTTCTTAGTAAAAACCTTCTTTAGAAATTATTTTTATGAAGGTTATGCTGTAATTTGTATAGTCAAATGATAAATCTAAATAACAAGACCAGGATGACATAAAATCAGCTGCTTTGTTTTTTTAATTACAGGTTGAATCTCGGTGGAGAAAACAGCTCAGACACTGGGAGGTGTGTCAGTTTATTCACGTAACAGAAGACATCAAACCTGTGCTGCCCTGTGCTGTCAAAGTGCAGTAAAAGTTGGATGTAGCGGAACACAGTTTTGTAAATTAGTACCTGTAAAGATTCCAGGATGCTTTCATACTGAAGGCCAAAATGACATAAAGGAACACTTCACTTTTCAGCCTAATCTCCATCTACAGTCGCTTCAGCACTTGCTAACTGGCTTCAAGCAAGTCAGAATGTTTTCTGTTATTTTACAAGTACAGGAAAAAGGGTCGAATTAACAATCTGTGATAACTGAGTGAGTGCTGCAGATCAGGAAGAGGGCTCCTATTACCAGAGCAGAAATCTCTTGGTCCACCTCACTCTGGGCTTCATTAGCAAGGCTCTCAGTCACATCCCTGCTGTTCAGGGCTCGGCTTACAGCCACACTATTTAGGACAGCCTGCCGTACTTCGTTCAGTGACCGCCTTTACATTTTACATACGGATCTACTGAGACCAAGACACTAAGAACAGCACAATGTCTTTGCTGCTTTACTCCATATATGGTGTACAGTGATCTAAATCAACAAGCATCTAAGCCAACATTCATCAGTAATTCCACTCATTGGTATTACACAGTAGAGTCGTTCTGAGGGTCAGTCCCACGAGTCCAATCAACAATAGTCCCATGAAGAGTATTCTGTTGTGCACAGGGTCTATGAAAGAGTCCAGTAGAAATGGAAGATAAAGCATCAGATTCGGTACTTTAGAACAGGTTGGGATAAAAGCGGAGGCCTTCCACGGAGTCGTCTCTGCATAGATGCCCCATTTTCTCAGCCAGCAGCAGTCTGCAAGGAAGGATGCCGAAGAGGCAGGAAGGAAGACATTGAGAGTGACTTAGCTGTTTTGGGTTTTGACAAAAAGGGGCTTTCAGACAATGGTGTACAAATGTCCAAATAGGGCGAGGCAGTATTCATGAAATGCAATATTACAATATTTTCTGTAAACATTGTATCACAGCATTTGATTAAATTAAAGTTTGCATTAAATAAAAGTTAACAAACCCATGATTCCTGGTACTCTGCACTTAAGGAAAGACGGTTTTGATAAGAATTTGATAAGCTTGTTTTGTCCTGATTTCTTCTCATGAAATAACATCGAAGTATTTCTTTGCTTCCAAACACAGCACTTTAAAATGAGGATTATACAGGTAATAATTGTGCCATGTACTGCTGGGCCAAAAAGCATTTCTAGGCCTTCAAAGACAACATTCTCGTTTTTTAATTTCTTTTAAATAATTTTGAAATAAGGAGACATATGAGTCTGGGTTTTAGATGACCTCAATAGCAGTGATCAAAAATGTTTCATCTCCTTAAATCTTAGTATAGTGTTATATTTTCAGCATCAGTTTAGCTGCTTTACCAAATGAAGAGCTGTGTTTCTGTTTCATTGCTTCAGTGCTCCAGGTTTATTTATATAAGCTCACCTAGCATAAGTCCTTTTTTTGGGTGTGCTTTTTTGTGCCTTTTACTAGGTGAGCTTATATAAACAAAGGTTGCTTATTAGCTCTCAACTTGATTATCTCTTAGAAAAACCTTCACCTGGTACATTGTGAGGAGGCTCTTTACACTCGCAAAAGATTCATAAAAAATGTTCTTTAGGGAATCCAAAGCTGCTCTTCAATGGCACCTTTACTTTCAAGAGTGCACATTATGTATTTTTACTGCTGTGCATGTGTTATCTAATAAAACAGAACACTACGGTCATAATCGATTGATCTATCAATAACTAAAACTTAATACTGTTGTGAATGCCAGTACTGATAAATCCATATAGACAATATACCTTTCCTTTGCAAGGAGAACAGACAGTCCTAAAAGTTTCGCGAACTCCTCTGCTGTTAAGGAACCTTTCTCAGACACCTGTGAAACAGGAAAAGAGGAAATCACCATTAAACACCAATGGGATACGCACCACAACTAACATGTGTTTTTACACACCGACCAGCCCAGATGTGCCTGTATGAAGATTCTGAATTCAATTTGAATACCTCCTTCACACTTTTGTCCCATTAAGAGACTGCACAAAATAAACGTAGCTGTTTCAGGAACTGAATTGGTGACTCCCCAAAGGCTACAGCAGTTTCTTTCAAAGAGCACTGAGTGAACATTCCACCCTTCAACCACATTTGCCTCGGACCCTTCAGACATGGAACATTCTGATCTGACACGCCTCTGGTTCTTTGACCTAAAACACAATTCTTCCAGCCATTCTCGCACATCTGTTGGTGGCGTCTCCTGTCCAACAGGCTGATCAGTGATAAAGAGGTTTGCTGAGGCAGCCCCCTCACCAACTCTGGCCAAACTGAACTCGGCTGTGTGAAGCAGTTGAGGGAATGAGGCAGAAACGTTTCGGAGTAGGACTGTTCCAAGTTCCGCTCCACCAAACCTCTAATTAAACATGATAGAGTTAGTGGTCACTTAAGTGATTTAGCAGGAGTTTTACTATAGAGGCTTGACACTCACATTATCAAGGGCGGACGCAGTCATCTCCTCTTCATTGTGAGACTGCAGCTGAACCACCATCACCCCACTGTCAAACACTCGCAACCTGAGAGAAAAAGAAAAACAGTGTTGTACCGATTTCCACTGGAAACTACAATTACAGCCACAGCGAAAAATGCAGGCCTGAAACAGTATCTAGCAAATACACAGAGTCTCCAGCTAAGAGTTACTTAAGTGGGGTTGGTGGTATTGTTGGGATCGGGATGGCAAATGGATGTTTTCTTTAGAACGATGGAAAGCGAAGAGAGCAGACATGGGCTCTTGAAAACAGGAAATCAGGCAGGAAGTGGCTGACTGATTCCTTCTTTGGCTTGCCCCCTCCCCAAATACGGGCTCGATCATTTTCTCCCGTATGCCAACATTCATATGATTTTGTGAAGACACACATATTCGTACCTCAGAGGGAGTTTCAGAGATTCAAACATCTTGCAGGCATTCACCAAGTCCTCTGGAGAGAGAAGCTAGAAAAAATAAAGAGTGAAAAGGGTCACAATTCACAGCACAAGTTATGCCCCCCCCCACCCCTCCCCTGCTTTTAACTTATCAGTCAATAACAGCTTTTACATGGTTTGATTTTAGCCTGATTTTATACTTATAATCCAGCCAGAGAAACTGCTGGGATCTTGAAACACTGGGGGCTTAGCCTGCACGTCACTTTTGACACTAGTATTTTGTGGACCCTGGGTGGGTGGAGATACAGAAGAATAGAAAAGATTTTGTTCACGGGAGGGTAGAGACATAATATTTTTGCATTAGTTAGTGAGCACCATTACTATCGGAATGACACAAAAATAGATCCTGGTCTAATTTGATATCCAGGGCTTTTTATAAAACATTTGGGTCTGTAGCCTGATGTACATGTAAACATGATTTGATTGTCAGTCTAAGGTTTCTGTCAACCTACGATCAGCCAGATTAAAACATAGATTAAACTGACCAGACTATTCAAAATAGATTTGAACATATGAACGCATTCCACTGGCTCGAACATGCTTCTGCCATATTTCTTTTTTTTTTTTTTTGAGGTAACACGAAAGATCCATCTATATACGATAAAAAAAAACAATACATGCCATTTAAAGTCACTGAAACAAAAAAAGTTACATAAGTCTTAAATCCTCCATTTTACCCCTCTATCATCTGCTAAGCCAACAACAGCACACTGAGAAGCAAGTCCAAAACCATGCAGTTTTTTCTTAAAATCTGCTCATGAGACAATGTGTGTTTAGATGCAAATCAGTCCAGCAGTCTTACAAAAACAAAAATGACCACAATATCACAGCTTTTTACACCAAAAACATGAGCCACAAAAGGTGAAAGAGCTCAGACTGTGGCAGAGAAGAAGAGGCATTCTTCATGTCAAACATTATTTATAAAATAGTTATGATCAAAGATGACATGAAAGCTGTGCTTGTAAACCGGACCATGAATGGACGAGCCTTGTATACAGCCCCTGTACTTGTCTGTGTAAGGTCCATATATACATTATAAATATATACACACCCCAACCAAGATGTTTACAAGAGATGTATAAAAGACTAGTCCATTTACATACACACAAACAAATTGATTGTGGGATACCACAAATACAGTCCTGTATGCTCTCTTCCTATATTTCTCTCAAAAAAAACAAAAAAACAAAACCTTTTTTATGCTTGCAATTGCCAAAAAAAGGTTTCAAAAATGCCAAAATACACAACAATACCATAATATGAACTGGCAAGAGGTGTGCTTTGGAAAGTTGAAGGCAGATGGCCGTACTGTAAATCCGTCTGAGCAGGAGGTCAGGCTAAGCACTGATCAGTCTGTGACAGCAATCACTGATACCGCTTAAAGCTACGCTCAGTAGAAATGTAGTAAATTATCTTTTTTGGGGTTGTTCAGCTTGCTTTGATCTGTCGTTTCACAGGGTTACTCAAATAAAGGGGCTAACTTTGATATGCAGTCTTGAGTTAATTTGGAGATATTATTAACGTTACTGAAAGAAAGGGCTGAATCTGATCTAAAATATACTGGAATACTGACAGAGAAGGTGTATAGTGTGTCGGTACACGGCTTGAGTTTACCTCCATCCCTCGTGCTCGGTTCACCAGACAGTAGACTTCTGTGAGGGCCATCATACCTCCCCGCTCCTGTGAAGAGTATCAGCACAGACATGAGCCGCGGAAAGGGAGAGAGAACTCAATGACCCACACAGTCATTGGTTTGTCTTAACAAATACAACTAAAAGAGCAAGCAGTTCTGGTTAAAGGTCCTTTAGAAACTGATAGAAAAGGTGCTAAAGTTCTCAATCGCAAAAGTAGTTCAGGCTTCCGATCCTGATAGAAACAACAAAGCATCTCAGTCTATCCCAACTAATGCCAAACAATTAAACTCAACACATGTTGTTATAATGCACGACTGCTGTTGTGATGAGTTATTTGTTACATTAAATGTCAAATTAAACAACCGTTTTTGGGCTCCTTACTTTTTTCCATAAAAGAGTATGATGTACTGTATACACACTAAGGAAGTTGTATTATTTGTCCAGTCCATACAGTCCACATAAGGAAGCAAAGTCATAATACCTGTCTGTTCTGAATTTGGCACGTCATGAAAGCCAACACATTTGCATATGCCTGCCTATTCTACCTTCAGCAGTTTTGCTCGGCCCATAACAGAGGACCGTTTCAGCCTGGACTGCTTTCTGAATAAGGCACAATACAGTCAATAAGAACAGAACTCATTTACATTAAAGTGACAGTAACAAACACAGTCTGTTTATCTACAGCGACGAAGAGATGATGGAGAAAGCTCATGTAAACATGATTTATAACTTATCTTCGTACATAAAACCAAATGAACATAAGTAAACCTCCGGGGTGGGGGGGTGGTGATTATAAATGTAAGATATGGGCCCTTTAAGGAATTGACCCTGTTCACAGATAAGTTAGATAAATAAATAAAAGATAAAAACTGTCTATACAAAATAGCTCAGCTCAAATGGGTCAGATGTTTATTCACTATAATAAATACACACACACACACATATACACACATACACACACACACACACTCATACATACATTCATACATACACAAACACTTACCTCCAGTGGTGCCTGCAGCATGTCTCCCAGCTGTCTAGCGAGCTGCATGTGGTAATGTGTGCCAGAGCCGTGCGTTTCCCTGGTTACGGGGTTGGCGATGCCCATACTCAGTAAATAGGACTTGAAGCGGATAGTCTGCAAGAGGCAGCATGGGAGAAACTTAATTGGCCCTCAGAAACAAGCTGTATTACATCAGAAAGAAGAAAATTTGCATGTTCCGTTGAAACCGTGTGGAAGAAACATTAGAGGTATTTTCAAGTCAGTTCACTGGACCTAAGACATGCTATAATTCCTTATGACTGGAGTCAACTGAGCAAATTCTAAAATATCATGACTGCTGAAGACTTTTTTTTTCCCCAATGTCTCTGACCTTCATCAAAAACTGTCAAAAGATAAAAGCTTCCTTCAACCAGA
This sequence comes from Hydrocynus forskahlii, assembly GCA_037974365.1. Taxonomy (NCBI): domain Eukaryota; kingdom Metazoa; phylum Chordata; class Actinopteri; order Characiformes; family Alestidae; genus Hydrocynus; species Hydrocynus forskahlii. The sequence continues at coordinate 6,109,952 of JBBPCX010000035.1, forward strand.
AGCACTGAGAGTGTAAATGTAAGCTGTCTAAGGGTCCAAGGGTGTAACTTGCTATTTTCTGTTCTTTTCACCAACCATGTCTTGGTGCTTAAATGTCAATGTGTGCGCCTGACAGTACCCAGCTCAGAAGAAAACGCTGCATGGATTACTTTGCCAGGCAATGGGCTTAGAAGCACCCCACAGAGCGAGAGGCCTTAACCAAGTTAAGCCAATGGAAATATTTAGCATCCCTCACATTATCCATTTAATCGCTGCTTCTAAATAAATAAACAAACAAATAAATAAATAAATAACATGAGCCGTTTTCATAATTTATATAAAGCCTATAAGCCCTAGGAGCATTAAGGCAGTAATAGTTTGAGCCAAAGGTTCACAAACCAAGAAATCAAATGAAGCCACAAGAAAAATCTTATCTACATGAGATGTCTACATTTATAGCGTATTTACTTACACATATGGATAGAGCTACATACATCAAGGAAGACAGATTCTTCTGTAACAGAACTTCTGTACACAATAAACAAACCACTAATAGCTACCTGTGATGCCGCAAGGCCAGCTGTGACATCTGTTGTAAGGTCTGCCATAACCTTAGTTAAGCTGGCACTAGGCCTTCTGGAAGAACCACTAGGTTAATCCCACAAACCTTGAATCAACAATGATCTCATACAACCTGCACACCTACAGAAAACCGACCCTGGAAAACCTCTCAGCCTTTCTGGAAACCTTCCTCTTCTGATAAATATGAACACTGATGGTTAGATACACTTGCCTGTGCTGCTGAACTGGCTGAGGCCTCTCAAACACATTGAAATGATTTTTTAACTTTCTTATTTTGTTAAGATAAAACCGCTAATACTGTGGGCATATTTTGCAAAACTCATGTTCTCCAAGCTGTCCTCTCTGGTCTGAAGAGCAAGTAATAACAGCCAGCGATGCAGCACCCAGAGAGCAGTGTGTGGGGACGGTACCTAAGAGGAACCTTAATGGTGCCACTGGCAGTCTTGTGATTTGAACCCACAACCTTCTGATCAGAGAGGCAACTTCTAAAGCACCAGGCCACCAGCTGCCCCATATTAAGTTATTAAAAACTGATAGAAATATAGTTATTTACTTAATATCATGCTCAATTTTAACAGACAGCATGTATAGTTTAGACATGAAGAAAGATAACCAGCCAGCGGCTAAGCTTTTGCATGCCTGCCACCTTACTCTACACTGAGATACCACTGAGATACCACCAGGCTTGCATAAACACCTGCCAAGAGGAGACACTTCATGTGTCTGTCTCACCTCGTCCTCTGTGATGTCGCCTTGTTTGTCTTTGATTTTGCTGGCGATGGATTTGGACAGTTCAACCATCTCTTTGGCCTGAGGGAGAAAGGACAAAGGCGGGTTATGATAATTTCACACTGTGGCAGCAGAAGTGGGCAGTATGGACTCAGATGACAGGGTGCTGACCTTCTCCATAAGCTTGCTGAGATCTTCAAAGGCCTGGAGGGGGCAAAAAAAGGGGAGGAGAAGAGGATTAGAGCAGTGTATCAGCCAAAAACAGTAAAAACTAATGCTAATCTAATCTAACCCACCTGTATTTTGCCACCTGTTTTTACTACACAATAAACAAATTTTAGCATCTTAATTGAAGACATTTCCCTTTACCGAACCGTCTGTTTAATATTAATAACTATCTCCACCCATACAAAATCTTATGGGGTTTAACACTAGAACCAAAAATCTCCGACAAGTGGATTACACTTCTGTACGAAAGGATTAAGCGCATCATGAAAACTCAAATTTTTCCCTGTTTCGATTCAGTATATTTTTGTAATACATTGAATATACAAATGAGACTGGTGGCTGGAGTGTAAACACAGCAATTTGCAATTTAGACAATGAAAATTAACAGCCTTTTTAGTTAAAATATTTGAAAAAAGCCCCATAATTGTATTTTGGACAAAATATTGTAACACCCTATATGATTATTATCATAATCAAACTTTTTCCAATTTCATTGCAGTTAAATTGTCAGATCCCTTCAGAATCCTGGATTCCACACATGGGGGCAGATATTTTTAGTAATTTCTGTTTTTTGTTATTCTAGAGCTGAGCAGTAAATCAGTGTATAGTGGGTGTCTAGGTAGTATTGTACTCCTGCCAGCACCCCCTTATCTCTACTTTTAGGCAGGACAGGAAGCCTTTCAAGCCACACTCCATGAGGTCATACAGCCACACAAACAGGGATGTGCTCACTTCCATCATCAAAAACCCATGGACAGGAACACCTACAGGCCATCCAGAGAAACCAGAGGGTTGCCATAGACCTCTTGCAATGGTGCACCCTGACCATATCATTAGTCCTGTCTGTCTTCATCTATAAAACATTTATCATGAACAGTTAGCCAGATTCCGTCCTCTCTCTCTTTCTCGCTCTCTCTAACCTCTGAAATGTTTTTATCAGTCTCCTTCCGCTTCTCCTCCAGCTTCCGCTCAATGCCAACAATCCCTACTGCGCGTGTCCTTCCTGCCTGCAAAAGCACAAAAGACGGGAAAAGAAAACAATGAGTCGCTCTTTCTCTCACAGACAAACACACACAAAGACATGCAAAAAAGAAAAAGCACAGAAAGTGTAAGGTTAACAATACGTTCTACAGTGTCACTGCTATAAAACTTCACAATGCAGCGATTAGCCACAGGCAACAGTTATTTCACAACTTCAGCAGAATAATGTTTAAAGTACAAGGCATCATGCACATTTAACCATATGGTTTAGCTGACAACCGTTTAACCATAATAAAACAGTGCCACCTTGAGGCACCATTACACATTGCACCACTGACTTTCTGACTTTGTACACTATGTGGACAAAAGTATTGGGACCTCTGACCATTACACCAATAGGGACCTCAATGACATTGCATTAATTACTGAGTTTTTATACAGAGTTGGAGTTTCTGTGGGACTTTGTGTCCACTCATTTATTCTGTAGAACATTTATGAAGTCAGGCATTGATGTTGGATAAGAAGACCTGGCTCAAAATCTTTGTTCCATTTCATCCCAAAGGTGTTGGATGGGGTTGATGTCAGGGCTCTGTGTGGGCCAGTCTTCCACACCAAACTCATCCAACCATGTCTTCATGGAGCTTGCTTTGTGCACTGGGATACAGTCATGCTGGAACAGAAAAGGTTCTTCCCCAAACTGTGTCCACAAAGTTTGAAGCGTGGCACTGCCCAAAATGTATTGGTCTGCTGTGGCATTAAGATTACCCTTCACTGGAAGTAAGGGGCCTAGCCCAAACCCTGAAAAACAGGTGTGTCCCAATACTTTTGTCCATATTGTGTACATGGATTAGGGGATCTCTCGTATTTCAGACAAATGTTAGTTTATCGCTAGACTGAGGTTCCAGCCTGACCTTTGATCCAGCTGTTGTGCTAATGGGCTGTGACACTGGTGTGTTCTCCCACCTCTTCTGCGTCATCTCCTCTGTCAGACGTCTGTAAAACTGCACAACAATGTTAATGTACATTTAACATTACTAAAAATGATTTTATGGTTGCTTCAGACCTGAACAAGAAAAAACAGCAGCAGTAGGAAAGAACAGAGAAAAAATAAACATGAAAAAACAGCAGTAAACACTGTAGGATGAGAGTGAAGCCTTTGCTCTTTGTGATCAAATTCAAACCAAGCACAAAATACACAAACACTGATGTCCTTTTCACTGTTTTAAAGTGGGTAAATATCATAAATCACTGCCCTTGGGAGATGGTATATTTCACAAAACTATGTATACGTGTCCTCAAACTTCAAAAAATCTTCACAAAATCATAAGATCTTTAAAAATCACTGCAGTCACATACCTCAATTTGTCCATGTTCCTTAAAGGACAGTTTAATATAGGAAAACTTGCTGTGCTGGTAGGGTCCAGGCTCTTTGTTGGCAGGTGCTGGATGCAGGTGAATAACAATCTTGGCACTAAAAGATAAACAGACAGCCTCATTTCAGCTAATGTCTGTAGGTACATTATACCTATATAGAGTGTAAAATATTTACCTCTTCCCAATGCCTGCTGCTTGCTCTTCAAAAAATATTATCTGAGAGAGTGGTATACAAATGCAGCACTCCTACAGGGTGAACCAAATGCAGTGTAAAAAGCCATGCAGTTTATTTTACAGAGCCCTCAAAAACACTTTAGAACAAGACTACCTTAAAAATGGTTTAAAAGACTATTCATAATTAGGTTGTTAATTCGGTTGTAGACAGTTTATAAATCATTATGCACAGTTTTAAGCAAGTTGTCATACACTGTTGTATGTATGCCAACTATTTGGCAAGATCTGAGATTCTATTAGTGTTTTAATGGTAACATTCTGCCTGAGAAAGGGACAAGATAAGCTAAACAACTAGCAAGATCTGAGATTTTGCAAAATAATGACAGCTGTTATAATTTGTTTTCTTGTAGTCCTCTGGTAAAGTGGTATCCAACATTTTATTAAAAACACAAGATCAGTTCCACAGAGGAAAGGAAAGCTGAGGTAATCTTACATGATTCTTTTGGTCCCTCCAAAGTAAGCGATGCGTACTCAGGAGGACGACTCCCACATCAAGCTTGGCCTGCCAATCAAACAAGTCCCAGCACTCTTAGACCAGTTTTCTAGATATGTACTGTCTTGATCTAAATTCCAACAGTGATTGAAAATTAAAATATCTTTCATCCTAAGCTTAAACTTAACCTGAGTCTGGGAATCCAAAATTATTCACCTATGGAATAGCAAGAATTTGTGCTGTGTGAATTTGTGCTCATTCAGTCTGTAGAACATTTAAGTCAGGCACTGATGTTGGACAAGTTCATCCCAAAGGTGTTGGATGAGGTTGAGGTCAGGACTCTGTGCGGGACAGTCAAGTTCATCCACACCGAACTCATCCAAACATGTCATTATGGACCTTGCTTTGTGGTTTGGTATGCTGAAGCATTGAGATTTGCCTTCACTGGAAATAAGGGGCCTAACCCAAAGCCTGGAAAAAGGTGTGTCCCAATACTTTTGTCCACAGAGTGAACATAATATGGGATATCAACATTAACACAGTAATATTTTGTAAACAAACTGGACAAAGTTGTATGCCCCGTTTGTTTACTATAGAACAACAGTATAATTAATTTTAATACTAGAATTACTTAACATCAGACCCAGTAAATTGATGCTAACATTAATCAACTCATTAATACAGCAGATTTCAATGAAACTCAACAAAGTTACCTTTTCATCTCCGTCATACAGCCTGACACCCCTCTGCTGGATCACTAGGGTTTCGTTCATTTCAAGAAGCCCGTTTGTCCAGGTGAAGCGATCCATTTCGACTTTATACACAGTTTTTTAAAACGGTAAATCAGAATTAAACCATTGTTTGTGAACGTTTTGTACGTGACACTTCCCAGACAATGTTTATTTCCGCTATGGTACCCGACACGTTGCCTGTCTAAATTAGAGACAGACCCGTTCAGGGATTTGATCTTTTATCTTATTCTAGCTTTCTTCATCATGTAACGATTCTGATTTGAAGTCATTTTTTTAAATCACGCTTCACGCTGAATATACTTTAATAACCTGTTTTTTGCACAGAAAGCATAACAAACAGCAAATAATTTGCAAAGTAACGATAAAATATTTGG
>JBBPCX010000035.1:6121881-6136669 GCA_037974365.1 Hydrocynus forskahlii
AAATTCCACTAATGAACTCTTGACGAAGAACACCTGTTAATTAAATACCATTCCAGGTCAATTCCTCATGAATCTGACTGAAAAAATGAGTGTGCAAAGCTGTCATCAGAGCAATAGGTGTATTAATCTACAGTGCAGCCAATAATAAAAACAAAGGAAATTGTTGAATGAGAAGGTGTGTCCAAACTTTTGACTGGTAGTGTATAACAGTGAACACATCACCTGCAGTTATATTGTTGCTGTGTACATTATTAATGGATGACACGACCAAATCGAACTGCTGGTGAAATTTGTGTGATGAATTAAATCACGTCTTCGTCACATGGTCAGGCTCTCACCCTGCTCAGAGCTGGGCACCAGTTTGGACAGCATGGAGCGCAACACAGGAGCGGGCATGATGGACAGGAGCAGAGGCAGGCGCACTGCAAGGCCACAGAACACGCCATTACTCACCATTTCTGTTTTTTTCACCTTTATTAATTATTTACACTGTTTTTCTGTCAATCTATTTAGCTCTTTCTGCTATAAATGCTTTATTTTCTACATGTTTTATACTGCTGTCCTTAATTGTTCTGATTCATTATTTCTGCATTTAAGCAGTAACTTTGCACATTTCTTTCTTTATTCCTTCACAGCATTGTTGCCGGGACCCTGCATCTAAGAATTTTCCTAATTTTTATACTTTTTAGTGTTATGACAATGAATGTAATGTTATCTAATCTGATTCCATCCCTCCATCTGGACGTCCATTCATGTGTCCAGCCATGCATCCATCCATCCATTCATCCTAATGTTCTCTTACTTACCCAGGAACATGAGTGGTGTGGTGTTGGCGAATGCAGCCATACAGAGGCCAACAGTAACAGACAGCAGACCCAGCAGAGCAATGTGACCGTCAGGTAGGCATCGTGAGAGCAGGGCCACGCCAGCAAAACTGCTCAAGTAGATCAGAGTGGAAAGAGCAGATCCATAGCCGACGAGCAACTCATTCCAGCACAGCGGTGTGTTCAGCTCGTACAGGATAAAGATGGACAGCCCACCCAGGTAAGACACCTGAAGACATAGCCTTAAAGAGCTTGTTTCTGTAATGTCATTTGTTTACTTTAATGTCAAATTTCATTTTGCTGCATATTGATTTATTCACCTTGGATTTGATCTAAATAGCCATTTTATTGGTTAACCCCTTAAACTGTAGCCTTTTATTAAGTTATTGATTTTAAGGCTTATTATCGAGTAATTTCTGTTAACGAATTAGTAACTACTATAAAAATATAAGGTATGTAGTTATGAGAGTGAATAACTAAAATGTGGACCTGCTGATGGGTCCTTTGAATTTAAGGGGTTAACTACTTGAATTTTTGAAACTCTTAAAACATGGAATATGACAAAGACATTAGGGCTGTTATTTCTATTTAAGTGCCAAACAATGGTTTGGCCGTTAAATATAAAACATTTTCTCCTTAACCCACAGCAGTCAATCAGCCAAATTCAAAGTCTGTCAAAGCCAGTCAGACAAAGTTTGCTTCCTTAGCTTTGCACTGGAGCCACGGTGAATGAAAGGTAGTTGGCCTCCCACTAGCCGCTACATGTGGTCATATATTTGCCACTGTGTCAAATAATCCCAAAAGAGCACTGTCTGTACTGTATGATGCAATAATATCTATTAACAAAATCAACCAGATGAATTTAAAAGCTAAAAACAGTAGCAGCAGCCAGCTTGAAGGCTGAATTTTGAACTTTGCCTGTGTTTTTTCCAGGGCAGAACTAAAGAACAAGCTTGGACTCCAGGGAGGCCTATTCTACAACTACAATTGGAACAAGAGCTATTTTACTTTTGGCCTAACCCCTCCTTTCATGGCTGGGTTTTAATCACCTTGTAGAAGATGAAGGCACCTAAGAGGAGCAGCAGCACTGTGTTCCTTCTCCTTGTAGAGGCTGCAAACAGCAGGTAGACGCCACGTAGATGGCGAGCCACCGACTGAGTCTGGGAAAGATGAAGTGGCTCAGTGACTAGATCAGGGCTGGAAGGGCTAAGGGGCAGATTTTCCCCTCCAGGCTCCCCCAGGACCCCTAGCACATACAGCAGGTTGAGAAGATGAAGGATGGATGCAGAGAGGAAGGGCCAGCTGAAGCCTGCAGCTCTGATGAAAAAGCCGGTGCAGAGGGCGCCTAAGCCAGACAGGACCCCCAGCACTGCATCGAGACGGGCCATCTGGACAGTCTTTTGTCCGGCCGGCTGATCTCTGCAGCGGTCAGCCACATAGGAGAAACAGCCTCCTATTAGTGTGTTGGGACCACCAAGCACGCCAGCCAGGAAGGCAGCAGCCAACAGGTAGCTCAAGCTGAGCGAGAACCAGCTCACTATGAAGTAACTGGAAGTGAAGAGAAAATCACCCACGAGGGGGGGTGCCATGGCTACCTTCCGCCCCCTGTAATCGCTGTAAGACACCAGCAGCAGTGACGAGAACAGGCTGGGGAGGAGGAAAAACAGCTCGCTCCGTAGGAGAAAGCGTGACGTCTCTGTCTGCACGGCCTGTAGCACAAACAAGTACACTGAATGAAATGGTGAAAATAGGGTCGTATCAAATGACTGATCATTAGCTCAGGTATCTTATTTGCTCAGGTGTGTGTAACGACCCAGCAGAACCAGTTCTAAACATATTAGGTCTGCTTGCACTGGTAGCTGTGTACTGTTGTGGTTGAAACCCTGAGTATATTCATAATAAGTTCCTTAACCGTTAATGTTAACCATTAATGGTTCTTGATCGTATAGCTAAAAACAAGATGAAGCAATTTGTAATCCGAATGTAATTTAATTGCCTTGCTTTCTATAGGGCAGCTGGGGTGGATTTCTCCTTCAGAAATAGCAACGATATAGTAATAATAAGCCATAACTTCTCCGTTAAACTAATGGAAACACGATGGCTTTGCATGGTGGGTGTGACCTGCTGAATGCTGAGGTTGCTGTCGTTGTTGGAGCAGTGGGATTGGTTCAGGCTGGATGGGAAAGGAGAGCCACTCAGCTGCTGCCACAGCCTCCTGTAAACATACTGCTGTAGCAGCGGGTAGGTCATGAACATGGCGAAGGCATGCAGGCCAACGACGGGCTCAATCACGCTCACACACCCCATCTCACCTCACCTACTGATCTGGTGTGGGAATGAAGAGCTATGCAAAAAACAGAGGAATGAGAAGACAATTACAATACACACACACACACACACACACACACACACCCAGCATATTGGTAATTATGTCTGGCTTCAGTTACTCCCTGCTTAACTATCAGGGCTTTGTTTCTAGCTCAGCATCTTTTGAACTGCATGCATATCATCACACACTTGCCTTACAATTTCAGATAGTCTTGCGTATGTAGTTTCTGACACTACATACTCAGCAAAAATGATTTCATTCAAGATGGAAAGACAATAGTGATTTGGTGCCATATAGAAGCAGTTTTATAAAGGTTCTTTAAAACTCATTTACAACAGGTTTTCATCATAGAGAAGAACCATTTAACCAGCTACGGAACAATTTAGGCATTCAAATGGTTCTTCGAGTGTTCATGTTTTTTTGGGGAACTATTGCTTAACCCCTAAGAAACCATTTTTTGGGTGTAAGACATGTATAGACAAAACTTAGAGCTGGCTGCTTAGCTTTGAAATTTACTCTTGTCCATTTTTATCGATAACAGCACGTCATGCGATGTCAGAAATCGCTTACGCAAGCTTATCAGAACTCATTTTCTGAGGGTTTGAGGCAAGTGTGTGATAATTTAGTCATGCTTCTTGATGTGTAATCTTCTTTTACTTCAGTTGCTAGATTAGTCTTGTAGTTCCAGTACAAAGTTAAAGAAGTAAACTTTTAACACTAAATACATTGTCTGGTTGACTACAAAATGTATGTAAAAGTATATTTTTTTCAGTTTATGGTGCAATCCATAAACAATACTACAGCATTTACTTTAAATAATTTGACCCCATTGCAAGGAACATCAGACTAACATAGAACAAGAGTAATTTAATAATGATTGTTTACAAATAATTCAATAAGAATTGTAAAAATATTACCTTTATTTAAAGACATAATAATTATACTGTGTACATAATAATGATGTAATGATGATACAAATAATGAAACTACTACTACTAATACTAATACTAATAATAACAACAATTTTATCCATTAAATGATGAAAACATTCTGGTCATGTGATTCTTACCTGGGGTCTCTATGACAGCACAGTCTTCCTGTCTGCACTAATCAGTTTTCTCTCTGCAGTAGCCACTCTTTTGTTTTACATTGCTCAAAGATGATCAAAACTCAAAGATGAGATCAGTAAATATATTGGATTTCCCAAATTTCCAGTCAGGTGATTCCAGTCAGGTAAAGCAGGTAAAGCGAACATGTGGTCCTCTCCAAGGCTCTGTGATGCCTTGTTTGTTGAGGAAGTGAACTCCTCTGAGACGTGTGTGTGTGTGTGTGTACGCATGTGTGTAAGTGTCAGAGAGAGAGTGAGAAAGAGAGAGAGAGAGAGAGAGAGAGAGAGAGAGAAAGAGAGGGAATTAAAAGAATGATTGATCACTGATATACGTGTTCAACACTCAAACACACACACACTGACATAAGCTCACAAACCTGTAAATGAAATTCCCCACTTAATGTAAAGGCTCTACAAACATTTCTTTTCCAAGAATCAGGTGTCCAGATGGAGCCCAGTTAAGCTGTACAAATTTCTCACAAACCACTGAAAGGAGTTGGATGCATCAGAGTGTCAGAGTGTCAAGGATCTAAATACGCGTTTAATTGGGAAAATATGGGGGAAAAAAGTTGGAAAAAACTCAAATTAAAATTTCAGAACACTGGAACCCCGTTTTTGCCTTGTCGTTGTGGAGTATTGTGTGTAGACTGATTATAGAACATATACATTTAAACCATTTTAGGATGAGTCTTAGACATAATATGTAAACTTGAAGGGAGCTGAAAACTTTCCGTATGCACTGTAAAAAGACCACTCGTTCACTTAATTTCTCGTCAAAACTTTCATTCAGTACAATGGAAACATGTTTAACAGAAAATTATACAGGAGCCTCAAGAACTACATCTAAAATGTTTTAATATATATTAGGCCTGACCATTACACCAACAGGGATGTTTATGACACTGCATTCAGGTACACAGACTTTCAAATGGAATTGGTCCCCCTTTGCAGATGCTATAATGGTTCTGCCTCCCATGTTCTGGACTCTGAGGGTAACTTGTTTTTCTATAACAAACTAGATAAAACGTGAATGCCCTGCAGTGGCAAATAGCTTTGGTTTTATATTTGATTTTATTACATTAATGTTTAATTTGAGATTTACAGAAATATTTGAACAGCAGCTGTGTAACTGTGTTAAAGGGAACACTGCTGTTAAACACTGCCAAACTGTGATGTCTGGACGACTCAGTCAGAACATCTCCAGAGCAGCAGGTCTTGTAGGGGGTTCCTGGTCAGTGGTCAGTTCCTGCACACACTGCACCCCGGGTGGCCTTAATTGGTGGCAGCCCCCTGCTTCACAAGGTGAATGGGTGAAATTGGTTAAAGGCTTTTGACCGTTTTATATAAATATCATAGCTACACATCACTGATGTAATACTCCAAAGATTCTTTTAACTGTGATGTAATGGATTTATGGATTTGATCAGTAATAGTTATTTGTTCATGTAATTTTGAACCCCATCGACCACACCTGATTAAACTCATCAGTGAGTCGGTAAAGCCTTTGTGAGCTGAACTCAGATGGTTAGAGATGAGAAAATGCCGATGTCTGCAGAAGTGTGGTCCTCCAGGGACTTATCCCAGGTTTGGCACCCCTGGATTAGGGCTTAGATGGAACCATAGATTGTTTATGACAGCCAAAACGTAATTGGCTTGCATTGGTCTTCTTGCAGGGAAGGTTATCATTGGCCCATTGGCTCAGTTCAATGACTTGGTTTTATTTTTATTCATTTCAAACTCAGACAGTCTTCAGGCTGAGATGATTTTGGAATCTGAAAGATACATACAGAAAAAAAGCAGTGCTGCTTGTCAAGCCATGTAACGCAAGCTGTGAACTGGAATATAGAGATCGGGACTGTCCGACCGATATCCGATATGGGATTTACAGCTATATCGGACCCGATACCAATATCATATTGGATCGGGCCCATCTCTAGTTTAAACCATGGGCTCAAGTCTAGCAAGTCATGGGATCAAATCTTGGGATCAAATAGTTGTCTACTTTATGTCTTGCATGTCACATTCATCTGATCATAAAAATGCCGCAAGTGATCTTAAGAACTGAAGGTTGTGGGATCTACTACGGCTTTTATGTTTTGCATGTCACATTTCATCTGAAAGTGAAATGTCCAAAAAAAAGCTATGCTAGCTGTGAGGTCCTGTGGCTCACTGGTAAGAGCACTGCCTCCAAGATCACTGCCTCCCAAGGGGGTCTCAGTTCGGTTTGTTTCAGAGGGGTCTGAGTTCATTTGGCGTGTTCACATATATGCAAAAAATGCTGACTAGTCGATCTGAGTTTGTGGGCAGGCTGCAGTTGCATCATCATTGCATCATCATCGGTCGCGTAAAAAAAAAATTCGAAACCGAAAATGCATTTTTTGCCATTGTTGGACAAAAATTTTCGGTGGCTGAATTTTCGGTGCATCCCTACTTTTTACCAATTCATTTTATATAGTGTAAACTCACAGAAATTGATCTTTGCTTGAACTTTTCTGGCTTCCCCAAAGAACCTTTCAGTTGACTTTAGAGAACCACTTTTTTAAACAAGATGCGTCAGTAAAGTTTGAAGAACCTCCTTAACAGACCTGTGAATAAACCTCAACCTAGTAAATGACCTGTTATGTGAAGGTTCGTTAAACCTTGAAAAGGTTCCTCATCCTCACATATTTATCAGCCTGATTGTTCAGGAACAGAGTTCTAGTGCGTTGCTCCAATAACTCACTGCAGCATTTTTTTCCTCAATCCTGGTCCTTTCAATGCCTTCCCTTCTTTAACAAACCCACTTCAACACAGTAAGGGCTTGATAACCAGCTGATTAGTTGGATCACATGTGTTAGAAGCAGTGAAAATGTTCAAATGTGCAGGGCAGTGCCTCAGGAACTGGAAAACACTGTTTGAATGTTGCTATATGTTGCACCATGGTCCATGTAGAAAAATCTCTCATAAAACTATGTACATGTTCACATCTGCTGATGACAAAGAAACCTTGAACTGTTTTAGAGCAGTCTTGGTAGCTCTGCCTTCCAGCTGACCACCTGATGCACCTGTCCCAGGTCATTATGTTCTTCTGAAGATTCATTTGTGTGCTAGAAAGTGGATCTCCAGGAGGAGGGTTGATGACCACCTGGTGTTCCAACGCATAACTAGTTAACGAGCTATTGAAGGAAAATGGGTTTGTTAGAAGTCTTTTCAAGTCCTGCTCCTGCAAAGAGTGTTTTCACTACTCCCAGCACACCTGATCAGCTCCTTAACACGCCCTTACTGTGTTTCAGTTCGTTTCTTAAATAAGGGAAAGCACTTAAATAAGTAGGGCAGTGTCATCCAGGACCAGGATTAGGAAACCATGTTAGAGAAGAAACCCCACAATCTGGAGGGCAGCAGTGCTCCAGGAATAGGACTGAGAAGATTCATGTATTCCAGTATTTCCCATCCTTGGTCCTGGAGGCCACCCTGCCCTGCACGTTTAAGTTCTTTTGCTCCTTTAAGAAACCACTTCAGCACAGAAGGGCTTGTTAACGAGCTGATTAGTGGATCAGGTGTGGTGGGAGCAGTGAAAACACCTCAGTGTGCAAAACTGGAGGCCACCTGGACCAGGGCTGAGACAATTAGTCTTCTTTGTAGGCCACTACTACTTCTGTCCAAACACTTCTAACAAAATAAGGACACAATCCATTTAAATTACAGCTTTGACAGTAGTTTTAATAATATATATTAGGGCTGGGCATGTTAAAGCATTATTTACTTAATGGTGACAATTATTTTATCGCACATTAACACAGGTATTTTTAAAAATCCTTTTATTTTGAAAGTCCGTTGCTTTTGTTTGTTTTTGTGCTCGTGGGTGCACGCAGCATGCAGCTCCACGTCTCAGCTGGTTTTCGCGGGTGTCAGGCGTCCCTGCTTTTTAACTGCTGTTAAAAAGCTACTTATTTATTTGATGTTATTGCACTTTTGTTCATATAGCAGTACTTTAAAAATAAAAGTGTGCAATACACTATGTTTGAATTGTTTAATTTTGCATATAATAATGCAATAAAATATTTCAATCATTGCCCAGCATTAATATTTATTATATACACTTTTTCCTTTATTCTGACTATTGCATAGCACTGTAGATTTACATAAAATCTGTAAAATTGGTGAAAGTTTTCAAAACCAACTGTGCACAAACTAGTTTGTTAGATACAACTTTTTAAAAAGGCAGCCAGCATAAATCTCTATGTATCAGCTTCCTACAGAATGATAAACTGAGCTGACATTTCCACTGGGTTCAAATACAACACCAGGGATATTTTTTCATATAGTTTTCACATCAGATTAGTCAATTACCTTGTATTAAAATATATTAAAACTATGAATCATAGCACATCTGTAAATTATGAATATGTTAATGAGACATCCTTTTTGAGTAAATATGGGGTCACGTTTGTCATTTTGAACTCATAATGTACCTTAAAATGTAACACGCACTTCCAAATATTTAACAGAAATATAGAAATGCTATAAAACCTACATTTGCAAAATAAATGTAAAAAGTGAAGACTTTTGTAACACCAGACTGAGGATCAGATGGAAAAGCAGAGTTTATTTACAAAAAAAAAAGCAAAACTTTAAAGCCAGAACAGAACCCCCAAATTCAGAAAATGTGAAACAAAAAGAAGAAACGAGTCATAACACAGATTAAATTTAAAAAAAAAGGCTCTGACACCATGGAAAACAGTAATGACATTACCAGGTCATTATTTAAAACAAAGATTATAACCTGTTTGGGTGAACCTAAAAAAGTAACAACTACAAAAGTTGTGACCCCTTTGTGAGTTGGTATGGAATAATCCAGCTGCTCCAAGAAACACACAATTCACAATTTTCTCTTTTTTGAAATGTTTTAATATCCACCCCTCCCAAAGTGCATACAAATTGTTTCAGATATAAATAACTTTCCATTCCTTAGAATTAGGAGTAACTAGGCTAGAGTTACATTTACTATGTGGACCATCACAAAGAAAAGATGAAAAAGTACACACATAGAAGAGAGAAGATCTGCCCAGACAAACATGCACTGCGGATTTCTGCGACACGATAAATACTATGTACACACTTGACTGTAAATGTCAGTCACCCAAGGAAATAGAAAGAAGACAATTCAGGAGGCCGCGGTGATGGACGTAGAGCGGTCACACACTGAAAAAAGTAATGCAATGATTTTACTCAATCCAAATGTGTCCATTATGTAAAAACATGACATACGGACCAATAGATTACCTGGGGAAAAAAATCGACATATTTATCAAAGTTTCCATTTTGAACGTGCAAAGTTTTGTTAGCTTATTGATGCACACATTTGAATGTAATAAATTCAATACATTAATACTGTCAGTGCATCCAACACCTTAACACACGGCAGGTGTGTTCTCAGAGAGATGCTGGAATTCAGGCGTTCACCTGTAGAGCCACACAGGGCATAGACCCAGCCTCGATCCCTGATTTACTAACACTGCGTGAGTCTAGTTCATCCACTTCTAGGGTTACAAGCACCTAGAGACAGTTCTCATCATCTGGAAAAATGAACTCTATTACTATAAACAGGAGAGCTCATTAAAAATAGGGAAAGTGTATTCATAAAAACTACAAAACAGTAAGCATTCACTTCTTGACCATATATAGGGAGGTTCATAGCATTTTTGTATGCTCAATATTTTCTGAGTGTGAAAGTGCAAATCAGGATGCAAATCAGAACTCTTCGGGCAATTTGGAAATCCGAAAGCCATAAGTACGATCGTTTTAATGTGTAATATCGCACCATGTTGTTCCTGAACTATGTTCATTATTTTTTCAGGTCATGAGTTCCAATTATACACAAAAGTCTTCCACTTCCACATAAAAAAAATTCCAATTATACACAAAAGATTTCCAATTACACACTGTACTTTTAACAGCTTGAAATTTGACTGATCTCTAAAAAGC
Organism: Hydrocynus forskahlii; assembly: GCA_037974365.1. Lineage (NCBI taxonomy): Eukaryota > Metazoa > Chordata > Actinopteri > Characiformes > Alestidae > Hydrocynus > Hydrocynus forskahlii. The sequence goes on from JBBPCX010000035.1 coordinate 6,132,107, forward strand.
ATCCTGATTTGGTAAAGGGGAATCCCACCAGTTGTTTAATGTTTCAACAGAATTAAATTGTTAAGAAGTAAACACATTCATTTCATGTGGTTGGATGTGAAATGCTCCGCTCTAGAGAAACTCGCTGAGTAAGAGTTGTTTACAGTGGTGGTGACGTACAGCCAGATGTAGACAAAAGATATCAAGTTGCTCTTTAAACATCGCGACCTGCCCCACGGTGGCGCAGTGGGTAGCGCTATTGCCTCACACCTCCAAGGTAGGGGGTCTGAATCTGGGTCCTGGCCTTGTGTGGGTGTGTGAAGTCTGCATGTTCTCCTCATGAAACTCCCTACCGCAACCCATCAGAAAATGACCTGGCAACTTTCAAGTCTCTTCTTAAAACCCATTTCTTCAAATCCGTTTATAGCCTTTAACTACTGTTCTTTCACCAACATGCATTTGTTCCGTTCATTTGTTCTTACTTGTCTTGTTTCTTTATATAAGTTTTAAATACGTTTTGTTTTAAACTTTTTGATGTGTTTTTAATGTAAATGTTCAATTTTACTGTATCTTCAATTTTGTGTAAAGCGTCTTTGAGTACCTTTCAAAGCGCTCTATAAATAAAATGTATTATTATTATTATGGTGGTGTGGGTTTCCTCCAGGCTGTCCGGTTTCTTCCACAGTCCAAAGACATGCGCGTCAGGTGAATTCTATATTGGCCGAAATGGTGTGTGTGTGTGTGTGTGTGTGTGTGTGTGTGTGTGTGTGTGTGTGTGTGTGTGTGTGTGTGTGTGTGTGTGTGTGTCCAGCAGTGGGCTGGTGCCCCGCCCACGGTGAGTCCCTGCCTCACACCCATAGACCCCGGGATAGGGTACCCACGACCCTAATAAGGATTAAGCGGTTACAGAGAGTGAATGAAAGTGAACATTGCGACCCCTGGAGCCTTTCACTAGCACTGTAAATCAATCGTTTCACATCAAACCACTCTGAATACCTTTGTTTACCTTTTAACAACTGAATTTTCCAGAATTTCCCTTTAAAGGAGGTCATTGAGGTTCTGGTACAAACAAACAATATAAGTAGTTTTAACAAATTGTGAATAATCTACAGTATTTATCCTGGTCATTGAAGCTTTCACTGGACTGCTGTAACATCACCGTGAATAACGTCCTCCATTTTTGCTACTGTACGTTAAACCAAGGCACATTTATTCAAATATTAAAATGCGTGTCAGGTTAAACTGTCGTTTTTGCATGAATTCAAGTGAAGAAATATATTTTTCATATTTCTCATGTAAAAACAAAAAAGAAAAAAGGATCATCTACATTAGTTCTGTGTCTTCATGAAGGTGTTTACATAGAAACCTTTGCAGTAATGTACAGGTGCTGGTGTGCACGTTTAATGTGGGTCACAGTAGCAAAAACAGAGGCTGCATGACATTACACTAGTCTCGACTACAGAAACCGTTCCGTATGAAACCGACAGAACGTGTCGTACAATAATTACACACAAATCAACTGTACAGCGTGCAGTTTTACAACTGAAACCAGAATCAACACAATCAAAAATATTTCCATAGCTAAAAAAATAGTCTTTAAACAATAACAAAAAAACAACGTTCTCAAAAAACATTCTCATTCCTACAAGAGTGCCCTTATCAAGAAACAAAAGTGTCCGTAGCGCGTGCATTTTGTACGCTGCGATTAAGAGAAGTGACAGAAAACAGCACTTTAGACTTGTTAGCTGGTCTTGAATGACAGCATTAGGGCAGTTTTTTTCGTACAACACCCTGTGAAAGCACCATCAAAACATCACATTGAGATTGTAGAAAAAACGTACCAGTAAACATCTGAGAGTTTTCTCTGACAGCAGTATCAAAGTGGATTACCCTTGAAACAGGTAATAATACGCCGAACCACAAGGTCTTCCGTACAAAAGAAAATGTCCAATTTCAAAAAGTGCTCTGAACCATCAAAAATGAATGAGGGGGAAACTACTTTGTCAGCTAAGGTTCCGTCAAACATACCAAGATTATGAAAAATCTGGATTTTAAAGGTAGCGTCAGTACGTTTCAGGACCAGATTCTTTGTCACCTGGTTCTCCTTACTGTACGTATTTTTCTGAAATGGCTCATCTTAGGGCATATGAGTCCTTCATTCATGTTTATCGCCAAATCCTAGGGTCGATTTTTCTTATTGCTACAAATAAATTTACAAGCTTCAATCAGTTTTCACGTCAACTCAAAAACATACTGATTGTATCTTTAAATCTAGAAATGAAAAGACATGCCATTTTGTCATAGAAAAAAAAATACTATCTGACTAAAAAAAAAGAATCCCTGAACGTTAAAGTACAACACCATTGTAAGACATAATTAGGCTACATTCTTTTCTAGTTTATTCATAAAGAGAGACTCGTCTCTAGATAATGCTACGCTCTACAGAGGTAATAATGAGGGTTACTATATAACTACTATAGAAACTTCCTTTAGTCAACACTTGAAAAGAACAGACTTGCCCAGTCTCATTGGAAAAACAGTAGTACATTTGTAAAAAGGTAATATTGGCTCACTGTTGAGGTGTGGGTCGTTCCCAGCCTTTTTGTTTTAGCAAGGATATGAAACTTTCATACCCCCTAATATCTGCATTCTGCAATCCCAAATTTCACCAAAAAACAAACAAACAAACAAATAAACAAACAAAAAAGACTGGAAGACTTTTACAACACATGCACATAGCAAAAAATCTCCATTACAATAGCTTACAAATATTACTAGGAAAATGATGACAAGAACATTTACAACAACAATTCCTGTAGTCGGTATCTTTACATACTCTACATGTCCCTGTTTGGGGTTTGGTATGTGAACCTAATGCTGTAAGACAGCACTTCCACTGTAAGAAAGTTAAGTAGATGTGGGCATGGCGACCTGAGGGACATGACCCTGAGCGGCAGCCATTACAGACGAGACTGGAAGACCAGAGCAGATGCTTTTACCAAAAAAAAAAATTCACTGGATAGTTTGAGGGCCTGCCAGTCGACCCAGACTATGGTGGCAGACCTTTCCACCAAAACTGTCCTTTCCAGACAGCGAAGGAAGCATCGGACCCCCCATTCTTTACCCAACTGGACTACAGCCAGCATAAATGTAAAGCCACAATCAGAGTTCTGTATATCTTTTAGAGACCTGGACAGCCATGTGTGTTGGTGTGAACTATAGGTGCGTTCCCAGGGCCCTATAATTCCTTCAGCGCTTTATACACTATAGGGGCATATATTGGGACATACCTGTTTTTCAAGGTTTGGATATCAAGCATTATCCAGACATTTTGGACAACACTGTGCTTCCAATTTCAAAGACACAATTTGGATAAAACCCCTTTCTATTATAGCATAACTGTGTTCCAAAAAGATGAGTTGAGGAGGTGTGGAAGAACTTGACGGGCCCTGACCTCAACCCCATCCAACACCTTTGGGAAGAACTGGAACAGAGACTGTGAGCCAGACCTACTCGTCAAACATCAGTACCTGATCTCATAAATGCTTTACAGAATGAATCGGCACAAATTCCCTCAGAAACTCCAAAATCTTGTGGAAAGCCTCCCAAGAAGATTGGAAGCTGTTATAGCATCTAAGGGGGGCCACCTCCATATTAAAGGCTATGTATCTGAATGCACTGTCATTAAAGTCTCTGTTGTGTATTGGTCAGACATCCCCATAGTTTTGCCCATGTAGTGGATAAGATAAGATTAAAGATAAACACACTACACGCAACACGGTGCATGGTTAGGGCTCTGGTGTCTACAAATTTCAGGCCTTTTTTTCAATATGAAAAAGGCACTTGGTAGGTCTGTAGCCTTTAGCTTGCTCACTAAGTAGCATTACAGATAGGACTGTCCAATTATGTCATTACAAATTTGGACAGTGCCATTTTGATTAATGTAGGATAAAACTTCAGTTTTATCCTACATTAATCAAAGTTGTCTTAAATTTTAAGTGGGGAAATTCAACTACTATAATGAGCAGCTTGTGGATGGACAGTCAAACACAGTTCAGCATTCCATGACCAAAAAGACAGCAGCTAAAATTGCATTTAAAATGCAGTTGCAATACTGATTAGAAAAAAGCGCAATCAGTCTCCAAATCGCCCAGCCTAAAATGACAGACGTACATCAGTAGACATGCAACACAGGTGGAGTTCTACATAAAGTGAACGTTGCAAATTGAACGTCATAGTTCTGAAATATTAAGTAACGGATGAGATAGGTTGTTGCATCAAATAGCAATGATTTATGGGAAAGTTCTGCTTCTGAACTGTGTTTATGCTGACTTGATCCCTCACTGCTCTAAGGGGTCACTCAAGCTGATACAGTAATGGAACAGCTTTTAAGCTGGCATCAAGGACTCCCCTTTGGGAGATGGTGAGGGCAAGCTGACGAGGGCATTTTAAAACGGTGCTGAAGTGAAGGGTGGCTCCTGCTATTGAGAATGTGCTGACAGGTGACTAGTTTTAGCATCCCAGCTTTGCAGTGTTGTCAAAATCGTGAACTTCAAACAAAATCAGGAGTAACCGGGCCAAGTG
>JBBPCX010000035.1:6140321-6154697 GCA_037974365.1 Hydrocynus forskahlii
TCAGGTGTGGCTTCTGCTTGGTTGGAAAGAAAACCTGCACCCACAGCGGCCCTTTCTGGACAGGTTTGACACCCCTGCTGTAGAGCATTTATGAGGTCAGACACTGATGTTGGACGAGAATGTCTGACTCTCAATCTCCGTTCCAGTTCATCCCAAAGGTGCAGGATGGGGTTGAGGTCAGGACTCTGTATGGCCAGTCAAGTTCTTCCACACCAAACTCATCCAATCATGTCTTTATGGAGCTCGCTTTGTGCACTAGGGTACAGTCATGCTGGAATAGAAAAGGCTCTTCCCCAAACTGTGTCCGCAAAGAAGCATGGTGTTGTCCAAAATGTCTTTTATGCTGAAGCATTAAGATTGACCTTCACTGGAAGTAAGGGGCCAGTTGAATTCAATTAATTAGAGGTGTGTCCCCATATTTTTGTCTATATTGTGTATATGGGCTCACACATATTTTGCAGACAAGGGGGACTCAAAAAGAAAAAATCACATTATGATTAGGTCTGATAAACTTGTGGCAGACACACTACAAACACTGAAATGTAATGTTACATTTATCTAATAGGCTGCAGTCTATTAAAGACAGCATCAGTCAATGATATGCAATTTGCCCATCAGACTAGGACAAGGTTGATGTTGTGCCCACTGTAAAAAATGTGGCTACATGAGAAAGTAGGGCAGTACAGAGAGTGGTCGACAGTGTTTTAGAGCTGAGGAGGTGGAATAATTCTTACACTGGTCCGGGACTCTCGCTCTCTCTCACCCTCTTTCTCTTTCTCTCGGGGAGACTCTTAGAGAGGCTTAAGCCTTCCAGCCGTGGAGCAATAGAGCAGCAGAAACACAGGAGCCAGAGCAGGGTGAAAGCTTTCAGAGAGAGAACTCTGGCTTTTCTCCAGCCAGTGAGAGAGAGTGTGTTTGTGTGGTGTGTTTGTGTGGTGTGTGTGTGTGTTTGTGTGGTGTGTGTGTGTGTGTGTGTGTGTGTGTGTGTGTGTGTGTGTGTGTGTGTGTATTTGGAGTGGGGGACGGCCTCAGCCTCCAAAAGCTGGTGAATCTACCCAGGCCCAAAGAGGGGATGGACTTAAGGCCTGTGGAGTAATTGGCTCTTTCTGTAATCCACACAACAGACTACCTTCTCCTGCTGGGATGATCTCTGGCCTCCAGCTCCTCAATTTTTCGCTCATTGTGGATGCTTGGTGACCATCGGTGGCAAAGGAAAGATTAGCAGTGTCATTGAGATATTGCATTAAACAGGAAGGGATCCTTAGTTAAGACACCACTCTGACACCCAGAAATAGTACGTTTTATTAAGTAGGTACATCAGGATGTTGGAGGAAAGGAACAAATCCAATCAGACTCGATTACACGTCTAATTATATTCTACAAAAATTGCATTTTAAATCTAATATTGCACACATATGTACTTTGAGTGATATTTATGGGGTTTTTGTATCCAAGGGTTTAATCCAAAAATAGTGCTGTTATCCAAGTTTGAGCATTTGCAACATTTTTAGATGACTGATATTTGTGATCCAGAACTAATCATCCAACCCCGTTTTACTAATGCTCTTGTGGCCAAACGCAATCGAATTCTCACAGCAACTTTCTAACACCTGGTGTGAGGCCTTCCCAGAAGAGCAGACACTGTTTAGCAACAAAGCAGGCACAAATGCCCAATTAATACTGTTAATTTCAGAAGAAACACCGGATGAGCAAGTGTGTACAAACTTTTAAACATGTAGTATGTTTAAAATGTAAGTTTCAAGAGAAAAATGATATCAGTTCAGTATCAGTGTCAGCCCATATTCAACATTTCAGCAACAAAAACTGTTATGTGTCATCTATAATCTTTAATAACAGAACAAGGGATTGGTTTGGAGTTCTAAGCATGGAAATCCATGTTTCACTCTCACGTGATGAGTCAATTCTTTTGTCATCTCTCAAAGGAGACGGGTAAGCCAGGGCACAGCTAAGAATAGCAGTGGAGGAACTTCTAGCAGGTTATATACTGCAGGAGAAGAGGAAGAGACACCCAGACACCAGCATGCTGGATGAAAACGGAGAAAAAAAGGATTGATCAAGTGAATGTTCTCAGTGCAGCAGCCTGGAAAGAGGACATGAGTCAGCAGCAGCTACTGTGCATGCTGCCCACGATGTCTGGAGCCTTATATACTAATGAGAGAGAGGGAGAGTGAGAGACTATTATAGTATTATACATTCAGTGAGTTTACTTAGCCAGCAGCACACTGAAAGTAATAGTTCTGTGAAAAATCCAGTTCACATAGTTGTCTCATTACTCCACACATCAGTCACAATATGTTTAGGGTTTTCTTTGCACTGGATCTACAAGGCTAATGTAACACATCACACACTTGCTTCAAACCATGCTGCATTCTTATGTAATCTCTAGAAGACCTTATGACACTTTTAGAAAAAAGGTCCAAACTTTGTAGCCAAGCTAAAAAGTCATGGCCATTTAAAGGCCTAAGTTTTACTGTCATAACTTTTTCAAACATAAAACGGTATGCCATATAGTGCCAGAAACAGAAGAAGCAAGTAAGCAGCACAAAACATGTTTTGGCTGATAAAATGAATTTAGGTTAAAGAGAAAATTGTGCACATTTGGTTTTAAACAGAAGACTGATTTAATGTTGCTGACCTCTCACCCCCGCAAAATCAAAAAACCTCCACATAAAATGTCACACATAAAATGTTTTATACCAACATTGTGGTTAGTTGTAAGAAACACCTAATTGGTGCAGCTTGGACACATCACCAGTGATGAACACAGGGTCATTGGGAGTTTGGGGTCTCAGATCATTAGACACCCTCACCTGGGTGTCCAAGCAGCACACTACACCAAGAATCCCCCCTCTTGATCCACAGCCACCTTGAAGCTTTTTCTGGTGCTTCACTGAAGTTTCTGGTGGCTTTCCTCTCTTATAACCCTCTGATGCCAAGGAGTCCGAGTGTCCGGCGCAGGGACTGTCCTGGAAATACCCTGCAGCATTGATTGGCTCACAGCGGGCCCTCCAACCATTGCAGGCTTCTACCAGCTCAAGGTATTTGGCCGCCTTCTGCTAATGGGCTTCCTTAACACGGTCTTCCCCTGGGACTGTAAGATTCGGTAGCACCTCTTGCTTTGAACAGTCAGATGTTAAGACCAAGGCTTGAGTGATGTGCTGGCGATGAGCTCTGGAAACTCCAGCTGCCTCACAGGGTCCATCTTCAGCTGCCAGTCACAAGCTGTGGCTAACAGCCCCGTGGAGGCCTTGCCCTCTTGCCCTCCCCTGATGAAGGTGATGTACCGCCTTGCTGGGGACTGATATTTCCTCTGCTGGATTCCTGTGCAGATGGTGTCAACTACCACATTCAGCACCTGGTCATGACACCATCTTAATCTCCCCTCTCCCTGGGCTTTTGGGCAGCAGTTCAGAATCTGTTCCACAGAACCTCTTGCCGGGCGCAGTGGCAAGAAAAGGACCCAGAAAAGAGCCTCAGCCGTCCAAGCAGGGAATGAAACTCTGACCTTGATCCAACCCCACTAAAGGTACTGATATGATAACAGACCAAATTCTATGTATAAGAGTTTGGCATTTTATTTGGTAATATTACCAAATAAAATACCAATAAATTACCATTATTTATTTTATTACAATACTTTCCCAAGCATGAGGGGAGGGCACCTGGTGATCAATAAAGTCTCAAAAACAAAAACAAAAAAATCATAGCAAACATGCTCAACATGAAAACTTTGACTCTAACCGACAGATTCAATGGAAGAGAAGTTTCTTTTTTATTATGTGGTAAATTTCACAGTTGTTCATTGTTGAGTGATGAAGGCGTGCATTCTTGATGGAATAGTTTAAGCTGGGATGCCAAAATAAATACATCACATAAAATGAGCCAAACTGAGAACAGTAGATGACTGATGTTTCTGACATCAGGCAGTACTAAACAATTTACTGGGTGAGGATGTGTAGTTTGAGGGGGAAGTGACCTTGTAGGACAACAAAAAGGAAAATATTTAAAGACATTTTCAAATTGATCAATGCACAACACGCTTGACCCACATTGTTTCAGTGTGTTTCTGCTTACATTCGGTTATGGTTAAAATAGTCTTGCTGAAATTGTTTTTCCTCTTGTCTTAATTAAAGCATTTGACTTTAAAAAGACAAGTAATCTTAAAGTAATGCAAAGTATCCAGACTCTGTTTCTTAGCTTTAATTTAGTGATGCTTTGAATCAGGTTACAAATGACATTTTTAACAGGTAATCAGTTAGACACATAAATATATATATATATATATTTTAACAGATTAATTGAAAGTATACTTTGAAAGTAACCCTATCAGATAAATTGAAAGTAACCCTATCTACCCTGGACATGACACTGCTATCATCACCAATGAAAGCATTTATTCGCACAGATTTAAAGCTCTGATTTAATAGACTGAAACTGGCCCACGCTAATGCAGTCAACACAATCAACTGAGTGAATGTGTGTGTGTAATGCAGGGAGAACCATCTGTTCTCACCACAGAGGATGACTCACAGGACGATGTGAGTGATGGCATCTGTGCTCTCTCACTGCACCCTGCACACACTCTGTTCACTCCGTTAACACACACTCACACACAAACTCTCCCCTCACATTAGTTTTTTTCTCTTCACTTTTCATCCCTTTCCACTTCCTGCCAGCTTTCAGCTCTCTCCCTCTCTCTCTTCCTCTCATTTATACCACATTTATAAAATTTCCCCCTTTTTCTAGTTTCTTCCTCTTCTTGTTAACCGTAACTGAATGTGCATTGGTAAAAGTACAAGTACACCAATCAGATGAGTAGCTTGCTAATTGCTATGTTAGCTTTGGGGCTAAACGCAGCTGCAAAAAGGTCCAGCCATAGCGATTATGCACATTTTTTTGCAGATGAGTTTAATAAGGTGATGCAAACTTCTAATGTGTTTTGTGACTGTGGAATTATCCAAAGTGACTTACAATGGAAACAAGATGTAGCATTAGAAGTTTTACTGAATGACTCTTCTAACGAGACTAATATTGATGTTCCGATCCAGAAAAGGAATTAAATCTGCAGTCTTTCTTATGGTGTTATCCACAATGCTATTTATTTCAGTGAGGAATTCACTCATGAAGGAATCTCGAAAGAACAAAAATGCCCACCTTGGATTTGCACAGTATGCCGCAGTGATACATTACTTATCCAGGATACGTAAAATTACATTTTACGTATCCTGGATATTTACCATCCTGCAGAGAATAGCAACATCCCAAATGCAACCAAGTCATCTAAAAATCACAGCCCAATTCTCCAGGGTGGGAGATCTCCGGGACCAAGACTGGGTACCTCAACAAAAGAAAATCAATAAAAGATGTAATTTGTGCACCAAACTTTTGCTTAAACGGTACTTGCATCATTTCTACATAATGGTAAATAAAACATCAGCTGCTGATATATTATGCACCCCTAACAGTCTAATAACCCTCTCTCCATGGACCTCCTTAATGTATGACTGCCACAGAGTCAGTTGGGGTTGTGGGCTAAGAGATAATCAATATCTTTATAGAATGACTGAGCCAGACATACAGATACATGTTGGTGAGGAGCACGCACTGGTCTACCCCCAAAACAGACACACACATACATACACACACACACACACACACACACACACACACACACATAGAAATCAATCAAGGCTGTGCCACCTTGACTCAAGGTCATTTCCTCCCTTGCGTCCTCGGTCTGTGTGTGTGTGTGTGTGTGTGTGTGTGTATGTGTGTGCGTATATGAAAGATTCAAGATCTCTTTTTTATGCCTGTGTACATTTTTCCGAATCACAGCAATAAGATTAATAACAATCCATTTCAGAGAAGGTGTCTGTGGCTTCTCTGCCCGTTCTGTTGAACGGATCGTCAAACTGTAGAAAGAATATAAGGCAATGGGTGGGTTTACACGCACATAATCTGAAAACTGCATAAACACATTCGCAAGCACTTCAGTGATCTGGTAAATTACAAAACTCAGAGTCTGCATGAGTCAAGCAGTAATCAAGTGTTCTTTCTAAATAAACAACGTGCACCTTTACTTTAGCAACTCACTCACGATAACTCACCAAAGCACGTGGTGATAAATTTGAATTCTACTTGCCAGAGTTTTCTTATAGCATAACTTTACTGGTAAATATTTACTGTAATGAAGTCGCAATTTCTTGGTTGTAGTGTTGAAATAAGGACTTACGGTTGGTGCTTCCCTTGCAGACCTTCTCTTATCTGATTCCACTTCTTCTCAAGATCCATCTAGTAAGTTTACAAGAGTCTCTCATTTTTCAACCATGCAAGAACACACCAAACAGACACTAAATACACATCGATATATCCCTCAGTTCAGCTGTAAAATGTAACTGCAAAAATGACTAAAATGACAGAATATTTAATAAAGTCTTAAATATCCAATTTCAACTGCATTCACTCTGAAAAGGAAAAACTATGCTCAGACCCCAAAGCAAAGAAAATGTCAGTTTTAAACATAAAATTCCTCCCCCAAATTGTATAGACGCATTCAGCATCCAGCTTCTCACCTCAAGCCATTTGTTTTGCTGCGTGATGCACATGAGGTGTGTACTGAGAAGGGATGATCTATTGCAAGGCATGTTTTTGTCAGTATGTGTGTTTTTGGTACAGACAAAGAGAACAAGCTTTCCACAATACAACAAAGTTCGCAGTGTTGAGCTGAACAAGCTTACGCTGTATTCCCCTGACAAGCTGTAGAGTTAAGGAGTGAACCAATCAGGCTTGCATACTCACTGAAAGCTCAAAACTCAAAGAGCAAACACTCAGCACCTCACTTACAGCCTGAGCGAGAGGGACCTTTGGGGGGAGCTGCAAATGTCTTCATGCGTGGATGGAGAATATGAGATGATAGCAGTAGCCTGAGAGGTTTATGAACAGTGAAGTACCAGCACATAATTTCCCCTTTTCTGTTCTTCCTAAACAATCTTGTAGCCCCCCCACGACACACACACACACACACACACACACACAGTGAGTGTGTCTCCCGTCAGGGTATAAAAGGCACTCTAGCAGGACTGTTCGTTAAGGTCAAACGATGCCGGAGCCTTTCAACATGTCGCAGCAAGAGGCCAAGCCCAGCTTCAAACAGAAGGCTGCCTTTTCAAGAGCAGCTAAATAAGGCCTCTATTAAACATGCACTCTCTCACTGTACTCTGAGGCCTGCTGGCTCTCTCCACAGAGAGGAAGAGCCAGAAAGAGAGACACAAAAAAGAAAACAGCTTTCAGCGGTGATGCAAATAATAGCACGTACAAAAGAACAATGACGCAATTTTAAATGTGGTCCTTTCTATCATTCTTGTGTTCCAAGACTTTAGGCTAGATTTAAAGTCGACTCGATTGAGGTTTAATTGGGTTCTGATGAAATGAAGTCTCAACTTTCATAGGGCGTCAATATTTTTGTGAATTTAAAATGAATTCATTTAAAGCTTTCAGACGTAGGACACGGTTCATATTTTGGAGGATAATGAGCTGCACATTACCTCTCTCTCTTACTTTCTCCCTCTATTCTTATTTCTTAATTTCTCTTTGATATTGTTGCACACCATGATCTCATGGCATTTTTTAAGCAGTTTTTCCTCGATATTCGCAGCAATATTTTTTGGGGGCAGGCAATATAACTGATGACTGTGTCTGATAGAATTCAAACTTTGTTGTGAATGTAGTCTAGTTAGGTCCTGATATAAACAAAGGAGTAACAAGTTAGAATTTATGAAAATTACAAACACACAGGTTCAAGATTGTTTAAATTGTTCCAAATATTTAATGTAAAGTTTTTTCAATCACTTATACTGAAATTATGTCGTAAATCTACACAAACGAAGAACCATCTACTGTTAAATATTCAGGACAGATGCAGCAAAGTAAAATCAATTGCTTTCAATCTTTTGATAGAACATTAAATAGAACCACCAGAGCTGCGTAGGGCGCAACTTACCACTTATGTCAAAGTAATTTTTTTTTTTCAGTGAGAAAATGGAGTGCAGCTATCCTGTTGATTACTGAAAGAGAAAAAACACCCCGTCAAAAAAAAACATCCCCCCTCCCTTTTGACAAAGCAAAGATTCGCCCATCCCAGTGCCCCCAAAAAACAACCAACCAACCAACCAACCACACCACCCTGGTCGACAAAATAAAATCTGCCCCTCCCTCTCACATAGGGATAAGGAAGTTCATCTATTCTCTTGAAGTAACCATTTGGAAGATACAAGGCAAAACCAATATATAGTAAGTATTTCAGAGTGAGTATAAGAACATAATGTATTACTTAATTGCATGCCTGCTTCAACATTTCTAAAAAAAATAATAATAATAATAGAAAGTATGGTTCAATTCCCATCATCATCCTATGGGTAAATTTACACTTGGAGAAGTTCTGTTGTTGTTTAATTTCAGGACAATGTTCTCTTATGGATCTGTCATGGTGCTTGCAAATGCGGTAAAAGGGCAGTGTGGTTTCTGAACCTGGTCCAGAGTACATAAAGTTTTCTCCTAACAGTGATGATTTAGTTTTCACACATAACCAGAGTGCTGAAGTGGGCTTTTCCTTGAAGGCGGAAGGTGGTGTTTCCTATTGCAGAGCAGAACACTGGTTCAGCAAAGAGGGAAATGAGAGACGAATATCAAGTCAGGCCTCCATCTGTCTGACAGTTCAGACTGTAATGACACCTTAATCAATCCAGCTGCCTGCACCATCACAATCCACATTCTCCCATTCAATCTCATTTAGCCAATTACAAGCCAAGCTTGCTCCTATCAGTTTAGTCTCAGAAATCGATTCAGTCTCAGAGATTGGAACTCCTTGGAGACTGCTGTGCCTGTAGAAAGCCTAGATCAATAGTTCGCACCATTACAACATGCTACATTCCTTCATTACTTTAGGCTCCAGGAGCTCATGTAGATGTCCCACCAAAGCCCCTGTTTGCTTAAAGGGACAGCTGCTTCTGAGCACTGGCATGTTCTCAGTGGGGGATATTCTCTATCAACACATAAATCACTTTATACAGTATACATACACACTCCATCACCCTGTGAACTGACATTTACGCAGGCTGGCCGAACCCTGCAGGTGCCTGTAGACTGACTGACAGAAGGGGTGGGTTCAGGTTCAAAATATTCTACTACAAGTCATGTTATGTATTGTTATGGCCACAACAACCCCTTAAGAATGAAATGAGTCAATGTAAATGAAGTCACTCAGAGTGGTTTGATGTAAAATGCTTAGTTGCAGAGAAACGTATATGTCAGGTTCATCCCAGCGATCGTGATGCAAACCAGAAGTCTGGAGTTTTGAATGTCCCTCAAAGCTCACGGAGAGCTGACACACAGCTGTTGTGAATAAACACAAATTCAGACATACTTTAAAAATCATGCATATAGAAGAGAAACATGCAGAGTGTTGTAAGGCAAAAATCGTTCAAAGGAAATCAGAAAAGAGTTATCAGACCTACTACAAGTGGGTTCACTGGTCATTTTGGAAAGTAAATAAGATGTTTAATTTGTGTTGTGGACAACCTTTTCCATTTCACTTCAATGTGAATGCAGTATATCATTTTAAAAAATGAATGAAGATTACTTCTACATATTCTTATATTCTTGTACTTACCATTTTATTATAAATGATTGTAAATGTCATTTCTAACTGCTTAGAAATTAATGTATTGTACAATACATTATAACCATTACAATACTTGATTTTTGTTATATGTTATCAACTGCATCTATTTTTTTTTAGACACCGTCCTCTATGTAAAGGTATGGCTTTCCCTTTGTTAGATCATGTCCTCAATGTAATGTCTCTAACACTGAAAACTGCTTGCTAGATGCTATTGGACCCTGATAGACATTTCATTGTTCTTTCACTGCTGCAGTCTGCTAACACTGCGCATTGATAAGGCAATGGCGCTTTCCCACTCATTTCCGCCTTCCTCGCTAGAGGCCAATCAGTATTATTAGCATCTGGCATGAACATGCAATCAGGATGGTGATTATTTTGCCCTTTAGCGAGCCAGTGTTTACAGCTGAAGTTGGAAGTGCCACAGACACACAGTGTTCCACTTACGCACAACCCATAAGCTACTGCGTGTTCACTATACAGCCATGTTGAGCGGATTAGACAGACAGATAACAGGCTTTATTTGGAAAAGCTTTTGTGTAGTACACGTCATATCTATGAGGTATAGACAGTGATGCATGAGCTGGAATACTTAAGAAAGCTTTCTTTTGACCAATAGTAAACGACTTAAGACTACACGCTACACAAAATGACTGTCAGGAATAGTAACAGTGCACACGCTATCAGGAAACACTGTACAATCAACACAACAGAGATGTTGCCTACCCTCTATTACAGTCTCTGACAACTTATCTAGAAATATTACACACACACACGCACACACTTACACACAACCCCCCCCCCACACACACACACACATTCACACATTTCTGCTTCTCCTCTTTCTCACTTTCATGTCCTCTCTCTCGCTGTGCATGTGCGTGCGTGTGTTTACTGGGAGAGCTGAGGGATTCCTCGTCCTGAGAGACCTCTTACAGAGAGATGATGATGTAACTCTGTGCGTGACTCATTGCGTCTGGGCTCAGCTGTACGTCAGCTGTAACCAGGGGAAGACTAACTAACATTACTTATGTAGGTCACATTAAAAACACATGCGGCTCAAACAGGCGACGCTTTCCATGCACACACACTCCAGTCCTGCTAGTGAAGGTCCATCTGATGAGAGTATACAGTCACACTGGAATCACACTGGAGTTACACACAACCATCTACTATGTATGTGAGCTCTTTGGAGCACATTTTATAAATCACAAGGCGACAATAACAGTGACATTTGTGTGGCCAAGTCATTTTCTATCCCTGGGACCAAATGCCACTCAGATTATGAGAAAACCATTTTGACATCAGAAACTTTTATTTTTTACAACATCAGTGAAAGTACTTCATAGAGTCAGAAATGGAAAGCTGTGTTTGTGTGTGTGTGTGTGGCCTTTTGTGAGGACCAAATGTCTTCATAACAGTAAAAAACATTCAATGGTTGGGATATTTTGCTGCTCCTCCCAAAGCAACCAGTTGTTTTCACCTAAAAGTACACAAGGTTGTTTTTTTGTTACTGATAGGTCTATGTTTAGGTTTAGGTAATATATAAGATATAATACTACATGAGTGATTTGGAAGTCCTCATAAATATAGTAAGACCAAAGTTTGTGCACGTGCGTGTGTGTGCATTTGTGCAAGTGTGTGTTAGTCTCAGTAACTTACGGTACGCTGGCCTGCATGGATCACTGCGGGTGCTGTCAGTGGAATGATTACTGGAGACGGAGGACACGCTGGAGCTGCGGACGAAGCCGAAGGCGGCGAGGCGTGCGGGAGGCAGCCGGGAGTAGCCAGGGGGCCGCAGGCCTGATGATGCTGGCTTGGGCAGCAGAGACTTAACAGCCAAACCCGAAGAAGCTGCCTTCCTCTGATCTGAAGAGAGGGAAACGGAAGGGTTGAAGCAAACTAAGGCAGAGAATGTCCAGCAACGTTCTTCAACACCTTTTAATTCAGAGCAGTGAACACCAGCCCTTCGCCTGAATAACCTGCAATACCGCAAAAGCAAAGGGCATCTTCAACATGAAAAATACTGGTTAGGTTTTGATTTTTATGCAAAAATTATTTAGTCTTTTAGCCAATAAGATTTACAGAATGGATGAAAGACAGAAATGCATTGGCATTTATCATGCAAATAAGCTAAACCTGCAGGAACCTCCAGGAATACAAGCTGGAGTTAGGATCTCATCTTGTTTACTGTTGAATATTTCACTGTAAATTACAAATGACAGAGTGACAAGTGACTCACTAGAGTTGTTACGCACACAGCTGGAACATTGCGCATATGTTTAAAGGCCCTTCAAAGAAGCAACTGGAAATTATATAGCTTTTTTAGAATTGGTCATGACTAATTCTTTCCTACAGCTTCTACTTCTCCAAATCTCACAGTACCACCAACACTGCGTGGGTGAAGGCTATAGCAAGTGCTTCCTCCAAGTCACAGGAGGCCAGCCACTAAACCTTTTTCGAACTGCCTGAAGCAACGACATTGGACAACGTGCTGGGAGGAGAACACCAACGGCCTATTCTGCTATGTCAGCCAACAGACTAACACACTGGCCAGCACCACGTTGAGAAGGAGGACCATCCTGCCCACCCAGAGAGGGCAAAGCAAACTGTGCTATTCTGCACATGATTACTGGAGACCGAATTTGCAAACTCCCAATGACAGAACCAACACATTAACAGATACGCCGCTCGGGAGCCCTGTAGATGATTTTCAACTAGTCTATACTGCAGCCACGATATCAGTAAGAATAAGTTCAGCGTTAATTCCTGTACACAGCTGAACAGATGCACACAGTCCTCCTCTGCACTCCCTTAACTACTTTGTTTTGCATGAATTATTCAAATAAGCATTCACTAAAAGAGCAATTTTGTACAACAATATGTGATGCCTACCACTGCAATGAAAAGTGTTTACATTTAGAATCACTTGAGGCTCACATGCCCTAAGTAATGATAAATACACCAGTTGGGTTGGTTTTGTGTCTGGGCTGTGGGAGAATAAAAGGTTTCTGTAATGCAACAGCTTCTTTCTTGTTACAGTCTATATGTGGTTAAACAGCCTCAAATTAACTCTGTGTAAAATGGTAATTACAGCAATTATGATATAAAGGGAGAAGTTTCAGTCCTTCCATCCTTCTCTATCCCCTCTGCCCTTCATTTTTTACGCCCTTCCTTTACCCTTTTCTTTCTTGCCCTTTCACTTAGAAATCGAAGTTATTGCCAGGAGTAATAAAAGAATGGCGTAACTGATATGAATTCTTACCTCACAGCTCACCTTTAAGAAGTGGAAAACTTTTGCTAAAAATGTTGATTCTTAACTTTCAATTGGGACATTTATGTAAGTCAGTAGAAAATCTGAGTAGTATTAATAATATACGTAATGTGATGTTTATATTTTTGGGCACTTTTTGACTTCGAAACAAAGAGAAAATGCCACAAAAAGAGCCAAAATCTGTCAATATAGAACATGAGTAGATAATGTTAGATACATTTCCACAAGAAAAAACAAAGTGTGATTGCATGGTTGGTATTAAACCAGAGGAGTTGGGGGGGATTCACCGACTCTTACCAAGTCAATTATGGGTACAGACAACTAAACGGTAACAGCATTTGCAGGCTGACTACTTTTAACAGTGGCACACACCTTTTTTATATAACTGACCTGAGCTTTAGTGTCTTGAAATCCGTTTATGAGCCTGCTATGTGTTTTGCTACATGCTTTTTGTCTGTTTCCGACCTCTTTACCTGTGATGTCAGAGACTCTTTCTCTGACACAAATTTTAAAGGCGACTCAACCGTGCTTTCATCCTTTAATATACCCTAACCCTTTCCCCATACATTACAGAGGGGCCTCTACCACAGAAACTTATTTTTTAAATGATCAGTACTTGGCCCCGATCATCTGATTGACACGCTGTATACACATGCATAGATGCAATCACACTAAATATGTAATTACATTTTTTAAATATAGTAAAATGAAATTAATAACTTCTAGGGTTAAATACTCCAATCTCTGGACCCCAGGACTATAGATCCGCTGAAAGCCTTCTATGGATGCCAGCATGACAGCTGCCTCTAAGCTTTAAAAACTATTTTCCCACTGGGAGAGGAGTGTGAGTGAGTAACAGACACCTAACTTCAAGTCTACCCCACACACCCTTTCTCTGTATGAGTGATGGAGAGAACACAGCACGAAGCTGCATGGAAAGCAGGAGAATCAGTGAAGCAGATCTGGACACATACAGGCATGCACCAGAGCCGGTTGGGGGTAAATTTAGGGGCCCACCCCGGCCCTGCATGAGGCAATGATTTGGGGCAGCTAGAGAAAAAGCACCTCTGCCTCACCTCCCCATGGACCATGGCACGCCTGCACAATGCATTCTGAATGAGCATCTAGGACAGAATTTCATTTTTCTTTCTCTTTCTCTCACCCTCTCACATATTTGCTCTCTCCCTCCCTCCATCTTCTACTTTCACATATCTTTTGAAACTCTGGTATCTATTTAAGGGCCCATATCCATTGAATATCTCACCCTGATGTCTAGTTCTAACATTTGTATGGGTTTATGTATAAAACAGTACTTCATTTTGACATGGCCTGTCTCCAACTCCTTATTTGTATTGTAATTTAAATATGTAAACAAAACAATTTGTTCTGATTGGTTGCCCTGTGT
>JBBPCX010000035.1:6156086-6182394 GCA_037974365.1 Hydrocynus forskahlii
AGAGACATTTTCCCCCAAAAGGGGGAAAATCACTGGAACTAATTTTCTTGTCAGAGCTGCAGTGGGAGGTGGCAGCCTAGAGAGAGAGAGAGAGAGAGAGAGAGAGAGAGAGAGAAAGAGAGAGAGAGAGAGAGAGAGAGAGAGAGAGCGAGAGGGCGGGGTTGAGGGAGAAATGCTTTTTTAATTATGGACAGGAGCAAAAGAATTAAATGGTTTGCCACGACGAGTGATACTGCATGAATATTTTACTTATAGCAGCACTTTTCTCTGGATCACTGGAATCAGACAAATATGATCACTTTAATGAAAAGGCTGGTATGGAAAATACTGTTTGTTGTACAACAAAATGCTAAATAATGTGAACAGTGCACTGACAGCTATATAATCATGTAAATCAATGAGGAAATGCTGATGAGTGCTGCTGATGAAAACGTAGATGGAAAATGCTGAACAATGAAAAAAGAACAATTGTGCAGAGCTATTAGCATAATCTATAGCCATTCCAGTTAAGCTCAATTGTACTAGATTCATGATTCAAAGACTGAACTGGCCGTGAATAGCTAATCATTATATGAAAATAATGTGGCCAGAAATGTGGCTGGAGGAAGTGAATTTAGATAATTGCGTCCCTCTGTTTATTATAAAGCAATACATCAGCTTGGAAATGAAAGAAGCACATCTCTGTCTTTACTGAGGACAGTTTAGGCTGATCCAGCACTGGTGCTCTGAGTTCAGTTCCTGAGTTCAGCTCCATAGTAACTAGTAAGGTCTCAGTAACCAGGCTGCGGGTTTATTAGAGAGTGGGTGATAAAACAAAAAAGGCTATAAAAACGGAAAACAATCTGTATTTGCGAGTAATGATTCATGATTTAATAAGGGAAGGGAGGAAAAAACAAACTAGTAAAAACAAATTAATAAAGCAACTCGGTCACAAAGGGCTGAGTTGTTACTATGCAGTTTATGAAGTTGTTATATAATGGTGGTTGTTTATCATGATACATGCTGTTGTACAGTGTCCTCAAAATGCTGGTGATGCTCAGAAAACCAGTCGTGGAGTAATTAACCACAGTCTACACCTTGGTTTATTCCTAACCTCCAACTTCGTCATTACCTCACATTACTGAGGTATGACCTCAATTTCATGACGCAACATGTCGGGCAGAATCATTACCTACTGTGCATCAGCACATCAGCATAGAAAAATAATCACAGCATATGCATACCTCTGCAGGATCGTGTGCTGTACCACCATGGAGTGCAAGAGCAGGCCAAGCGGGCAAATGCTGCCTGGCAGGCAAACACTGACGTAACTCAAGCGCTAATTGCTTTGCACTTCAAAGCTATGCAGTGCCTCTGGGCCATGGAGCACGAAAATCCCATCTATATGCCACCGTGTGCTTTCTGGTGAGGGCACAACATGATAATAATGGGCAGATAGGAATATTTGCCCTACGGTGTGAAAATGTCTGGTAGAAATGATGGTATGTTTGTGTGTGTGCGAACTTATTTCTAACACCACCTAGCCGACACGCAGACAAAATGATCAGAGCTCTGCAAGCATGCTTCTGTAGAAGTAAGATCATTCAGCACTACATGGGGGTCCCTCGAGTTGAACATTCAGTTGAATCCTGCCATGGCTAATATGGCGGGCTTACACTGCGCGAGTTTTGGCCCATTTTGAGACGATTTTTCACTCGTGCGACCATTTTGGGGATCAGCCCGAGTTTCGCCTTAATCATGTGTCGTGCATCGTGTAGTATACACGGGGTAACGAGAAGCGATTAACACTCACGACCAGCTCCCGATCAGCAATCGTATGGTCGCAAGAAAATCAAACCTGTTTGAAATCCTGGTCGCCCCTTGTGAGGTCGCATCAGATTATCGGGCCATATAGTGTGAGAACATGAATCGTGAGCTACGAACTTCTAACCCCTGCGATTCAGTCGTACAGTTTGCGCAGGAGCTGAATAACGCGACTGAAAAAAATCGCACCGTGTATGCCCAGCTTCAGCACATCTCTCCTTCAGAAACCCAATATCAATACACCTCACAAACACTCGACCTATTTCTGAGGCATCGTTTCCACATCTTCCCCACTTTCCTCTCCCACTTCAGCCTGCCCTCTCTATATCTCACTCTGACTTTTTCCACGTCCTCCAATATCTTCCGCAGATTCTCAGTAGGCACACTTTTTTTTCAGAAAAGATGCAAGAGCCTCCACATCAAATCAGTTCAAAAGTCATTGCGAATCATTTCCCTATCGTTTTCTCATTTGCAGCTAAATCTGGCGCACTGCTGTGGAATTAAAGAGGCATTACCTGAAGATTCTGGAGGGCTTTGAGTAGATGGGGTCACTGATGGGGTCACTGATGAGGTCGTGGGGGGAGCTGCTGGTGCAGTCACTGATGGAGTCACTGCCTGCACTGGGTGACTGAGAGCCAGAGGTGACTTCTGCCCTGTAAAGATCCTGGTCTTAGCAGCAGTAGATGGAGTCCTGTTGACAGCACCCACACCAAGCTGCGGTCTCAGGGTTCGAGGGGGGCGGAAAATAGCCCCCGTCTCTGGTGTCACTATCTGGGTTTCTGTAGGATTCTCAAGGTTGGCTGGAGACCTGCCAATCTGAAATGATGGGAAAGTATGTACATAGTGAGAGTTTTAGAAAACCAATTACAGAACATTTACAACTTGAAAAAGTATCTAGAACATCTGAAATAAGCCTGTCAATGAGTCTGAATTACTTGAATTAGAGGTTGGATGTTGTTTCAATTTTTGGAGTAAAGTTTTGGGCATGTATTTACAGAAAATATTTAGGTGACCATTGATTTTCTGTTTGTTAGAAAAATTGGCCTTGTTGCTTCAGCTAAAATAAATAAGCAAATTATGGACACCAAACATGTTTTAACTGATAGACTATGACTGGGGTAAATGGTAAAATTCTAATACTAATCTGTGAGTTGCTCACCCCTGTAGGTGGGTATTTGTTACCCAGAGAGCCATAGAAGCTGTGCATCTTGCCCGTTGCTTTTTGGGGCATGGTGTGGCTTGGAGGCTTTATCCCTGACACCATCAAACCAGGAGATAAGAGGCGGGCTTTCTGAAGCTCTTGCCGATATTTGTCATAGAGCACGTTGGAGGCACTCAGCACTGGAGCTCCCACTGACTCCGTTGCTGCTGCTGATTTTGGGCTTGGAGAAGAGGTGCAAGCTGAGAGTCTGCTTGGTAGTGAAGAAACTTCATAGGAGCCTTCAAGGGCCTGGGGCTTTACCTGTGGGCTTTTGCGTATGTAGGTGATAATTTTGGGGCGAACGCTTTTGGGCTTTGGGGGGCACTTGGGTGGAGAAGATGATTCAGTAGAGCCCTGTTGGGGTACAGTGTTTTGGACATTCATGTTGATGGTGGTTTTGACCGGAGGTCTTAGACCAGAGCTGTACCCTTGAGAAGCACCATAGCCCAGTTGAGGAGCTCGAGCAGGCATTCGAGTCCTCACAGGCGACATCAGAGGGCGTCTCTGAGGCGATCCTGTGGTTTTGGGAGAAGGGGGAGTAGAGGGTCTGGTAGGGCTGCTGTAGGCTCTGCGGTTGAAGTGGTTTTTCCTGTCCAGAGGGCCGACAGCATGCTCTGCAGACCCTTGCCTCCTGAGAATAGAGCCAGACTTAGCATAGGTCTGGCAGGGCTGGATCCCTGAACTTGAGCTGAGAGACTGGACGTTGCTGTTGGTGTCTGCTTGCTCCTTGGGATCAGTTTGTTGGCTGCTGGCTTTTGGCCCTGTGCTGTTTGAGCAGGTGGTCTCTGTATGTCCTAAATGTCCTGAGGTTAGTCTTTGCTCTGTCTCTGGAGAGAGTGGATGTACAAGCTGCCTGCGAGATGGTGGCACTCTTTCAAGGTTTCTCTGGAATTTTGAGGATAGACCATTCTCTTGCCTGCTTTGTTCCTTGTCTGCACTTCGGCCTTGCCGGGTTGGTGGACAATTGCCATTTTCCGGATTTGATCTACAAGGTTCCTGAGGCAGTGTTGTGGAATTGTGGTTCTGGTTCATATCCCTGGGTAGCCCTCTGCTTCGTGTTGTAAGCATGAGGGATTCCTGTGTGGTTTGCTGCTGGATCCTGTACTTGTCTGAGGTAGGCTTGGTGGGCAGGGAAGAGGGAGTCAGCATGCGTCCTGTACTGTCAAGGGCACTGGCCAAACTTCCACTGAGGCTGCTGACTGCTGAGAGCGTGGAAACGAAGACGTTGTTCTCAGAGCCACTGCGTGTCTCCCTCAGGCTCCTCCTTCGCCCAGACCGAGAGACAGAGGTCCTGAGGTCCAGCGGCTGAGCAGTCTGATCAACATCCACTTCTCTATTGTGGTTGGCATTTTGGTCAGTCCCTGGGGAATTGCTGGAGTTAGAGCATCCAAGAGCAGACTGTCTTGGACTGAAGTCCTTCTTTTCTCTTTCTTTTCTTGTATTATGATCTCCCGGTTGTCCTTCTACCAGAAACGCTTCTAGCTCCTGACACTCTAATAATTCAAACTCCTCCAGTTCTGGGTCTTCACTGTGGGCATGCGTACCCCAAATGATGATCCTTTCCTGAGCACTGCTGTGGGACAGCAGGGGGGGTACAGGGCTGTCACCCTCAGTGTGGCTTTCCTCCATGGGGATTTGGTTGGCGTTGGCATCTCCATCAGGAGCCAGTAAAGGCTGCTTGTTGTTATTTTTTATTTCCTCATGCAGGCTGTCTTGAGGGCCCCCTACTTCCTCTTGCACACTCATGTTGTTCAAATCAAAGGTTCTCTCTCAACAGCTCCCCAGTGCTGCTGGATCCATTAAAGGGTTCTTTCTCCTCTGGGCCTACAGCGCTCCTCTGTTCAGCTGTGGAGTAAAATTCTAAAATCTAATCTCACATCTTCACCTTCTTGCCTCGTCTCAGCTGGACAGTGTTCTTGATGACATCATGTTAAAGGAAAAGCCTTAATGAAGCACTTCACCAATCCTGGTCCCTAACTGCGCCTGAAAAGAGAAAAATAAAATTAAAAACAAAAACTCATGTGTGACTTCACAGTGCGTTCACAAATTCAGCAATATCTTACTGAGCTTTATCCTTGAGGGGTTACTTAATCTCAATCAAGGAGATCAGAATCTATGGGCCAGCAATAGGCATTTCAAAAGGTTTCCTGTATAGTTTTCTCCTCATGTAATCAAAACCTTCTCTAAATCAATCTTAATGTGTTTTGCAAGCACAGAATATAAAAGTCTCAGTTAGTTATTAGCTAGCAAGCAAGGCAATGCAGTGCAGTATGTCCAGAATAAGAGTCACTACTGCTATTGAGTAATGCAGCATGACAAAAAGCTTGTGTGTGGTCTTCCTCAGGAATAACAGTGAAAGCAAACACCAAATAAAATGATGGCATTTAGCTTGGCCTTGAATAGATTAGTTTCCAGTTTCCCTTGCTGGTTTCACAGAATTGACTCTTGTAATGAATTTTGATTTTCACACTTCAATCCAATTTGCACCTTCTATTTAAGTGGGTCCAGGCCATGAATTTCATTCATTTCACTCAGGCCTTTGTGGGAGAAGTATATTGGATATGAGGAGGTCAAATGGGTCTACTGTTATGATATAATATCAGTGCATTTTGCAAGGAGTGAAGAATAATTAAGAGATTGTAGATTTTCATTAAGGGCTTGTAAATTTTTATATATAGCAACGTTTTTTGTGGTTTACTACAATCTGTGAAATGAAAGTGAGGGCAAAAAGCTTTCAAATGAAATAGCTTTCCAATCCACAGAAGCTTTTGGCTTTCTCGAGTAATAACAGATGGTAGTATCTCCTGGTTCAGTAATTAAATTCAGACATGCATGATGGTTATATATGGCAGAACGGGGAAGGCAGTCATAAAAAATGTAGATTGATGTAGTGTATAGGAACATCCGAGGGGGGAAAAAAGCACAGAGAATTTGTAGATAGAACATTTCCTTGTGTGCTGAGATCTCCCTGTGGGCTTAGTGTGGGACAAAACAGAGGAACAGCGAAAGAAAAGCAAATAACAGTGAGAAAGGCTTTGTGATGGAGCTCACTGCTCACAGGAGGAAAACAGCCGACAGCAGCAGGGGTGGTGAGGGGGTTAGGAAGATACCGAGAGTGGAAAAAACAAAAACAAAAAACACATGAATCAAAACGAATTTTGAACCATGATAAAACTGACACCGGCATCATAATGTGGGCTACAGCATGCAGAACATAGAATATATTCCATGTAGAGGGGACAGAAACACAAAGCAAGGACGGTAACATTTTCCCAACAGGGGGCTTGTACCATGTGCTGGTCACACTAACAGTGTGGGTGGGCTGGAGCTTAGGTGGGTTATAACCGAACACAGCATGGAACAGATCTGTAAGCTGTGCAGAGAAAACAAACGATGTCCTGAGAGAAAAGCCGAATGATTTCCACTTCTACAAAGCTTCGCCATTTATGTCAGTTGATTAATTAAGAAGCTGCAGAAACATGACAAAAAGCTAGATCCACACATCTGCACCCACTGACTCATCCATCTAACGACCAGAAGACCCGTTACAGGATAAGCAAGCTCCTGCTAGTAGGGGAAAGAGAGCCGATAGACACCGTGGAGACTGACAGGAACATCCATAACAAAGTCATTTACCTAGGAAATGAACCTGACAACAAATGTATTGACAATGCAACACATAAGGCTCCTTTTCTGGCAATATTGCAAGATGAGAGGCTGTTATATACTTGTGAACACACACAGACAGAAAGATACAAACATGTTTTGGCACATTGGTGTAAAATCTTTAGAAGTAAATGATAAGCTAGGACTGGAAACGTAGGATTGATTACATCATACATTATAACTACCACACATAGGCCAAAACAAAATTAGTAAACTGAGATTGCCAGTCACACATATACGAATATCAGCAATTTTCAATTATAGATGATGCCATTGGGCTAGCCAAGTATACATCAGTGTTTCCCCTTTCATTAAATAGGCTGGATGGTCCACCAGGGCTGCTTGGATGAAATATAGACAACAATCCCAGCATTTGCTTTCCATTTGGGCCGTGTTCATTCTTTATTCAGTAAAATTCCACTATTTTCAAATGAGAATATGCTATTTCTGATGTCAAGTACTATACCTAACTTCGTTCTTCTTCTAGGGTCTAGTCACAGCAGGACCAACTGTCTTAGCATGAAGGCCTATAGGTCTTAAAACATAGGTTTTCTGGACACTGAAATATTATTTAGGGTTATTAATTTTTGAACTGTTTTTGTGCTGTTTTTTAACTGTATACTTTTACTGTGTACTTTAACAGACACATCTGACCTGTTGGTGATAGCTTGTTAATGACAGTTTACCTGACGCTGTTAGAGTTAGATAAACTATCTTCGCCTATAGTCCCCTAGACCAACTATATCCAGCCACAGGATGCTGTTGGATGAATATTTTGGAAGGTGAGTTATTTTCAGCCCCAAACTGACTTTTAATTATATCACTGCTATGTGTGATGCCCCTATGCAGCACACACACTCACACACACACATACACACAGTGTTGTGCCAGTTCACACTGAAAAAGAACTAGTTCAAATTACAGTTCATTCAAATAAA
The DNA here is from genome assembly GCA_037974365.1 of Hydrocynus forskahlii. NCBI lineage: Eukaryota > Metazoa > Chordata > Actinopteri > Characiformes > Alestidae > Hydrocynus > Hydrocynus forskahlii. The sequence continues at coordinate 6,163,695 of JBBPCX010000035.1, forward strand.
AATGAACTAGTTCACGTTCATAGTTCATTTTTACACAGCTCGAAAATGTTCACAGCTTAAAAATGAACTAGTTCATGTTCGTTTTTTTTTAACACTTTCAATACAACATCCTTCATATGAACCTCCTTCAATCTTCTCCTTCTATCTGTCATACGACTGAACAATCATAGACATAAGTTACATTAAAAAACAATTTTGAGGTTGAGGATAGATCTTACCACTTAAGCAAAGCATCATGTTATGGTGAAAGTGGAAAAAATGAGGTGCAGGTACACTGTTGTCTTTTTTTAAACCTTATCCAACTAGTGAAAATGTACAGCTCTAAAACTCAAACATCCAGTATTTAGCTGTACTAAACATAAATATTTCCCTTTTATTAGCTTATTTCCCGTGTGCATTTCTGCCGAGGCGTTCGCACTTGAATCAGAATCAGAAGAGCTGACTCCCATTGGGTGAGAGCCACTCCCCACTTTTTTAATCAACACACAAAGCATTAATATTTGCCAAGTTAGGCTAAAATATGAGGCTACAGATGATAATAAACTAAGAGCCGTTTGGGGGCCGAAAGAACCGGCTCTTCTTTGGGAGCCGTGCCACAAGAGCCGGTTCTCTGAAAAGAGCTGAACTTCCCATCACTATCACCTGCGAACATTGAACGTGAACTGCGTTCAGTCTGGCGAGAGTGAACGTCACTCACAGTTGCGTTCATAATTTGTAAACCAACTCGTTCAATTCAGCGTTCATGAAAAAGAGGAATGTTCATTGAATGCGTTCATGCACAACACTGCATACACACATATATAGACATGAACATTGTCAATGCCACACCACTGCTTTGCTGAGAATGATCCAACCCCCAAATAATACCTGCTTACAGGTGGTCCTGACCGTTGATGAATCATGACAAACGATGCAGAGAAACAAATCGACTATTGCCTGAAAAACACCTTGGAGAAACACATTGCATTTGTTAGTCACCAGCCTGTGCATTATCATCACTGGCATTGTTAATATAAGAGATTATAACGGCTTAACCATCTGCAGTAGAGCCACAGGTTCTAGTGTAATCACTCAAGACTATAAGCCTTTTTTATTAATAAAAGTTTTATTGACAAAACAAGAGTCATCCTTCAAATGACCTTTATGTCTTGTCATCAGGTGCCTCAGAGTGCTTCATCAAGTCTCAGCCGAGAAGGACGATGGGGCCATGATTGGTTCACTTGGCAGTTAGGTAGTGCGTCTCCCTTTAATATGACCCGCCCCACACTGCACACTTATCACTCACTAATGAAATCTGTGCTCAAAATTCTTGTCTGCGAAGCTTCTCATTTTCAACAGACTGACACATTGTACCTTCTCGCTGAGTGATGAAACAGCCCTTCACTACTGCAGGAGATCCGCATTTTGTTCCTAACAAGAAAATGTCACGCTGCAGGATCGGATCAGTAATCAAACATGCTAAAGTCTCTACACTAAAGGATATTAAATGGATTTCTATTCTATACTTGCTGAGGACTTTTCAGTACTTACAATAGAAGCCATTTTGCAGTTTTTGAATTCTACCAGTCAATTGTTATGCAAAACATGTACTTCTTTAGAACGCTTCCATGAATTCTTCAGAGATTAAGACATTAGCATGTAACCGTAAGGCTAATGTTTACTTCCGAGTGTGTTTTTTTATATGTGGCATTCAGTCTATTCCAGGGAAAATTAAATTCTCATATAAAGTGTAAATATGCCCTAAATTCAGATAACAAGCCTGGTGGGGATCTGCTCTTTAATATAGCAGTGTGATATAGCGGCATATGGTAGACATGAGCCGGTTTCTGCCCGAGGAACAGCATCTCACTCAGCTCTAGAGTATCTAGTCACCACAGAAATCACATTACTTGGAGGTAATGTTTTTCTCCAAATTAAACTATTAGGGCTGATTTTGCGGAAATATGCTATTGTATCCATGAATAAGGGTGAATAATAAACGTAACCTCCCTTCATTTAGCAAGAACTTCCACAAATTCCTCAGTAAAATGATTTTGTACAACAGATTAATCCGAAAATCTTCCAGAGAGAAGTTGTTCTGGTAACATTATGGTGTGAGTGGAGTTTTTAGCAGGCTCTGCATAATGTCGTATGCAGCTTTTTTTTACTATTCCACTCCAGACATTCTCTCATGTCTCATGCAGATCTGTATAGTTACTATTCTGTATCAAGATCTCTATCAAGAACACAGCAACTGGCCACTGACTTCTATCATAAATGAGTTCTGTTCTTTTGTAAGTACAGGGAAATGTGTTAAAACTGGTAGTCACTGGTAAGGTACAGATGCAGCGGACAGAGATAAAGGTATTCCGCTAATTAAATCATGTTATTGACCGCCACAAAACGATGTTAGAGACAGTCTATCGGATGCCCTACAATTTGATCAGTGGTTCTTACAAAATGTGCTTTCCCTTGGTACTTGAACTCACAGCAACATTCCAATTACGGACAGCTGTACATTGCAATTATAAGTAAAATATGTACAGTGCTTGTTTTGATGCTCTGCACACTGTATAATAGACGCAGCACATGCCACATGTGTCATTTGTCTAGTGCTCTTATTAAACTATGTGAAGTTTGAAAGCAAGTAGACTGTTTGCATTTCAGGTTGACTGCTTACTTAGGATAAAGAAAAGGAATGCCAAAAGAGGAAAGAACGGTAGAGAAATCTACCTGGAGACCATGCTTTGTTCCAGTTAAACACGCGCTGCCTTGCAGCCACACACACTGTTTTACTCTCAGTTCTAATATCGGAAACATTCCGATGGCTTCAGAAATGTCTGGGGGCAAATTACAAAAATGCCACATTCAACATGTTTTATGTTTTAAAACAGTAAAAAGTACAAATAAGCCCCTTATAAATGTAATACACCCATATGAATGAACTTTTTAATGTAATCAATGTGAATGTGAATGAATGCCACTAAAACAAAACCTCAAAATTAGCTCTGTTTTGATTGTTGTAAACATTTTTAACTGTTTATTAGTATTCAGATTAAAATATTTTTTCATGATTTCAGACAGTGAGGGCAACATATGCCTATTAAAAAATTAATACCCATCCTGTTTGTTTTTACTCTTGTTTTCCATGACTGTTCCACTGACTGCTAGACAGTTCGATTATTCCACACACATCTAGGAAGCAACAATTCATAAAAATGAGTGCCGAGGGGGTGGTGTTTTTTTTCAGGAATGCTAAAGGCCCATCCACATGCCCTGCAGGTTGGTGGGAGGGTGGGTGGAGTGCTTTGAGAAACCCATTTCCTAGAATCAGCAGCACGTCTTCTGCTATTCACAGCCCTCACACTTTTTACTAGGACTGGCCTGTGTGCTATTTATCCTGCTAATTGCCTGGTGGAACATGTGTGACTTTTTCCTCGAGCATTTTCACGTGTGTGTGTGTGTGTGTGTGTGTGTGTGTTTGTGTGTGGGAGGGGAGGGGGGTGGGGGAGGGATGGGCGATCCATACTCACATTTTGCAGATGAATCAATTTAAATGGGATCTCAAAGGGCAACATGAATAATGTAAACAAAAACAAAACAGTGTGAATCTCCTCTGTCTTTAAATACAATAGAAGATTATTGTTCTGAAAATACACTTTTAGATTCTACTTGAGTGAATACAGATTCCGAACCTTTAAGAGACGAGTAATGGAAAGTTGGCAGTCTGATCAACAGTAAAAACCTAAAAAAAGGCAAAAAGTTGGGAGTGAAATTCCAGCAACAATTAACCAATCTCACGCCGAAGAACGCGTCCCAAAGGGGCTGTCCTGAATTTGTAGCAAGCTCATGTTCACCACCCTCCCTGCTGTATATAAAACACATCAGCACAGCCTGTAATTACATCACTCTCTTCTGCTTTTGCCACCTTACGCCTTACAATCAATCATACCACCTTCTTCCTCTGTCACACCTTGTTTTCAGCTTGGAGGACGGGGAAGTAGAACATGGAATGGAATCAATTCAAAATTCCATGATGCACTGAACCCTAACTGAACTGAATTGTTGGGAAGTCAGAGCTTCATACTGCTGACAGACAGTAAAGCAATTAGGAGAGAAATAGAGCTATGGAGTAGATAGTTAGATGGCATAGATTTACAGCAAACATACAGAGCAGACAGGAAAACAGCACAGACAGAGCAAACTGTAAAATAGCAGAGATAGAGCAGAGAGTAAAATAACACAGATAGAGCAGAGAGTAAAATAACACAGATAGAGCAGAGAGTAAAATAACAGACAGAGCAGAGAGTAAAATAACAGACAGAGCAGAGAGTAAAATAACAGACAGAGCAGAGAGTAAAATAACAGACAGAGCAGAGAGTAAAATAGCACACATAGAGCAGCCGATCATAAAGGTGCCAATGAGGGTTCTGTTACAGTAGAACCACTTTTGATTCCCTAATGAACCTAAATATGTGGGAGCAAGTAGAACCTTTTTAAATAATGTAAGGATCAATATTATTTATGGTATGGAAATAGCATTTATAATATAACGGTTCTATACTAATTGAAGGATTTTTATTAAAGAACTGTGTGTCAAGAACCATTTAGAAAGCTTAATATTTTAGGATAAAACGTTTCAAAAAGTTACCAGGCAGACATGGAGAGAAAGCAGAAAAAAGCATCAGCCTGTTTCCTCTTTGTCACTTGAAAGAGGTGTCAGTCAGAAGCAGCATCTTTTGTGAGAGCAAGTGATAGATGCAGGAACAGAGGACCTTTACAGCCTGGAAGATTCACAAGGGGCTGGAAGAATTTGTTTCTAATGTAAGATGATTTCTATAGGGGTTAAACTCTTTTGAGAACGCCAGCTATGAAGAAAAAAAAAGATAACTTTGGAAAAAGCATGAGGAACAGAGAGAGGCAAGATTAACTGGGCATATTACATTTTACAGTAAACACCTTGTTACAAGTCATTCAAGTACTGCACTATTAATCATTGAGTAGTGCAATTGCTTTCTTAGCAATTTTCATTTAGTAGCCTGTATAATTTGCTAATATATACACTATGGAAAATAGTATTAGGATGCCTGACCATTATACCAACATCAACTTTAATATGGAGTTGGTCCCCCCTTTGCAGCCATAACAGCTTCCACTCTTCTTGGAAGACTTTCGTTAGGAATTTGTGCCCATTCATTCTGTAGCACATTTATGAGTTCAGACACTCATGTTGGACGTTCCAGTTCATCCCAAAAGTGTTGGATGGGGTTGAGGTCAGGGCTCTGTGCGGGCCAGTCAAGTCCGTCTACACCAAATTCATCCAACCATATTTTTATGGACTTTGCTTTGTGCACTGGGACACAGTCATGCTGGAATAGAAAAGGTTCTTCCCCAAACTGTGTCCACAAAGCTGGAAAAATGGCATTGTCTGAAATGTCTTGGTATACTTTTGTCCATATAGTGTATGACCCTACCATATACATCCTGTACATTCACTGATTATCATTGTATCAGGTACACCCACTATATGCAGGTGCCTCTCTGGTAGAGGAAACCCTAAGAAAACACAATTCATTGTCTTTTGACTTTTCAATGCTTGTAAAAATGTTTTTTTTTCAGTGCTAATTCTTGAAGCACTATTCTACTATCCTGCTATTCTTATAACTTTTATTAGCCTCCCGCTTTAATGATGAGCAGCCAAGAGCTGTCCACAGTAGTTTGTGTTGAAGGTACACGAGACAGATTTGTGATATTTATGAACACTAACATGAACCGTCAAAGCAGGAATGTCAAACCTGAGACAAAGATCAGAAATGAGCAATTACACACAATGTGAACACAATCTAACCATTTATCCACAAAGTGCACCTTTATATTGTAGATACTTGATAATATGGGAAGTCTGTGTAAAATAGCCTATAAGATAACCATGACTTCTTGTGTGATGTTTCATTTTTTGCCTCAAGTGAAGACCGTGCAGAGTCATATCTGTGTGACAGCAGGAGTGTGAATAGGAGGCCTCAGAGCAGGCCAGAAACAAGGCTGGATGGACACAGAAGACAGAGGCTGCTGACCAGGTTCAGAAGGTTGTTTATGGTGAGACAGACGCTCTTGGCCCCCACTGGAGCTAATTAACCTTGGCCTAAAGATAGCAACACAGACCTCTCAGAACAGAGGTGAGGAGTCTGAACTTGTCGCCAATGCAGCCTCTTCACACTTTTATCTCAGTGCGTCTCATTCATCTCTCTCTCTCTCTCTCTCTCTCATAATGCATTCCGAATTCTAGTTTTGGCATTCAAACCCCCACAAATGTCCTACAAAATTGAAATAGAAGGAAAATGTAGCATTTACAAACACCTCAGCCAATCAGTCTTCAATGGTTAAAGACTGGACAAAAATAATTGTTGTTGGAATACATGAATACTGTGATTAACCAAAACTGAAATGGAGCTTTGACTGATCACCCTGTGAAAGCTCTGGTAGCATCCTATGTCATGGTATCCCAGACAGCCGCTCTTATTTTCCTCGCTGTTGATTTTTTCTGCTCCACCTGCCTGTACACCTCACCTTCTGTCTTCAGTAGCGATGCTATTTAACCCCCCCCCCAGTATGTACATCTATGTGTTTGCTTAATCATTCCCAGACCTCTCCTAGTGGAAACCCAGTATTATACTGTAGCTTCACCAAATACCTCAAATACCTGATTCAGCTCAATTGATACCTTATTAGATTAAATCAGGTGAGCTGCTGATGGAGTTTTCAAAGTCCATGCAAAAAGGCTGAAGGCATCGAGGTGAAATCTGGAACCAAACCTATCTGTTCTTCTAACCAGCTCACAAAACTTACAACAAATCTCAATATTATTTAATACTTTCTTGTTTGCACTCATTCAAGTGTTAACAGGTGTATTTGCTGGTAGAAAGTCTCTTACTGCTCAGTTAAATGGCTTTAAACAGTTTGCACAGTATTGTACCTGTTCTCGTGCTCCTGTCCTTTCTGTAGTTCTATATCTCATCTCTTGCTTACTCCACAGTTCTCCAGATGAATCTCTCTAACAATGTCTCTCATGTTCTTCGACCCATCTCTCTCTCACATTCTCTAGTTCTTTTCTTTCTATTGTTTTTCCCTCGCATTCTCTGCTGCCTGCTCACTTCCCCTACCTCCCTTTCTCCTAGCCCTTTATTGCATTCCCTGGAATACTACAGCTATTGCTGGAGTCCATGGTCTATACTTCACTCTCTTTCTCTCTCTCTTTCTGCCTTGTTCACTCAGTGAATTTCCCTCCTTTGGATGATGCCCTCTTACTTCAGTTATTTTTGCATTTGGTTTCTTTCTCTTTGCATTAGCATTGCATTTTCTTCACAGTTTTAGTGCCTGGGTTCATTCCTTCACCTCTCAGCTTTTTCTTCCTCTTTTTTCTTTTTCCAGTTTATTCCTGCCTCCTTTTTCTGCCTCTTTTTTTTCTAAACAAAAGACATACAGTAAAACCCCGACAATCGTGGGGTTACGTTCCACGAGCACCCGCGAATAGTGAAAAACCACGAATTTGTGATGTGGTAAGAAAATGCCTATTTTTATAATGTGAACCCTAAATATGCCCCCAAATATGCTCCTAAAACACTTTACTTTCATTTTAAACTCATTACCCTTAAAGAAAATGTAAAGGGTAACCCGTATCCTTACTGTAGAGTTTACACTGAACTGCTGTCTCCCACTGTGCTAGAATATAAATACCGACGTTACCCCCATATAGACTGTACTGTAATTTATGCAAGCGCGTTTTCTTTGGTATGTGCTGGCGTTTTCTTTGGTACAAGCAATGTAAATACAGCAATAGTTAAATGTACAGTTTAGGGTTTACTGTACAGTCCCCCTCCCTGCTTATGTGATCATCTCTGGTAGCTCATCTAGTTTGTTCATAGTCTGACGGCTGTTACCGCTACTCGATAGACATAACTTAAGTTTCAGCCTCCATACAAAAGGTTCAGTTTGATCAAATAAAACTGCCGCTACTGGACCTTTCTCTGCTGGAGTTTTAATTTCCCAGTGGGTTCATGAAAGTGAGGCACATCTTCTAAGGAACAGCAGTATTAGGAGTGCGTCACGTCAGCAGTTAGACTCAGCAGCAGCTCTGCCTGTGGGGACACAGAGTGAGAAACAGCTCCCAGCTGCCTGAGAGAGGAGCAATCCGCACCCTCAGACAAACAGGGCTCCTTCAGCATCACAGAGTCTGACCAACTGCCCCCGTTTCACTGAACCTCACTTAATAAAAACAGAAAATGAAATGCGGGCTCTCCTCAAATTACCCAATCAATGCAATAAACTCAAGGAGATGGAGCTAATTAAATGAAAGCATGAGGGCTCTTGGCAGTATTGATGAGGCTCGGCGCTCGTCTCCATATTTCTGCTGTCACTTAGCCGCAGCATGAGCTGTCTGGACGGGAATGGGAAAGATCAGCTAAGCTATGCTGTTGCACAAGCTTAATTCAGCGAAACTAACAGTAATTGAAGGAGGTGCTCATCCTGTCATAGGCTCAGGATGTGCGTGTCATTCATTACTGGGGCAGAATCTTGGGCCACAGCCACAAATGAGCGAAGTGCCGTAATGAACAGACATGGCTCAGAAGGACATGTGGGAGTGTGACGTGGTTTCTATACCAGTGTCTGAGGAAAAGAGTCGTGATGATGACCGCAAAGAATTCTAGTAAGTGATAACATCAGCCAACGGATTTGTATATGATCAAAAATTGAACAAACTAATGCTTTGAGCTAAACAGCTTTACTGACTAATTAATTCAATAATCCAAACAGCACTGAGAAAGTGTTTCCTAGCGTTTCTTATTTCCTGTTAATTAGGTCAGATCTTAGTCATTTTGTCCATCAGTTGTGTTCACATAAATGTTATGTTGTGACATATCCTCATGCTGAAGGTTAAATTTAGACAATTATGACATGCATTTGTCATTTTAACTATAGTCTGATTCAGATGGGATTAAATAAACAGGCGGAGTGCTGGGATAAATTCCTCTTTTACAGGGGCGACTTATATTTTATTTTGGGAAATTTTAAGTCTGGATAAGCCTAGGGTTTGAATCCCAGCCTGGGCAAACACACCAAGACTCTACATTCACCTACCTAACATGATTCAACTTTAATCACTCCAAATAAAGGCATCCGCCAAATGCATACATGCACATGTAAGACAATAAAGAAAAGTGTGAATTGAATAAAAGGCCAATTTTAATGGTGGTTATAGGTACAGATTGTTGTGCACAGAATAGTATAGTTAGTTTTTGAGAGATTATATCCTCATTCACAAAACCAAATGAAATGTGATTGTGAATATAATGTAGAAACTAGAAATGTATAACCACTAAAATATTGATCATCCTGAAGTAATTTGATCTTATCGCTAAGGAGTGTAAACCATGTATCAATGATAATCCCCCCGATAATCAAGTTGAATATTTTGATGGTGTTTTGTGTCTAGTTTTGCCAGTTCATTTTGTATTATATTAAGTATAATGGCAGTTTCTCCTTGTATTTGTCTAGTTATCAATATAAATAAGCTGTTCACAAATATAAGTGTTTTACCAGCAGCATTTTTGCCAATACCCACAAAAGCCCCCAACATCAGTTGGGCCCATGAGGAGTCAAACAGAGGCAGAATCAGGAATATATGGGTTTAATTATGCGAAATGCACAGACTAATTTTAACCATGTGCTTGAAATAAGGAATCCTGTAGTTTTGGGTCTACAGCAATGGAAACTGATCAAATCTGTTGCAGTGTATATGATGGATGTAGCCACAGATGAATAGATAAGCTTACAGGAATATGTCTCTGCTTCTACTCAACACACAGAGCTCAAGTTTCTGCTGACATCAGACGTTCCTTCAGTTAGGCCTTAAATCAGAAAGCATACTAACCTATATTACAAATTGCAAGCATGCAAACAAGCAGTACAAGTTTCATGTAAAAAGATGCTGATACGCTTCAAAAGACTGGACATTAATATTCTTCTCCAGTGGAATCCACACTGTTTTTTTAATGTCTAATGGAAAGGCATTCAAGCCACTATAAAATAATGTGATGTGCAGAACCCAGTGCAAATGAAAACTACTGCTGTTATTGCATTTGAAGAATGACAAAGCTCTCTCTCTGAGGAAGTGCCAGCCAGATCGAGTGAGCCTTCGTAGCTAAAACCAGTTTTGAATTTCATATGTTTCCTACTTTTGTGCATCCATTGGATGAAAAAAACGTTCCAACACAAACCATGCCTTGGAGACCATGTCTATGGGAAGCTCTTGTTCTTGATGTTGAACCAATTAGAAATGAATGATTCAGGTTTGGAGAAGCAGCTGCGAGGTTCTTTCCCACCCCACGTAAATCTATGCCTCTGTATCCCTTCATCAGGTTGTTTTCCGCCATCTGTGGGGACCAGATTTGACAGTGAGAATTAGACACTGTGACAACTGCATCCGTGTTCGTGACAAGAGGAGTCGAGTCCTTGCACAGATTACAGCGCCGCTTTGGTTTGGAAGCTGCAGTAAACCCTCGCTAACGACAATCTCCTCTTTACTGAACGAAAACCATCAGACTGCCTCTGCGCTGTCTCCGGCTGATCTTATGAGCTTATACCTCTGGGCCTGCTTTCTCCAAAACAATGTTTTGTTTTGTTTTTTTTAACGCTATGATATCCCAGTTTAACATGGAAGAGAATGACAGTAATGGTCCCGAGAAGCGCCGTCAACTCATTCCTTCATACCACATTCCATAAACAACAAAGTCTTCTGGGGAAAACTTCAATGACAAGCTCTAATACTAGTGATATGTGTTCAAGCGGCATACCAAATGATTCCAAGAGGCTCAGGCACCTCTATGCAAGTTGGCAGCTTTGAAGCAGCAGATTGCTCCCTTAAGGACTTCAAGCTTCACTGCTACAGCAGGGCCAGGCCACACCAGAGATAATGCACCACTATTCTGCAAACAACTCGACACTGAACCAAGTCATAAAAACTGCCTCGATTCAAAAGTGTCTCCAATTTCCACATGCATAAAGTGCATTACATCAACATCATTTTGCCTTTGGGTTCACTTTCTTTAAGCAGCAATAGTGTTGATGTAATATATTTCATACATGTGGAAGCGATGTACGCATTCACATGAAGCATATCCAGTGCATCGCTTTCTGGGTGCATTACTACTTGCATTTGACATGAGACAGTATGTTCATAACATACAGCCAATACTAACAGGAATAAATAAATACATCCGTGTTTCCTGCTCTGCGATTAACTCCATGTCAGTGGCCTATCGACACCGCATTTATTCACACATCATTTCTCGTCTCGCACATGAACGCTGTAAACAGGGTGGAAATTCTCAGTTCGAGATAATTGGTGCCCTTGTAACCGAAGAGAGTAAATATTTGCATTGTACGTCCTGACAAAAGGAAGCGCTGCGGCCGCCCCGTGCCTTCGCGCCGACTGCCAAGTGTGCCATCTGTCCGACAGCGCCATATTACCATGGAACAAGCAGATGCAAAGAGGTGCACGAGTGAGGGACAGCGTGAATGGGTGAGGAGCGGCGCAGAGAGGGAGTGAATGAGCAAGAAGGAGTGAGCAATCATTTTGTCTCATCAGAGCAGATGAAAAAAAGCAAGGGAAGACAAGAAACCCGTGTCATGTGATCCAACACAAACGCTGCCTCTCATGGGTGCGCTACCAGGAGAAAACACACGCGCCGGCTCAGGTTGTGTGTTTCTGCATATGTGTGCGTGTGCATCCCGGGGGTTGGGACCTATGGAGGGAAAGTTATTCATGTGAACGACAGCTATGGGACTGCATGGAAGGAGGAAATAACCGACAAAACAATAGCTTGTTGTTCTAAGGAGTGAATACAATCCAGAACGATGAGCAGACATCAGTCATGTTATCAAACCTAAAATATTGTGCTGGAATAATTGCAAAGCTTCAAGCTTCATTAAGGCCCCCACATAAGAGTGGCTTTTCTTCTACTGTCCCGCTACCAGGTGCCATGATCCAGCAGAGTCGGGGTAGCTGGTGACATTAAATACAGTTATTATGAAAATGCAGTTCTGGTTCTGTTGCCATGACAACGGGTCTTCTGGGAAGGTGCGGGAGAATTAGGAGGAGAGAATTACCCGACGGTAAAGGTTAAAGAGTGGCCCACTGTTCTGGAGTCGGACACGCTATTGTAGAGTCTCCTGATGTCCAAGGCTTGAGGAGCTGATAAGGCATATGGTGTTCTTATCTATGAATAAGAAGCAACAGAATGAAGGTGTTTCACGTGTTTTATTTACAGTCCGTTTGTCCTCTGCAGTCACAGTGATAGCCCAGTGAAGTGACAGGACACTGATCAATAGAGGCAGGAGGGTAATGAATAAAAAAGTTTAAGGAAAAATACATACATTAGTACAGAACTTTCACGATACATGGAGGTCCTTTAAAAAGACTTTACTCCTGCATGTCATTTCCACCAATACTTCCAATGGAAAGTTCTCTGATGTGACCTAATGTGATTCTATCGAAACCCCCTTTTTAAGAGTGCTGGGCTTCACAGTACTCAATTCAACTGTTAGTGTGATACTGGTCTTTGCAATACTGATGTTTCAGGAGACTGCAATATGCAAATGAGCCCTCGAACCAATTTACTGCATGCTGTGAGAATTCCGACTAAACAGTTCCAGATGAGTGTTCATGTGCACATATTAAACAATTTAATGTGCACACAAACAACTTTGGCTAAGATAAGTCAGGATGGTATTTTGTCCTACATATAGGACTGGTTGTTTCTTTGGCTAGAAAGAACAATATTTATATCGTTTCTTTGGTGCTCATGTGACAGTGTATTGTTATTTACCAGAGAAGGATGCGCAAAAGAATGATGGAGGGCATGGAAAACCTCTTCATCTCCACTGAGGGAATCCGGTCAAGGGCGACTAATTTTAGATCTGTATGGCAAAGCAATGCACTTTTCAGAAAAACAGTAGTGTCTGAAATTCATGGACGAACTCCTCTTTTTTACTGACTTTCTTTGCTCCCGTAAAACTGTTGCAGTGCAAATATCCATTTGAAGCAAAAGACTTCACCTGGTGAAATCTTTTTTGTCTTCACAAACTTATAACTCACTAGCATAGACTGAGGTCTTCTGAGCCAAACGGACAGTCTTGAACCTTCATTTACAGAAAATTCTCATCATTTAACACATAGGCACCACACAATCATAATTAGATAATCTTTTGGCCCTCACCTTACCATATAGGTAGATGATTTAGGTGTACAATTACTGTAGTTCATCAGTAGCAGCACAGTTTATTGGCCCTCCTCTACCTATCCATCAAAGTAAATGGCCCACGATAGGACCATTGCTGACCAGATATTACTGGGGTGACAGAACATTCTCAGCATGGCAAGGAAAACTAGCAAGGTACCAAGATAGCTGGACTTCAACACCTTTAGTGTCCCGTCTTGAGGATCAACCACCCTGCAGAGTTTACCCCCTAATCTGTCATGCATTATCCAGGTAATTAAGACCTTTAGAGCCTCTGGTGGTAGATCTCCAGGACCAGGATTAGGTCCATGTAGTCACACCTTCTAAGTGTATTAACAAGATTGGTGTTTCTGATATAGTGGCCAGTAAGAGTATTCAGTTCCTAGTAGACGTATAACAACGTAATGTTCTATTAATCCAATAGTGCCTAGTAGACGTATCTAAAATGGAGTGTAGATATAAGGTATGTGGACCAAATAAAGTGGTGACTCCAGGCAGCTGTCACATACTCAAGACTAATGTCTTATCAAGCCTTGCTCATATTCCCATTATGGAAGACCCACAATATGACAATTACTGGCCTCCGACACATATTACTTTCATAGAGGGGGGGGGGGAGAGAAAAGAAAGAAAGAGAGCCAGTTATAACCATGCTGGGAGATTTTGTCAATCACATTAACCCGACAGAAAGAGGAAAGAGGATAAAGCACAGAGAATATTAAATTAGGAGAGAACACGGAGGGTATCTACATATCTCAACCCTCTCAGATAAAATGTGTTCCTCTCAACGCATTTGACCACAAAGCGTGTCCTAAGACAAGGTTCCGTCACACACACGCACACACACAGTAACTGCAGACTCTATTACCACCTCTAATTAATCACTGCACCCATACCAGCTTGGCATTAGGCAACACTTTAATCTCAGTCAATGCCATGAGCAATCAACATTTTATCCTTGTAAATCGCCCACTTACAACATGTAAACAATCCATTACAAACCTACTACTAAACCACTAACCAATCACTAAACACTTAATTACACCAGTTACAAAAGGAGTATTTAAATATGTTAATTAACATCACTTTTTGCTTCTTTTGTTTTGTCCTTGATTATTATAAATGTCATACTATGTGTTGTTTTCTTGTTAACACATCAGCTGTAAGAGTGTGCTTCTCTTCATATTTGGCGACTAATTACTTTTGGGTTTGAATTCAGATGTTGGTAATCTGCAACTATACTGCACTCTTAAAACCACTAAGGGTTTTTGGAGCATGTCATAGATTAATCACTAAGGGTTAAAGGAACTTTTAATGGGTGGTTCTTTAAAGAACCATTATTATAAATGAGATGTGATATAATGTAATGGTTCTATACCAGTTAAAAACCATACAACCAGGAACCATTTAGGAACCTTAATTTTTGAGTATTCTACACATTCTACTACTACTAAACTTAGAGGCAGCACTAATCTGATGTCAGGGTATCAGCAGAAAATGATACAGAATATGATCCAACACTGTAAAAAGTCCCGTTGTTAGTCATGTTGGGTAGTAGAATGTCTGATTAGCACAACGGCACACTTGGATGTTCGCATTAAGTGAAGAACTAAAAACATTTTTAAAGCTTAGCAGTTTTTTTTGCAAATATTGGATCATATCAGCCCATTCCCAAGGTTTCAACATTAGTATCAGAACAGAAAATGATATTATTACATTTCTAATTATGCTATATAATCAACTGTCTCCCATTTTTCCCTATTTAATGTTTTTCAGACTGTAGCACTTGCACCTGCGGTGTTCCTGTGTCTTGACTGTGCATGTCACTGTTTACACCTGCTTTGTGTCTCCGGTCCATGTGAGTTTGTTGTTGTTTTGGTTCATGCCGTGCCCCCTTGTTATCTCGTTCTTGTCTCATCACCTGCCCAGGTGTTTCCATTGTTTTGTCATTAAATATACCCCTGTGACTCAGTCCAGGTTTGTGGAATCTCTAGGAGTGCTGCTAGTTGCTCCTGCCCTGTTTGTGTCTTTGTTTTCACCTTGATAACTGCAGTTTCAGTTTTTGAACTTTGATTTATGTTTGTAAAGCAAAGCGTCCCCTTATATCCGCGCATGAACACACCACAGCACAGCACATAGTGTAAACAGTGTGAAATTCTTTTTCTGTATTTAACCCATTCACCAAGGAGGCGCCCAACAGGGGGCGCCCGGGGAGCAGTGTGTGGGGACGGTACCTTGCTCAAGGGTACCTCAGTGGTGCCACTAACAGTCATGGGATTCAAACTAAAGGCAGATGAATCATTTTTTATCCAAGACTAACAGCCTTCTCAGCCTTAATTATTTTAGATTATTTCAAGATTATGTCAGGTTCACTGAGAACATTACGTTGTTATCATTTCTCCTAAGGAACTGGAGGAGAATCACCATTACGTCTCATAAAAAGAGCCATAAAAGAGCAATATTCAAGCAAAGGCAAAAGCAATGGAAAAAACACCATAAAATCTTGCTACACTTGTTAAAACAGTGCAATAAAGAGATATATATATATATATATTCTTACACCCCCCTCCTCCCTGCAGGGTTTCTTTTCAACAGAAATGATTTGTTTGTGTGGTATTCAGCGACGGATCATGGAGCATCAGGTCACCACTCAACTGCCAATTGTACAGCCGGCACGTTGAACAGGAAATCAATGGCACTTGACTTCAGCACTGACCACCGTAAAACCTCTCAGACCCTTCAGACAGACACTGACAAATAAACAAGGGCAGACAGACACATAGACCAACACAAAAATACACAAAGACATGGTTACACCATGACAAACCATTAAACATGTTGACTCTTACTGCAAAAACTCACACACTTCATTGTAATTCATGAAACACAAACAGAATGAATCTGCATATAAAAAGAGCCATAAAACATTTTTATGCATTTTTGCATTGAATTCATGGGCTGGATATCAGAATATTAGTATTGTGATTCTACTGTTACATATTGCGATTGTGATGCCTTTCATTATTTTAAAAAGGGGCCGCAACATCACTTTTCTAGAATTAATAAGGCTTAGAGAATGTAAATATTTGCTGCCCCCATCCATATTGTCCATGTATCTAAGCTGCAAAAACAGCTTGTTTTCCAACCAGTTTTGTCACAAATCCCACATATTTCCATATGTTACCTATAGTAGTTTTGCTCTGCTTATTCATGTTGAAGTTCTAAGGAAAGTTTCAGCCCCAAACTGTCTTTTGAATGAGCTGCAATAAGGGGCAACCAATCAGAAAAAGAGATCAGTACAAAAACAGCCAGCTTCATTTTGGGGTTGAAAAAATGTTTATTTCCTTTGTTTTTATTATTGGCTACATTGTAGATTAATACTGAAAACATCACCTATTTCTCTGATGACAGCTTTGCACACTCATGGCATTTTTTCAGTCAGATTCATGAGGAATCGACCTGGAATGGTATTTAATTAACAGGTGTTCTTCATCAAGAGTTCATTAGTGGAATTTCTTGCCTTCTTAATGATGGTCGGGTTGGTACACAGTTAGTGATCCTGTTCCACTACGGTTCTACTCCACATTATGGCAAGACCAACTTAACTAAGTAAAAGAAACAACAGTCCATCATTACCTTATTACCAGTGCCGGCGCCAAGGGGGGGCATTCGAAGGCATTGCCCCCCCTAGCGAGTCGCTCATATGTATAGTCAAATGCCCGCCCAGTTGGTCCGCTCTGGCGCCGGCACTGCTTATTACCAAACATATTCTGGTTTGTTTAACTCTTGTTTTTGTTTAATGCATAATTCCATGTGTTCCTTCATCATTTCTTTTGTTTTCAACATGAATCTACATATATATAATAATAAAAACGAAGAAAAAACATTGAATGAGAAGGTGTGTCCAAACTTTTGACAGGTAGTGTATAGCAGGATCATTCACAAACACAGCACTTCTACCTGTCTCACATTAATTACCTCGCTACTTTACAGCCCCAACTGGCCAGGTTCATAAAAATTGTACGGCTGCTTCTAATCGTGCATCCTTACTCATTATGATTCAAAAAGTAAAAGCACACTCAGTCGTCCTAATAGATCCAATAACTGAGGCCAATTGTCTCCATTTCGTCCAGCAGATAAGAAAAGCATGATTGAAATCTGTGTGTGGCTGTGAAACCCCTTTTATTCTCATGAATTCACACACCAATTTCCAGACTGAGCTCGTCACGGTAAACCTGAAAGAATCCATATTGGACAGCTTTGCACAGACACAATGACACGCTTCACTGCACAGCACAGAGACCAACACACACACACACACACACACACACACACACACACACAAACACAAACACACACATGCACACAAACACGCATATCACTTTCCAAAGGCCACAACCCATTCCAATTTCCAACCATCAATGCATGCCTTCCTTCCTCCTCCATCCTATCTAGCCTTAATTCTGCAATTAGCTAGTGGGAGTGTCCAATATGACCTGGTTTAACTCCTTTGGAGTCCTTCAGCCCAATCCACCCTGGAACACCACAACCCAATCTCTCCACCCATATTAACTAAATCAGCAATCATCAATGCAGTAGGAAATGGAAACGCATGAAAATATTCCATACTGATATCTGCAACCAATATAACCCCAATTATCTTGTTGCAATATACTATTTGCACTGATACACATTTAAATCATTTCACTACACATTGTACAGAGAGTTTTTAATCTCACTATCACAATACTTTCCAAATATATCATGGTATCACAATATAAGTTAGTTTTAATAAAGTTCAGTGAAGAGTACTGCTATTCTATGCTAAAAGAATGTCGAACCTGATGCAACCTGTTGGACTGTTTGGTTTTCTTCACTTCAAATTACACCAAAGAATACATTACACAGTAGTTCATTTTTTCTCTATTTTTTAAGTCCATCTATTTCATGAATTTATTTTCAGAACTAGTTCTGAAACGTGACATATGTGCAGCAAATGACGACACGGGAACAGAAGCTGTAGATGGAGCCTTACAAGAGAGCCTGTAACAACTGGTATCATTTACAAGTATTACATAGATTCTTCATTCACAGTGACTTACAGCAAAGAGCATGAACACACAAGAAGAAATAAGTTAGCAAGAATTCAAAGTAGACATGGCAAATTTCTATTTCCTTATAGTGACACTGAAATATTGACTATTGTTCAATATCAGTATATCTATATAGCAAATATCAATACAATATTTGTTCTTTAAAAATGAACACATTTTATTAGTCTTACGGATGGGATATTTGCACAAAAGAAGAAAGTAGAAGCAGCATAACCTACAGAAATACAAACTGTACAATTATAACAATATCATACAAAAAACTGTATACAATACAAAAAATTATATAAATATATATATGTGTGTGTGTAAATA
>JBBPCX010000035.1:6194838-6239021 GCA_037974365.1 Hydrocynus forskahlii
ATATCCACTATGTAGCCTACAAATAAATTATATATATATATATATATATATACACACATACACATACATACATACACACATATATACTCTGTATATATACACTCTCCACTATGTACATATCAAATGTATAATTTGTATAGTGTTCTTTTACATTATATTGTTGTTTAGTTTTTATTTTATTGCATATGTTGCTTTTACTGTCCCCTCTTGTACTGTACAACAATACCAATTTGGAACTAATAGAGGATTATCTTATGTCTTATCCTATCTTATCTTTCCTGAAGAAAAGCTTCAACACTTTTCTGTAGCAAGCTGCATTATCATCCCGAAAAATCACTAAACCTATTTTCTGTATATGGAACGAGAAACATGTCCAAACTTTTACAGCTATCTCCTCAGCTCCTTTACCCCACCAGCAGCCCCAATCCTGAAGGAGTGGGGGAATTTGCTTGTTCTCTTTAGACAGCCACTGTTATGTGTTTCATTAGTAGGTCTAGCCTCATCTCCTCAGCCGATGCAGATTCATGACTCATCACTGAATATCATCCACACCTCATAATTGCTTCTCTTTAGCCCACTGTGACCTTATTTTCTTTTTTTCTGGATGTAAATACTATTTCATCTAGTCCATTTCTTACAGTTCTGCCACAAACACTGACTCTGAGTTATGCCCATTTGCTTCTCCTTTTGCTTTTTCGAGCATTTTCTATGTTCAGGTAATAATATTGCTTTGAGTTTTCTATAGTGACACTCTGACATCTTCCATGGTCTACCTGTACATTTTTCTTTTTACATATAGAACAGTTTTTCATCATTTCTGTGATTTGTTCATTTGCCACAAAGTTGTTACCTAAGTTTGACCACCATGGATCCACTCATCCTCCTGAAGAAATCAAAAGTCTCAACGGGGTGTCATGGACACTAATACATCATTTAGTAAATAGTCCATCATCACTTCTTCTACGGACTGTTTGCACTGATGTCAGCATGGTCTAAATTATTCATTTATACACATATGGCATCTGTCTTACATGTTCTTGCCTGGTCATAGTAACATAGTAACAAAGCAATCATGGTTTTATTTACTTCTCATTCTTCTACAGTCTTACACCCATCATTACCAGCCAGTGACAGGAACAAAAGAAAATGGCTGAGTCAGACAACTCTCATTTCCCATGATTTGGTTTGTGTGGGCTGAAGCTCAGATCTTGAGTTGCATGAGCCAAAAACTGAACAAATGAAGCACAAAGATGGATTCGGGACGGGGCATCAGGGGGGGAGGGCGGATCGATCGAGGCGGGAGATTAAAGGCAACAGGGCTGGGCTGAGAAGGACAGGGCAGTGGGGGTGGGGGGCAAGTGTTGTGTAGCGGGGTAAAAGCTGACGGAGAGAGAGTGGGGTGGGGGGAAAGACAGGGCCACTACAAAGAGCTCTGTGCTGGAAGAGCTGAGCTAAAGAAGATCAGTGTGAGATCAGTTCACTGTGGTCAGATTAACCTGAACAAAAGCGTGTGATGCGCTCAGGTGGCCACAAAACACCCCCAAAAAACTACCATGTCACAACAGGTTTATAGTATTTTGCTACACGGATTTATTCCACTGGACATGTGCAGTAAACCTGGGAGATACTACCAGTTTCTTTCCAAAGTGATACTAACAAATAAAACGTTAGTATTCCAATACTGATCCTTTGAAGACTCTTTTTACACAGTTTGAAAAACAGCCCTATTGATGGCAAAACAATGTGATTGTTGTGATTGAATGGACAATAATAATTGTCATAAATGAATTAAAATTATAATTTTACACTAACAAACATGGAACACAGTTAAATGTAGCATTTTTCTGCAAAGTTCAGTGCACTATTTCTATTTATTTGACAGATTTGGAAAAAAGCTAACTACAAAACATGCAATAACTTTTTTAATAAGCAGTAATTGAGGAATAACTTTCACTGCAAATATCACAAAAAGGCATACCCAAACTTTTGCATACAACTGTATACCTCTTTACATTCATCTTATGTCAAGACTGTTTGTCAATAGGAAAGTGTAAGATTCAATGCATTGATGCCTCAGCATTGATCTGCCTATTCCTACCATGAACACAGACCTCAGACCCCCACCCCCCCAGCCCTTTCTCAGCCTTTTCAAGGACGTCTTCATTTTTAACCATGAGGTACAGACACCGCATGGTGGATCCGTCTAACTGGCAGCTGGATCAGAGAGTGAACGGAGAGCAAAGCCCTTTTAATCTTATGGGATCATAAGCTAGTTAACTTGTACCTTCCTCTTCTTTACAACTGCCTCCTCCTCTCAATCACTCTATCTCTAGCATTCGTCTGCCTGAAGCCCTTGGGAGAAACTGCCAGTAATATCAGTAATATTTCAGGAGATAACGATGAAAGTCTTGACATTCCTGTCCTCTCCTTTTACCAGCTCAGCACTACAAAACCACCAAAACGTGTTAGAAGTTACCACCAGACACCTACTGATTACAAAAATCCAACAAATGTAAAAACAGAATACTGTCTATACATATTCACCCCTAAAAACAAAGTGTTAGTGAGGAGCCTTTGGACCAAAGGCAAGGAAGAACCACTTCTGGTCTCCTAAAACGCGGTGGACGGAACTATTCGACAAAATAAAATTAGCGCATGTGAAGAACATAATGCCAAGCTCCAACCAAGCACCTCCATCTCCAAACCAAGACCCATTTAGTACCCTTGAGTTTACAGAGTGTAGCTCATGATGAGAAACACTTGCCTGGGATGTGCCTGAGCCCAACCCCCCCACCACATCCTCTCAGGTTCATTACCAGGTCGAGGCAGTCCGCTCTAAGCCATGGCCTGAGGCTCTCTCTTTCATACGGCCCCACAGAGACTGCACAGCTCAAAGTGGATAGAAGCTTCAGCAGAACGCTTATGCATCTTTATCCACCAGCCCAAGGTGCCGTGGTGGGTGTCTGCACCTTTTTAAGTGGCCGCACATCAGGAGGAACCCACTGCATGCTGATGGCTCAATCAGTATTGGGCTTCACTCTGTTGTCACCTAATCTTACATCTTATGGACAAAAGTACTGGGACGCCTGACCATTACACCAACACAGACTTTAATGACACTGCATTCGGCTACATAGACTTTAATATGGAGTTGGTCCCCCTTTACAGCTAGAACAGCTTTTTGGAAGAATTTCCACAAGATTTTGGAGCTTCTGTGGGAATTTCTGTCCATTCATTCTGTAGAGCATTTATGAGCACTGATGTTGGACGAGAAGGTCTGTCTCGCAATCTCCGTTCCAGGTCATCCCAAAGGTGCTGGATGGGGTTGAGGTCAGGGCTCTGTGCGGGCCAGTCAAGTTCTTCCACCCCAAACTCATCCAACCACGTGTTTATGGAGCTTGCTTTGAGCATGGTATTGTCCAAAACGTCTTGGTATGCTGAGGGATTAAGAGTACTCTGAATTCAACAATGAAGAGATGAAGTGTCCCAATACTTTTGTCCATGTAGCGTATTTGAGAGCCTGAAAGCCCTGTGAAAGTGTCCAGCCAATGTAAATGCACTGATCCTCACAATAAGAGCTGGATGCGTACAAGAGCAACCTGCTTCACCTGGGTAACTTCCAGAGCACAACCCTATGCATCCTGACATCAAACAAACAAATAAACAAAAAACAAACAAAGTTACATCATCAGGCCAGGTGGGCTTCCACACCCAGGTGGGCATCTCTTTGTTCCGTCCAGCGCGATGTTTCTCGGTGGAACAAAGAATGAGGCACACACGCGTTACATGACAACAGTGCAGCTCCGTTATGGAAACATGTGGCCCATCATAACAACATCATCTCAATGGCTCTCCTCAGCTGCATGCGCATGCAATAAAACCACGAACTGCTCACCTACCTTTTAAAAGATCTCAGACTGGAAAAATCCTGCTTCCCTTTAAACCCTCTTCCTTCCTTCTGCCCGCGACCTCTCTCTCTGTCTCTGTCTCTGTCTCTGTCTTTCTCTCTTTCTCCCTCTCTCCCAGGGATGAAAATCCAGTGGAGCGATGCTGCGATGCGTTGTTTATTTATTTATTAATTTATTTCGGACCCTCCCCGCCCACACCTGTTTCCTGACAAGCTCCGCCCCCTATGTGCTGTGATTGGACAGTCTTGTCCAGCTATGGCGCTGGGATTGGCTGATTTTCATTTATCCCCGGTTTTCAGACTTATTCCAGTGACTGGCTCGTAGTTTGTAGTTTATACCTGCTGCTTGTGTTCAGCAGTGGGTGAGTGTGTGTGTGTGTACGAACTACGAACCAGACCTGGTAAAGAACGGCAGGGTTTGTCAGAAAACTGGTGTCTTACGCATGGCACATCCACTCTCCATTGCACCTTCACGTCTCCAAGGTGAGATCACAAATCTGTGCGTTTCTTCACTGGAGCGGGACTACAGCGCCCCTCAGTGGTGAAAGAACAAAAAAGCAGCAAAAAGGATTTCCCTACTCTGGAACACGCTAAACTATACGGACAAAAGTACTGGGAACATTTCTTAATCACAGAATTAATGCTTCAGCATACAAAGACATTTTGGGCAACGCAATGCCTCCAACTTTGTGGCACAGTTTGGAGAAGAACCCTTTCTATTCCAGCATGGCTGTGCCCCAGTGCACAAAGCAAGCTCTATAAAAACGTGGTTGGTAGGATTTCAGTGTGGAAGTACCTGACTGGTCCGCACAGACTCCTGACCTCAACCCCATCCAACACCTTTGGGATGAACTGGAACGGAGATTGGGTGCCAGGCCTTCTCTTCCGACATCAGTGCCTGACCTCATAAATGCTCTACAGAATGAATGGGCACAAATTCCCACAGAAATTCCAAGAAGATTGGAAGCTGTTCTAGCTGCAAAGGGAGAGCAACTCCTTATTAAAGTCTATATATTTAAATGCAATGTCATTAACGTCCCTGTTGGTGTAATGGTCAGTCGTCCTAATATGCTTGTCCATATATACATTTACAGCACTTTCCCTAACTACAGGGGACAGTCTCCTAGGAGCAACTTGGGGTTAAAGGTCTTGCTCGGGGACCCAGAGGTGTTATGCTGAGGGTAGGATTCGAACCTATGACCTCTTGGTCCAGCGGCAAGAATCCTACCCACTGGGCCATGACCACCTCATTTCGCATATAAGAAATACGGGTAGAAGTTTACAATTTGGGACTGATAAAATAGTACTGGAGGATTAAAAAAAATAATGTATATATATTTACACATGTAATGTTCATTTTAATATCTATTTTATCTACATAATTATTATTGACCACAGCACTACGTATTTCTGCATAGTCTATTTTGACTTTTTTTATATTGCTCGTCTCTGTGTCTGTGCAGTCGTAGCATAAACAATTTCCTCCAGGATCAATAAAATGTTTGAATTCTGATTAATACTTAGTTTTAGCATTTCATTTTCTCTTTAGTTTATTGTAACTATATTGCAGAGACGTATCAAGGGCACACTTCACTACGTTGTAATTGTATAACTGTATGAGACAAAGAATCTTGAATAATTATGAAAAAATAAGGAGGATGACAATAAAGCATCTGTTAAAAACAACTTAGCTACCTGTTATGATGTAGTTTGTGTACCTATTATACACTGGCTCTTTGTAAGTAGTCTTTAAACTGTAAATACCGCTGTTCAATGTATTTGAAATACTGACATTTCCAGGAAAAATGCACTGTGATGTAAACACAATAACATTGTCATACGTCACACCCCTTTGCATAGTCAAATGTTATGGACATTTTACATTAATTATATATTTTGCACACAACTGTAATTTGAATATAATAAAGAGTTATAAAAGTATCACAAAAGGCATTTTATTTACAGCAGCAAGCAGAACAAGAGGCAGACTTACTAGGATGTACAGCTTTCAACCATTCCAGGCTTTTGCACTAAATATACAAATCACAGTAGAAATGGTCCAACTAAAAGGACAAAGGACACACAGCAAGATACTGTAAACAGCATTTCATTACATTATATTACAGGGGCAGACAGACATGTACATTCATAATGGCTTCATCATTTCAAATCTTGCTTTGCATACAATGATTAAAGTTTTAAAACTCAGTCAACATAACTTAGCGTTTAAAAGAGAAAGGATCAGGGGCTATTTTATAAACAAGGATAAATCAAGAGTAAAAACTGTCTTATCAACAGTCTTGAGTCCAAGTGAGCATAACTGGCTTTGCTCTCTATGGTGGCCCTCCCTCTCCCCCATTACTCAGCACGAAACAAGCAAGAGACCCGGTTAGCCGATGAAACATAACTGGCACTGTCATTGTTCTCCAAGTGTGTTGAGCTGTCCCAGGACGTTGGCATTGCGGCAGTTTGAAAAGTGACATGTGACATGGAGGGAGCACTTGCTAGCCTTCACCCCTCTCAGTGTTGTTGGTATTGCATGACTGGATGAGTTCAAGCTAGTGGGTTGAACTGAACATGACTACATTTTGGAAAAAAAATTAAGCAGAACAGGCTAAACTGTCCAAAATCAACATTTCGTACCATCTACTATTGTACAGTTCTGCCTCTTGGCTCCAGTTTTCTAGATGAAGGAGAAACCATGGTTTATGAAATATCCCTCCTGTCTGATATGCACATATCTAAAGCTCAGTAAG
Organism: Hydrocynus forskahlii; assembly: GCA_037974365.1. Lineage (NCBI taxonomy): Eukaryota > Metazoa > Chordata > Actinopteri > Characiformes > Alestidae > Hydrocynus > Hydrocynus forskahlii. The sequence goes on from JBBPCX010000035.1 coordinate 6,201,502, forward strand.
AGTGGAAATGCCATGCAATTTCTTTCAAGTGTTTAAACATGTGTACGGTCCAGCAAAACTGACAAGACAGCAAAAGCAAAAAAGATAAGAAAACAATATTTTTTTTCTTTCTTTTCTCTTTTTCTTTTTTTTAGCTATAAACTTTTACCAAAACATGACACAAACTTCTGCATATACATTTCAGGTTCTGACATTATAAAAGCAGTTTGCAATTTACAAATAATTTACTGCACAGTTTTGACAGCACGCACCGCAGGTTTTGATTTCCAGGATTGAAGGCTCTTCGCAAAAACGAATGGTGGATTTTCTACGTAAACTAGTGTACAGAACATCGGGGTTCACTGCGCTGGTTCACATTATTATTTTGTTCGTAGGCTGTTAAACCTTGACTGACTGTTAAACCGTTTCATTTTAACAGATGTAAAAATCTTACCCCTTGTACCTGTGGTAAGATATTAATCAGCATGGCAGAGGTAGTATTGACCTCCAGGGTAAAAGGACTGAACATCTCCAGAAATTTCTTGGTGTCTGAAACAACATACACTAACACCCACTATTCCACATTTGGGAAAAGCTATCAAGTATGGAGAAAGGAGGGCAAACATTCAGTTTGTCATTTCTCTAGTGATCCTCTAGGTGGCGATATCAGTCAAGTCAGTTTAACCTAGTAGAAAAGGTTTCATAAGTGGAGTGTGGTCTCATACAGACTGGAGTAAATACTAAAACAAGAAACAGTAAGGCATCAATGGCGTGAACTTGATCATTAAACACACTAAACTGTAAAACAGAAAGCGTTGAGAAAGGTTGAGCATCCCTGATTCTATAAGAATTGATACATTATGTATATCAGTGGTGAACGTGTAGACTGATGACGATAGCAGCCGGCAAGCAACACAAACGATGTCTGTTTAAAACCAGACATGCGCCGCAGTAACAAACAGCACTCGAGCGAGCCTATCACCCAATAATGCCTCAGACAGGCCGTCCTCTGTCTGTTTTGGTTTCTTAGAGTTACGCAAAGCTGGGTACAAATTCCTGAGTTGTCCAGGGCAAATCAGTAGCTGACAATTTAGAGAGGAGATGGCACTGACTGATAACCAGAAGCGGAAGCAGCACAAAATGATACTGGATGGAAGGAAAAAACAAATCTGAAATATCAGCCTGAAATATCACAAAATCGCTTGTACCGTTACATAACGTAAAATAAAATAGGACAAAAACAGCCACGTGTAGCCTAAACTTAACATAAGAACGAGTAGCTATCTGTTTAGCAAAGTTCATGGGTGTCAACTACTTTGTGGAAACACTTCATTCTTTTCGAAAGCCATCGCATGTGAAGTGCTTCAATTAAAAACAGATCATTTTATAGCTAGTTTTAAAGACAAATTTGGATTGCTATTGGTTTCGGACGACCCTCGAGGTTTCCGTATCTGTATCGGAAAAAGGAATAGCAGTATGGTGCCATCTCTAATTTAGAGCCCGCTAATAACACTCCCTCATTAGGAAGTGACAGAACTACCATCTTCCCAAACTCTGCCTGATAATCCGTCTGTGTTTCGGTGCCCTCTAATGCAGACAGCACAGAGGCTCGTCTGGGGCGCTCTGTCTCTCAGAGCTCTCCATCCTCATCCACCCCATCCTCCCGTCCGGCCGAGAGAAAAGCCTCTTTTTCATGTGAGATGGCGTCTCCGTTGTGGGCACAGGTGGGTTTGAGAGGATCTGGAACTTCATCTGAACTGGAGCGAACCAGAGTGCCTTCCGAGCTGTGCCATATTCCATAGCCAAAGTAGATAACAAAGCCTGAGAAGTAGAAAGTGATAAAGGAATGAAGGCATCACCAAAAACGTACACCACTGTAAACTAAATGGTCAAATGAATATGGACACCCCTTCTAATTCAGTTTTGGCCATCTGAGGTGCACTCAATCAAGCACACGGCCATGCAGTAAATGTAGACAAACACTGTCAGTAGAATGGCCCGTACTGAAGAGCTTTCACTACAGCACTGTCACCTTTCCAGCAAGCCAGTTCATGTCACTGTGAAAGGTTCATTCTACAAAAAAAGAGTGCTTGAGTACAGCCAAGAGTTCCTGCCAACAGTCTGGGGAAGAAACATTATATAAAAACAATACAAATGGTTTGCCCAAGTTAGGTGTGGAATAACTTGATCCCAATAGTCAATCTTTCAATATTTTTGAGACAAACAGAAAGCTAACTGACATATCACTCAGCATTAGCGTCCTTATATCTTGTGGCTGAGAATGTAATGGAATTCAGTTTCAAAACCTAGTGAAAAGCCTTCAAAGTAGGGCGAAAGCTGTTGCGGCCTCAAAGGGAGGACCAACTTCACAATAAGCACATGTGGTTATGATGTTCATGTGTCCATATACTTATGGCCATGTATTGTCCAGTTGATTTGTCAACTTTTATAGCAATAAACTAGAGTACATTTAAAAAAAGTAAAAGGATTTTGTATACTGCCACTGTCAAAATATCTTAAATCAACTTTTTCTTATTTACACCATCACACCAGTGTACTTCTTCAAACTATTTGAAAATACTACTTGCATGAAAAAAAGTTTTCACTCTGTGGTTTTGGAGATAAGACTTTTGTTACATCATCAGAGATTTTCAAAACGTACTGAACAAAAAGGATTCCCTGGTTGGAGTTTTTATATGCCTAAAAACACCCGCTTTGCACTGCAGAGTGTGAAGTTGTACATACCAATAAACATCCACACAGCGAAACGTATCCACGTCCCCCGGTCCAACTGCATCATCAGATACACATTAACAAACATGCTAACCACAGGGAGGAACGGTAACAGAGGCACCTGAAAGAAGAGGTCAAAAGGGGAGAGTTATTTCAGCCCTCTCTATGACATTTCATTTTAATTTAGGGATGCAGGCTCTTTTAGTCATTTTTGTAATAGTGGTCTTTGCAATACAGTAAACCCCTGAAATTTGGTCCAAGAGCACCTGCGAATTGTGAAAAAACACGAATTTGTGATGTGGTAAAAAAAATGCCTAAAAATGCCAGTTTTTATGCTCCCAAAACACTAAAATACCGATATTACCCTTATATAGACTGTACTGTAATTAATGCAAGCGCATTTTCTTTGGTATCCGCTGTTGTTTTCTTTGGTCTAAGCAGGATAAGTACTGTAAAGTAATAAAAATACAGGGCTTTAAGAAGAACAAAAAGAAAAACACAAGAACACTCACTGAAACACTCCACGCTGGAAACTGTTCTGATATATGGAAATATAACTGAATTTACATTAATATTTATGTTACAAAATTAGTATTTATATTTCTTTTCTTAAGGATTTTGCACTAAAATGCACGATATATTACCGTGAAAAGAAGCATCTGCGGTTTCCGCGAATGCGGGAGTTTCTGCAAATAATGATTAGTTCGGTTCTAAGAAAAAATCAGCAAACAACTGGAGCCGCAAACTCTGACCTTTGACTTTGCGCGGGTTTACTGTACTGACATGAAACTGAGCCCTCAAAATAATCACAGATCTGTTAATTAGGTGCTGTGAGCATCCTGACCAACCGCAGCGATTGTTGTTTAGCTCAGCTTCATTTTACATTTTGCTGAATCAGACTGTAGGAAGAAGAAGGACGCAAAAAAATGCACAGCACAAACCTTAAATGAAAGTTTGTTTTTACTTTCCGGCTGTCTCCAGATGATGAGAGTGAGAATAAGGCACACTGCGGCTATCACGCCGAGGGCAGCGATGCTCCAGCTGGCCAAGCCCCCCTGAACAGCCAAAACGCTGAAAGAAAGGATCAGGAAACCTGCAGCCGCAAAGACGCAACACCATCAGCAAAATCACCATTAACATACCACTCTTAAATATAACACACACATTTCAGTGCTTATATAAGCACTCGTGTGCAGAAGTTTGGGTATCCCTGTGCAAAAGGGATACATACACACGCACACACCCACACACACACACACACACACAAACATATATCACACACACAAACATATGTATGTCAAATTCCTCCAATATGTTGAACATGTTAAATCAACAGTATTTCTTCAATAAAAGCGTCTTTGCGGAGACTGTTTATTCCTTTTCACTTCAGCAAATAATGTAATTTAACCAGGGGTACCCAAACTTCTGCACATGAGTATATTTATGTACACAATGACCAAAGGAACACCCAATCCTTCTCAAGATTGTTTACTGAGGGTTACACAAGTCTTTTGTAAATAACTTAATGGGTAGCGGTACACATGGCTGACATTTATCTTTATCATGACTCTTTATGAAATGATGAAACACATCACATAGCCTCAGATTTGACGGTATTCATAATAACTATTAGAAATACACAAATGGGACTGTTTACGCAGAAGTACATCACAAAGCATAGATGTATTTTTATCACCTTACTCATTTGTAATGCAGCCCTGCTCAGAATAGCCTGGCAGAAATAGAAACAAACAAACAGTTCCTGTCATTCGTGCCCTACCTAGCAGGCTGGCACAGAAATTGACAACAGAGCCAGAGAGGCTGGACGGTTCCGTGTTGTTGGGAAAGAGCAGTGTTCTGAAGCTGAAGCGCTCCTCTATGCCGGGCAGAATGCCCATACTTGCTGCACTGAATGATTCACTGAGCTCAAGCTCTTCGTGGGTGTTTGCCATGTGGTACACCTGAGTGGGATGCTCTGGCTGGTACCTGAAACAAACACATTATCTGTAAGGATTTGTATCCGAAGTGGGTGATTCAACTGCACTGAATCCTGCAGTAATTCCTGAAGGAAGTCAATGTTTTCCAGCTGAATCAATGTGAGGTCAAAGATTTATGGCATTTTTGTTAACCCCCCTTTGAACCCTAGACTTAAGACTTATTTGAATTACTAAGGTCTTAAGGTGGAAACAATTAACAATTAAATACATTTACAGCATTTAGCAGACGCTTTTATCCAAAGCGACTTCCATTCCCTAACTACAGGAGACAGTCTCGCTGGAACAACCTGAGGTTAAGGGTCCTGTTCAGGAACACAGTGGTGGTATGCTGAAGGTAGGATTCAAACCCATGACCTCTTGGTCCAGAGGTTAGTATCCTACCCACTAGGCCACCACCACCCCATATTACCTTCAATTAATTAAAAAAAATAGTTCAAGGTTACTTTATTGTCATCAGTAGCTGTGTACAAATACAGAGTGTGATGAGAATGTTTCTCCATGGACAGAGGAGTGACATTCAACAGAGTGCAAGTTACAATAGAGACAATACACAACACAGTAGATAGACACCACAATAATGTAACGGTAGTGTATGCAACAGCGTAGTGCGGACGCTATGTTAAACTTCCAGAATGAACAGTGTTACACCATTATGATTACTTCACCGGAGGCAGATAGCAGCATTGAATATAAACAATACAGTAATGCAACAGTAGTGTGAATGGGATGTGAATCTGAAATAATATAATAAACAGACAATATAGCAATATAGCAATGTGACAATAGTGTGAATGGGATGTAAATCAAAACTCCTAAAGCTTATCTTCACACACTTTTCTGAAGAAAAAAATGCTGAACTGGTAAGCTGCTCTAGACAGCAGCCTCGGCAGAAATGTAAAAACAGAGAGCCCAGACATTACAGGACCCGCCTGTGCTACAGGCCCCAATAGCTATGCCACTGGTGGTACCTCCTATGGAAATAAAACCCTCCTGAGAGTGAGGAACTCAAAGGCACATACACATACAGAACCTTAGTGAATGAGGAGAAAATTAGGGGGAACTTAAGATTCTTTCTAGAAACGTACATACCATACCGTTACATTTCTTATTTTGGGATAAATAATCCATTATATATGTACAGCCAGAGACTATGCGACCCAAGACCTATGATACATTTATACGTTTTTTAAACCAATAGTCAAATATCCTTCAACTTTAAGGCCAGACATGAATAGGTTTGCTCCTGTAATTGTTGATCCTGGTCTGCTTAGGGGTAAAACAATGTTGACTTACAACATGACCTGCTAGAATCCTCAGTAGTAGCATGAATAGTAGATTTATGTGTACGCTGTATACCTTGAGTCAGTATAGTGGTATTTACTGATGACTCGAAACGCAGTAAAAGCCTCACCTGAGGACCAGCACGCAGGCGGCAACCAGAGTGTACGCCAGGAGAGTGCCGATGGACATGAGATCAACGAGATCCTTCAGGTCGAACAGGAACGCCATGATGGCTGCGTACGAGCAGAGACGGCACAATTACAAACACACATACATGCACACGGAATTCAGTACTGATGGAGTCATACTTTCAACCCTGTAAATATTTAGGCAAACAGACAAATAGATTCTAGATCCATATTATTTTATGCAGTTCACAAAACATTTTAATAAATGTATTATGTGAGGGAAATTCATAGACAAGCATCTCTGATGTTTCTGGCTAAACACACAGACCTATAAATAGTGCTCCTACGTCACCTAGTGTCACCGGCAACATTTTCAACTGTACAACAATGTCAACCGTAAATCAGCCAAAAGAATTAGAAACACAAATAAAACCCTTCAAACACCTGAGCAGACCAGAGGAAAGGACACGGTGTTTAGAAAACTGACCTTTACCTATTTATCTTTGTTTGCATTATTCTGTACTGTCAAGGACAGGCAGTTTCCATGCCACACGGAACTACAGTTGTAAGCAACCGTTCTGGCACCCCTGCTCAAATCATGTGTGTTCTGTTTATTTTTAAGGGAAAATAAATGCACAACCTCTGCAGAGAACACACTACATAGCTTAATACACAATTACTGTTCATTTGCTGAATCACAAATCCTGTTATGCAATTTTCTTTCCCAGCAAGCAGAAAGTGTGCACCAAAAATGTGGGGAAAAGACTCTGTATATTCTCTGTAAAGAATGTGTTGTCATATTTTTAATTAGAAAATTGACAAATTGTGTCATTAGCTAAGGGGGTGTTTAAACTTTTGCACACAACTGTGGATTCCGTAACAGCAGTATTACCCAATCCTAGTCCAGGGGTACGCCTGCCTGCACATTTTGAATTTAAGTCTTATTTATGTAAGGAACTAAACTGATATTTGGTTAACATCTATATTAAGAGTTTTTTCCACCTGTTTTGAAAAGATGCACAACAACTTTAAACAAAATGTGAAAAGTGAGATTTGTCCCTCTCCTACGAATGGAGACAAATGTCATATTTACTGAAGTTTATAATCCACACTTGTAAGGGAATTTCTCAGCGTGTGTCAGATAAACATGTGAGAAACAATTGATCTAAAATTAAAAATGCTTTTGTTATCATTGTAGATAAGTGAAACTTCTAAGGTTAAAGAATCTCTTTCTGAGATAAGGTTTGCAGGAAAAACACTAAAGCGTTCAGTACTTCAGTGATGGGAACAACTGTCCTATAGCGTGAAAGACAAAATAAAGCAGCATGAACCATTAATACAGCACACATACGTCATGTGGACAGATTCTATAGCAAACACTGACCCCCAACAATGCTCACTCAAAAGGTCACACATTTAAAAGACTTTCAGTAGGGTCTAATTTTGCAAATTGTCCCATCATTTTTGTATTAATACAAAGTAACCTGCTTTTCTATTTACCATCTATTTATCAAACTGCTTTTTTCAACTGGATGAAAATGTAATGAATGGGCCAACCATCCAAAATGACTTTATAAAACCTTGCTATATCAACACATTAAAGTTAAGAATGTTTTTTTTTCTTCTCTTTTCTACAAAGTTACCAAATTTGGAGATACACTAGTACAACGGGGAAGCTTGAGTTTTTTGTGTAAGAGTTTTTGTGAAATTTCTGAGAAAAGACCATCTCTCTCAGGTTCAGCTGCATTAAGACAGCCTTTATGTTTCTTTACTAAACGCTACCAAAGACAAACTGGTAAAACGAAAGGCTGAGCAGGTTTTAAGAGGAAATCCCTCCTGTTCTAGCAAGATCTCTCTGTTTTTGGTGTACACTTTAGGGTCGTTAATCTCACTCCACCCGAGCAGGTTTTTGCACTTTCCCTCTGGTGTCCTCTTACCAGACATGACCCCTGCGGTCACTGTGGACACGATGGGCGTCTTCCTCTCGCTCACGCGGGCCAGAAAAGAGAAGAGGAGACCGTCTCGGGACATGGCAAAGATAATACGCGGGAGAGGGAACATGGAACCCAGGAGACTGGGCGCAGACGGAAAGCAGGGGATGGAGAAGTGTACATTGTAACGGACAAAAGAAAACAAAAACCAAAACCGTAAGCCCTTGTGTTGCAGTGGGAGAGATGGAAACATGCTAAACGTGCTATTTCTGAAACCAAAAAGGGAAATCAAACCAATGACAGACTCCCAACACCAGCTCGGTACTGCATGCACAGTGACAGTCAAGAGCACAGCAAAATAGCTGTCTCAGTCAAGGCCAATACATGTTAGTAGTATTAAGAGCCATTCTCACCTGCCATAAGGCCAGATGTTACAGTAGCAGGTAAGGGGGTTTTTGTTTTCGGGTTTATTTCAGCCATGTATTTGAAGAGCAGCCCGTCGTATGCCATCACCCACAAGACCCGGGGCGTTGGGAACATGGCGCCAATCAGACTAGTGTGAAAGATGGGGAGGAGGAGGGGTGAGGGGAAAGGCCATGCCATGCAAGTCAAAGAGTGAAAAATTGCATTCACCGTCCTATGGCAAAGTGCATTCACAGTCTGTGATGAAACCCAAACAGCAGACACATGCTGTGGTTTCATCAGAATAAGTCATAAACCAACAGTTCACTTCAACAAAATGCCAAACAACTAGATTACCCATGAAATCAAAGATATGCATGTAAGTTTCTCAACTTTTTCATCATTGTGAAATTATACCAATCATCATTAAATTGCACCAATACCGACACTTATTAACACGTTTTTAACACATCAAATGAGTACAGCAGCTTTACTACATTTGATGAAAACAGTAGATTTATTGTATTCCACCATGTATGATGTTCTAATAAATCAAGAATAGATACACTGATCAGCCATAACATCAGAACCACCTGCCTAATATCACTTCGTGCCACCAAAACAGCTCTAATTCATCAAGGCACGGACTCCATTAGAACTCTGTGCTCTGGTATCTGGCACCAAAATGTCAGAATCAGATCCTTGTAAATGTAAGTTGTGAGGTGGAGCCACTGTGGATTGGACTAGCTTGTTGAGCACATCCCACAAACGCTTGATCTTATTGAGATCTTGGGAATTTGAAGGCCAAGTCAAAACCTTGAACTCTTTGTCGTGTTCCCAAACGACCACTTCTGAACAAGATCCTTATGTATACTTATTTTTCCTGCTTCCAGCTGAACAAGAACATGAAGAACTGACTGTTCAGTTTGTGTCTAACATATTCCACCCATTGACAGGTGTCATTGTAATGAGATCATCAATGGCATTCACTAAACCTTTGAGGGGTTTTAATGTTGTGGCTGATTGGTGGATAAAGTCTAAATATTTAAGAACTGTGCAAAAATAGAACTGTGCAAAATCCTTTTAATTTGTAATTTAAATGACTAGTTAGAGGCCATTCTGACTGAGCGTATGGCGTGGTTACCACAAATGGCCCTGAATCGCTGCTAGTTACATAACTATGAAATACAATTTATAACTCGACACTCCATGCCAAATTTCACTGCATAATTTTAGCAGGAGGCTCATATGTACAACTACAGATAAATATACAAATGCACACATGCGCAGAGAGCAGGACTCAATCCCAAATCACTTCCTTCCTCCTTCTCCTGGCTCCACTTTTCAGGACGATTTTAAGCAGTGGCCACATGCTTGGTCTTAACCAGTAAGGAGGAATCGTAAAGAAGAAATCTGGATACACAAGCTTAATGTTCAGTAAATCTGAAGTAACTATCAGTGCCAGTTTTGTCCATTCTGCAACAGTGTCAAATCCAAACAAAATACTGACAGAATCTATTTTTCTGCACACTGCTGAAAGGATAGTAGGAGTGTTGTGACATGCATTCATGTATGCAGAAACCATCCATAGTTTCTGGATATTTTTAATATACCTATTATATTTATTTTAGAAACAAACAAAAAAAAAAACTAAACCATGTAAGCAAGGAAAGTAAGCTGAAACATTTGTCTATTCCAAGCAGTTTACAAATTTGTTTGCATATCATGACAATCCTACATCTCTGAAATTATGAATAAGCACGAACTGCCCAGTTCAGAATCATGGACGAGAAAAGGAGGATGGAATTGGTTGTGGATTAAACTCCCTTGTTTCATGCAGCATCCAGTTCCATGCACATACAGTTAGCTTCGTGCCTACCTGGTGGAGAGAGCACACAGAGAACCTACAGCCACCGCGTAGGTGGCCCCCTCCCAGCCTACATACTTAAAGGCCACAGGCAGAGGGCTGTTCTTGTCCAGCATGTAATAGGGCATCATCATGGTCAGAGCAGCCGACACACCAAAGTAGGCCACGAAGCAGATGAGGAGAGAGGAGACGATGCCGATGGGGATGGCCCTCTGCGGATTCTTCACCTCCTCACCTAGGAGATATTTAAGTGACCTACATGCAAAAACTGAAATGTCCTCACTGGCGTAACATCATATAAAGCAGCAAAAAGAACTCAGCAATAGGGGTGTAAACCTCTGACCTGAAAATGATTAGACTGCATTGACATCATTTCCATTGTACAATAATTTCACTATTTTTTAATGATTTATTAAAAAAAACAAACAAAAAAAAAACAATATGAGAGCCATTTAAATTCAATCAGCGATGGAATATTTTTTTGGCTCTAATCTAGTCTAACACTCCAAAACTTTTGCAATTTAATCACCTTCGGGTCAACCCATGCATTTTTATACCTCTGTCTACAATCGCTTAAAAGGAGTTTGCCAACAAGCAAGCATGAGCTTGGCCCCCGACAGCGTACACTAATCACAAACATCAACAACACACAAGGTGCCATTCCCTGCAGAACTTTAACCTTGTCATTAACCTTATTATGGCAGAGGCGGTCAGGAATTGAACTAGCTTATTTCAACACAGTGGGATACTCGTGCCAGAACTGAATTGCTTTGTGTTGCAAATCAATCAGAGCTAAAACATCTGAACAATATCGTTGGTACAGGTCTCATGGAGACCTACATGTCGTCAACCTCAGGAAAAGAAAAGAACTGATGTTTGAATCATTTAAAGAGAAATCTACTGCTGCAAATGAAGCATGGTACTGGACACCACGCAGCATTAACAAGGCCATATATTTCATTTTTCTTGTATTTTACTTTCTTCCCCCTGAAGTTCACCCATGATGTTAATGTGGTTTATGCACCAAATACATTCATCATTTTCACGTGACTGTAAATTGTAACTGTGAACCTGTGTACCTGTATTGAACCTCGTTAAAAAAAAGGAAGTCCAAGCTCATCCACTCCTTAGAACTTTAATGCCAGCTGTAGGCCCGAATAGGTGGATTTATGTAAATCTGTTGGTTTTTACGACATCACAAAAAAAGTGAATTCATTCTGGTCATCTGCCATATATGGAATGGTAACAGGGTTTACCTGCTACATCAAGTGATCCAGCTTTCCAGACATGGAGTCTTAATGCTAATCCCATACTTGACCTGTTAAGGACTGAAAAGCCCACAGGGATCAGTTCTTATCCAGGTTTGCCACTATCTTGCACAATCCATTAAAGGTCACAATGTCTTTGAGTAACTACATAATTAATTACTTTCATATGCTCTGGACACCCCTGCTGAGCACTTTCTGATGCAATAAAACACAAACACTGCACTGAAATACAACATGCACTGCAAAAAAAACAGTAACCCCTTGGTCGGAATTCATAATATGTATTCAAAGTGAGACTACTGAATGTGAGAATAAGACAAATGGCAGTAAACGTGCGACGTGTGTATCCATGTGTGTGTCCTGGCGCTCAGTCTGAAGCCTGACCTTCCTCACCGTAGCTGGCCTGAGGCAGGCAAGACTGGTATGTTCCTGCCAGAAGCACAAAGCACAAGGGAAAGGCCAAATGCTTTTAGGGAGGCAGAGGGGGGCTAGGGCTGGTTTATGGGGCTCTCCCAAACACGGCAGTGCACTGACATGCCTTAAACCTTAAACCTCTCCCACCAATCAGAAAGCGGAAAGCAGAGGGGTGTGAACAGCGCTGAATGTGAAATTGGGGGTAGTGGGCCAGAAATCGTTTGAGAAACCGGTTGAAAACCAGTTCGAAGCGGACTGCACACAAACCTTGAGGGAGAGTTAAGAGGGCAGGGACTGGCTCAGGCAGAATATAAACATTTACTGTGGAGGCCACTAGCAACACTAGCAGAAAAACAACTCAACATCATTATAACAAACGTGTGGCAATGCGTCACATATTTGACCTTTGGTGTAACTTGGAGAAACAGCAGCATCAATACAGGGTTTTCCAATAAGCAGTTTTAAAAAGGGAGTGGCATCTTACATTAAATATGTTTCTAAATTTCATATTATTAACATATCCCAGTGTTGAAAAAAAATATAAATCAAAATTCAAATGGAGCTGTAAAAGCTAGAAGCTCTCCCATATCCCCCTCTCTGCCTCATCGGGATTCAGAGGTAGTGACAGAGTTATAGCGACATAAACACTATGGTTGACGTGGGCTAAAGATGCAGATTTGTGTGAACTAGGCGAGGCTGAGGCATAATGGACTATTTTATACAACAGGTTGAAACACAGTTAAACACCAGTAAGAATAAAAACTGATAGCGAAAACTGGCAGACGAGGATGTGCCGAGTCACATAGCCTTTACATGCAGGGCCAAAAAAAGAGGTCAAGGACTGTTGGATGCGAAGGGTGCAGGAGCTCACTTGCATTCGCTGTTACTGTATTACGCTTCTTCCCTCTCCCCTCTCCCGTTACCTCTTACGCACTCACTCACCTGTGGTGGCGATGCAGTCGAACCCGACGAAAGCGTAGAAGCAAGTGGCGGCCCCGGAGAGGACTCCGCTGAAGCCGAACGGCATAAACCCACCCATTCCCAGACTCTCCTCTGATACTTTAGGCTCTGAGGCACTGTCCGGGGAGAAACGGGGAGGACATGAATAATATTCAGAGAACGGTCGTCAAATAAATCCATAGTCTAAGCATTTCATATCATAAAGCTACCGTAAAAGCCTCAGAGGCACTAATGTACTTTGCTAATAGTCACAGAAAAGTTCATAATATGCTGCTGCACTGATTTTCCTGAACACAGATTTCCCTAAACCTCTACGATCGGCACTGACATAGCTGTCGAGCTGATGCTATTTACTGGGGAAGCACAACAGAAAGGGAGAGGAGCTGAAAATGGGGATCAGCCTCTGCGTGCTGCTCACTTGAAGCTTGAGGAGTTGGCTCCATTCAGGACATCCTCAGGATTCAGCTGCCAGTTTTTGAGCGTACCTTTCACCAGGCCTGAGACCACCATGAACAGCAGCACCAAGATGTTAATGCAGGTGAATACCTTATTGACCATGGCGGACTCCTTCACCCCAAAGGCTAGCAAGCCTGTGACAGAAAAATGAAACCTTCAGCACAACTCACCTGAACATTGCATGTTACGATATTTATACTGAAGAATACAAGAAGAGTTTTCAAGAATAAGCTCGCATTGTACAATTGATATTCACAATGGCATAATTAATTAACATTCTTGAGTAAGGTGTGTGGGCGGCACGGTGGCGCAGGGGTGAGCACCGCTGCCTCACAGCAAGAAGGTCCTGGGTTCGACTCCCTGGTTGGGCGCAAGATCCTTCTGTGTGGAGTTTGCATGTTCTCCCTGTGACTGCGTGGGTTTCCTCCCACCACCAAAAACATGCATGCATTGGGGATAGGTCAATTGAGCACACTAAATTGCCCCTAGGTGTGACTGAGAGTGTGAATGTTTCTTTGTCTCTGTACGTGGACCTGCGACGTGCTGGCGACTGTCCAGGGGGTACCCCGCCTTCGCCCACTGCAGCTGGGACAGGCTAAGATTTTATTCTTCGTCATTTGGAACCTTTTCTATTGGTCTGTTTGTCGTAAAATGTTCACACAAAAACAATAAATAATTTAACAGATTATAGAAAACAAACTGAAAAACAACAAAAACTGAGATATGAGGTGTTGTTGCATCAATGATGTGTGTGAAACGTGCATGAGCACCCTCTGAAGAGCCGACGCAGTACCTGTGAGACACAGTATGATGGCCACAGCAAACATGTCCGGATACTCAGCCAGCACACCAGGGGCGTTCATGCTCATGTACTGACGACAGAAGTGCTCGATGTGTTTCCCAATCAGCTCATCGAACGTGGCGCTCCAAGCTCGGGCTACACTTGATGTGCCTTTTCAGAGAGAATATCAGAGAACAGAAGATCAGAAACAACTCTGAACCAGAAGTGTTCACATCCAGAAATCATTAGTGAATTTTACAGGGACATATTTACTGCCATACATAAGTCTTATCTTAAGTGTTTACACTGTTTCTCTAGTCAGAGTAGTGTATTCTGTGTCTGGTTCGTTCTGATCTGCCTTAAAACATATATAATGAATGATGATGAAACTTTCAGATTTCAAAAGCAGAAATGAATAATTTGCTACAGAATAGCAACTGAATAGAATCGCAACTGAATCATTGTGACATCAGAGATTAATGTCACCATTAATTAGACACGTCTTAGGCCAGGATTAAATTAAGCATTAGTCTTTTTATATGCACTTTATTTTTTTTTTGTGATCAACACTTTTATTATAGCATGCATATAATTTAACAAATCACAAACTAGAGTATGACAGAGTACATATGATATGCACTTTATATAAGGAAGCATGAACTTTGATACTGTAAGTCCTACTTCCAACTAGCACGTAAACTCAGCCCTCGTGTAACGTCTCACCGATGATGTAGGACAGGATCAGGTTCCATCCAGTGATGAAGGCCCAAAGTTCTCCAACTGTCACGTAACTGTAGAGGTACGCTGAGCCCGTTTTGGGCACCCGCGCCCCAAACTCTGCGTAACAGAGGCCGGCCAGCACCGAGGCCAGGGCTGCGATGAGAAAGGACAGCACTATCGCAGGCCCCGCGTTCTGGCGAGCCACCGCTCCAGCCAGCACATACACACCGGCCCCCAAGGTGCTGCCCACTCCCAGGGCCACCAGGTCAAAGGTGTTCAAACAGCGGGAGAGACGAGAGTCCTCGTTGAAGTCCACAACTTTCACCCGCAACAGCTGCTTCCCAAAACTCAGGAGCTTCTGCAAAACCATGACTTATCTGATCTGGTCCAACCCAATCCGATCTGGTCCAGTCTGGTCTGATGTCTCAGTTTACACACGTAGCCTACCTGCAAGAGGAGCATCAAATGAGCAGTAGAACACAACGTATACTCAGTTTTACAAAACTGGCTGACCAGGGAATAACGTCACTGTGTACCAACAGTTCACTGGTATTGGTGGTACAACAAAGAGTGAAGTGTGTTCTCTTCCTGTAAGGACTGCCACGATTACTTGATTGCTTCATACATAAATACACAGATCAGGTCATGCGCATGTTGATAATGACTATTTTCCAACTGGTCTCTCTTAAAATAACAAGCAGAGCCTGACACACTCATACATTTATATGTATTTTTATTACATATCTGTTATTATTTAAAATTTGCTCAACTTTTCAAATAGTCAGGGCCTGGTGATTGAACCAGGGTTCCATTTTTCGCTTCTATAACAGTTTTATTCATAAAGCTTGGATTGTTTTCCCATAATGACTAAATAATATGCTTTAAGTTGCAACATGCCTAGGAATTTAAGGCGTAAAAGGCTTCCATTGTATCGTTAAAGTCTACGCCTGTTTATCATTAAGGCCTAAGCATTGTTTGTCCAGCGCTGTTCTCATTTGTTCTGGTAAGTTCATATTCATTGTTCTGTCTTTCTAAAATTCTGATTACTCAAAATAATGGATAAACTACTCCACTACTAATGTAAGCCTTATTCCTGGCAGTATGGGAATTGTGGGCCTGTGCCTCTATCCAATATTGTTACTGCATCTATCTGCTGATAAAGACACATTAGCATCTTACAAAGAAATTTAAAATGTATTTTCGCAGGGTTACAAATACAGTAAAATGAATAAAATGCAAACATTTTAGTATAGTGTCCCAGCCCAGTGTCACCAGAGTCCAATACTGGTTTGAAATGTTACTCAAATCCGAATGCCCATAAGATGCCGGTTCTATTGTCATCATATATCCCATCTATTCCTAATCCTACCCAGTATTACTTCTTGTTAGTTTTCTATACGGAGCTATGCCTGTTAGCTTTTCTGGCATGTGGTAGTGATTTCGGTCCTCAGCGGATGTTAGATTGCCATTCATCATTCAGCGCGGGCCAAGACCGAAACAAAATGAACATTTTGTCCTTCCAGCTCCAGAGGACGAGCTGGCGGCAGAAAGCAGCTGTGCAGTGATTTATGGCTTTGAAAATCTGTTCTCACAAGAGAAACTTCATTCATGTTTGCTTATATAAGAGAGCAGTTCAATGAAAACAAATCCAGAGAGAGAAAATGTGTTTTAGCGTTCACCCGATCAGCGGCAAGATTCAAGCACAGCTGGTCATGGCACCTGGAGCGTGTTGCTGCTGCTCGCACCTCTCACTTTCAAGCCTCAGCATTTTATTTTAGGCCACAACGATTCCAAAAATGATTCGCCGTGAAACTATGTAACCTGCGACGTACAGGAGGCAGTCAGTGGGTTCGTATATCTTCAGCTTGGAGTGTTACACTACTTTCCTACGATATTGAGCAACATGGAAGGAAATCCATTGAGTGTGACTACTGGCAGAGGCAGAGGGGCCCACAGAGGCTAATCCATCTTCCTCTGAGACAGACTATTCCACAAACCGACGTGTTACGTAACCGCGGCATGGACAGAACAATGGAAATACTGTAAATATAGGGTGAGCGGCCTTGCGAGAAGAAAATAAATATTCGATAAATAACCATTTTGTGATTAAGCATAATAAACATAGGCTGAATGGATGACAAAACCTATTTTCGTATTGACTAACACATGATTAACACATGCAAAAAGATTACATTAAGGACTGGAAGCATATCAGCACAGAAATGAGGCCGTCACAAGCCATGACCTGCTTGCCCCCCTTATCTAAGATGAGAGAAGGGTTCCTAGGAAATTCATTTCCTGTAATGCCAGACCCTTAACAGAATGTTCCACTGACAAGGTGGTGACAATGTCCTTGATTCTGAGCATTTACTGGTCACATTCGTCACTTCATAAGCAACAAACACCAACAGGGGGTGAAAATAGGTCACCCAAGTGCACGTTAAAGGTCTCTGGCCCTTTAAGAGCTGCCATATTCAACAGACGAGCACAGCATGGTCTGGCAAGGCTTTGCTTGTCAATGTGCGATTACAGACTTTGGGCCTATTTTGCACATTTTCACGCGACTTAATGCCGGAAGTTCCAAATTAAAATGAGATTAGAGATTAGAAATTCAGTAAATCCCACCGACTGCTCACGTAGGCATGACAAAGTTGCACACTGAATAGAAGCTACTTCGAGGTCCAGGTCTTGCATTTTTCTGTCAATTAAAGCCACATCGAGCTCCTGATCTGGCTTTTGCCATCAGTTCCTAATCAGTATTCCAACACTTGGAGCAAAATGCAAATCACAATCACACATATTAGTGAATAAAACCTCTTGACTCTTTCTTTTACAGTCAGGAGATTAGGCTACATTCAAAGCTTCACAGCAGAGCACAATCCACTTTATGCCAACTTGGCTTTCTCGTTGGTTCGCTATCGGCAAACGTCCCTGAAACAAATTTAAAAAATTAGCGTTCTGCGTGGGAAGACAGACAGACTCAAGGGTGTCAGTAACAGAGCACAGAAGCGAGGAACATACAGAGCTTAAAGCAACATGAGCTTTACCTGCCGAGGGCAAGATAGAAAGATCTATCTCTGAACTCCTGGATACTGTAGACCCCTCACTCTCTCTCTCTCCCTGACGCCCTACAAATAGAACAGCCACACATCACATGGCCAAGATATTCCAGGCAGACTCTGTATGTGTGTGTGTGTGTTTGGCCACTTTAAAGCTGTCCATCAATGTCCAAAACCACCAAACCCAAAAGGATGTTAGAGCGAAATGAGGAACTTCATATTATTTGATTACTACACAAATGTACAGCAATAAATTGGCACCTGATTAGATGATATCTCTTCAATAATACAAGTCTTCACTCAAGTTTCACATGACGGCTAACATTCAAGACTTGGATTCAGCCACTGCATCTTATTCAAATAGTTGCTAACACAGCATCACTGGACATCTCAGTGCCCTTGGAGGGGAACGCTAACCGCAAGTTCTGTTATATCACGCAACAGAAGCCCATCTTGGCTGGCAACATGCTGAGTGATGAGGGGAGAGGCAGGGCCAGCCTACCCACCCACAGAGCACGAGGCCAATTATTATGGGTTTTCAGGGTTTAAGGAAAAGTTCTGCCCCAAAACAGATTTCCACAATTTTTCTTCTACCCCAGATGGAATCTGCTCTCTCAAAGCTGCATGTGTAAATCATCACACACCACCTACGATCCTTATCTCAAATAGACGCACTTATGTATGCTTTCTCACTCCGCATGGCATATTATGACTTTTATCTGTGCAATTTTATAGATAACAGTACATCATACAGTGTCAAACCATAGAAGCAAGAATATATAACAACTGGACACCAGACTCTGATATATAGGCTGATACATATTACTATATTACTTATTAGCTACTGTGTGTTACATTACTTATTAGCTACTGTGTGTTACATTACTTATTAGCTACTGTGTATTACATTCTGATGGCACAATGTGATTTGTTGAAAAGCATTCTACCCATGCTGTTAGTTGTATATTTTTTGCATAAAAAACAGTCCTGAAACTTGAGTGTTTCCTCATATTGTAAGTTGCTTTGGATAAAATTATCTGCCAAATGAATGGAATGTAATGCAATAAGAAAAAAAAAACCTCAAGGTCATGTATTATCTTGAATGGGAAGATATTCAGTACAAGCCAATACTAAGGCTGTGTGCACAGTATATAGTTTATAGTGAGCACATAAAGACCTACAGATAAAGACCCACGAATAAAGACCCGCGGATAAAGACCTACGGTCCTGTCTGAGGAAAAGTTGTGTAAGGTGGAGAACTTCTGACATGGCTGTTCAGCCAGGGTGACTTGCGTGACTGGGCAGGGAGACCAAAGCACGCAGACAGACACATACAATCTGGCCAAATTAAGCAGGTGGGAAGAGCAGGGGTGTGTTGCTTCATGGACCAATCACTGCATAAGCTTCTGTTATGGTGTGTAACAAGCAGCACATGATGATGAGGACTTGCTTGGGTCACTGTTAAGAATCCCAAACACACAAACTTTTAATCCAGTGGCTTTGCTCTGTGGCCAATTTCTCTTTCATCACCGAGGGGACTGTAAATTATTCCCATGAGTGAACTGAGGAATCTCTAATAGGCTACTTCTGAGAATATATAGCTTTTTTTAACTTCAATTTGTAAGAAGGTTTATCCCAAATGTGGTTCATCAGCTAAGATATGTTTGGCGGTGACATCTGCAAAATTTAGCAAATTTAGAAAAAGCTGAAATCACTTGAGTGTTCAGAAACCACCCAACCTCCACATTTAGGCTTGGGTTCTAAAAGGTTGACTGAATAAAAAAATCACACGCTGATTTTGGATGACATTTTTCTTCACTAAATGGTGTGTTTATCAGTTGCGTTGAGGCAAATATAACAAACGAAACAGCAGAAAACGCATTTATTGGTATGTGATGGTCTTACAAAAACTACACTACTGAGTTTTCATTTCTAACAGGTGCAATATATCTTTTCAGAGGGCATTAATGAGTTATATTTGTTTACTGGCACTCAAAAAATTATTTATATGCCAGGTTATCCTCACCTTAGAAGTGATGTTTGTGACATTGCTAGACTGTTAGATTACAAGACAACTCGACACAAGAGTTGGACTAGAGAAAGACAAGAAAGTGGAGATGCATAACCATGACGTTTTTTTTCCAAAGACTTCAGAGCACGTAAGAGACAGGTCCATGGCCCTGGCACCCTGCCTCATTCCGCAACCTTGTGACTCCTAATTTAGTTTGGAACCTGAAAGTATGTGATAAACAGTCGTAATTTCTGTCTTCCGAGACAAGTTCCTGATACAGCTGCACTAGAAATGGTCAGAACAAGGTTAGAAGCATCACATATTTATGTGTTTACTACCTAAATAATGAGCATTTGTACATTTACACCTAAATAAATGATTTACACCTAAATAAATAATCTCCCAATTACTACACAATATTTACATTGGTAATCGCAGTATAGTAGGCTTCAGGCCTGTCTGATAAGTCTAGACTACTTTAGTATTTTAAAAAAGCTATTACAGGCCCCAGTTTAGATCTATTCGGTCTTTATTATGTCTACCCAGTCAAAATCCTGATCTGTGCACCTAGGTATAAGGACAAGGTCAGATATATCTGAACAGATATGATCTCTAGATCACAACAGGACCACAGCCAACAGGCAGCACCCCAATGTCACTCACACTGAGCTCCAGGTCAGGTTCCTCCCCATGCTCCCGATGAGGAGGGTAGAACAGACTGAACTCACAGTAAGTAAGTCATAGTATTGCTAACCTGAGAAGACGTACAAATGTGGCAGATCAAGTACTGAGTTCCCAAAAGAACAAAAATGAGTCTTTCCAGCTTTTACGAGATACACTATCTGGACAAAAACATTGGGACGACTGACCAATGACACTGCATTCAAATATAAAGACTTTAACATGGAGTTGGGCCCCCTTTGCAGCTAGAACAGCTTCCACTCTTCTTGGAAGGCCCTCTACAAGATTTTGAGAGTTTCTGTGGTAATTTGTGCCCATTCATTCTATAGAACATTTATGAGGTCAGGCACTGATGCTGGATGAGAAGGCCTGGCTCACAATCTCAGTTCCAGTTCATCCCAAAGGTGTTGGATGGGGTTGAGGTCAGGGCTCTGTGTGGGCCAGTCAGGTTCTTCCACCGTGTCATGAACATATCCAGAGGTACAACGCAATCAAGGTGTTTTTGATTTACAGTACATGAACGGTTAACTGAACTGGTAAATCCACAGTACGTTTCTTCTCCTGCTGGGAGGGCGCCCATTGCCACAGCTGGTGGCTTGGTGGTTAGAGAGGTGACCTTGCGATCAGAAGGCCATGGGTTCGAATCCCAGGACTGCTGGTGGCACCACCGTCCCCACACACTGCTCCCTGGGTGCTGTGTCACTGGCTGCCCGCTTCTTCACTTGGTGAATGGGTTAAAAGCAGAGAAAGAATTTCACACTGTTCACACTGTGCTGTGGTGTGAGGAATGGACACTTTACTAGCCATCTCTAAAACTCAACACAATTCACTCACCACACTCTCATTCAGAAGAGACGCACTCAGCAATGAAGTGATTAAATAAGATTAATGTTAGCTGTGGCCCTGCTGTCCTGGAATTTGAGTGTTCCCTCAACTTGTAAGTCTCTCTGGATAAAAGTGTCTGCCAAATGAGTGCAATGTAATGTTATGTAATCTAAGAGATCATGTCTGTTTAGGTATATCTGTCCATCAGAATCAGAAAACGTTATTGATCCCGGAGGAAATTGCTTATGTTATGAATACAAAGACACACAGAGACATAGACACAACAACAATGTAACATATGAAGTCTAAATAAAGCAAATAAAACATTATGCAGAAAAAAAGATACACAAATGCTGTGTGTAAATGCTATAGATAAATAACATACAGTTAAATGAATTACTAACAACTCAGATCATAATTAGGAGTATATTATTGCATGTGGTAGAGATCAGTTAAACTGACAAATAGTGACATTCACACAGTAAGACTATTGGGAATAAGACATTGCACATGATGAAATGATACAACGACCAATTAGAAAACTTGACAATAGCTGTGTTCGAAAAGTGCACTCGTTCACTATCTAGTAAATGAGTGAGTGAGTGAACGAGTGCGCTTTTCGATCACAGCTAATGATTCTGCACATGGTCAGATATCCCAGATGGTAAGATGCCCAGATATCTAGCTTTTATTCCAACATACTTCCATCTGAGTATAAAGGCACTGTTTCTTTTACCATAACCATTTTTATCTATTTTTGAACCATATTATTCTCATTCTAACCCCCTCTATTCTTTTTATCCCTAATTATAAATGGATCTTTGAATGGCCAAGCTTTGTCTCCTTCTATTCCTGCTATATATGGTTGCTTTAGATCAGGGGTGTCAAGCTCCGGTCCTGGAGGTCCGGCGTCCAGCACAGTTTGATGGTTCTCCTCCTCAAACAGATTCACTAAACCTGACAATTAACTGGGGAAGTGAACCAGGTGATTTTGAGCAGGGAAATCACCGAAACATGCTGGACCACGGCCGTCCAGGACTGGAGTTCGACATCCTGCTTTAGATTCTTCTCCAAAGAAATTCACACTTAAATTTGGTGAATGTATAAAAGTAAAGTAAAGTGGCCCCGTATAGTCACGCAGGAATACACCACCCCTAGCACACAGTGTGAAACTCTTGTTCTGCATTTAACCCATTCACCAAGTGAAACAGTGAGCAGCCAGCGAAGCAGCACCCAGGGATGTGTGCTTGGGGATGGTACCTTGCTCAAGGTTACCTACATGGTGCCACTAGCAGGCCCTGGGATTCAAACCCATAACCTTCTCCCCTTCTAGGGGCAACTCTCTAACCACCACGCCACAAGCTAGAGTGAGACTGTAGCAGTTTTTTTTTTCCTGCTGCAGTAATTTGTTTTATACCTTTAACGGGACATGGCTTAAGCATTAATATGAATGATAAATATGGAAAGTGGACAAAGCATTTAGGAAAAAGCTCAGTACAGAATGAGGTAACAGTTATCGCCATTAGTGAGGAAAAAAGATCTTCTGGAGTTTATAAAGGATAGGTCTCAGGATCCTGCAATCTAAACCATATTTACACAGAAAACACTGAACCATCAGCCGATGTTAGCAGCCCACAGCATTTCTGATGTCATCCACTGTGTTTCAGCAGTAAACACTGAATAATCATGTGTCTGGATAAAGAAATCGCTGTGTCATTTGGTTATGTTTTCTAGCCCTATTTCGCAAATAACGCTTTATTTTGTTACTCAACAGCTTCTTTTGTTAAATTAATTGTTGACTTCTTAAGTTACAAATGAATCTCCTGATGTCAAAGTTGTACAGGAATATATGAAATAATTACATTATAAGCCTACTTTTACATTCCAAAGCAATTTACATTAAAGTGATACGCTATGTAGACACAAGTATTGGGACACAGCTGTTTTTCAGGGTTTGGCCCAGGCCCCTTACTTCCAGTGAAGGGCAATCTTAATGCTTCAGCAACCAAGAAATTTTGGACACCACCATGCTTCCTTTGTGGACACAGTTTGGGGAAGAACCTTTTCTATTCTAGCATGACTGTGCTCCAGTGCACAAGAGCAAGCTCCATAAAGACATGGTTGGATGAGTTTGATGTGGAAGAACCTGACTGGCCCGCACAGAGCCCTGACCTCAGCCCCATTCAACACCTTTGGGATGAACTGAAACGGAGATTGGGAGCCAAGCCTTCTCTATTCCAACATCGGTGCCTGATCTCATAGAGGCTCTACAGAATGAATTGACACAAACGCCCAGAGAAACTCCAAAATCTTGTGGAAACTCTTCCAAGAAGAGTGGAAGCATATATAGCTGCCAAGGGGGACCACCTCAATGTTGTATGTAGTTGAATACAATGTCATTAAAGTCCCTGTTGGTGTAATGGTTAGGCGTCCCAATACTTTTGTCCAATTGAAAGCGTCACTTCCATTAGGGGGTTGTAGAGCCCCCTGCTGTACAGCGCTGCTGGGGGAGACCCCGTACCCACAACTGAGAGAAGAGGTGGAACCCTCCACCATGTAAAGGAACAGTCTGGGACCATGAAGATTTACACTTAAATTATCCTTCTCACGTTAAACAGAGCCCAAGCTTAAGGTGGCACGGAAAGTTAAGGATTTAAAAAAGTTATCTAGAAGCTAGATAGGAATAAAATAGACGTCGTCTGACTTACAGGACTGATAATGGCACAAACATAATTTAAACAGTAAGCCATGCAGCTCTCGAGGAGAAAGCCTTCTCAGCAACTCTGCAGATGGGGATCTTACCTTGAGGCTTGGTTTGCACGCCTGAAAAACAGTTTGAGCTCCAGTCCAGTGATGTTTGGATCTTTTTCCCCTCACCAGGCTTGTTGCTCCGTAGGAAAGGCGAGTCAAGCGTGCTGTCTGCAGCTTGACAGGTGCTGAGAGAAGTAAGTGTGGAGTTTTAAGGGAGAGGAGTGTCAGGTTTCAGCTCTTTGACTCCTTTAGGACTGGACTCCACCAACTCCGCCCGTGTTTTGCCATTCGCTGGGAGCTGCTGTACATCCAAAAGTATCCAGACACCTCTTCCAGCTAGAGATCAGCCTCTTTTAACGTGTACTATCGATTGTGCTCACAGCTTCTGTAACACTGCATGGACAAAAGTTTTGGGATATCTCACCAATCCACCAACAGGTACTTTAATGACATTCAAATAGAGACTTTAATATGGAGCTAGAACAGCTTCCGGTCCTCTCAGAAGGCTTTCTACAAGGAGTGTTTCTGTGGAAATCTGTGCCCATTCATTCTGTAGAGCATTTATGAGGTCAGGCACTGATGTTGGATGAGAAGGCCTGGCACCCAATTTCCATTCCAGTTCATCCCAAAGGTGTTCGATGGGGTTGAGGTCAGTGGTTGGCAAACCAGCCCTGCACATTTTAATGTCTTCCCTGCTCCTAACACATCTGATCAGACTAACCACGTCAATACCCAACTGTTGTTGAGTTGAAGTGGGTGTGTAAACACAAAAGACAGGACAGGTTTGGGAACCAGTGGGCTTGAAGAGTGTTAGAGTGTTCTGAAGTGATGGAGCACAACTGAACACCTTTAGGATAATCCTCACACCAGTGTTTCAACATCTAGAGAAAAGCCATTATGATTGCGATTGTTGTGGGAGACTCTTCATTATCCACAACTTTGGTTCAAAATATACGTAGACTGCCTTTAATGCATTAACCTATGGAATTACATTAGCAAAAAATAGTAAGTTTTGCTCATTTAATGAAGAACTTCTCATAAACAACCTTTAAAGAATAAAATAAAATTACTCCTCAAAAATTGAGTTTGATGGGTTCAATGGAAACATCCACTGGCAGACTTTTAATTCAGGTTAATAAAACACTCAATCCAAAAAAAAAATTAAAATTAAAAATGCACAGAACATCCGTTATTGCAAACATGTGAAGTCACATTTGGATGACTTGCTAAAACCTATGTATGGCACATAAGTAAGGGGGGGGAGTGCTATTTATACCACAGCATGTGAACATTTCATTAATAGTTTTGAAAAGATTGCCATAGTCAGCAACCATTATGAGAACGTGATCAGGGTCTTTGAATTGGAAATGGAAAATGAGTGAGCTGTAAGAACCAGAGAAAACAAAGCAGAATAAGAAACAGAGGGCCAGAGTCTCACAGGAGAGAAGCAGTTCAAGCAGAGCTTTAGAAGATTTTTCGAATGATACACCTGGAAGCCCATCACTGCACATAATAAGCTCTTCTTGAAATTGGACCGACCACCTGGAACGGACCAGCACCTCGGGTAGATTATTCAGCACAAACACTCATTTCCTTGTGTGAAGGTCCTTTTCCTCCAGAAAGTCTGCTGCACTGAGGTCTGTAAGACTTACCGCAAAACAATCCACTGCAGATTACAGCCAAACGCCACAGCATTTCAATTTCAATCAGTGTGGGTCACATGGGTATTCCCAGCTGAACAGTGCACCCCAGCACCTCAGCATGAAGAAAAGGTGTAGAAAAAAAAAAAAAAAAAAAACACCCAAAACTCCCAGCCCAAAGACATGTACAATATCCACAATATATACACAGAGCAGAAAGAGGGGCTCCATAGCGCTGTCCATTTCATTTACTTTCCAGCAGAGTCTTTATGTCTTTAATTCCATGTTCTGATGCAACAGCGATAACATGATCAAGAGCGTTGAGACGACCCAAGAGCTTCACCACCTCCTTAATGTACTCTCTGAAGAAGAAGAAAAAAAAAAAAAAGCCAAAGATCAGGTCAACCTTAAAGACACCTTCACTACATGCAAAATACATCCATAGCTCCATCTCTACATTCGAAGAAAAAGGTACATAAGTACAATAGGTACATAAATTGAACAAAAAAACAAAACAAAAATCATGATCATGATAGGCCTAATTTTACACATGTTAAATAATGGTGAATTAGTTCTCTGTAGTTTATATACTTTGTGTTAATATGAGGTGTAAAAGTTAACCAGGTAAAAACATTATGCGGTCTGTAATTATATTTAATTAGATTCTGTGGATCCTAGCTCATTTAGAAAGTCATTGCATCGCTAAAGAACATCAATTAAACCCCAGAGTTGTTGGTCTGTTTGTGTGTGTGTGTGTGTGTTTATGTGAGAGAGACTGTTCATGTGCATGCATGCACATGCAAACAGGTTCTTTTGACAGGGTTGTTAAGGTGTATAACTTAGCTTGCAGTAACTCAGTAAAAAGCAGATGTTGATTTTAGTTTAGCTTTACAGGTATGAAGAACATGTAGACTACTTGATCACTGATGTATGTGCCTCTGGATAAGAACGTAAACGTGAACTTCAACATAATCTTTGAAAAATGTCTGAATAGCTGCCAGTGGATACTGAATATTATTTTTGCTTGAAATCGCCTTCGCTAATGTTTACACTGCTCTGATGATGCAAATGTCAAGCACTACATGAACTGAGTCATGTCACTTACAGGGAATTATTGGATTCTGATGTGTAAAATAAATTTACCTGGCATTCCTCTTATCCACATCAGAGGCTGTAAGGCTGGAGCGGTAGAGTGAACTGGCCAAGTGCTTCATATACCGGCACAAGTTCTCTAGCTGTGGGAGAGTCTGCTGACCCTTCAGACTGCTGAACCAGTGCACAGGGAAACATTCCACCACCTGAGGGCAGCAGCAAGCACACATTTTACAGGCAGGACTCACAACCTTGGTCAAGAAAACTGATGAGCTTCAATATCGTAAAGAGCACTAAGTGAATAATATGTTGAGTTGACATATGAAAATGCACAACGTTCATACCCGTTGGCATTTCTCCACACTGTCCTCTCCAGTGTCTGCCATCTGTAGTGCTGAAAGAATGTAGCGGTTCAGTGTGCTGTCAATCGCAATCTCCTTCAGAGTATTCTGAGACAGGATCCCATCCCACTGTAGGATGTTCCCCAATAGCTGACGAACACAGAAAAACAAGACAGACGTTCCATAAAAGCAGTAAAAAAATTGTTTTAAAAAAATGCACGGAGCTAACTTGCAGTTACTAATTTGTTGCATTCATCTAGCGCTTGTGAGAAACACGGCCCATGAAGAATAGTGCAGTATTCAAATCTATATGGCCATACGGATAAAATGTCTTGTCCATGTCTAAAACCGGAATGTAAACAGAAAGCCTATGGGTCACAGAAACTGATTATAATTTCACATTGTCTTAATAATATGGAATGTTATGTGGGGACTGTAGGTTCACCTTACCTTCACACAAGACCAGAACTGTCGCTGGGAAAATAAATATGGACCAGAGTTCTTGTTTTCCATTACACTGAAGGGGAAACAGTATAAAACAACTTTAGCCATGGACACCTATGTCAGGTATAAGTTTACTAGACTGAAATTCTGAGCATAGATGAGACAAAATCAGTAACATACTTTTTTGGAAACAGCGGCATGAAGACATCTTCGTCTAATGAGCGTCGCATGCGAACGACTATGGTCCTCAGCAGCTCCTGCAAACAAAATTCAGCTTAATGTCTGCCACATCAAACACTGATACAGATGACCATTATTTACCATGACATTCAATACTCTTAGCCATACGTGAATCTAATATTGCAATCTTATATTACTACTACTACTAATATTCAGCAGAAGTTGCCATTATCAGAATCAGTATGTTACAAAAATGACAGCATTACTTTATGGAGCATGTAGGGCTGTCCTAACAACCTCAATCTCCAAATGGAAATAAAAATGAATCTTGTTTTATTGGCTGCTAGATCTATAATTTTGTGTATGAAACAGATCTGGCTCGATGATCTAACCTGTGTGTTGCGGTTCTCCCCATGCAGTACAGTGGGGTAGCCTTTAATCAACCGCTGCATGAAGCCCACCAACCTGCAGGTCTCGCTACGGGACAGCGGATCCCACACCTGCTCCGCCAGCACTGAGGAAACAAAAGCCATTAGATGAGAAGTCGCTGTAAACTACACCACGCTTTTTTTCAAGCATTTTCATTTTAGTCATAGTCACCTGCGAGTTTGGGGAGGACCACCCGCTCAATGATGGCGGGCAGCAGACCGGTATCAATATCCTCTTGGTGTGGGCTGGTTTGCTCCTCACAACCGTAGAACAGCAGAGACTCAAACCATAACATGTACTCAAAGTTGGGGCAGTCATCCTACAGAGAGCAGACACGGCAATTACCTCCTCTAATCCAAATCAATGACTGTCTCAAATGTAGGTCGTTCATAATGCACTTCACACACGCTCTTTCACCAAGAAACTTAACAGTAATCAAACAGGACGCGGTCAAGTGTGAACGCGAGACAGTCTACATTACAGTAATGCTGACGTCTCAGTTTACCTGCGTGAGACCTTTTAAAATTCACAGGCAATTACAATGAGGGCCCATACATGAACACAAGCTGACACATTATCGAGAAAAACAGAAACCTCTACGTTACAGCCAGCATAGCTGAAAGTTTCTGAAACTCTTTATTCAGCTTTTAGTTTTTTAAGAAATAACTTTTTTTTTAAAATGAGAATAAATGAAGAAAATGATGATAGCGATTCCTATACTATAAACAGGCCAAATTCTGAATAAGGGCTGCATGTATGAAGATGCAGAGCCAGAGTGATCTCAGCATCCTGGAGGCGAGGTGAAAAGGGCTCATGTCTGCCTGCAGAAGAATATTTGACCAAGCTGACAGGTGTCAGAATCAGAAAGCCATACCTCAAGAGGGGACCATGGTATCAGCTGCAGCCGAATCAGGGGGTTGAAGAGTTTAGGCAGACACAAGCCAATGTAAGCATCTCTGTAGCACGTAAAGTAGAGCTTCCTCCACACCTCAAATCGAGACTTGATGCAGTCCAAGGAGTGGAAATCCTCTATAACATCACCAAACATCTTCTTGGATTCTTTCAAAATGCGATCTAGCAGAGAGGGGAGAGAGTAGGACATTTTTTGAGATAGGCAAGAATAATTAGCAAGGGCCACAAGAGTATTCAGAGGCTTTTCAGACATCATTGGTCTTTTTATGTATAGGTCTCAACGATGCAAAAAAAGAACACTGCAGGAATGACAAACATCTCATAAACCAAAACACAGTGGGTTGTCTGACAGGAAACGGACTACTGAGTAGTTTTCTCTGAAGCATTTAGTCAGATATCCTTTGTTTCCAGCAGTTTTGTTTTAGTTGCTGTCCTGAAACAAATTATCTGCAATTTTGCCTTTGCTAGTGGACAGTTAATTCAGTGACAAAATGCATGAGACTCTCTGGGGAGAGAAAGAAACCTACCTTTCTCTAGGTTGAAGCTGGTTATGTCAGTGGAGGTCTCCTCGTCATCACTGGACAGACCCTCTTTATGTTCAGCTCTTTTCCCGCTCTGTTCTCGAGCTTGTCTGCGACGTGCTCTGCTCAAACGGCAAATAAACACACATCACTCAAGTCCAACACTTACAACTGAACTGTAAACACTTACGGCTGAACTGAAAACAGTGGCTAACAACTGTAGGTCTAAGTTACTGTTTAAAACATGCAATGCTGTATGCCATACCTCCTGGCCTCACGTTCTGCTACCCTCCTCTGTTTGCTAAGTTCCTGATATGCTGCTCGGTCTCGGCCAAAAGGGTCCAGATTAGGGGCCATAACAGCCTTACCTGCAACAGAAATGATCCAGATCTACCTCCGAAATAAAAGGAATTCTTTAGCCCTACCATATTCGCACTGGCAAATATATAAAAACAAAACTTTGCTACAAAGTTTACACTGCTATCAAACTACATCCATTTAAGATTTATGAGCACATTATGAAGACAAACATTTCTTATACTGCTCTTTTGTCTGCACATCATTACATAATCTGTATCATGACAACTTTATCCAGCTGCCTGACTCATACTTACTGACGTCGGACCTTAGCAATGCTTCAGGTGTGACAGTATCACAATGGCTCAGTTAATTCTCACAAGAGAACTGAGCGCATTTTCATATTTCAGAACACAGAACTCACAGCCTTTCACACACACAGACACACACACAGACACACACACAGACACACACACAGACACACACACAGACACACACACAGACACACACACAGACACAAAAGGCACACACAAAGCGTGCCATTTACTGAGCCGTAAGAGAACTGTATCAAGTCCTCGTAACTAAAATATTAATGTGATTAGCTGTGTCCACAACAGCAAATCGTGCCTACTCAAACCAGCCCATAACAGTGTGGTTAAGTGTGGGTGCTATTGTGCAGAAGAAAAAAAATGAGGTCATTCAAATAAATCATAAAAACCTTCAAGATGGACTGACTTGAAAGGCTTGAAAACTCCGCCGATTCATCTTTAATATCATCCTGTCTTCTCTGGACGCGCCGCGCTGCCCGTTGCCTTAGTAACTGGTGCATGGCGGCCTCCAGCTCCAGAACAGCAGGCACCTGAAAGATATGATGGGTTCTGTGACGGTTGCTCCCAGATGAGTGGTGGGAGAGTGAGAAAGAGAGAGTGTGCACACGAGTGGCTTTGGGCCTCTGTGCCTTTTGCTGAGGCACAGGAGAGCGAAGTCACGGCCAACTCATCCATTAGTTCAAACTTCCCAGCCAAACTGGCTTTTGGCTTTGTTTACACTTGGCATCACCATTTAATCAGATGACCCAAATCATGGTGACTGGACCATCCAACAATGATGGTGCATTTATATTTGCCCAGTTCCATGCAGCTTCTACACCCAGATATTGACTGTTACACATTCAAAGTGCGGGTCTATCTATGGGGTTCGATCTTTGACAATGCCACAGGCCTTTGTGGGCAGGACAAGGGAACACAACTGGCCCTGCTCTATTTTCTTATGCGCTGTTTTTATATGGCTGCTACCTTGGCCAGGTCTCCCTTGTAAAAGAGATTTCTCATCTCAATGGGACTTCCTGGCAAAATAAATGTTAAAAAAAAATAAATTAATTAACTGGGTGAGTAGGACACTACTCAGCGCAGAACAAGCTAATATGGGTGTCCTTAAATTGGCAGTTACCATTCTCCTCCAGGCATTCTGAGGGATCAAATACTCTTGCATTAGTGGCAATTAGACTGTGTTTGCTTTGGAGAAAACACATGCTGGCCTTTCTCTTCCCAGCCTGATAGAACTGTGTGCATTCAGAGAGAGAAGAAAAAGAGGTCTTTCCACAAGTAGTCATGTAAACAATCTGCCTGCATTGTGTTTAGATTACACACAGATTCAATAACATTAAGTGGCCAACTTACTCAGGATCAAAACAACTAAATCTGAACATGTTCCCATCATGATGCCAAGTGTAAACAGGGTCTTCGTATCAATATTAGTTTAAAAAATGGAAGAAAATAAAAACCCACAGTAATGAACACACAACAGAATGACGCAGAAAGATATTATATGCCTGCCATAACTACTGATCGCCGTGCCCCAGCAAAGGCACCGAAACACCTTTATGTGTCTTCATACGTCCTTTTTAAAAGCAGGAATTAAAGACATGGGGTTTAAAAAGTGCTTGCTGAAAGAAGGACAACACTCGCTCCCCTGCTCATGGTCCTGTACTGCTGCAGTGAAAGGAACTGCAGGTTACTGACATCTCACAGCAATGATACCATCGCAGAACCTAAGCAATTCAAAGGTCAACCATGTGATAACTGACTGAAAAGTCCCTGGTAGAGATCCATTACTTGAACATGACTACTGTTATCAGTCACTGAAACTACTGTATAACAAAAAATATCAAACAAATGCAAAACAAAAAGACAGCAAATCACACTTATTAAATACAAATCTGCTGCCTAACACAGGTTCGAAAAGATACATAAATAAAAGTAAAAAAGGAACAGCTATGCAGTTTTTTCTTACCTTTTCACTGAAACACTCAAGCAAGTCTCGGACATACCCTCGCATTTCTTGCAAGAACTTGTACTGCTCAGCAGCATGTTGCGAGGAGTCCTCCAGCTGCAGGATGCTACTGTTGGAGGCCTGCAGCTCCTCCTGGATCTGCTCGTAGCGCCGGGCGCTGGCATCGCGGCCCTGGCGCATGGAGCTAAGCCTGGCGCAAAGGACACACACATCAGCCCTCGTTCCCAGAGAGAAGCACCAGACATGCCTGTCTGCATCTGCTTCTTCTACTAACGCATGATCAAAAGGTCTATATCAAGCCCTGACACCACTAAAACTCTAGAAGTAGGGATGGGCATGTCTGGTGTAGATAAATTAGGTAATGAGTAGCTGCCATCTCTGTGACTGACTTAAAAAAGGAAGGTGGTGGAGACAATTTAACCATGAAATCCAAAAAGATCGGAAACACCTGCAGACATTTTAATGAGAGCCCGTTTTCTGTGACTGAAAACAGTCACGGAAGAATGAAATGTGGGCAATTCCAGATCTGATCTCCACCTGATCACAGAAATGCTGGGATTAGGTCTGCAAATGTCATTGGAGAGGCACACATGAGTCGATAATGTGTTCAATCATTCGGCTTAAGTTGCATCAAGGACAGGCCAAGAGGATTCTGACTGATTCGCTCCGTGTCGGGACCCAGCTGAGTTGGAATAAAAAGGTTCTTGGGAAGCGGAAGAGAGAGACGCTCAGAGCCTACCTGTCCATGAGCCGTTTCTTTACCAGAGTTGTGGTGATAGGAGTGAGGCTGCTGCTAGGAATAGGGTAGGGCACCGAGTTGTCAGCCTTCACAGGCTTGCTGTTGTCTACTCCAACCGAGGCGTATCCGTAAGGCATGCTGTAAGATACGCCGTATGACTGTCCCTCGTATGCACCTTGGTAATAAACGTTTGCATCTTCAGGTTGGCTGGTTTGGACCTATAGCAAAATATTTTCAAAAACATTTGTAAATTTCATCAAAATTGTATTGATGAAGATGCTACATTTATCTATAATATTTATGGTTACTCCTTAGACTTAAAGCTTAGACTTAGGGGTTCTTCAGAAGTTTTACTGAACTGAAATTTTTACAGCCGGAAGATCTGATGGTTGAATTAGTGAATGAATGTTAAACAAACATACTAACATGCGAAGCAGTGAGTAAGAAAAGCTACACGAGGGTATATCAATAATTACATCAATCCTGATGTGGAAGAAAAAGACAGAATTACAATTAAGTAATCCAAGGAGACATCAGCTAATATGTTTGTGCTGATTTGTACATATATAAAAGACAAACATTAACATAAATGCTTGAGGAGAGTTTTCCATGGGCCACACCTTTACGATGTAAACTATCCATTGTGCAATTCTTTACAAATAACCTTAATCTTAATAAAATGAGAAACGGTGATAATTAAATTTGACTAAACCATGGTCATTTTTTCCAACCGTTCTTAAATGTCCCTATTTCCAGCAAGAGAATTAAAAGGTGTTAAGGACTGACGTTTAAACTGTGACTAAGGTGATGTATTTGCAATAGTCAATCGACAGTACTGTTGCTGACATGTAGAATTTAAGAGTCCTTATTCTTTGAGCATTAGGAAGTTGAGTCAGATGTATTTTTTTTTAAGTCATGCTTCAAACAAAAAACAGCCACGTTTTGTCTTGTGATTAACAGAAAAATCAATAATAATTTTGATTTAAAAAAATGCAGTAGGTTCAAGCATTCATTTGCTGAATGTAACGAAACTAACAAACTATTTCAAATAAATAAACTGATCTTTCAAAATAACCTGAAGTGCCCAGTGAATAGCATACACTGGACACCCTGAGTAAATTACACAAAACAGAGTATCATATATTGCTAAAATAGAAAGCCATACCATAGTACATCAATGTCATAGTATACCGATACTGGCAATATACTGTCCAGCACTAATAGTCACTTGTATCGGCATCTGTCTGTTAATTTGCAGACAAAGAATATAATTCCAGCTTTAAGCAGCTCTGCTTGAATTCAAGTCAAAAGCAGGGAACTCACCTGTGGGATGCTAATACCCTTCCTGATCTGCTCCTGCTCCCAACGACTGACTTCCTCATCATTACCTTCAGTATCCAGAGCCTCATCATCACTGCCCTCGATACCTACAGTATCACAGGGATATGATATAGACCGTCACAAAAGTGATACTGCATAAACCCCAAAAAACAGTAAACCACAAACTGCCCCTTTCTCGAGAAGTTTATACAAAATTTTAGACAAAAGCTCTAACTAGTCACTCATATTTAGGGCTGCAACAATCAAATATTTTTTTAATCGAGTTTTCTGTCGAGTTTTTCATTGATTAATCGAGTAATCGGATAAATCATACTTTTGTGTTTTTCAACAACTATATCAATAGTGTGTTATGCAACACGAAAAGCCTGAGAATAAAGTCTGAGAATAAGGAATGAATAACAAAAAGTATAAAGGTACAAAATAGCAAAAAATATATATAAAAATAATACAAGTATTACTAATCCAGCTTAATCAGTACAGTTCAGTTTCCAGCTGTATCCAGATGAGGTAGGTAGGTAGAGTAGAATGCAATGCTGAACCGAAAGCTTCCTCACGTGAACTCTACTTCTCCACGCGGCTCGGAGCCTCTACAAGGTGACGTGTTTTTACGATTGCTAACTGATATGAATGCTAGCGCTTGTTAGAACATACAGTATCTGTAATTATTTGTAGGCTGTGTTGAGTCGATTGTGACGAGGCATGACAAGACAAGTAGCAGGAGGGCAAATGTCACTCCTCATCTCTCTCTCGCGGTGCACACGCTCTCACACACGCACGCACGTAAAATCTCAAAACACGCCTTCCCCATCCATAAGGTTGTTATTTGTACTGTTGTGCTAGGCCAGGTCCGTTTTACCGTGTACACACTGCCCTAGGTTGTCTGCCTTACGCAGTGTAAAATGGTCCCACGCTTGACATTTTCTGACTTTTACGCACACCGGGATCTTCATTTTCCGCCGTTTCCATAGAGAGCAAAATAAACGCGCCGTCTTAAATTTTTGAAATGCGCGTCAGTTGCAACCTTCCGTGTGAAACAATGATACTGGAGCTGCGCAGTGTCTACACAGTGGGAGTGATACGATAGCAGAGACATTTTAGATAGATGGACTTTGGTGACATAAATCAAACGAAGCCTCAAAGCAAAGCATTTGCTTCGAACATTTTTTTTTAATCGAATTATTCGAGTTACTCGAATAATTTTTTTAGCCCTACTTGTATTTATAATAGCACTAGACAAAAAGAAATGAATTTTTTACCGCTTTAAATACACACAGACACTCACCAATCTCCTCTGCTATTTTCTGCCGCTGGCTCTTCTGCTTCACCCCGCTGAAGACGATCCTCTTCTCATCTTCATCATCGCTTCCTCCCTCCTCATCCTCATGAACTAAACGTTTATTTGATACCTCCGTCTCCACCATCGGGGCATCTCCTCCGAGCTCACGAGCCATCTGCCGGCGTTTCCGGGCAGCGTGAATGAAAGCTGCGTCTGGGATCTCACCTGCAGGAACAAAAGAACTGTAAATCCCTTGTGGATTGAATACAGCATGATGACCAGCATGAAGTTTCTTGTTCTGAGTACCTTCAGAAAACATACCTGGTCTGAGGGAGCTGAGAGCGGACAGTGTCTGAGAGAAGGCTCCTCCACTTGTCTTGGCTTCACTCTCGTCCTCCTGTTCATCGTTACTGTCCACCTCCATCTCGCCTTCACCCTGCTCACTGCTACCTCTGCTGTCCGCCACCTCATCCTTAACAGATATCTCAGACAGCATGGATGCACCTAAAACAAACAACAAATATTTACGTACATACACACACAGTTTAGCCATGGTAACATGGTCCCAGTGCTTCCCACATATAAACTTTACTTGGGTAAACTGTATATTAAGACCTGTGCTCATTATTTTGGTCACATATCACGTGGCTAATGTGAAAAAGGTTATCATTTGTATTTGTTCTCTCTTCTCTTTCTAATCACAGTAAGAAAGAGACAGACTATCATTGGCTAAAATTAGAAAAAGTAGAAAAATCACATAGAGGTTAAGAATGACCTAAACTGACACACACCTCAACAAGTATATTAGTCTCTGTGTCCGCAAGCACACCCCCAGCCCTATCAACATTTCCGCCCACTTCCACCACAAGCATGTTTCAGACACCAAGTTCTGTAACGTTAATAAATCCACATTTGAGAAAATCTGGCCTGTTACATACCATCAAGACGTGTGCTTGTCTCCTCAGGCACATAGGAACTTTTTTCCTCCCTGTACTCCTTCTTGAGCTGCTTGACAATCTTCTTACTGTGGTTGGACTTCTTCACTCTGAAAACTTCTGTGTCCTCTGAAATCAGAAAGAAAGTGTTTCACAATAGCCTGAAAAAAGACATGAAACGTTATACAGACAACAAAACGGAGAGTAAGTCAGATTCTCAAAAATATCCAAGTCAAAGGGAACTTTGTCATCTCAACCATGCCCAAGATTACAGAGAGACAAAAAGGTGAAGATCAGGTTCCACAATGTACGTTGTGGGACATACAGAACAGTACAAATAAAGAAGTATAAATAAAAGTACAGTTTAAAGACAGCCCATGGTACCTTCCTCACTTCCTCCCCCCTCCTACAGACTCTCACACAAATCTTTAAGAATGCATACGTATGCTGCTATTTATACGTTCCTGTTCAATTATTTAAAAAAATGAAATAAATATAATAAATATCCTTTTAAATCTGTTCAGGCATTATTAGGATTTTATACATAAAATGTACATGTGTAGTATTACATTGGAATATGAGGATCGGGATGAGGAAGTGAGGAGGGTTTCGAGGGGGTAGCACGGTGTTGAAGAGCCAGACTGCCTGGGGATAGAAACTGTCCCACAGTCTGGCAGATGCTGCAGTATCTCCTCTTTGATGGCAGGAGCGTGAACAGTCCGTGTGAAGGGTGGGAGGGGTCCAGCACGATGCTGTGGGGTTTATGAACAGTCCGTGTGCAGAATGTCTATTCTAGTGAGGGGACATGCACCCCAATAATGTTCTCTTCTTTCGTCA
>JBBPCX010000035.1:6239519-6260756 GCA_037974365.1 Hydrocynus forskahlii
GGTGAGAGTCAGGGTTAGGGTGAGAGTCAGGGTTAGGGCTAGGGTCAGGGTCAGGGTCAGGGTTAGGGTTAGGGTCAGGGTTAGGGTTAGGGTCAGGGTTAGGGTCAGGGTTAGGGTTAGGGTCAGGGTTAGGATTAGGGTCAGGGTTAGGGTTAGAGTCAGGGTTAGGGTTTGGGACTTTCCCCGTCTCACGGCATTTCAACCTGTTTCAACCGCTTTGCACACAAAAACAATAAGGAATAAACTCATTATTTCTCTCCTACTGTCCCTCAGCCACCAGTTAGTGCTGATACTGGCGATGTTACGCAGCGCACATTAAAATACATAGGGTAGTGAAGCGTTGTCCTAGCATGAAAATAAAGCCCTAAAGCGTGACTGCAGCACGTATTTTGATTACATTGTATATCGTGATGGCTTCACAAAAACTCGTTAGACCGGGCTCAGTTACTATATCAGCTTGACCATTTTAAGTCAAAGTTTTACTAGGTCTCTTGGTCAGCTAATTAAAATGTGGGTTCAAAGGTCATCACGATCTCAGACACACTATAAAACCCGAAAATCTGGCCAACTTCACACCAAATGGCAAACAGCTGTACAGCTTTTTGGAGTTAACTCAACATGAAGGCAATTTCTTAGTTTAGTTAAAAGCTCACATGTTTTGTGGTGTTTTATTCATATCACCCCCCACCCAAGAAAACTTTTTTCATAGTAATAGCTTTGATTTAGCCATCATCCTCAATCAGATTTATAACAGTAATAAATACACATTAGTGACTGTTTGGAGTGTTGTGTGGTGCTGGGTTTGATCAGATGTTCTGTTGTTCTGTGGTTTAGGTGCACTTTATCCAGATGGAACCTCAGGAGCACTGAAGGAGGATGATGGTGTTCCGCCCAATGGTATACACACCTATAACTGGACAGTGAAGCCGGAATATGCCCCCACTCAGGGCGACTCTAACTGCTTGACCTGGGCTTACCACTCACATGTGGTTGCGTCCAAAGATATATCCTCTGGACTTATAGGAGCCCTCCTGACCTGCAAGACAGGTGTGAAAGTTATTCATTATTGCAAACTAAGTTGTCACTTATTCATAGTAATAAAGTACACTCTTTAAAAAAGGGGCAGTGCTATGAAGGACTACTTTAGAAGCCAAATGCTGCATTACTTCTTGAAAAATCATATACTGTAGATTCTTAAGGGAACCACAAGTGGTTCTTCAAAGGCATCACTTTAAAAAGTGAACCTAGAGATTTATTTAGGAGAGCATCTATGTATATACAGTAACCCCCGCGTTACGTTCCCACATAAGAGCACAACACGTATATAAAACCGTGTTGTGCTGTGGTTAAAAAATGCCTAAAAATGCCTATTTTAATACTGTAAACCCTAAATATGCCCCCAAATATGCACCGAAAACACTTTAATTTCATTTTAAACTCATTAGCCTTAAAGAAAATGTAAAGGTAAACTCGTATTCGTTCTGTACAGTTTACACTGAACTCCTGCAGTGCTAGAATGTAAATATTGATGTTATAAGAAGGTAAATACAGTAATAAATTAATTTAATTTACAGTGATAAAAATGCAGGGCTTTAGGAAGAACAAAATGAAAAACACGAGAACCCTCGAGCTAATCAGCAGCAAGGAGAAATAAATAACGTTCTCGGATTGGCTACTTTCAAACCGCCCGTCTCTGAGTACAGCTGACTGTGATGTCCGGGCCTCGAGCACCACACCCCCTCGTCCTCATGCTGGTTGTTTATGTTTGGGGCGGCGCTGAGCTGCGGAGGTTCATTCCGTTCAGGTGTCTGATAGCCTTGGTAACCACTGTGTGGCCACAAGACCTGGACGTCACAGTCAGCTGTACTCGGAGGCGGGAGGTTCGGAAATCCGCGATGGACTAAAACCGCGACTGCTGATCTGCGTGAAAGTATTAAATGCATTGCAACATTTGAATGTTCTTCATTAAATAAAACATTCGCCTACTTTGCCTGCTGTACCATGTCATGATCTTCATTATTAGGAGCCCTGAAGACTGTTTCTGGAGCAGGGGTTAACTACACTCAGGTGAGAAGGACGGATGTGGATCAAGATTTCCTCCTTATGTTTAGCGTGGTAGATGAGAACCTGAGTTGGTACCTAGAGGAGAACATCCAGACCTTCTGTTCTGAGCCTGCTAAAGTGGATCCTACTGATCCAGATTTCCAGTTTTCTAACAAGATGAATGGTAAGCAAGTACTTGCGTGTCAGGAAATGTTCTAAACCCCTTCAGTAGATAATTTTAAGCTCAATTAACCGTGTTTGTAAAGAAAATGAGAAAGATCTTGTTGTTGACCAAAATAATGACAACACATTTATATGAATGCGTGTTAAGGGCATCACAGTCAGATGCTATGGATAAGTTCTGATATTCAGAACAGCAGCTGCCAGATTAGATTACCCACAAAAGAAGAAATCTGGTTAGGACACACTCTATTGATACCTTTAGGTAAGCACAGCTGGTCCTTTTGTGAAAACAGATCCTGTTGTCTAAAAAGGTGGCCCATGACATTCAGCTATTTAGTGAAGTTTTGTTCAATGGCCAATGAGTATTTGTACCTAATGTACCTAAAGTGTATACTATCTTGTATTTTTATAGCTATTAATGGCTATGTGTATGGGAATCTCCCTGGAATTGAGTTGTGCCAGAACCGAACAGTGTCTTGGCATCTCCTCGGCATGGGCAATGAGGTAGATGTGCACTCAGTGTATTTCCACGGACACACGCTACTCATGCATGGTCATCGCATGGACACTGTCAGCCTGTTTCCAGCAACCTTCCTCACTGTAGAGATGACCCCTCTGAGAGCAGGAAAATGGCTGCTTAACTGTCAGGTTAACAGTCATATACAAGGTACACCTAGAGGTTTTATTTACAATAATTATCCACTGTATAATTGTCCACTATATGGACAAAAAGTATTGGGACGCCTGGCCATTACATTAACAAGGACTTTAATGACATTGCTTTAAAAGACATAGACTTTAATATGGAGTTGGTCCCCCTTTTGCAGCTTCCACTTCTCCTAGAAGGCTTTCCACTAGTTTTAGAATTTGTGCCCATTCATTCTGTAGAACATTTATGAGTTCAGGTTGGACGAGAAGAGTGCTGAAGCATTAAGATTACGCTTCACTGGAAGTAAGGGGCCTGCTGAATTCAATAACAAGGAGGTGTGTCCCTATACTTTTGTCCATACAATGTATATGGACTGTACGCAATGGGGAGTGAAAGGTACAATAAAGTGTGTTTCATTCCCAAAAGTGATCAAAGAGGAACAGTGTACCTAGTTGCTTTGATTTAATGTTGTATGCAATAATGATTATGATGTGCAGGTGGTATGCAGGCGCTGTTTCAGGTTTCATCCTGTGGACTACAGGGTGACCCCGTGGCTCCTCAGAATAAGGTAGTGAGGGAGTACTTCATTGCTGCCGAGCTGATTCACTGGAACTATGCCCCATCAGGAGTGGACACTCTGACCAATGATTCGCTGACAGAAAGCCAAAGGTTTGGAGCTACACTGCTTGCCACTGAGAGTTCGCTATTTTGTGGTTACTCACATTACACTAACATAACATTTTAACATCATGTAAATATATTTCTGTGAATTCTAATGTAAAGTTATTACATGTTTGGTGACTTTTACATATCAGAAAAAATTTAACATAGAATGTGACATGCATAACTTTGGGCACCCTTTCAAACAGTACTTGGACCTCATTTGACTGAAATCACAAAATTCCAAAGGTTTTTGTAGGGTTCAAAAATGGTCATGTATAAATAAATTATGAAAACATTTTATTTATAAAATATATTATTTTACATAAACATAAACTTACATGAACCCCATAAGTAAAGCTTAAGGAAAAAATAAAGTACAGTATGGACAATAAGGACACACATTGTCACTGATGCAAAGTACCACTCATGTGGTGCAATGTAAAATTGCAGGGTACGACCCCTTTAAGAGCACACTGTATTCTGATCCTCAGCCCCTCAGAGGTGTTTTTTGGGATGGATGGTGGACGTCTTGGTGGGACATATATGAAGGTGGTATTTAGAGCCTACACCGATCACACCTTTACCACCAGGAAGATGCAGACCAGTACGGACAGGCACCTTGGCATTCTGGGTAAAATCTTTTCTTAATGTTTCTTTGCTTGTTCAGTACAAAAAATGTACTGAGGAAGCACTCTTATCCAGGGAGACATACAGAATGTTAGTTAGCTGCGCAAGAAATGCATACAAATAAAAGTCTTACTGTGAAAATGCTGATATGTATTAAGCATATCCAGCTCCTCTGGAATATTTTGTTATTATTAATGATTCAAAAGGAGCATGAAATGTATTTTCCAATGCCTGTGTCTTGAATGTCATTTCCCAGTATGCGGCAGCTAGAGGCCGCCAAAGTTTGGGGTTGCTTTTGGGGTGAACTTTTGTCATGAAGTGGTGAAGGGGTTTTCTGTTTGTTTGTTTGTTAGTCACAGCTGGGGTTTATTAGTGCTTAGTTTTTATGCTATTGGTTATTGGTTATGGGATTTGTGTTTCATGTATATTAAGGGGTTTGTGTATATTAAGTTTAGTTTGTCAGTCCACCCTCACCTTTACCCAGAGTTGTGTTCATTTGGATCCCTTTATTGTTATTGAGCTTTGGCCCTTGTGCCTCCTTTGTTTTGTAGTTTAAAGAAGAAAGATGTATCAGTATGGAAGTCTGTATCTGTGCCTCCTATCTGAACGGGCACAGCCCTGATGTGACACTGAAATACTGGGGCCTTTTTTCTATAGACGATGCACAAAATGCACAGAGAGACAGAGTGACAAGATATTTGTATTAGATTCATCCTGTAGATAAACATGAGCACCATTTTCCTGTTCTGTTCTCCCTAAGGTCCTGTATTGCGTGCTGAGGTTGGGGACATTTTGCTGGTTACATTTCTAAACAGTGGTAACCGGAGTTACAGCCTACAGCCCCATGGCCTCCAGTATAAGAAGGAGTTTGAAGGAGCCCAGTATGAGGATGGTGAGAGGGAAATTATACAGATAATTCTGCTTACACTGTCAAGTTAGATTATTTTGACAGTAAGGAGGTCAAACTGAGGGAATAACAGAAGGGGCCTGGTCTTTATGAGGCTTTCATTAGAGGAATTTGTCAGCGTTTTTCAATCTAAACTCTATCTGCTGCATCTTTACTGAACATTTTTACTGAGAAAACAAAAGAAAAATTGATTGTGTAAATCAACTATTGTAACAAGATAATGAACTGTCACTTTAGAGAATGTAACCTGAATTTCAGCATGACACATAACAGAACCTGAACCTACAGTCATAGCATACTAAAAATTTGTACTGTATATATGTCCCTTTTCCCCCATTCAGTGTAGTTCAACAAAAGATCACAGAACTTAATGCGAACTGATGCAGCAAAATGTAAAGTACCAGCATATATTAATAGGTTTAAAGAGTACGTTAGCCTGTTGCAAAAAGCACCTGATTACGAATGGTATCCTCTTGGTTGAGATTACATGCAATATTCTTCTAATGCACCTGAAAGAAGTAGTGTGGCAGATGTAGTCTTGGCTGATGATTGTAATTATTTGAATATCCAGTACTTCTACTTTCTGTTGCTTTGCCTCTATTATATTAGTACCAGCTGTTTCCAGTGTCCGTCCTTTTCAGCATCAATTGTATTGTCTTATCAGACACAGTGAAAAACGGATCGCATGTGCAGCCAGGAGACTCTTTCGTCTACAGATGGGAGGTGAGAGAAGGGCCATCAGAGAGTGACCCACCCTGTATCTCCTACCTGTACTACTCCTCCAGCGACCCTGTCAGAGACACTAACTCTGGCCTCATTGGCCCCCTGCTGGTGTGTAAGAGAGGTGCACTGAGCTCCAACAACACCCAGGTATGAGTTTAGCGTCACTTAGAGTTAGTTATATCTAGGAAACAGTGTAAATTGTAAGTGCTGATTATATAAATTATAATCTAGTAATACGCAGCAGTAAGGAAGTCAGACAGTAATAATTGAGAGCAAATTACTGTCTGCATCAAATTGTGACACCTGGAGCTCCCTTAGTAATCTTGTTCTAACAGACCTCACGGTAATATAATATCTGAAAGCAGACACAGCCATGTGTCATGTTTTTGAGTGTACTGTCTTTATATCACGCTGTTGTGTTCATCCAGTCTATGACGTTGCCTTCAAGGCTTTGGGGAAATAACAAAGACACAAATTTGTATTTAAACTTGCTAAGGACTAGAGTACTACGTTTATTTCATTAAGTTTTTGTAGCAAACAATACAATTAGATTAATTATGCTTATTTATTATCCAATCTGATTTGCTTGGTTATTTACATAGCTTAGCGAGATCTCCCAGTGGTTAGGCCTTCAGGTGCTGAATTGAAGTCTTACCATGATAGATTAATGCTGCTTTCAACAAGTGTTCGTCAACCTCTGCCTTGTAAAAATCAATGGAAATGCATCATGTACATTGAACTTATGATGCAAGTCTGAGCATGATCTTCCCACTTATTAGCCATGGTTTAATTTCCATAGGGTGGCACCATTTTTTCAAGGGGCAGTTGTGTGAAAGGACTTACTCAAGGGAACACTATAGAAATTCTACATTTAGAAATGCAATAGGTAAAATATCAGCATGTCCATTACAAACTTCAAACAAACCCTGGAATTACTTCTTACATGTGCTTAATCTAGAATGTCCAAAGGTCTTTGTGTATGTTGACTTCTAAACACATTGACTTCTAGAATCCCACAGGGCTGCTAGCAAAAATCAGCATTTCCACAGAGGTTTGTCCTTTTCCTCATGACCCTTGTTGACATTTATGGACTGATCTAAAGACTTCGCTCTGTCTGTCACATTGGGTTGCGAGGCAGGAAAGGAAGACACTAGCAGGAGTCAGGTGTAACTGCTTTACTCAAAATTCAGTTTCAGTTCAATTTAATTAATATATATACATATCACTTTTTACAACCAATGTTGTCACAAAGCAGCTTTATAGAGTCCAGGTCTCCTCTGTTGACCAAGAGAAAGAGAGAGAGAATGAGTCTCTATTGGGACAATTGACAGTAGAAGGCCTTCATGCACAGCATAATCACTGTTGGATAGATTGGCCAGCTATGGCCAACAGCTTAGGTACAGTTAGTCAGCAGAGGTAGTTTTTGTTGGAGTCTGAGTGAGGAATAGTTTGAGAGTCTCTAGTCCACA
Organism: Hydrocynus forskahlii; assembly: GCA_037974365.1. Lineage (NCBI taxonomy): Eukaryota > Metazoa > Chordata > Actinopteri > Characiformes > Alestidae > Hydrocynus > Hydrocynus forskahlii. The sequence continues at coordinate 6,246,784 of JBBPCX010000035.1, forward strand.
GCAACAGGAACAACAATCTCAGCTGGAGTTTTGAACAGCAGTTGCCCTTAGATGGGGGAGGAGCATGTGGGGATTCGAAAGCAGCCGAACCAGTCGATTACACTTGAGGCCCCAGTGATTGTAGATCAAGGATGAGTTGTGATCTGAGGCCCCAATGTTGATCAGTCAGGCTAGACAAATGTGTCGCAGTTCCCCTTGGAGAAAACCGAGTAAGTCCTGCTTTACCGGGTATAATTTGTAACTGTAAGTAGTGCAGGTTGAGACTCCAGCATACCTCACTATAGCCGCCTAGCTTGAAAGGGCAGAGCTGAGTGGTATGACAGACGTGAGACCACCCTGAGACACCAGCGAACGTGGCGACAGCAACAGCATCCCAGTTTACCAGAATTCTCTGTGCTTACCGCCTCCCAGCTCTACAGCCTTCATTTGACAGGATAAATTCATTACAGCAAGCCTGAATAAACAAGTAGGTTTTCAGCCTAGACCTAAAAACTGTGACTGTGTCTGAGTCTTGAACGTTATTCGAGATAGTATTCCAGAGCTGGGGGCTTTATAAGAAAAAGCTGTTCCCCTTGCTTCCCCTAGCTTTCATAATTCTGGGGACGAGTAGATACCCAGCACCTTGATATCCGAGTGGTCATGGTGATTCATAACAATAGATCTGGTCAAAGAGGTATTCCGGGATTCAGAGCTTTTTGTGTCAGTAGTACAATTTTGAAGCCAATGCAGTATTGATAATATCAGACTGATGTGGTCAAATTTCCTGGTTCTAGCTGACTGATTCTGGACTAGTTGAATATTATTTAGGTTGTTGTTGAAGCAGCCTGACAGTAAGGCAGTACAGTAATTGAGTCTGGAGGTAATTAAGGCATGGACCAATTTGTCTGCATCATGAAGGGGTTAGTGCATTTGTTAAATTAGCAGTATTTCACAGATGAAGAAAAGCTATTTTAGTAACAGTACCTATATATGCATCAAATGAAAAATCAAGATTCATAGTCACACCAAGATTTTATACAGCTGACATTGGTGAAGCTTAGTAACCTGCAAGATCATGCATAAGACATGGCAGTTTGTTTTGAGCAGCTTTTGGACCTAGAAGATGGACCTATGTTTTTTTTTTTCTGTTGTGACATTCAGTCTTTTATATCTTTAATGCAGTCCACAATTTGATCTAATCTTATGTTCATCATCTGGGTTGGAAGAGATATAAAGTTGTGTGTCCTCTGTGTAACAGTGGAAGCTAATCCCATGTTTTTGGATATCCATACCTAATGATAGCTAATGGTAAAATAGGTCCTAAGACAGAACCTTGCGGGGCACCATATTTTACTTTGGTACAAAGAGTAACAGGAAAACAGGACAAAGAAATAACAGAAGTGCACTCTCAGCCTGAGGTCTCAGTAAAGAAACAGTTCACAGATGCAAACTGCATGCATGCCCCCATACTTAGTTTTCCAAGAAAGGGGGTGCAAAGCAGGCTAAATCCAGGAGGAGAACTCAGGGTTTGGGCTTCGAAGAGAGGTGACACAAAGCTGACTGGATCCACAAAGAGCGCTCAGAGCTGAGTAAATAAGAAAACAAACCCTATCACCAAATGGGACCAACCAGGTGTCAGGGCAGTGTGAGAGTGACCAGACAGCTGCCTCTGGGCAGACGTAGCTTAAATAGGGCAAACAAACATGCAACAGGTGACTCTTAGTTGGGGTCGCAGGCAAGAACAAAATGAAAGAGCAAGCAGTCAAAACAAAAGTCACATAAATTCAGAGCTGAATAAAGGGGGATTGTTCCACAGGCATTCACAGTTATCTTGTGAAACATTAATTAAACTGACTTTTAAGTAAGATCCAGCTCAAATTGTGATTTTGTCTATACGCATGTCCTGTTAGGGGGAATCTTATCAATTTAGTGTACATGACCAATACCAATTTTTTTGGTGTGTTTCAAAGTGTGTTTGAAGTGTGATTCTAAAAGATGATTTTTTTTTCATGTTTAATTCTAAGACAGATGTGGACCACGAGTTTTTTCTGCTCTTCACTGTTTTTGATGAGAATCTGAGCTGGTACCTGGATGAGAACATTCAAACATATGGGACAAATGAGTCCAACCCGCAGGATGAAGCCTTCGTGGAGAGCAACAAGATGCATGGTAGGCTCATTCATACACTCAGCCACCCCAGCATCATCTCATCAAGAGCTTTAGAGTGAGTGAGTTTCACTCACAATAGAGAAAAACTTAGGAATTGATGAAAATGTTTTGATTTGATGTGTTTTAAAGGGGCTATCAATTTATTATCTTTGTTCATTTTGTTTCACTTTAACAATAAGGTCCTATTGACAGTAAAATGATGAACAATGACTAACAAATTCATGCACTTTAGGAATTTGCTGTTGGATTTGAGTAAAGCAGGACAGTGTTGGAAGATGTGTCCCACACCAATAAAAATTAGTACAGTCAAGTCTGGGTGACTTCAAGTGAGACAAGTAAATTGGTTAGCGTTAAAAGCATTTTATGAATTGATACCATTTTTTTCTTAATTTCGTAAAGCATGTCCCTCTGCAAAGTCTCTGGAAGTTGATACAGCTGTGACATCTGTAATATCCAGCTAACTGTTGCTGTGGGGCTTTTTTTTAGTTGCTGCGGCTCTAATCTGTCAGTCACTGCGTGGTATGAAATGCCCACACAGTCCTGGTAAGCTGGTTAAGTGTACATGCCCCCCAAAAGAACCGCTAACTGGTCTTCAGCATCCAGTGAGGCCTTCAGTCCAGGCTCCTTGAGAGGATACGAAGACTGCATAAAGCTGATATCAAGACAAAAACAGGATCCTTTTGAGAATCTAAAATGTAAGATCATTTAGAATTTTAATGCATTTTAATGCACAATTACTGTTTAGTTGCTGATCTGCTTAGTTGCTTCACAGATTGGAAAACAGTGTAAATTCGCAAAGTCATAGGACTTTTTATCTTTCATGGTTATTTTTTCATGTTAAAATCGGCAAGTAAACATAAATGAAGAGTTTAAATGCAAAAGCCTCTAAATGCACTCTCCGTCAAGAATGAGATAACGATGTTGAGTGAATGCTCTCCACACGTAGTGTATGTAAATCAAATCATTTTGCTTCAAAAAACATTAAATACCACTCTCCGCCTCATCTGAAATATCAATTTGTTGGCAAAATCCTCTAAACACCACCTCCGTTTGGCAGCAAAAGCCTCTATCTGTTCTGAGAACCAATCAGAACGCAAAATCGAATCATGTGACACCATGCTGAGAGAGACAGAGTGTGTGTGTTCTTTAAAAGATTTTTATCAGAATGTTTTGCACTGTTCTCTCATAGAGATTTTATTAACCTAAACTTTTTAAATCTGCTTTTTATGTTTTTATAAAATTTTGTATTACAGTTTTAATATTATTAAACACTCTCATAATTATGTAGCGATATTTACAGCAGACGTTGTTGCAAAGCAACTTTACAAAATCTGCTTCCGAGCTTCTATTGAGCAAACCAGGGTGACAGAGGCAAAATAACATCTCTGAAGCTGGAGGGACAAGCCTTCGGGGGGGGGGCTAAGACTTCTGTGGTCGAAAACCATCCTTCTCTGGTCAACACAGGATAGCGAGAGAGAATAACAGAACATCACTATGGAGACGACTAACAATATATATGAGGCAGAAATATACAGACTAACCCAGTGATGACTGTAATTAGCAGTAACAGGATCAGTTAAGAGTCTGTAATTAGTAGCTGCAGCTTCTGTTGGAATCTGTGTGGTTAGGGGGTGGGCAGTACATGCAGGTGACCCATGGTGGTCGAACTGGTCTGGAGGAGAGGTGTGCAAGGGACCCTGATGATGGTGGATCTGGTCTAGGGAACAGGCGAGCATCATGATGGCCAATCAAGCTGAACGGGTGGGGCAGCCGTTCCCCTCAGCCGGTTTTAAATCAATTTACATCCCTGTAAAGTATGTGCAAACTTATTTTCAACATATAAAATCAACAATATATATAAAAGCAACAAAATATATAATAACCCATTCTAAAATGTAAAGCATTATACACAGAAATATATGTGTAGGGATGTCTTAACCTTTGACTGGTCCTGTACACTGAATATCATGAATGGAATGTCACTGAACTATTAAATCATACCATTTTTTATATACTGTCTCATTCCTTAGTAACATACAGATGTGAGATATGATGAGTTGGTTAAATTCTCTGCTAACCAGGGCAACAATGTGTTGTTTTGTGTGTGTGTGTGTGTGTGTGGTGCAGCGGTGAATGGCTACATGTATGGAAACCTGCCGGGGCTAGAGGTGTGTGAGGATGCCCGGGTCCGATGGCACCTGCTGGGGCTCGGCACAGAGATGGACGTGCATTCAGTTCACTTTCAGGGCAACACCTTCCTCAGAGAGGGCACCACCCGCAACACACTCCCCCTGTTCCCGCACACCGCTCACAGTGTATTCATGCAGCCAGACACAGCTGGTCAGTCGTGCTTTTGCAACCTACAGTGTTTTATAAAACATGACACATATTGACATTTGTCTTATGCATTTACAAGCCATAACACTGACTATCCTTAAAGTGCTGGAAACGGTAAAGAGTTCAAATCAGTAGACAGAGAACAAAACAAAAACAGTCATTTTCACAGAATAGAATCAAAACCACACTCTCAAAAAGTGCCACAAATAATTTTTGTAGCAATGTCATTGAAGACCCACTTTTGATGAACCATGTTGGGTGTGAGGAACTTTTTATTGTTTTAAAGAACCCTTAGATAATGTGATAGTCCTATACCAGTTTAATGGTTCTTCCTTAAACCTTTACATTATGTGGCGGTTCTTGAAACATAAAGTTTTTTCTCAAGAGTATTTGCAAAAGAACAATTTGTTAAAATGTTTTTAGAGATCAGGAATGGTTCTTCTATGCTATTGTGCATAGAACCCCTTTTGGGATTGTGGATATAATCATTTTTAGCACTTTTATTTTTTATTTTAAAACTGAAAGTTTACCCTCACACTCACCTTAGTGTGATTTTTATGTTGGCTAATGTTGTTAATAATGAATTTTTATTAATCAGTTATATTTTTGAGTAGTTTTGAATAAATGCGACTGATTTGATACTAGTTATTTTAATAGACCAGCGTTTTCCCCATTTTGTTTATTTTGTTCTAAAACCAGTTACCACCTGGAGAATGCTGGAGCAAGAATTTAAAAAAATTCTCATTTTGTGTTCACAGTACACAGAATTGTGTTTTGATTTTAACCCCCTTTCTATAACAGAAAGGTTTTCACTCTCTTTTACATTAGGTCTTTACCCCATAGGAAGTTCTTTTTAGGTTTTTGTTCTGTGTGCCATTTTCTTATAAACCCCCAGAACCTTTTATACGATATGCTGTGGACCTAAGGGAGTGGCTTATTGTGTCACGTGTGTGAAAACAGGGCTGTTTGAGGTGGGCTGCCGAGTGAGTGAACATTACATGGGAGGGATGCGGCTGCAGTACAGAGTGAGCAGGTGTGAGAATAGCTCATCTGCTCCCACCTTCCCTCCAACTGTGCACTATTTCATTGCTGCGGAGGAGGTGGAGTGGGACTACTCACCTGAGCGCACCTGGGAGCTCCAGAACTTTAATGCCACAGAGGAGGACAGGTAAAAAACAAAAACCTCAGTTCAGAGCTTTACTCACTCATATCATTAACAATCAAACTGCCATTTTTGCAATAAAGGGCGGTTATATAGTCTGTAAATACTGTCAAACTATCATGTTCCTTTCACTCACCGTAGCATAAAGTCCAAGTACACCGTATGGACAAAAGTATTGGGGCACACCTGTTTTCCAGGGTTTGGGCAAGGCCCATTACTTCTTAATACTTCAGCACACCAAGACATGCTGGACAACACCTCGCTTCCAACTTTGTGACCCAGTTTGGGGAAGAACCTTTTCTATTCCAGCATGACTGTGTCCCAGAGCACAAGGCAAGCTCCATAAAGACATGGCTGGATGAATTTGGTGCGGAAGAACTTGACTGGCCTGCACAGAGTCCTGACCTCAACCCCATCCAACTGGAACTTCATTCGAAAGAATTAAGAAAGGCAGGGGATGTAAACATGAAATATGACCAATGGCATAAAGTGATGATAAAAATAAAAGGAAAATTTAGGACGACGTTCCTTTGCGTAGCAGGCTAATATCTTTTTTTTCCATTTTAACATTTTATCATTTTCGTCCAAACGAATTTATAGAACGTGCAACTTTTCGTAATGCCGAATTTGAAGTAACCATGCTTTGTGTTGATATTAGAGCTATCTTTCTGTATTTGTTTGTTTGTTACTTTTAGATTCTCTTGAGTTTGTAATGGTTAATCTATTTCACAGTCCAGGCAGTATATTTGTGGGGATGGGTGAGAACAGACTGGGCTCCAAATATAAGAAAGTGGTTTACACGCAGTATACTGATGCCACCTTCAGGACCATGAAACAACGGCTGCCTGCAGAGACATATCTGGAAATTTTGGGTAGGATCAAAACTGTTTTCTGCAAAATGTTTTAATGTTGATGAGATGAATTGTAATCATAGTAAGATCGTGATGTTAAAATCCTACAGTTGCTGTAAATATGTTTGTGTTGAATTAGGCCCAATCATCAGGGCAGAGGTTGGGGAGGTTCTTCAGATCACGTTTCTGAATAAGGCTAGTCGGCCATATTCTGTACAGCCTCATGGAGTGAAGACTTTTCCTTCAAATCGACAGCCTGTACCTCCTGGTAAGTAACATCACCCGCTGTCTCCTACAGAAGTCACGTGCTCTTGCATCCTAAACGCAGTTTGCTGCAGATGCTGCCAAAATAGCCTAATAAATAATTGTATTTACAAAGAGTTGTGTATTGTCGTGGAGAATTTGAGTGTGAGCCTAAGTTCAGAACAGTTTAAATCAAACAAAGTCAACGAAATGCAGCAGCAAGGGTCTTAGCAGTCCAGAGATGCTCAGACATATACTCTGGCATGTAACGTGTCAAAAGATGTATATACAAGTGGTCTGTGAACGCAGTGCATAGTTACTTCTCAGCGCTCTGTGAACGTTTATGAACTCTGGATTTTTACTATAGTATTAGGCACACCTACCATACAGGTGCACAGGTACACTTCCTAGGTTTGCAACTGTTTGCTGCCATTCTCTATTCCATCCATCAATGGAAAGAGACCACCATAGGATCACTACTGACCAGTTATTACTTGGCTGCTGGAACACAACAATGACAACAACATGGTGGAGGAATGGTGGTATCAAGCAGCAGTGGTGCTGTTTTTTTTTTACCCTGGCCACTTTATTAGAAACAGCTGCTTGGTACACACTATAAGTGTTCAGTTAAAATGTACAGGTTATTGTTTTATTTATGTTCATCCTTTTCTAAAATTTCATTTCTCTGCCCACAGAACCCGCCACGAAAGTTACATCTGTCTGATGTAATTAAATAGACCTGTGCCACCTTTGATTGCAGGAAACATGACTGTGTACCACTGGAGTGTTCCAGAGAGGTCCGGCCCAGGTATCTCTGATCCCAACTGCATCTCATCTGCCTACTACTCTGCTGTAGACTTTATTAAGGTGATCTATTTTGTCCAATAAGTCTTGATTCTTGGTAACTAATATAGGAAAGGAAGAGACCATGCCATGCTTTACTATGGCATACTGATACACTATATGGACAAAAGTATTGAGACACACCTGTTTTTCAGGGTTTGGGCCCCTTACTTCCAGTGAAGTTCAATCTTAATGCTTCATCATACCAATACATTTTGGACAATGCTATGCTTACAACACTGTGGACACAGTCTGGGGAAGAACCTTTTCTAGTCCAGCGTGACTGTGTCCCAGTGCACAAACCATAAAGACATGGCTGGATGGGTTTGATGTTGAAGAACTTGACTTGTCCGCACAGAGCCCTGACCTCAACCCCATCCAGCACCTTTGGGATGAACTGGAATGGAGATTGTGAGTCAGGCCTTCTCGCTTAACATCAGTGCCTGATCTCATAAATACTCTGCAGGATGAATTTGCACAAATTCCCACAGAGACTCCAAAATCTTGTGGAAAGCCTTCCAAGAAGAGTGGAAGCTGTTAGAGCTGCAAAGGGGGACCAACTCCATATTAAAGTCTATGTATTTGGATGCAGTGTCATTCAAGTCCCTGTTAGTGTAATGGTCAGGCGTCCCAGTACTTTTGTCCACATAGTGTACATCTCCATTGCTAATCAGACATCAAAGTAAAGGATGTGTATGTTCTGTCACTTCCAAAATCAATCCAAAAGGTCATTCTTCCATTGCTCGATGGCGTATTGTGTTCTAGGACACAGTGAGTGGACTGATCGGACCATTAGTGATTTGCAGAAAAGGAACACTGGGCCAGGACAGACTGAGGCTGGACGTTGACAGAGAGTTTGCTCTTCTCTTCTTTATCTTTGATGAAAATAAGTCATGGTACCTGGAGGAGAACATTAAAACTTACTACAACAGCTCACTCCCTCTGCTTAGAGACGAAGACTTTCAGGAGAGCAACAAAATGCACGGTGAGGCTTTGCAATGTGATGTTTTAAGTGAAAGCCAGAAATGAAATGGACACAATTTCCCCCTTATCCCATATGTTGTAAATCAACCCTTGGACACTTGTAGCCATCAGTGTAGCATTGTGCAAATTGCATGACTAAATCATGGACTTACTTATGGGATTTCTGACACTGTGTCATACTGTTATTTATAAAAATGAAAAAAAAAAAGACTTTGCTGTTAAGCAAGTCACTTAGAAACTGACGTGGTCTAGCCAGAAGTAAGGAGCCAAAACTTGTCTCGACTGATCCAAGTGTGTAAATATAATTTCTAGATAAAACATCACTTGAAAATGCACATATCTTGTAAAAAATAAATGAATAAATTTCATGTAGTATGTAAACAGTCTGTTTTGAATTGTTTTGTGAACACCATTGACTTCTACATATATCCCTCTACTCTGCCCACTCTTAGCAGAGTGTTTTAGCCCAAACTGCTAAAGAGCTACAAATAAATGGTGGCCAATCAGCATGGATAGAAACAAACACTCCATTTAGTTGCAAGAGATAAAGAAAATGGGGGAAATGGTAACAGAAATTAGAAGTATGACATTTCAATACATAAACCCACACAAACATTATAGATGGACCTCTGGGAAAATATAATACAAGAAAAATGTAGGAGGGCCTATTTCAGTTGGTATGGTGCATCAGTTTTATACGTGTTCATAGAAATCCGTCATATTTGTCTTCCCAGCGATCAATGGCAAGTTGTATGGCAACCTTCACGGACTGGAGATGCAGAAAGGAGAGAGGGTGAACTGGTATCTGCTGGGCATGGGCAGTGAGGTGGATATACACACTGTCCACCTGCATGCTCAGACCTTCATCTACAAGGTGACCACACAACACAATGGGATTTTTTTCAAATGCCCTTAAAACACCCTTGAAAGCAAAATGTAATGAATCGGCCTAAACATGTCTGTTATCTGAGGTTTGCTTGTTTAATCTTGCAAATATTCCTTACAAGCATCTTGCAAAACTGTATACCTACATCATCACAAATTGCCTCAGACTTTATAGAGACAGATTGTGTAGACTTGCTTCTTTAGTTTTTGACACCCTATCTTGTACAATTATCTATAAAATGGACAAAAACACATTGCATAGCTTCTTAAGGAGGTTCGAGGCAGGTACGTAATGATTTATGTTGGCAGTTTGCTAGTCATCTTTGGACCTTAAACGTGTCTTGAACTTTGTTCAGACATGCAGATTAAATCTGATTTTCTGGCGTTCCGATTTGAGCAGAACAGATATTTTGCAGTCTGAATAGCAAAAAGCTGCATGAAATTAGACTTTTTCTTGTCAGATTCAAACCACATTTGTATGTACTGGACATGCAACTCGGCTTGCCTAGTTATATTAAATGTTTTTGTTCATTATTTGGGGCCGCTGCATCTAGTCATCAGACAAGAAAGTCTGTTGTACATGTTCACACATTATAGCTTAAACACAGATACGTTTGGATGACATTTTAATGTCTATGTTGTAGTTTTGTAAACTTAAAGCTTGTCTGTGCATATTATTATGGTGGAGCTTGTTGGCCTGTTAGTTAACATGCTGAGCAGGTCAGTCTACACCAGGGGTGTCATACTCTGGTCCTGGAGGGTCGGTGTGCAGCACAGTTTGATGGTTCTCCTTCTCAAACACATTTACTAAACCTGAGAATTAACTGGCGAGGTGAACCATGTGTTTCTGAGCAGGAAAAATCACCAAAATGTCCTGGACCACGGCCCTCCAGGACTGGAGCTCGACACTCCTGGCCTACACCTATGTCAGGTTTCAGAAGAAAATCAGTTTGGTGATAGATTTCTACTCCTTTCTCGAGCAGACAGATCTGGCCCACCGTGCCGATGTGTTTGACCTGTTCCCGAGCACGTTTCAGACACTAGAGGTAGTACCTGACAGTGAGGGAACGTGGCTGCTGCACTGCCATGTTGCGGACCACATCCTTGCAGGCATGGAGACCACCTACACCATCCAGCCCCGCGCAGGTGGGAAAACTACTCAGAAATGCATGCTGCTAAAAACCTGTGAAAGACGGCTCACTGTGAAACCCTGGTGACCTTGTGCAGGCAGCTAAAAAGCCTGCAGGATGTTAAAACCAGGATGCTCAAGAATTATGTTTTAATGATTTAAGATAATTAAGCAAATGTGTAACTGCTACACATCTTGGTTCCTTGATAGGCTCATCTCCATAGAATTCCTCTATATAAAATGTGTTGCCAGTAGAAAGTACATGTCTTTATATGAGTCTGTATGTTTGTGTTTTAGGTGGAAGCCATCTGGGTCAAGCCCTGAGCATCGTTTGGATCTTGGCCTTCATTTCCACTTTTAGTATAGTTTGACCTGGGACCAGCACAAATGTAGACTACATTATTTTAAATGCTATTACACTATTTTCCCCTTGTTTTAGTGAATAATAAGGTGGTGACTGTGAACCAAAATTCATCGCAGGACCATTTTGTGTCTTTAGAGTTTTTAGAAGAAATTACATTGTGTGTTCACAGCGAGAGGCACTGTCAGTGTTTAGTCATGGTCCTGTCTCTTTTACATACTGAACCTAAATCCAAGCAGGTTTCTTGACAAGCAGTAGCTGTGGTCCTCCACAGTGTGGCACTGCTACGAAGGTGTGAGGTGCTCTGAGAGGTTTTATACATGCATGAACAGGACACACCACAGCACACTGCTGAACAGTGTGAAATTCTTCTCCACATTTAACCCATTCACAAAGTGAAGCAGTGGGCAGCCACCAGTGAGCAGTGTGTGGGGGCAGTATCTTGCTTAAAGGGGACATATTACGAAAAATACTTTTTGCATCCTTTTGTCTTTACATTAGTGTCTCTACTGCTCCTACACTCCAAGCACGAAAAAAAACATCCATCAGTTTTCTGTGAATCCATTGAAAGATTTTGGTGTCAGGAATCATATGCTACTATGAGCCGTTTGGACAGCCCCTCCATTGTGACGTCATAATGGGGAAATTTGCATCGAAGCACCCCTCTGTCGAGCCACCACCCACTAGATTAGTTGAAGATTTGTCTGCTGGTTTTACGAGCACGTGCATTAGACGCTGAACGCTACGGCTGCAGGCAACGGCAAGTCATATGGGGCTGGATAGCGCCTCTGTTTTCTGCCATTTTCACGTGTGTTAAACGCCCAGCGTAAGCATGGGATGGGTGGGACGTGGCCAGCAACAGCTAATTTGCATAAAAGTGACAGAGCCCTTAAACGGCTCATTTTGAAAGGGACCGAAACTGTCATGAATAGAGCTGGTGAGATCACTTTATGTGAGAGTGAGTTTGTGCAAAGAACTTCATGAACATGTTATGTGTAGTCCATACACCTATTATAGTTAAAGTGAGTTTTGCATAATATGTCCTCTTTAAGGGTACCTCAGTGGTGCCATCGGGAGTCCTGGGATTCGAACCTACGACCTTCTGATCACAGGGGCAACTCCCTAACCACGAAGTTTTTAAAAATGAAAGTTGCGACCCTGGCCTTGTTTTGTTTTTTTTTAAACATTGTTGGAAGCTGAGAATAAATGCTAAATAAATTCACTGACTCCATGTTAAAATAAACTCTGAATATTAGATTATAGTGTCTGTAAACAGCACATTAAACACTTTATTAAAACTCCATTTGGGATCAGAGTGGTCTGTAACAGAAATCTTCCGAAATCAGTCAGTATTCTTGTAAACAGCTGTTGTAAACACCTCATTTGTGTGCAGCCGTACAAGTCTCGGGGTGGGACTGCAGACAAAAAGAGTGTCAGAAACTCCAGTGAGGTTTGTGTCAAAACAAGTAGCTTGTAAGCCAGCTGGTCCTTATATAACAGCGTGTTTTTTTCACCTGGCACTTGTTCGTGTGCCTTTTGAGTTGGCAGATATGATCGTCAGCATGCCTATGTACTTCATCACGTAGGCTTTCCAGTACAGTCTGCTCTGTAGAGGATTATGTCTGGAAGAACAGGCTGTCATTAATGCTCACATTAACCAGTAAGCTACAAGTAAGTCCACTAGCTGCACGTTCTCACTGGATTCCAAAAGTCACGTCTGCCTGCTCATTCGGTGCCATTTCCCATCGCTCTGCTGTCGTTCAGATGCTGAACTAACAGCACAGAAAAAAAAAGGGGAATACAAACTTCAAAAAGGATCCAGGGACCACTGAGAATTGTTATGGTGGGACAGAGTGAAATAAAGATTCCCTTTATTATAAATATACATCCATACATCCATAAGAAGGGCTTCATATGTCCTTTGGTGAAGGACATTACCTGTACTGCACCATTCAGGGTCCCGCTACTGTTAACAAGTACAATAAACCTTTTTTGGGCATGTGATGAGTGTAGAAATGCTTTTTAAAATGTCTAAATTATATTTAAGTACTGTGGTGTAGTTTCTATCTTCTATTACTCATGCAGAATACCACAATTAAACCTGTTTTCTACTTCATTTTTTTCTTAATGTTTCATGTAGGAATGATACACTGATAGTGTTGACTGCTGTTGATGTAGTAAATAGGACGGGACAGAACAGAGACCTGAAGAAATATAAAATAGTGAGAGGACTTCGTTGCAGTGTTACTGTTTCATGTATGTTCAAATGATGAAGGGCGAGAAGATGGACGTCTTTAACTGGGTTTTGGTATTTCACATAAACAGTGATGAGATTAGTGAGACAGACTTCCTCACAGTGATTAGAGACGTCTGCGGGAAAAGTGAAGATGAGAGGAGGATTACGCTGCAGCTGGACTGATTTACACTGATGAGTCATCAGGGCTGATTAGGCTGTTCAATAACTAAAAGGTGCTTTTACAGCAAATCGCCGGCTACAGCCACTGTTGTGCAAGAGCTGAATCTGGCTGAACAACAAGAGCTCACCACTGAGAGCTGTGGCCGGTGCCGCACTAAAGCTGCTTTACTGGAAAGAGATGAGAAAACTTGGGGAAAAAAGTCACAGTTTGTATGAAGGTTGCTGTTTTACTAGTTTACTTTCTCAAGCTGGTGAAAAATGGTTCCAGTTGCAGCCTAGTCCGACACAGGTCACTCCAGCAACAGCTGTATGAAGGTTTTAGCACCTCCACTTTGTATCGGGATATCAGTGTGTATGTGTGTGTGTATTTTTAGTGTGTATATGTTATCTTACCAGTGTCTCCAACCACTGGTATTAATACGCTTAACTCAGTGTTGACCTCTTTGACCCAAATGGCAAACTGACTGAATACACATACCTATAATCTCCATATCACGCTTCTGAACGCTTGTACAGTTTTTATGGTTTTACCTCCATAAAGGGATTATATATATATATATACATACATATATATATATATATATATATATATATATATATGTGTGTGTGTGTGT
>JBBPCX010000035.1:6292280-6314862 GCA_037974365.1 Hydrocynus forskahlii
AGAGAGAGCGAGAGAGAGAGAGAGAGAGAGAGAGGAAGAGAGAGAGAGAGAGAGAGGAGAGAGAGAAGAAGAGAGAGAGGAGAGAGAGAGAGAGACACACACATACAGAGGAAGAGAGAGAGAGGGAGAGAGAAAGAGAGAGAGAGAGAGAGAGAGAGGGAGAGAGAGAGACACACACAGTGGGAGAGAGGGAGAGAGAGAGAGAGAGGGAGGGGGGAAAGAGAGAGAGAGAGAGAGAGCGACAGAGAGAGCACATACCACACTGTTGTTATCTGTACTGAAGCTTTATGAATACTGACATTTTTTTACTGACTGATATGACTAAATACGCCTAAGCGTAACAGTAAAATTGAAATGTACTATGTTTATGGGTAACCGTAATACAGAGCCTTAAATCAAATGTACATACAACATGAATTCTCACAATGTTTAACAATGTTTAGCCACTTCAGAAATTAGTGTGATTTTCTTATAAAACATTTAAAGAGACATTATCAGTGCTTCATTTTTGACATAAATCTATAAATCTGTGGATCGACTGATCCTTTCGACTAGTGATGTCAGGACACACATTGCATGAGCAGTGCAGTGTTTATTGGGCTGTGTCACCTTCCAGCCCACAAAACCCAGTTAACCTGCAGCAAGGCTACTGAATAATTGAGTGTGACTGATAATGAGGCCCTGAGTACGAGGACAAAAGCTGCAGCTGAGCAGAGCAGGAGCCCACCATCGAGGTTATGATGGCGACTGGTGCTCGGCGATAGCTCGCTCGCTGACGCTGATGAGCGGAATGACGCAATTTATGTTTTTTTTTCTCTGATCTTTCTCTTTCAGATGAGAGTGAAGGATCCTGTAAAAGGGATGGTGGCTCTAGAAGACTGAAGATTCTGTGTACAGTTCTGCTGTTTGTGTTGGTGTGTAAACAGAGGTGCCGGCCGCATTGCCGTATTGTGAACCTATAGGCTCCCCTGTTGTCACTTAGTTTAAAACCTTGGAACTGTTCATCATAAATGACTTGAAGCTACTCAATTACTGTCACTGGCCTCATATTACTCAAATCTTAAAAGAGTTTTTAAATCGGTCCCTCTGTATTTTAGATGCTAGTTTGAAAGAATACAATCTCTCTCTCTCTCTCTCTCTTTCTCTTTTACTCTCACTCTCAGTTCTTTATTACTGCTCTGTTTCTACTCGACACCAGCGGCATCACCCTTATAATTGGAGAATAAACACAATCTCTAAAAATGTGCCCCTTCACTGTCTTCCCAACCCACCAAATTTGGCCCAGTCTAAACACGGTCCACCTCCTGGAGCCTGAGCAGTCAAGCCAGTGTAGTAAAGGATGAATAGTACAAGTAAACATCCATTTCTCTTATCCCATCACAAAAAGTCCTTAACCATGTCCAATGTTGAAAAACTGACACGTGACGGAAGTGTGTTTTAAGAGTATTTCTATGTAAATCAGAATATGTTTCTGTATATATTCCGTATATATAAATATAAATATAAATAAATAAATATATATATATATATATATATATATATAATGAGAGGGAGGTGAGTTGCGAGGGCTGTGTAAACAGCTTTTTTTTCAATGGTTGTTCTCAGATGTCTGTTTTGCGGACCAAGCCGACTCTCCTCACTGTTCCTTTTTGAACTTGTGATTGTTGTCATTGTTGTTTTTTTTGGTTTGTTTGTTTAGTTTTGTTTAGTTTTGAATTGTTTCCTACACTTGTCTCATTTCTGGTGTATCTCCACATTAAGGTAAAGGAATTGGCAGCTGCTAGTGAACTGAGAGGAGTGGTCAGGCAGTAAAGAAAGCAAAGAAAGAACGTTGCACTCATCGTTCTGTGCCTTCCTGAGCTGCAGAACTCATTACAGGGTTACCGACTCGTCCTCTGTCTCTCAGATCGAGCATCGATCCGCGCGCTGCTTTTCTCTCGTTTGAACACTTGTGCATTTCTCGCTTGTTTATGGTGTAGGGTGGTTTTTTCCCTCCCCGACGCACTTGTTTTGTCCTTTGAGTGTACAGAATAACTGCTTAGTCATCCTCCTGCGCGCCCGCTTTACTGCCGGTGTTACGTCACATCCTCTGCATTCATGCCTGTGAGTGCTGAAGAGATTTGAGGACTCTGAAAAATGAAATATGCTGAGTAATATAAAACAGAAGATTATATGAAAGATATTGCCAGTATATTGCAAAAGTTATTGAATAAATTGATTATACAGTAATATACATTCAGTATATTCCTTTTTTTGTATGGGCTGGCTATTGACCCGCTCTATGCTTTTTCAGCTTGTGGGACTAGTAAAGTGTGTATGTTTGCAGTTGTTTTGAAGATTGTGTATGTGTGTGTGTGTGTGTGTGTGTGTGTATGTGTGTGTGTGTGTGTGTGTATGTGTATGTGTGTGTGTGCCCCCTTTGTCCAGTAACCAGCTGCTTCATGTTCAGAGGACCACCAAAAATCAACTAGAGGAAGTCAGATGATTTGATGGAGCACAGAATAAAAGCACTTGAGTTTTTCTTTTCTAATTTTTTAAGCTTTTCATCCCTCTTGCCCATCATGGTGCTTTGAGAATGATGTTCATTCATAATCCATTAGCATTAATAATGTGAATGCTACCTGTTAGACGGGGTGTTTTTTTGGTCTTCTTTTGTTCTGGCTTTGTCTTTACTGGAAGATTGTTCAGTGCTGTGCTAGGTGGCGACCTCTCCCTCCCATTGTTACACACTTCTGACTGATAAAGGGAACTTCTATCCCGATTTTAGCAATAATGCCTCACTTCCCCTTCTCATCTTTGGCTCTCTATCAAATCCGAAACTCGTTTCTGTATCAGTGAATTACCCATGAAGTCCTGAGAATGTTGCTAAGTGTAACCAATGGTAGAATCCTTTCAGGGAATAAGGATTAGCTTAAGAAAGAGTATTCTGTTTTAGGATTTTTCTATATAAGGCCATTTGTGTGAGTGTGTTTAGAGTGGTCTTATTATTGGTGTTCGTATGTGTGAAGGATGCTTGACGTGGAATGGACGGCTGTGCCCCCTGTCCATTCAGGCTGTTGCCCACCATTTAGTACTGTGGGGTGGAACTACTGGGCTTTCCATCTGCTGGCTTTATAGTTCAACAGTGTACAAACCCATCAGCAATACTCCACTTGTGCGTCGGCCCTGAGAGATCAGTCATGGAGTTGTATGGATGTATGTATCGAATTGTACATAGTATATAAATATATGTAGATGGACACACATATATATTGGTCAGACTGTCCTGCCAAACTGTGAGCACACTCCCTTGAACTCTGTATGAGTGACCGCTGTGGTGGCAGGGTGTCGTATTCAAGGGAACAGCTTTAATGTGGCTGTGCTTGTGGCTACTCTTGCTTGCGGCCCATCAATACACGCTTGAGTGGCCGCTAAGCACGCTGATTTTGCTCCCATTCCACCGAGACTGCTTATTGCCAACAATACCGCCCAGAGTAATTTGGTTTATATTGGAGTCACATCTATCACACCGAAGAGAACTGCCCCTTCTGTCCTGTTGGTCGAAATGAAACCATTATAAATAGAGAATGATTACACCAGTGTTTCCCCAAACCTGGTTCTGCAGCCCCCCCTGCTGTGCACGGCTTGTTTGTTTTCCTTGCCTCCAGCAAACCTGATTCAACACAAACAAGCCCTTACCGAACTGAAGTGGGTGTGTTAAAGCAGGGCAAGCAATTAAAATTTGCAGGGCAATGGGCCTTCAGGACCAGGGTTAGGAAACATTTAATTCGATGTTTTGAATATTAAAGGAATACCTAATCTGCTGCATCTGTAACATACGGACAAAAAGGACTGAAAACCTGCTGACTCAGAACATACTAACAGGAGCCAGTGGCCAGTCTTTAGCATCTGCTCATTGTTTTTTTTTTTTGTTGAAACTTTTGAGTTATTATCTGTGGTCACTGAGTGCATGCTACAGTTGCAGCAGACATACATTAGGTTGAAAAACGCTGTATTCCTGTAAGTCTAGACTAGTATTTTAAAAACCATTGGCGGTGCGGTTAGGTCCAAGATAAGTATACAGTCATCTCTGCTTCCCTTGGAAACGTCACCCCGTCATAGCTGGTCCCCCCAAGCACTGGCCCCAACCCTTTGGCAGGATAGTGTCTAAATATATTTTTGTTCTAACTGTCGTTGTACCTGCAGTATGTCATCAGTCTCTGAGCTGTGCTGGTATCTCTCTTTTCTAACAGTGGCTAACAATCTATGGCTCTTTGAAGGCTCCGGGAGGAGTCGCCACTTTTTTCGCTGGTCTGAGAACAGCTTTATTCTCAGGATCCAAGTTGGAGAAACTAAGCCAGGCCAGTGCAGAAAAGGGCAGCCTCTGAACGGAGCGTTCATAAGACCACATGGGAGTTTGAAACAACATGTGACTTAAGAGCTGTTTGAACTGATTACTTTGCCTATACATGAATCGGATCATGGCGCAAAGAGACTTTCTCATAGCTATGTTGTTATTAGACTCCACATTTTGTCGTCAGATTTATGAATTGATCATTCCGAACCAGAAATGGTTCATTTTTAAAACGTTTTATTTTTTGTTTGATGTCACTCCCTTCCTTGTCATCTGTTTTTGTTTCTTTTACTGTGAATTTGTGCCTTTTGTCATTTTATCTTCCAATAAAACTACATTGGAGATGTGGGGAAAAAAAAATAAACCTGTAAAAAGGAAATTTGGCAATCTTGATTTTTTTTTTTTTCAGATTTAAATTTTTAAAAAATGGTTTGAATGATTTACACTTTATTTTGTGTTCATAACATTTACACAGTGATTCTGGGATGCTGTTCTCGCGTTCGTCTAGTAGGGTCGTTGGAATAATTGTGAGTGTATGGAAAATCGGGGCTCACAAATGGAGGTTTTTGCTTAATCATTTAAAAGTATTTTAGACTTTATTCCAATTTGATCAATAATTAATACAAGCAAGCTGCAGATCTCTGCTAAACAAATGAAAATGTAAACTTTGTTTTCAACACCTACTGTTTGTGAACAGTTCAGCTGAAAGTGATTTCAAATGTCACACCTGACCCCTTAGGCAGGGTTGATTGTAATACATGAAGAAGCTAGTAACAGTCACCTAAAAAAGTCAGGTAATTAGAAGCAAAATACAATGAATTCATGGACATGACACTGAATGGGAGGACATGAACATGGACTCTTAACTTCAGAAGGTACCGTGTCCCGTCTAACTACCATGTACTTTAGTCCAGCTAACTCTCACTGTAAGTTATTTACATGCTCCATGATAAAAGATGTTATGTTACAGCTGTCAAAAATAGGTATATTGTAAGTTGAAATTCTAGATTTTACCTGCCCATAATCAAAAAACATGATAAAAAAATGCATTAATAGTACAAAAAACATCTTGTGGGGGAATCTTGCCAGAGATGAATAGCCAAAGTAGGGAAACATTTTGGTTTGTGCTTACTTTGTTTGACTGTAAAAGACGGCGAGGCTGTTTAAGGACATAAAAGATCTGTGTTTTGTTTTAGCTTTGTGCTCCCTTTTTCAGAAATATTCCAAAGTAGTTCTGTCTGTTCTTTTGGGTCTTTAAGAGAGCTTTCCTTAAAACTTTAATCAAGACTTCTGTCCAAATTCTCGAACAGAATGCAATGGTAAACATAGTGTTTAGTTCAGTGGATAAATTGCTGTATACCACTGATGTTTAAAGAGTTTCTCTCTGTACAATAGCTGTCTCTCACTCACTCTCTCTCTCTCACTCTCTCTCTCTCTCTCTCTCTCTCACACACACACACACACACACACACACACATACACACACAAACACTCCATAGTCTGCCTCCCAAGTTTTTAAATCTGTATATATATCCCCCAGGCCCCTATTAAAACGTCACAGTGAGCACACCCGAGTCATGCCATTATCTAACTTACTGACCACACTCTCACAAGCACACAAACAAATCCCTCAACCAATCAGATGCTGCAATCAGATGGAGGCTTTGGGAAAAGGGTCTGGTTCTCTGTGAGTGAGAAGGGGCCCCCTTGACTCTGCTCTTGGGTTTTATCAGGATTTGGCGGTCAGATGTAGCCAGATTAACCTAAACCCAGCTTAAGGGGCCACATTCAGCACTGGGATGCCATGATTTGGACACTGGGGGGAAGGCTGAACTGGAATGACCCTTATTACCATCGTGTACTACAGGCTGGCTAGTAGAAAATATAAGAAAATATAAGAAATATGTTCATTCCGCCTTCAGGCTCATTCACTCAGTCAGCTTCCTACTGGGTCTCCGACGGTGTGAATACTTGAAACCTTTTGAGCCATACTGGTTCATTAATTCTTGTGGGGTTTCATGACTTCATGAATAATTACCTAATTACACAGTTACATTTAAACATGCTGGCAAGACAACAACACTGACTTATGAGGGATAAATAAGCATTCATAGGTTCTTCATACTTGGAGAGATGAGGCATCCTGTGACATTCACTATGGTATTCCATTATTTACAATCCAGTATGATCCAGTACAATCCAGTAATCCAGTATAGGATCCTGATGTGTTACACAATGTGGACAAAAGTATTGGGACACACCTGTTTTGTAGGGTTTGGGTTAGGCTACTTAGTTCCAGTGAAGGGCAATCATAATACGTCAGCACACCAAGACATTTTGGACAATGCCATGCTTCCAACTTTGTGGACACAGTTTGGGGAAGAACCTTTTCTATTCCAGCATGACTGTGCCCCAGAGCACAAAGCAAGCTCCATAAAGACATGGCTGGATGAGTTCACCGTGGAAGAACTGACCTCAACCCCACCCAACACCTTTGGGGTGAACTGGAACGGCAGGCCTTCTTGTCCAACATCAATGCCTGACCTCATAAATGCTCCACAGAATGAATGAATGGGAACAAATTCCCACAGAAACTCCAAAATATTGTGGAAAGCCTTCCAACTCCATATTAATGTCTATGTATTTGAATGCAGCGCCATTAAAGACCCTGTTGGTGTAATGGTCAGGCGTTCCAGTACTTTTGTCCATATAGCGACCTATAAATACCCATAAATATCTGAGCTTTGAGGCTCAACCTGCGTTGTTTTCTTCCCCACTCATATTCAGACAAGTACTGCCTTCTGTGCAATGATTGGCTAACACATTAAGCCACTACGATCGATTAGCCAATCCCAGCACTGGAACATGCGACAGCACTTGCAGGGGGCGGGGTTTACCTGAATAGAGGTGGAGAAACATAACGACATGCAGTTTTGTTTCCCAGCGAAGAAGTTTACTCGACGAGAGCTACAGACTTCTACCTGTTTTTATAAGGTGGGCTATTTTACTTTATCCTGATTATCCACAGAGTTTGTGCTGTTTTGTATGTGGCTGAAAAAGGTGTGGTTAAACGTGTTATGCTGTTATGATTGTTATTATGTCGGAAGTAAGACCTTGATATTATATATAATGACATTAATACAGTAACTGTCAACCAAACTCAAAGTTGTGTTGCTGTATGAATAAAATGTAATTTATTATTCATATACATACTAAATGTAGTGAACTCAGTGTGCATTACCTCTTCCTGGTACATACTGTACAAAGAGCAAATATGTAAATAAATAAATAAATAAATAAATAAATAAATAAATAAATGAAAAATAATGAGGACAGAGCATAACAATGACTTGCATTCTTAGACATTAAGGCAGCTGGCACCTGCCTTTACAAGTTTAAACATTCAATCATTTTTCACACTGCAGTTCCTAGCAGTGAGGGTCATGTTGGAGTGCGTCTGGCGTGCAGCGTCTGTGACCTTGAATTTTCATTACGTGCAAAAGCTTTTCAGGCCATAAGATTATTGATGACTGAGTAATGATGTAGGTGTGATTAACCCTGTGTGTGGCATGCTGTGCGTAGGTTGGAAAAATGAGTTCTGAAGCTCTCGGAAGCAGGCAAAGACGCCATGCATGCAGGTAAGCTCATCACCGGCTGCACTATATCCAATTCATTCTGCAGTGATATGGGCCGGAGCTGCAGGAGTGAACAGTCTAATGGCAGATGACGTCATAATCACAGGGATTGAGATATGGGTCTCTGAAAGAAAGGATGTCTTGTTCCACATTGTGTATTACTAAATTTCCTGCTAGAGTGGAGTGACGTGCATTCAACTGCAAGACTGGAAAACAAAAGGATTGAGTTGATGTGCCAATGTCCTACAGAGTACTGTGTGGTTCAGCTCTGTTCTAGATTGAAGATAACATCTGGAACCAGTGCTCCATTTTTAGATAGACAGACGTGTGTGTATATATATATATATATATATATATATATAGTACATGAATAAATACAAATGTTTTTAAAACGTATTTAGAAATGACATAATTTGAATTTAAATAATACATGTTTTGATTGTAAAAGTGTAGCCAGATTAAACTAAACCCATCTTAAGGGTCCGTGTTCAGCACTGGAATGCCATCATTTGGACACTGGGAGGAAAGCTGAACTGGAATGACCCGTTTAACTCTTGAGCTGTATTCAGAACCGGGAAATACTGCAGGACTAGTGGAAAATAAAGATGTTTTTCATCATCAGGTCTTTGTGATGAAACTTAGAGAACAGCTGGTTCACTTAGTGGCTTAATATTCCTCTTCTTCAATATTGTAATCACATCATTGCAATTATATAATATGACACAAAAAATATAATATGACACAAAAGTAGGAACTCTGGTCTCATGAAGTATAAAGAAACAATTGTATGCTTCCTCGTACCTGGAACAATGTTTATATCCTGTAAACCATTAAACTATTTCAGAACTACACTGCTTTCTTCAGTGGGAAACCACAGTTAGTATTAGTGCATTATGTGTTTTCACAAGTAAATCAGTCATGTCATCTGTATTCACTGAATTACAATAAATAGCCCACATCCATGTCCAAACAGAACAATGCTGAAACGTTAATACTAGCATCTATTGTCCAGAAATGTCATATATTGTTTTAAAAATGTATCTGCCGAACATATGTGATATTGATATGACAAACAGATGGAGCTGGTTTACTTATAAATTACAGAAAAGTTCATTCTCTTTGTCTTTCCCTCTCTTTATCTCTGTTTCTGAAGAATGTGCATGTGACTGCATCATACACACACACACACACACATAACAGGGGCTCAGTGTAACGGAATTAACCTAAATTCCATTCTTTTTATTTTCTGCTTTGTGTAAGGCTTACATTATAGTAGATATGTAAATAAGGAAGGAGCAAACTTTTGACTAAAATTAGGAGAGAACTGTTTATCCGACGAGCAGACTGCTATGTCAGTTTTACCTGAGGCAAGGTCAAGAGACTAGAGGACAATTGTGTGATTAATAACTGATTCATCATACACACACACACACACACATTACAGGGGCTCAGTGTGGGCCTAGCAGCTCTTAAAACATCTCCATGCACAGCCATGTCTCAGTTTGACTGGGACTCTTTCTGTACCCATTGTGTTCAGAGTTCAGACAGAGTTGAAGCAGTTCAAATTTGCTGTAAAGAGTTTTTAGCTATGCGATTGAAACATAATCATGTGATGTCTATGAGTATATGATTACATAATTAATGCCAGTTCGTTTACAATTACTAACGTAACAGTTATTCTGTATTATTACGACCGAAAGTCAAACATGCGGCAAACTTTCAGGGATATTATCTTTAGCCTTTCGTTTTAATGCCTGATCTTTAAAAAATGGATCTCCAGAAAAATGTTTTTTTTTCACAGGTTTTAATCTGTCCACATGGGACAAGAGTTGTAATCACGTTGCCAGAGCAAAAAATCTCATGAAGCGGATTAGCATCTGACGCCATTCGGTTGCATTGCCCAAGTCCGGTAATAAAAACCTCAGTGAAGTAAAGATCAGTGTTCTTACTGAACCCTTTCACACACCCGACCTAATCTCACACTCAGCACGCTTCCAAAAGCCCCTGTTCCCTCCTCCACACGGTGACTCACTCACTCAGGAGCCGCTGAGAGAAGCCGAGGAGCCCAAAGAGGATCTGACCGACCATAACAAAACTGTTTGAAATACATTTTTCGTTCATTTTTGAAAGTTTTGAGATTGGAAATTTTAAAGGATTTACAATCTTTCTGCATGGACATGCTGTATTGAATTACGAAGAGCTGAACTGGGAAAGGGTCCTTTTTTTTTTTTTGGCATAGGATTGAGAGGAAGAAGACCTTTCTCCTCCTTTTGTTCATCTGTTCCTATATTCATCAGTCTTCAGCTATACACTGCATTTTTGGTCACGTTAGGCCTGAGCAGTTCTTTGGCGGCTGGTGTTGAGCTCAGTCTGTCCGGCAGCAGTGGCAGTAAGATGGCAGGGGTGTCGGAGGGCCCTCGGCTGCGTTCCGACAGCAACTCCAGCACGGCGTCCAGCAGAACAGTGCTGCGCCAGAGGCTCTCACAGCTCCTCACATGTGTGGAGGACCTCAGCTCTGAAGACGAGGCCACCGAGGAGGTGTCCCGAACGCTGGACGAAGCTTTCCAGCTCTGCGGTAGATATAGTGGCGAGTTCTTCAGGTGTCTTGAGCCCTAGTTCTTTTGTCAGTGCAGTGCCGCCTATGTGGTCTGTTGCTCCTTTATTTGCACCCCTGCTGGTTCTCAGATATATTCATTGGTGTAATAATAATGATGATAACAATTTATTTATTGATAGGTACCTTTCAAGGTACTCCAGTACATCTTACCATACACAGTAAAATCAAACCTACAGTAGTGTGCAATGGTGTAACAAGACAAAATAAATGCAGCATAATAAGTTAAAATAATAGAATAATAGCATAAGTCATTAGTGCTAGAGTCAGACAGAGGTGTGTTTTAAGGTGGGATTTGAAGATTGGAAGACAGTCAGTGTTATGGATGTCTTGTGGAAGACAGTTCCAAAGGCGAGGGGCCAAAAGGGCAGGAGGCATAGTGAGAGATTCCATTTGGAGGTTATAGGGTCTTGAAAGCGAGAAGCAGAATCTTAAAGTCAACATGGTATTATGTAATTCTGTAGATGCCAATCTCTGTCCTTAGACTGTTTGATAATTTACAAAGGATGGTGTTAGTCTTGTGGGCTTGGTTAAGCCATAAAAAATAAAGGCATTATTGGGTAAAGAACCTTGCAGTGGATGTTTCTGAAAGAATTTGATGTGGTATGTGATATGTGAACATTATTTGAAACAAACAAATTTTTATGCAAACATTTTAAAACATTTTTTAAAACAGCCATTTTAATGTTTTTGTGTTCTCATGAAAGCCAACCCTTTTACATATAACCTGCATCTTTTCAGCCCACAGCAGTGTAGCCCTGCTTGTTTACACTGAAAATAATTTCAGCATGAAGCTTAATACAGGGCAGAGGTCATTTACATACATGAGTCATACAGGCAGAATAACAAACAAGGGCTGTTTTTTCATTCTCGGACAAAAAGAGAGTTTGAAAATGGCCATATTTAAAAAATAATGACATGTTTTTGGTACATAAACTCACTTAAACGTTGTAAGTGGAAACCCAGGGGGAAAGTAAAATACAAGGGAATTGTAGGATATGCACCCTTTAATGAACCTCCACACAATGGGAACCTTACAGTAATGACCAGTTATTTAAGACCCCTTGTATTTATAAATGTACTTTGAATTTTTGCAATTGAGTTGAAACATCTGGGTATGCTTGCTGTCAACTTACTGTAGGTGTTGGCTATTTTTATTCAACAGAAGTACAAGAATTTGGCTATTTAATGTCATTTTCATTTCACTTTTCTCCTAATTATATGTTCTGAACAATCTCTCTCTCTCTCTCTCTCTCTCTCTCTCTCTCAGATTGCACATAGTGACCTGGAACGTCGCCACAGCAGAGCCGCCAGATGACGTCAGGTCTCTGTTGCAGCTTGACTCCGATTCCCCTATTGATCTTTATGTGATTGGGTGAGGCAGTCATATTTACATGATAAAATTAACTGCATTCCTTTGTAAGACTACATTGATCATTCAAAGGAATTTTCCCTTAAACAATAAATATCTGTACCTGTTGCAGTCTGCAGGAGGTGAGAGCCACTCCAGTGAAGTATCTTTCTGATCTTGTCGCAGAAGACTCATGGAGCCACCTCTTTATGAACACTCTGGGACCAAATGGCTTTGTCAAGGTATAGTGAATGGGTCAGCCTATACAAACCCCTGGTTTTACGCGGATCAGGAGTCGCAGATTTTTTCAAAGGACCTAACAGATGTATGTGGAAATCTCCACAATGACGTGGAAACTGCAAATATTCTCTGCTTTTTTTGGGGGGCTTTTTTCGTGGCAATATGTTTTTTTTTTAGAGAACTCATTTTAGGTGTAAATTATTAAGAAAAATATCATTTACTAATTTTGTAACATAATTATTAATGTAAATTCAGCTACATTTTCATATAAAGTATAACTATGAATGTTTTTGTACTGTCCAGAGAACACAAAGAAAGCTCGTCTTTCGTGTCATTAACAGGCTGCTTGATGCCTGAGGCACAGAAAATCTCAAGAGTTCTTTTTATTCTACAAAGCAAAATCCATATATTTTAATTAAACGCATATTTGAAAACTAGAAGATTGAAGGTTTCTAGTGGTGTCACTCGTGGAGCTTTAGATGATTGTTTTGGAACAGTCAAAATATCCCTCATGAGGAATTGCCGACCTCAGAGGATTAAATACGACTGTACTCAGAGCAGGGCAGACTGATTGGTGATTACCCTACATTTTACTGTATTTTTATTACAAAAAAAATCCTTACTGTATTTACCCTGCTCATACCAAAGAAAACGGCAGCACATACCAAAGAAAACGCACGTGCAAGAATTAATTGTGGGAGACGGCAGTTCATTGTACACTGTCCAGCATGTATATGGGTTTAATAATAATAATAATACATTAATAATAATAATAATAATAGTGAAGCTTTACCTTTATATTTTAAGAGTAAAGTATTAAGCTGAGTTTAAAATTAAATTAAAGTGTTTCAGATTCAGTCATTTTTTCTTAGAACCGAACTAATAATTGCTAGTGAAAACACCAGAAAATTCGTGGAAATGCAGATATCCTCCACATTGTTTTTGCTTTTTTTTCATGGCAATATATAATTCTTTAGTGCTAAATTATAATATCGGTATTTATATTCTAGCACTGCAGGAATTCAGTGTAAACTGTACAGTACGAATTTAGGTTTACCTTTACATTTTCGTTAAGGGTAATGTATTAAATTGAGTTCAAAATTAAAGTGTTTTGGGATCATATTTGGGGGCATATTTAGGGTTTACACTATAAAAATAGGCATTTAAAGACATTTTTTTTTTTACCAAAACACAACTATACGGTGTTTCACTATACGTGGTTGCTCTTGGAAAGTAACCCCCGCAAGAAGTGGAGGGTTACTGTTTATATATGTATGTACAGTAACCCCCGCTTTAACGCGGAACTGCAGTCACGGTTTCAGTCCATTGCAGATTTTCAAACCTTCCACCTCTGAGTTCAGCTGACTGACTGTGACGTCCGGGCCTCGCCCGCCACGTTCCCTCATCCTCATGCTACTTGTTTATGTTTGAGTGCCTGTACTCGGAGGCGGGAGGTTTGAAAGTAGCCAATCCGAGAACATTATTTATTTCTCCTTGCTGCTGATTGGCTGCTGCCCTTTGACGCTGCTTTGACGTTTTCCATTTTGTTCTTCTTAAAGCCCTGTATTTTTATTACAGTAAATTAAATGAATTTATTATTGTGTTTACCTGCTTGTACCAAAGAACATGACAGCGCATACCAAAGAAAACGCCCATGCATGAGTCATAGAACAGTCTATATAGGGGTAACATCGGTATTTTACATTCTAGCACTGCAGGAGTTCAGTGTGTAAACTGTACAGTATGAATACGGGTTTACCTTCACATTTTCTTTAAGGCTAATGAGTTTAACATGAAATATTAGTGTTTTGGGGACATATTTAGGGTTTACACTATAAAAGTAGGCATTTTTAGGATTTTTTTTACCACATCACAACAACGCAGTTTTTCACTATACACAGTTGCTCTTGGAACGTAATACCGCGATAATGTATGTTTTTTGTAATCCAGTCATTGCAAAAACAGGATTAAGTAATAAAATAATGGAATGATTGGCTGACATCCACTTAGTCATTGTTCCTATGTAGTTTCTACTGTTATTGCACACTTCTTGTTGTTATTATACAGACTGTTTATCATTGTTTATAATAATCTGTTCTTTGGAAAGCACTCGAAAGACAAATGATACTCATGATGCGCTCAAAATTGAGCACGTTTTAGATTAGCACCATAATAATGACATCATGAGTATGCCCACTCCGAGTCTTGTGGTTATTTTCTGTTATTCGGTTAACAGTGGAGTAGGGGTACAATGGCTGGTTTCAGGAGATCCCTCATTAGAGTCTGCTGTAAGCTGGGATGGTGGAGAACACTTGCCTCTTTGTGTCCCACCAGCAGATTTTTGTGACGCAGTTAGGACTTTGATTTGTTAGCCTTCGCTAATTAGGGTAATTATGTGTGGGTTTAAACACTGTGTCCTCGCTGCTCCACCACATGTGGGAACTCTTGGGGCAGGTCAGTTCCCTCTGTAGGGGGCTCTGCTTACTGTTGTGAACTGCTGGGCTGAAAAATGCCTCAAATACAGACTGTTCTCATGAGTGTGAGGGACTAATTGAGCTCCGCCGTGACACCATAATGGCTGAACTGCTCATTTGTTATGCTGTATACAGTGTATAAGCTGTCTGTGTTTGTGTATGCTGACCCCCAGGTGACATCTGTGAGAATGCAGGGTCTTCTCCTGATTGTCTTTGCAAAGCAGGCCCACCTTCCTTTTATCCGCGACATCCAGAGCACATACACCCGCACCGGCATCCTTGGTTACTGGGTAAGGTGTGAATGCTGTCTGACACTGTGTTGTGAAGCTTGGTGATGAAAGCAAACAGCACCTGCAGTATTTGCCATTTTGGCATCAAAATAGTTCAGCAAAAATGAAAACTAAGATCACAGACAAATTCCAACTAACAGCTGATTTTAGCTGTGTAACATACTTTTGTCCATTTTTATACATAACAGATTATTATGCTTTGTGGATCAGAAACCACATAAACAGTCTATCTGAGATTATTTGACTCAATATACTATGAGACAAAAGAGCAGTGATTTAAAGTGCTTTCACAGTAGACAGCTCGAAGACGGAGCGGCAGATACAAACACATGCAGATGGTATAGGAGGCTGGAGCAGGGGCAGGGTTTGAAAGATACGCTTTCTAATCTGACGAAGCTTGTGCAGTGTTTCAGCCAAAATAAACTCAAATACACTTGCAGTTTTGATGCTTCAGCTAGAACTACAATGTGCACAGTGCAGTGTTAGCAACATTTTCAAAACACTTAAAATATGTGCTAAGAGTAGAGGAAGATTTTAAAAATCTCTAAATGTTACATTTCATCTCCACAGGGGAATAAAGGGGGAGTGTCAGTGCGTCTCTCCATCTATGGCCACATGCTTTGCTTTCTGAACTGTCACCTGGCAGCTCATATGAACTATGCCGTGCAGCGCGTGGACGAGTTTGAGTACATTCTGGACTCACAAGACTTCGACTTCAGCAATACACCACATGTGCTAGACCACAAGTATATGCAATACAAATAAATAATACATACATAAACAATATGTCAAGCCATAAATTTTACAAAATAGCTTCATAATTACATTTTGTAATTTTCTCTCTGTTTATCACCACAATGGATTTGAAGTTAAATAATCAAGACGGACAGAAGTATTGATTTTCAGCTTTAAATTAAAATTAATTATTGCATTAATTATATGTGCGTGTGTGTGTGTGTGTGTGTGTGTGTGTAAATGTACATTTAATTTTCTCTCTGTTTACCACCACAATGGGTTTGAAAGGAAGTAATCAAGATGTGACAGAAGTGTAGATTTAGTCTTTAAATTAAGGGGTTTAACAATGGTATTGCATATATATGTATATATATATATATATATATATATGTATATATATGTATATGTGTGTGTGTAAATACACATTTCAACAATGACTCTAAGAAAAGAGGTAAAGAGGTCTGTCAGAGAACGTTTGCTATTTACCACAAGTATCTTGGACTTCCAGAATGACGAGAGTGATGTTTTCCCTTGCCAATTCCTAATAATGTTATTGTTTAGATTTTTAAACTTAATGACGAATTCCTCTCTGATAACAGTTCTGGTATATTTTTCTGACACTGATGTCCCTTGTTTCATATTCAGTTAGGCCTAATATTTAATATTCTGTGTGCACGTGTGTAAGGCTGGTGTTCTGGTTTGGGGATTTGAACTTTCGCATTGCGGACCACGGCCTGCATTTCTTGCGCTCCTCCATCAACAGTGGCCGCTTCAACCTGCTGTGGAGCAAAGATCAAGTGAGTCACACACGCACAAATACACACACACACACACAAACACAGACACAGACATGCACACTTACAAAGCAGAGTTCTTCAAAAACTCTGTAAATGTCCTCTGGGTTATAGAGTGTGTAAATGATGTTTGCAGTCTCTCTATAATGCATTCTTCAGAGCTGTCCAAATATTGTGTGTGTCTGTGTGTGTGTGTGCGTGTGTTTGTGTGTGTTTGGGTATACTGTGCGTTTGTATGTGTGTTCTGTTGATCTCTTTCTGTGCATGTGGATTTTTCTTCATTGGGCTGTATTCCCTCATGCTGGATGTGTAAATGTTGGCTTTCTCCTCTGAACTGTGTGCGTGTAGCTGATGATGATGAAGAAGAAGGAGCCACTTCTGCAGGAGTTTGAGGAAGGACCTCTACAGTTTAAACCCACATACAAGTTCGACCTCTTCTCTGAGACTTATGACACGAGGTAAAACTCCTCTCACTCTCATTTCTCAGCACGTACACGCCCACCCATACACACTGTACACACCACATACTCCATGTGTGCTGCAACAGACTGCATTAAAACTTGCATTTCTGCGAGAAAATGGGAAGTGTGAATTTGTGGTTGCTATAAAACCAGTGTTTAGAGACACCCGAACATTGGTTTTATGGCCAAAAAAAAGTTTGTGTTAAAAAAAAAAATCCATTCGCAGATGGGGTTCAAACCATTGCCTCTTCTGACTCTTTTCATTAAGTTCCCTGTGTTTTAACACTGAACCAACTTGCTGGCTCCTTCCAAGCCATTGATGGTTAAGGACAGCTGAAAATGGGTGACGCCAACTGCTCCTCATCGAAAATGGGTGGAAAACGTGCATGTAGCTGCATTCACTGGTTGATTATTTTTATTTGGACCACAACAAAAAGTGACACGTGTCTTTTTTTTTTATAACTGACCTGAGCT
Organism: Hydrocynus forskahlii; assembly: GCA_037974365.1. Lineage (NCBI taxonomy): Eukaryota > Metazoa > Chordata > Actinopteri > Characiformes > Alestidae > Hydrocynus > Hydrocynus forskahlii. The sequence continues at coordinate 6,309,682 of JBBPCX010000035.1, forward strand.
GTAGTATCTTGACATCTGTTCATGAATCGGCTGTGTCTCTGCTGTGATTATGAGTCTGCTGTGTCGTAACAATTCTTTCCGTAAGACAGAATTGTTTCTCCACGTTTTGACTCTTTTCGGCTGCTATCGCTGTGATGTCACAGACTCTCTCGCTCCATCACACGTTTAAGGTGACTTAACCATCCGTTCTCTCTCCCCATACATGTCGACTGTACCCCAAAAATTTATTTTTTAAATGACTGATACATGGCCCCTGAACAACCAAACAAAAATCTGATTATGCAGACACTAGAATGGATATTAACGGACATTTTGGCGTCGGAACCATGTCAAAATTTTAAAAACTGTAGGCGGAGAAGAGGCACCAAATTCCAGTTATAAAAAGAATAATGAATAAATAAAACTTAAGAAGAACAGTAGTGTGATTGCTGATGCACTGTATCATTTCTCTATTTCTTTCCTCACAGCCCGCAGAAGACGTGGTTTGGTTTTAAGTAAGATTTGCTAATAAATATGTCACTTTCCTTATTTGGTGGTCTCCTGATCTCTCCACTCGCTTCTGCAAAGGGCACTGAGCTGTCATCTCCATAACCCACCATGCCTTTTCTCACCTTCCCTGCACACCTCTCTCGTATCATGTGTCCGCTTCATGGCTGTTTCCATGGAAATTGTGTGCCTCTTTGGCTGATAGCAAGACGTGTGAGTGCTATGTAGAGGCATGGGTACTATGTAGAAGCTTCTTGGTATAGTAAGAGGCTTGGTTAGATTAGAGATTCTGTGTGTTGTTAGAGCTGTGACACGTGCAACAGTGTCAATAGAGTGAATATTATTATTTTTTTCTTTATTTAGTGGAGGCTTTTATCTAAAATGACTTACAACTATGAACACTAAAAACTACTTTAATTTCTAAATGATCAGTTATTGTTTTCTTTTAAGATGAGGTGGCAGAAGGTCAGGGAGTAAAAAACACAGTAAGTGTCATTTAGGCATGCTGAGGTGTTTGAGGTGTTCTCAGAAGAGGTGAGTCTTCAAAAGCTTCATGAAGAAAGAGAGGACAGATGGCAACTCATTTCACCACGAACGAAAAATAGACAAACTGCCATATGGTCCAGAAAGGATCTGTTATGAGATGCTTTCTTGTCTCGTGCAACATAAAGAACAATAAATGTGTGTTTGTTTGTGCGTGTGCTGACACCCACCATTCACCCTCCACTGAAATACCACTCTCACCTCTCCTTCATTCTCCACGGCACAGGAAAGCATCCCGTAATGGATCCCTTCTGCACTTTTTTTTAGCACACTCTTTAAAAGAAATGTGCCCAAAAGGGATATTTGAAGCAATGCCATAGAAGAAACACTTCTGGGTCTCTAAAGGACTTTTAGAAGAATGATTCTTTAGAGATCCATTATTGTAATTAAGACCTGCTAGTGTGCAGAACCTTAAAGAACGCACACAAAATGTTATAATTATCAGTACAAAGGTTCTGTATTAAATGTTTTCTTTAAAGCCAGGAACCTTTATTTTTAAAAGAGTATGGTAAACTTACAGGCATTAAAATTTCATGCTGGCATATAAAACGTAACTGCCATGATTAAATCCCAGATACATATAAATGGTTCTGCTATATATATAGCAGAACCATTTTTCAAAACTAGAGGGTGTAACTTTTGGAGTGAGAACAGAGAGTTATTGCCACAAATGTTATTTTTTGGTTCTGTGGTTTTATCTGTGAGCAAAGACTGTAGGTATGCAATATAAAGGTATGATATGTAGATATGAAAAGGTCACATTTGAGGGCTGATTTTGTGCACACTTTGGTTGGTAGGCCGTCTTATCTGCTATGTGTAGCATTTATATATGTTTATTAGGTACATGTCTCTTTTCACATACATCTGTATGTGAAGTCTCCGTCTGTAGAGGTAGCATGTGTAGGATGTTGTCTGCATGTAACTGTTCAGTTTCCTTGTGTTTGTGTTTTTTAATTGAGCACCACAGTAACTAACACTGCACTTCTGTTTGCATTTGATATGAAGCTGAACAACATGACAGGTGTCGAAGTGACTGAATAATACAGATGGTAATATGTGTAAGCAGTAAAACCAATTATTTAACAGCAGCAACACTGTTTATTTATTTCATAGTGACCTGTGTAAAGCAGTAGGGGGCAGTGTTAAGCCAGTTATCAAACAGTACTACAAGCCTAGTTTTAAATAGAGACTGTCTCAGATTTAGCACGTCTAAAGCCCTGTAGGCTGCAGGCTTTAGCTCTCAAATTAAATTAGCCTGTCTTTGCACCTTTTTGATTTTGAATTCATGAGATGTGAAAAAAGGGCAGATGTGATTGACCCTCTGACTGCAGGTTCTGTAAAAAAGGATAATGTTGGTAATAGTAAATGAAAGTGATTGGTTACCTGGTAGGATAATGCAAATGCAGATATTCTAATTAGTGGCTTGTTGTTAGCCATGTTAGGATTTTTAATTATGCTATTCTTTTAAAGCTATAGGAGTCTGCTCTGTATTGGGACCCTTAACCATTCTTTGTACCCCTCATCTCCCCCATGTGCTTGTGGCTGGTTAGTGGGAAGAAGCGGAAGCCGGCCTGGACAGATAGAATCCTGTGGCGGATGAAACCCATTGACGAGAGTGGGCTGACTGCAGACGATGCAGACCTGCTCTTCAAGGTGACACAGGAAATATACACCTGTGATCCGTCGTATGGAGTCAGTGACCACAAACCTGTCATCAGTAGCTTCAATCTAGAGGTAAGTAACTTTAACTAAAAGTTAATTATACAACCTAGTATCGAAAGCACTGTATAGGTGAGTTCCAGTATTTGTATTTTTAGTATATAAATGCCACACAACAGAAAATATCTGGGGAATTTCACACAAAAGAGATGCAGTGTGCATATACAAGAGCTGCTCCAACCTAAGGGTTTCCTTGGTTGACCTTACATGGCACTAGAGCTTCCTCCTCAACTTGCTTTTTCTGAGCCCATACTCTCCACATCTGAATCTGCTGATCTGTTTATCCTGTGAATCAACAGAATGTTAATCTCATCCCCTTATCACCTGCAGCTATTTTTCGCATGTATTTTTTAAAATTTCTATTTTTAATTGCATTATTAATACTGAGTCACTTTCATAAGTCAGTTTGCGCCACTGATCTGCTGGTACAGGACTCGAGATCTTACACACAGCAATATTAGAGCTACAGCTATTTTTCTACAATAATGTTCTGTAATTTTATTGCGCTATTGTTTATTGTCTTATTTTTTTAAATATTCTCGACTGTCTTATTATCTTTTATTCTTCTGTTGTACTGAGCTTCCGAATGACGAAAGAATTTCCCATGGGATAAATGAAGTTCTTATCTTATTCTAATTAACAAGCTCCTGCTAAAGTGCTAAAAAGATAAAAATGTGCAGTGCATGTTCTAGCCAAGCCCTCTCCTTTGCCACTGAAAGAGGGAAACAAATTATACAGTGTGGTATTACATTGTATTATATAATTTATAATACAGTCATAACACAGACAGGCATGGACATAAAATAGAGACTGATCATTACTAACCAGCATGAGACAGAACAGAGGTAAACAACAGTATAAGTCCAGTAGTGTTAATGAGTCCTGAAACTTGTTGCAGGTGTAGGCCTTCATGGGTGGAGTCAAGGTGGAGCTGGTTAGAGGCGTGAGAGCATAGGAGAATGCATGTCTATGGCATTTATTAAACATGCATGGTTGGCTACATTTTAGCTTGATATTTAAGTACATAATATTCACAGTTTGTATTAATAGTGTTTGAAAGTTTACAAGTGCATTGACTGGTGGTTTTTTTTCTGTGCTGCATCTGCCTGGCTCTTCAGGATGTTGCACAAATGAAGCTCAGGAACGATATGTGCTGTACATGCAAAGAGTAGTGCGTATGCAATGCTCCTCTTTAACTTGCAAACACTCCTAATGCCTGCTACACGTTGTATGATTTTTGCTTGTTACCAAATGAAAGGTGACAATTATGAAACAATTGTGGCGATTTCTTTGGTCGTGGCTCCTAAACGGTGGTCCTACATCATAGTGTGAGAGAGGTGCAAAGACGACCAATGTCATGGTCTTGCGACCAAAGGCAGTCTGCCATTATTTTCTGTCCGAAATTAAGGACGACCATCTCACAGAGTGTGTGCTGCTACGACCAACGTCTACTGGTCAGCCAATAAAAATGCAATTTGAAATGATGTATTTATCTTTTGTACGCTCAATATGTTTTCCAATTTTGAATTGCTGCTGTTAGCGCTTATTTGCATATAATCAGCTTTTCATTTCGTAATATGAAATTCTCAATCTCAATTCTGCCATTACTATCATATTATAGATGAGTTATAAATGATTTGCACCTGTTATAATATAAAGCTGATGCCATTTTCCACAATGTCTTCCTTTATCATCTTTTCCAGTGTACACAAACAGTCCATTGTAGTCTGGATATTTCGTTTACATGCATTCTGCTTTATCTTATTTTGTTGATTTTTATTCTGTTTTGTAAGCTGTATCAGGGGCAAGTCCGGGTCATTTTTTTCCTGCATGCTGTATGGGTAGAATGGTGTATGTGAAATAATATTTTAAATCTTAACATACATGGAGACTAACTAGCTGCATGTTTGCTTCTAGTTTTATAACTTGGTCTTAAAAATAAACAAATATATACATAAACAGCAAAATGCATTTATAAAGTCAAAGAAAATATATTGATAGAAGTGACCGATTTGTCATCTTGGGCACATGCCCACTTGTATATATACAATTAGATGGCAAAAATATACACAGTTAATGTTCAGACATCGCTCCTGTTTCCTATCACTCAGATACTCAAATGCATCAGGCCAAATGGGCTGAGTTAAAGTGTTTGTTCTTTCCTCTCAGCTGCTGAAGAAGGTGGAGACCCCTCTGGTGTGTGTGAGTGCTGAGGGTCAGTGGAGCGCAGATGAAGACGCAGTTCTTACCTACAACATTCAGGAGAAGTTTGATGCCTGCACCTCAGACTGGATTGGCCTCTACAAGGTCAGGCGCAAACCGACCTAGAACTAGAGAGAGAGAGAGACCTAGAACTAGAGAGAGAGAGAGAGAGAGAGAGAGAGAGAGAGAGAGAGAAAGAGAGAGAGAGAAAGAGAGAGAGAGAGAGAAAGA
>JBBPCX010000035.1:6314962-6345714 GCA_037974365.1 Hydrocynus forskahlii
GAGAGAGAGAGAGAGAGAGAGAGAGAGAGAGAGAGAGAGGGAGAGAGAGAGAGAACAGAAACACTGCCGGGGGAACAGACTGGCCAGCTCGTAGGCAAGCAAAACAAAACAAAAAGTTAAAAGGAGTGCAGCAAAAGCCAAACTAAGGGCTGGGGAGAGCAGGGTGAGGTTTTAAAGGAGGGATTTATATTTTCTCTTTCATTTTTGAAAGTGTAGCAGCCCAGTCTCACACACTCAAAAGTCGCTTGAGACTCAAGAGCGGTACTGATAATGACATTGCTGGTGTGAGCTTGTAACAAAGAAGGTGGGATCCGTATTAATAGAGAGTTCCACAGGTGCTGCTATTGCTGCTAATTGCTGGAAAAAGCAGTTCTCTGCTTCCTCCTGCTGGTTGCAGTGGGGTTTGTGTGTCTCCTTCCTCTGGCAGGAGTGGGTGTGGTGCTTGGCTGTGTCCTCACAGTAAGAGGGCACACAGTAAGTCAGTGGGTTTTCTTTTCTTTTCTAAGTACAGTGAACCTTGTGTAAATTACACAGGTCAACAAAAAACAAAATTTGTAATCATCAGAAACCACAACACACTTTTCTAAACCAGTTTTTCATGCTGATTTCAGATCTGCTTTCAACTTTTTTTTTTTTTGATTTATGAGTAAATTTTATTTTGCAATAGACTTGCATGCGTTTTTTATTAAACCGCAGGCACCAATCAAGTAACTGTTTCAATATTTTCAGTGCAAAGTCAGATAGGCGCACACTGTGGCATAGATATAATGATCGGTGTCAGTCAGCTACCACTGTTTCTTCAAAAACGCTTATAATATGTTTATTATATGCCGATTATACCAACTATCATGCAATATATAACTACCTTCATCACAAAAACTGTACGTGCTAGGGAAAAACTAAACACAGATTTGAACTCAGCATGAAAAACACTACAAAACCCACATAAACTTATCTCTGATGATTTTGACCTGTTGACCTGTGTTATCTGTGATAATTAACAGTACAAGGCAGATAGAAGTTCTACAAATGCTGTAACATAAGTAAAAATAACTACTGACATCATATTCCTAATATGGCTGGGCTGATGAAAAAAGCAGCCATTACAGCATCACATTTGAGAGCTCCTTCCCCCAGCAATGAAGCAATGAAATGAGCTGTCAAGCTAATTATTGCTCGGACGTAAAAATTTAAAGGTTGACCTAACAGCTGCAGCAAGCTAACAGAACTATCCTTGCATAATTCACAGCAGAACTGCACTTTTTAACAGCTACAGCATGAAAAGAGTAAGTTCAAATAATTACTGAAAGACTGTGTAAAACAGAAATGTTCAAAGTAAAGACGAAACATCGTATCTAAATGGCTTGACAAGCAGTTATAAGCTTCATACTGGTATCGCAGCACTACCATAGTATTCTTTAATACTTAGAAGAACTCAGAAGGAGGCTAATAGAAATTACCAAGACAGTTGATGAAGCAAAAAAATCTGCTTAGCACATTTCCATGTAACAATAAGCAGAATTGGATGCTTTGGGCTTAAAAATAGCCCAAATGGAGAATAATCTAGAAGATGTAATATGTAATGGCACACTTGACACAGAGTCACGGATGCTTCAGATTAGGCTCCAGATTGGGCTGGATGTAAATCAGCCCCATTTTAGCCAAACTGAATTTTTCTTATGAACTTTCAGTAGTGCTGTTGTTGTTGTAGGGCCACAGAACAATAAGCTTCTTGTCAATTATGCCAGCTGCCTTTTACCATGAAAGGAAAATATTTTTTTTTCAATTACGGATTTACATCGGTTTACTGGTGATTGTTTCCTGACTTGTGTGTAGACTGGCTTCAGGAGTGCCCTTGATTATATCGCCTTCACCTGGGTCAAGGAGGACGAAATCCCTGGAGTTGATGAAGTTGTTCATGTATGTAGTGTTATTTAACAGAAAATGTGTGATTTTTAGTTTAATTGACTGCTGTGGGTTTGCATGTGTTTACACTGTTTGATGTTTTTTTTGTGTTTGTTACCTTTTCCAGTTGAGCATGAAGAAAGATGACCTCCCCCTGCTGGCAGGGGATTACATTCTGGGCTACTTCAGCAGAAACATGCAGTCTCTGGTGGGCCTTAGTCCCACTTTCCAGGTAGGGCACACACACATACTCTCACGCTCTCTCTCTCTCTCTCACACACACACACACACACACACATGCATGCATACATACATACAACATGTAGCAGCTGGTGGACTGCTGGTGGCACCTGAGGGCCTGGTCATGGGTTCGAATCCCAGGACTGCCATTGGCACCACTGAGGTACCCTTGATCAAGGTACCATCCTCTCACACTGCTCCCCGGGCGCTGTGTCCCTGGCAGCCCACTGCTTTAACTCATGGATGAGTTAAATACTGTGACGAAAAGTGCCCAAACCTGCAACCTGAAGTATATTACTAAATGAATGACTAGGCAGTTCTGTTCCTTACAGTCATTTTTTAATGTTAAAGTAGAAATGAGTGACCTGATGTATTTCATTTGCGATATCAAAGCCTAGTTTCATAGTAGCAAATTATTCCTAGTTGTTACTGAATAATAAGAGTAACATATATTAATAGCTCCAAATTAAGCCTGGAGTTTAATGCAGACCTTTTTTTGGTGTGTACAGTAATTTACCTAGCCATCAAAGTCCATGCATGCTTTTGTTTTTGTTTCAGATAATGGAGTCAACACTGGCTCTGCTGGAAGGCCTGGTGCCAGAGAACATTAACGGCCTAAACAAATAACTGCAGAGATCAGTTGGATCTGTGATCACAATGCGTCTGAAAATAGCAGGATCAGTCCTCTGACTGTAGACAGACATGCATGCTAAAGACTGAACTGCTCCAGTAACAGTGAATTAAAGTACTTTCAATGAAAAACATGTATCGAATTACCTTGTTTTAAATTGCACATGATTTCCACATGAATAAAATATATTACATCAACTCATTTTGTCTCTAACTGTTCTTTTGGCAGTAACTGTGTTCGATGTGATTTTAATTTTATTTTGCTGTCATATTTTATTAATGTTGAAATGATTTACACATTTAAATCCAGCAAATTAAATGTGTTTTCCCACTATGCTCCAAGTCGAGTGGCTGACCTACTACCACATGGTGCTCTCTTTATATATACTGTACATACACACACACACACACACAAACAGTATATGGGCAAAAGTATTGTGATACCTGACCATTACACCAACAGAGACTTTAATGACATTGCATTTGAATACATAGACTTAAACTTCCACTCTTCATGGAAGGCTTTCCACAAGATTGTGGAGTTTCCGTGGGTATTCATTCTGTAGAGCATTTATGAGGTCAGGCACTGATGTTGGATGAGAAGACCTGACTCGTCGTCTCTGTTCCAGTTCATCCCAAAGGTGTTGGATGGGGTTGAGGTCAGGGCTCTGTGTGGGCCAGTCAAGTTCTTCCACACCTCCTCCAACCATGTCTTTATGCAGCTCGCTTTGTGCACTGGGGAACAGTCATGCTGGAATTGAAAAGGTTCTTCCTCAAACTGGGTCTGCAAAGTTGGAAGCATGGTGTTGTCCAAAATGTCATGGTGTCCTGAAGCATTAAGACTGCTCTTCGCTGGAAGTAAGGGGCCACCTGAATTCAATAATAAAGGGGTGTGTCCCAATACTTTTGTCCATATAGTGTACTTTCCTGCATGCAATCAACACTTGAGTGAGTTGTAATAACACTCTGATCCCAGCCGAGAGCCAGACCCTGACCTTATGCTTTACAGTAGCTAAGTCAGAAGTTCTCAAATGTTTTAGTCCTAACTTTTTTTTAGTACCCTTGCATCCCTCCATGCCCCTGTTCCCCTCCACCCACCAGAACCATGTCATTCTTTCTCTGCATCTATTGCTGGCCTTCTTATACAAGACATATAGAGAACAATAAAAAAGAGAACAATATAAAATATAAAGGCTTAATAAATCCAATAAAAAAATCTGTAGACAAACCACAACATGAAATACGCAATGCTATACACACCAATGCTTGATCGAAATATCATAGATAAGTAACTTACAGTTAAGTGAAGTACTAATGACACAAATGGTGTTTAAAGGTACATTATTGCACAAAGTAGAGATCAGTAGCATAAAAGTAAAAATCGACATAAGTTGTGATATTGAGTTTTGGAGATAATATTGCACGATAACGTTGTAGCGCCAGATAAGAACATTGCAGAATATTTCACATTGTAGACTATTCCACGTCATAGTAAGACAATATTGCACATAGTGATACACATAATGATAGTGATTTAAACCTGATAAGAAATTGTAGCATCAGGCAATTGCAGGTGGGTGCAGGATAGCTGTGAGTTGGGTATATAACATTTTAACACTATTTAATAAACAGTTACTTTTTTAGATATTGCTTCTGAAAAGTTTGTGGCCCCCCCGCCCCCCGGTTGCCCCCTAGGTAGCCCTTAGGGCCCCAGTCTGAGAACTGCTGACCTGCGGTGCTATGGTAAAATTTTTCCACCACCTACAGACTTGCCAAAGCCAGACTGAAAAGAATATGTAGTAACAAACATTGTGTGAGAATTGTGGGCCAAGGACAGGAAAACAATTACTAATTAACCCTTAGAAATTGAGTTACTTTTTCTCATATAAACAAATGTTATATTTTATTACACACTGAGCTACACAACGGATGGTGTTTACATTTGATATCATTCTGTGCTGACAGGTTCATTTTTTCCATTTGTTTCAATGTCAGCAAAGGGCAGAAATGATTCATAAGCATGTTATTCTCTTTCCGGGATTGTATGTATGGTAGCTTTCCTTTCAATTAAAAATGCGGAAAAATATTCAAACACAAATGATGTACAGATTGAAAGTTTAGAATTCAACAGTGTTTCAATGAGTTCTGAGTAAAAACGAACCAAAATGGAATTATACAGTTTTGTGCAAAAACACTTCCACGTTCTAAGTGAAAAATGAGTTTCCTATGGTGAGTTCAAATTCAGCAGAGATGTTTTGTATGTCTCTGAGATATTTTTTTTTTTTCAGAAGACAGTAGTAAGTTCTTCAATCACATGTTTGTTCATTCTGAGGGATGCTCAAATGCACCATCAGTCTGAAAGTGAGATGTTGAAAGAATGAATGATCAGTTTCTTCATTGTGGTTTGATTTGCATGGGTTAGGTAAGAATCCTCAGAATCTTAATAATGGAACAGATGTGGTATGATTTAACCTCCATGCATTTCCACACACAAACACACACACACACACAGACACTTGTGGAGCTATGTGTTGCACCAGTAGTGAGTGTTCTCATGCATAATTATAGCCATAAATCAGCCTGAGGCACCTACTCCTCTCTACAGCAAGGGCAGATACCTCACCTCTAGACACCAGCAGAGCAGCAGGAACGCTCCGTTCCTTCCTTCTCTGGGGCACTGAAGCCTCTGGCACAACATGTGCTGTATCTCTCACATACATACACACACATAGGCGCAATAAACAATAGGCTATTCATTATTAATGATTAGTTTGCAGCTACTGTGCAGCCGAATAAACAATGAGAGAACTTCAACCATATACAGTACATTGAAACACAGTCATACACAAAAGTTTGGGTAATTCCATGTTTTGTTGCTTTTCTAAGTGAAAATATTTGCACATCCTCCACAGGAGTCAACATTTTCTGCTAATTCTTTTTTGAATACGTGGGAAAAAGTAAAACATAAAATATACTGCTCAAAAAATTAAAGGGAACACTTAAATGACAGCATGACTGTCTAAGTGTTCCCTTAAATTTTTTGAGGAGTATTTATGGGTGTATATATATGTGCTCTCTGTAGACTAGCAAAATGTAATTTGCCCAAGGGTCCCAAAAGCTGTATACAACAAGGCTAGTGGAAGTACAGATTACAACGAAACCTTAAGAAATCTTGACCAGCCAAGTCCTCTTACATTCATTCTTTATCAGGCCTGCTGTCAGCCATGTCCTTATGTCCTTATATTACTGCACAATTTAAGAGAGTGTAAAGGTCATGTCTGTGAATCAATGAGAGCCATCGATGTTGTTTTAAAAGAAAATGAAATGTCTCATTTTTTTTATTTTTCTTTCTCCTTGAAGAATTTTTATTTTATTTTATTGTTTCATGGAGAAAAAAGTCACACAAAGCCATATATTACTGCTCTTCTTTTATTCCTGAAAGTATAGATAAAATAAAAATTCCTCAAGGAGAAAGAAAAATAAAAAAATGAGATATTTCATTTTCTTTTAAAACAACATCGATGGCTCTCATTGATTCACAGACATGACCTTTACACTCTCTTAAATTGTGCAGTAATATAAGGACATAAGGACATGGCTGACAGCAGGCCTGATAAACACCGCCATTAGTGTCCAAGTGCTTGAGCCGAGTACTTGAGTAAAATGAAAGTGTCGCGATAGATAATAGAGGAGCAATGCAATTAAATTAATTAGCGACAAAATATAATAATTGGTCTTTAGAACGATTAAATGGGAGCTGCTCCTCTGTCCTGTCGCCATTACTGCTTGGCAAGGGCTCCTGGAGGAATTCTCTTTTCCAAGGGAACACACTCATTTTTCACAGGAGCTTCAGAGCCTCAAGCTCTTAAAGCATCTTACTGAAGTCAAAATCTTTGAAAACTAGAGAAAATATATTGAAAATGAGATATAAATGCTTATATTAGGTAAAAGAATGCGTGTCGGATAAGCAACATTGACTTAAGGAATAATATCAAGTTCTTCATATGTGCCAAAGCAGCTTGTATCTCACACTAAACTGCAAAACCAAGATCTTAGCAACTTACAACAACTACACAAGGTCTATATAAAATATATACTGTTTAAAGCAATTTTATATTTTATTAGGCAACAAAAATCTGGCAATGGGGCAAGCAATGGTTCTTTAGTATGATTTCTCTAAATGAGCACAAAAAGCAAAAATAAACCAAAACATGCAACAACAAGAAGCTGCATCCTGAAACAAGTAAAACACTCGGATTCAGATTTTTCTGTTGATACAATAGATTGTTCTTAAAATAAACATAATTTTACATCCGCACAGATTGGTGAGATTTGTTGCCTAGATTATATATATATATAAATATATATATACACACCTAGAAAAGAGCAGTGCTCCTGCTGGAACACACTTCTCCCGAAACACACTGTGTTTATTCTCAGCACTGTCTTGTTAATAGTGGAAGTGGAAGCGGCCCTGTGTTCTTAAGTGATTATGTAGCGCAGATTGGAGGGGGTGTGGGTAGGTGATTATGGTCAAAAATCTGTGTTTTCTGTGGAACAAAACATAGCATCTCTTTTTTGTTCAGTGCATGAAGAACGAATCAGGGATTCATTTGGGCACAACAATGTAGCAGCTTGTGCTGTGAAAAGGAAAAAAAAGAACACTGAGGGAAGTAACTGGGACAGGTTGTCCTTGTCAAATTTGCAGCTGCAGCTGTGAATGCACAAACCAACATAAACGACAATAAAAAGGATATTTCAAAAGCTCTTTATGTTCCAGATTCTGGTGTTTGTAAACAGAGGAGGTCAAACCTATCCTGTTCCACCATGAATGTAGCAGTCATGAATGTAGCAGTCATGAATGTAGCAGTCATGAATGTAGCAGTCTTTACAGTTATGTACAGTAACATAATTTGGATTCATTTGGAGCTTTCTCTCACTACTTGCATTATTATCTTACTATTATGAGCAATAGTCTACCATGTTCTTACAGGGTGCTAAAACATTATCATTAGGTGAAATATCTTATTATGTACGATAGTGTTACCATGTGCAGCATAATTTCTTAACTGAGCATTAAATCATTTCATAATGTGCAATAGTCTTACGAAGTGAAATATGATTACTTTTGTCAATATTACAATATCTGATCGATACTACGTGTAATAACAGACTCTTAACCACTATTTGTGTTATTAAAAATTTCGCCAACTGTAAGTTACTTATCTATAGTATTTATATTCTGCATTTGTGTATGTAGCATATTTCAGTATATTTCATATTGAGGTTTTTCTGCAGATTAAAAAAAATATATTTAGATTTTATATCTTATATTGTATCCTCTGTTCTTTGTGTGTCTGTGCAGTCATAACATAAGCAATTTCCTCCAGGATCAGTAAAGTTTTCTGATTCTGATACTGTCACTTCTCATTAATGGCTCATATTAAAGAGCTCTGACTGGAAACGTCACTGGAGTATCAAGTATCAAGTGTGGTTTAACCTGGATATAGCAAGGTCTGGTCAGGAGTCCAGACCTCTGAGGATGGGGGATGCAGTCGGTCAGTGTTCTTGCTGACATCTCAGCTCAGGTCATGTTCCTGCATTTTCATCTACATTTACATTTACAATAAAATGACATGTAACACAGCACAACAAATTTTGTGATTTTTTTCATTTGTAAAAATAAGTTAATTACAAATTAAATGTTCACAATCAATGATTACAACAGGGCCAATGGTGGGAAACAATAGTGGGCGTTGGGGTTATAGTGGAAGTACAGATTACAACAAAGCCTTAAGAAATCTTGACAAGCTAAGTCCTCACAAGTCTCACAACTCTTACATCCTTCCACAAGGTGTGATGGCAGCAAGAGAAGTGCTGTATATAAATGCAGACTAAACATACTGCATGGTCCAGCCCTGCAATCTTTAGGGTTGAACTCCTAAAAACAGTCCATCCTTGATTTACTGAGATACACTGAGAAATTGCCCAAGGAACCAACCTTGTGTGGCTCTATATGTGTTACTTTATGTTTCGCAGGTTCTTTCCATTAGGCCCTTGAACTACTTCTTAAGGGGAAGCTGCGGGTACTGCAGCTGAGTTTTCTTTGGGGACTTTTTGCTTATTTTGTATTAAAGAGTTAGACTTTGTAAGTTTCTTTTGTACACTTTGGATTAGGTAAGTTAGTTCTCTTTAGGAAGTAAAATTATTTTTGCCACTCCTGAAGCTTGTTGCTTCCATAAGCAAAATAAAGCCTTTTAGACTGGTGCTTTGTGACTCTGTGTATTGGTCTGGCGGCTTGGAAGCGGGAAGTCTGGGGAGACACAAAGAAATGGCTGCGCTGTTTTATGTATAAATCCCTGGTTTAAGAGTGCAGGCTGCAGTGACTTCAGCTGGACTCCATCCACAGACTGCATTCAGCGGCCGTAATCACAGTCTTCATTAGCTAGAACAAGAGCACTTCTGCATGGAATGTAAATCTAAAGAGAGAGAGAGAGAGAGAGAGAGAGAGCGAGAGCGAGAGCGAGAGCGAGAGAGAGAGAGAGAGAGAGAGAGAGAGAAAGATTTACATATTACTTGTGCGTGTCTACAGCAAAATGTTTTGCCTGGATAACTGATGAAATGTTACAATGAAATTACACTAAACTGGAATATCAAAAACCTCCCAAAACATCAATCATAGCATTACTGACTGACTGTTGAGACGATACACCCTTTATTGAATGAATAAACATTTCTACTGTTTGCGTGCCTGTGGATGTTAAAGGATCCGTATTGTATATTTTCCCTTTTGTTTCTTTTTCATCTGAGGTATACCATTTCTTATCTCTTAGAATTAGACAGACTGTTTTTGTTTTGGCGGATATATTTGGACAGCCTTGTTTATAAATGGCTGTTTTGTATGGCTCTCCGTTCAAAGTGTAGTTTGGGTAGAAGCATTCATTATAAATACAAAGGTAATTTGGGAATGTAAATGTATGTAGGATGAATAGGAGGATGCATTTGAATGGGGATTTGCATGTGTACGACATCACAAAAACATCAATTCAAAACACGCTGTTTTTGGAGATTAATTTCTTTGTGCAAACTGTTTGGACCAGGGACTGAATGGTGAGTTACAAACGAACAGGGAGAAAGGATGGAACGAAGGATATTTTTAGCTCTTAATATTTCATATTTTAGTGTTTACACACACATCCTACATCAAAGTCTTTGAAAATGTGCTTTTGGACTGGGAGATATAACAGCATTTCAAGCTTTAAGTCTTCAGATGAACGCAAAACACTGTTAAGCATGACATCTTTCCGAACGAGACATTCATAGCTGTAATTAAGCCTTGACTCATGCTTTTACCCACACACCCACTGGCCAGTTTCCTCGCCATGTTTCACAACGGACTTAAATCTCCTGCCGTCAGTGACCATTCTCCGATCCAAGGTTATACAAAAAACATCACAGCCAGCGCTAATGAACACTTAGTCAAGAAACATTTTAATGAAAGCAGACAATAAGCATAGGGAAATGCGCTAGAAAGAGTAGCACTGCAAAGACAGAGCTCTTCTGTTTCAACTGCTCTATTCATACTGTCTACAGATGCAGTCTTTCATAGCAACTGTTACTAGGTTGGAAAGTTAACGCTGTTACCATATATCAGGTTTGCTTTATGCCATATAATCAAGCTAAAGTTAGCTTTTTGAGAGATCAGTATCACTGAATATTGTGCCGCCTTTAAAAACAGCAAGTCGGTGCAACTGTGAAAAAAGATCTCTCATTAGGTTACATAGAATATATTTCCCTAGCCAATATATCAGCCGCTGATATATCATACATTCCTACAAATGATATTTAATTAGTTTATGTGTGAAACCTCGCACTGTTCATGTCTATCAGGCTAGCTCTATGCCATGTCATCAAGCTAAAGTTAGCCTGGTGAGGAATCAGTCTAGCTAATTATTGTGCAGCATTGAAAACTGGGAAGTCAGTACAACTCTAAAAAAAAAAAATAAATTCTCATTAGGTTGAACAGATTATTTTATGGAAAGCTTTTTCAACCTGGCAAAAGCTGCTACAAAAGAATGCATCTGTGGGCGAAGGTCTGAAATGTCAAATCAGTGGGATTTAGAGAGCGAAATAAGAGAATATCCTGAAATAGCCAGTGAAATGGTCAGATTGTGGAACTATTTGCTTGGATACTTTCTGAAAAAGCGGGCCTGGGGAGTAACAGAATGCCATCTTCATTAGTAAAGCCACCAGCCTCCAGGTGCCGTGGCAGGAGATTAGCAGCAGGGAGCGCTGGAAGCCAAGAGTTGATTGGATACGGAGCAAGCTACATTGCGCTGGTGACATTTCTCTTTGAGGGGAAAAATGGATGTATGAGTCCAAATGTCTCCTGAATAGGCCAGAGTGTGTGTGAAGAGGGGGGGGGTTGCAGGAAGGGCCACTTGTGTGTAGCAGGTAGAGGCTGATTTCCTCAGGGAGCTGCTGGAAGACTTTATTAACCAGGCCTGAACCCAAAAGCTCCAACCTTGCTGCCCACACCACTGAACCATTTCACCCAGGCTTTTGACACTAGCAAGAGTGGCAAGAGATAATCACTACTATGGCAAAAGCTGCTTCACTGGGTTCCTATGGAAACTTGTAACCACAGGGTTGGATTTGAAAATGCGAACGCGCTGGTGTATGAACTGTGAAATCAGATGTTTTCTTCTTGTAGAATCACGGTTCTCTTAAAAAAGGTTCCAAAATGGTTCTTGACTTGGATATATGGTTTATAACCTTTATATTATGTGGATGTTCTTTAAAGTTTAAAAAGGCTCTTTGGTCTTGCATACATCTTTGGTCTTGCAATGGCTCTTCAAAGAACTGTCCATTTGTAGGCTGTTTAGGAAATAAAAAAAAACATCTCATGAATGCACCAGTGTTAATAGTCCAAAATACCTGCAATAGCATCTTGTTAAATATTAAAATGAGAACCATTTTGTTAACTTTTTGGTGATGCCACATTTTAGTGATGACAGTGGTGATTACTGTACTAAGGTAAGATGACTAGTAGTACATTACCTCTAATCAGAGGAATATCAGGCCTAAATGGGGAATAATAATTAGCAGCAATTGTATTGGCATTTCTATATTAGCCTCACTCTGATCCTCAACTAATGCAACCGGCGGAGGAAACTGAATGTTCTAATTTTTCTACGGAGCACAGGTGTGAAATAAACAACTCAGGAGTGCAGGTCCACTGGCAGCCACTAGATGACACTGCAGTAGTTTAGAACACAACACTCAGGGTGGAGCAGGGCTGCGTGCTGAAAATTTTACTTCAAGTACCCACCGAACTCTGTGTAGTCCTGTTAACACACAGTGTACTGATCATAGTGTGACACTACAGATGTCACTCCTCACTCTAAAGGGTTATTTTTGGGCTTATAATAAGATTTAAAGTGACATGGTCCTGAGAATATCAGCATGCTAACAACCAGCTCCACTCAAGACAGCTCACATATCAGGCAGACAGCATTGTGTAGTGTCACATTGTCAGGAGAGGCAAACCAGGACCCTGCAAAGGAAAAGGGACCCCTGATGGCCACACATACCGGCACACTTTGCAATGACGACTACAAACTCTCTTAAACCTCCTATAAAGGCACTATACAGTGCACCACCACTGACCCAAACCCCCCTAATTGGGGTCACTTCTAGGTGTTGTATGACAGCTGGATACCGTTAGTTAGGACCATCAGCTAGTTACCTGTAACTGTCATACATCATCGCTGTTGAGCAGAAACCTTGCTTGTCCAAAACTGTTACCTGACTGAACGCTGTGTGCCACATATTTGCATGTGTTTTAATATGGACAGTCTCTCTGGATAAGTTTCTATCTATGCATTTTTAGGTCTAATTCACTCAATTTCCCCTCAAATTCCACAAAGAACCACATTTCAAAGTTTTCCAGGACAGCTGTTACAGTGAGCTAGCAGGGTTAAACCCTCCCTCTTGAGGAAGAGAAAATCCACCAAACTGGGTTTAATGTCTGCAGTTAACCTCATTTTACATTCTGCTAAAAAAAAAAAAAAGTTTGCAGGTTTAAGACAGACATAACCACACACCAGTCATTAGAAAAATAAGAACTGGCAAAGATGGGGCAGATTTATAACCCGTCCAAGCTGTAGATTCACTCAGCCTCTCTGTGCTTCTGTGTAAAATCTGTTGTAACATTGTACATGTGGTGACACACATCCTAGATTTGTCCGCCGTTTTTTTAAGCTCATGATTGCCAGCTCTGCCTACCCTGCAATCTGCACACGGAAGAAGAAACCGCATATATATGCATGTTTATGAACTTTTTAATTTGCTTATGCTGTGGGTCAGATACAGCCAAATTATGAACATGTCGTTACATGGCCTTTCTGTGATTCAGTGTTAAACACACTGTGAGACGCCCTCTAGATTTGTCCTCTATTTGGGCTCACAACATCCAGCTCTGCCTGTCATTGCGTGGAAATGTTTCATGCAGAAACATTTTGATTTGCTTCATACGAAGCCTGTGTTTTACAGATTTTCACCATGACAAAATGAAAATCGCTACTTGACTGTCTCTTAAATGTAATGTGAGCTATTCATATGTGTTTTGTATTTAGTCTTTGCATCCTGTTATCTATAAAACTGTTGTTAGCTGTACTGTATTTTTGTCCATTTTTAGATATATTAGTATGCCTCATACTGTCAGAAACCAACAGGGTGATGCTGCTGGGTTCGGCCGCCATCCTGGCAGCTTCGCTGTGACTGTGCTTGAACTTGAAACGTGAGTGTGTATATTTGAGAGTACCTAGGCTATTGATGTAGTTTAAGACAGGTGCGTTAGGATTGCACAGGGCTTATTGGTGGGATGTGCACTTCCACTACATGTTAGCTTCGATTCGCTTCATATGTCCCAAGTGAAATTTAAGAAGAAAATGTACTTTTATATTTACCTTGTTCACCTTGTTTTAACTGACTGACAATTTTGGGGGGACAGGGAAAAATGTGTAAGTTTTTGTTTTTATGCTGTATGTTGAAAGCCTCACCAGTTTTGCTGTCCTTTATACTCCAGTTGCTATGAACCAGTGCTGAATATGCCAAGAGCAGATGGTTCAAAGATCTAGGTCAAAGCGAGAAAGTAATCTGTAAAAGCAATTTCTCGTTTCATATAGTGACACAATGTATCCATTAGCCACTTCAGAGTGAGACAGGAGGTGTCCTAGGACTTCAAGATGAATGCTTTTGTCAGACCTCTACAGCCGGAGTTAAACTCACTTATATCTTGCTCAATTAAAATGCCTGCAGCGATTAGGCAGATCTGTTAAAAAGGCACCTTAAGCCAAAGCGGCATTAACGGGCTCATTGATTCTTTGCATAAGCGTCCTTCAGTAGACTCCTCGGCTACTAATCACACAGTGCAAACCATTACCAGCTCAACAGCCGCCAGCGAGGCCTGTCTGATTCATTACTGACATATAAAGCATTAAAACAATGGCTGGACCCGACTGTGGTCAGTTCACACTGGGCCCTGGCTTAACACAGACTTTACAAACCAGAGCAACACTGCTCAAAGCCTGAGTTTAGATCATGAATGAATTATTTAAATATACATTTTTACTTCAAGCTGTGAATACTTCAAGTGCTTTTCCATCATAAATCTAAGATGGGGATAATGTGTTTGAAATTGTTCTTTTTAAAATGTGTCTTTTCACTTTGCGTTTCCTTTCGAATGCGATGTATTCATCGTCAGTCAGCAATATTACAAAGGTCTCAGTGAATATTTTAGTCCTAATTTACCTTGACATTAAGTAGCAATTTTTTGCCCTTTCTGGTTACAGACAGAAAGAGAAGCAGTTACTTTCCTCCTCATAAACTTTCATTATCTTCATTTTTACAAACGTTACTCCAGGATAAGGAGCGCTGCAGGCTATAGAGGGGGAATACACGTAAGATGGAAAAACTTTTGCATCAGAAAGAGCCACATTTTCAACAATTTCACTACTTTTCTTGTAGTTTCTGCTTTACTACTTCATCCTCCAGAGCACAAAAGCTTCAGCATAAAGACCTGAATTTGCTCCAAGAAATGGTGAAACAGACAGCAAATTATTATACCTTCTCTTCAGGCCAAGTGCCCACTCCACTCTCCGGTCGGAGGTTTAGGGCACTGCTCTTAGTAAAGGTCAGTGGTGAGTTCAGGGTGATTTCATATTTATATGGTACAATGGAGCTGAGGCCTTAATAGTGGTTCTCCTTGACTGAACTATTCTGACTTCTGCTTACCATCAATTTTCACCTTAGTGATAACCTGAACTAATGGACTCCATTTGCCAACCCTTCCTGTTAACCTTGGCCTGTGCTAATCAAATGGTTGGCCTACAGCAGGTAAAAAAAATGCAAGGACCTCTAATGCCAGTGCTTTACTTTAAGTTGCAGAAGGTAAGTTTAAGTTATGGAGACCTCTCTGGTGAACATATTTTCAACAGTTTCACTACTTTTCTTGTACTTTCTGCTTTATTACTTCAGTTTGGGGAAGAACCTTTTCTATTCCAGCATGACTTGCATAAAGCAAGCTCCGTAAAGACATGGTTGGATGAGTTTAGTGTGGAAGAACTTGACTGGCCCACACAGAGCCCTGACCTCAACCCCGTCCAACACCTTGGGATGAACTGGAACGGAGATTGCGAGCCTCATCCAACATCAGTGCTTGACCTCATAAATGCTCTACAGAACGAACGGGCAAAAAATCCCACAGAAACTCCAAAATCTTGTGGAAAGCCTTCCAAGAAAAGTGGAAGCTGTTATTGTGGCAAAGTGGGGGGGGGGACCAACTCCATATTAAAGTCTGTATATTTTAGAATACATTGTCAAATGTAACAGTAAAGTGTAAAGTGATACATTTGTCATACATGAACACACCACAGCACACAGTGTGACCAGCACAGAATTCTTTCTCTGTATTTAATCCATTCACCAAGTGAAGCAGTGGGCAGTCAGGAACACAGCACCCGGGGAGCAGTGTGTGATAACAAATATTACGTTACTTTCCTTCCTTCCATCCTTCCATCCTTCCACCCATCAATTGTGGCATCAGGCCAAAAGTCTCACACCTGCCTCAAGCAAGCACTCCACAACTGTCCAAGGTGTTGAAGAGGCCAAGAAGCGTTGCTGTCAAAATACAAGACGCAGTACACCCCTTCAGCACCTTTAGTTTTGGCCAGCAAAGCCCACGTGGAGGAGAACGAGCTCCTCCAACAAGACACACCGGTAGCCGATTACTAGCTACCGTGGTTGAGAATCCAGCGCTGTAAAGAAGGGGCGTCACAGAAGAAGAAAGGAGAGTGAGAGAGTGACAAGACTGATTCTACCAGACTACGTTGAAGCTGGGACAGGTAACTAAACCTGACCTTCGGGTTTTTTGGGCGATGGTGCTATCCACTATGCTGGACTGTTAAAGATAACAGAGTGATGCCATAAAATAACCACTGTTGTTTCCTGAAACAACCTTTCAGTGGCTGGTCCCTTAAATTATATTACTAGCTCCTAGATGTTCAACATAAAATGAAGCCATCGTTGTTAATAATGCATCTTTTACACAATGTGATATGGTGAGTCTAGCTTAATATGTCAAAGACAACAAATTAACCAGGTAAAAAAATATCGATTTTTAGAGTGTATTATACTATCATTCATACCAGCACTGAGATAAAAACGCACAAGGCCTAGGTACTGACTGAGCCCATCCAGCAGTTCTTTTAAGTCTAACATTATGCCATCAGTCTGTTAAAACATACGACAGAATATGAAAACCACCAGCCAAATCCAGTCTGACAGCTCTGACCTTTGAATGAATTTTCATCCTTGGAGGGTGAATTGTGGCAGCCAAAGGACACCATGCTTTTAACATATTTTTTTCTTAAATGACTAAGTAATGCTGCTCATTTTTATCAACAAGTCTTATGTAACACAGGTTTAAAATGTAAACACTTTTGAGTAAAATTCTCCTGGGTCTAGAGACGTCATTCAGCTCCTGATGCCTCTGACAGGTGTTTGGGTTTCTGGGATCTGTTGTGTTTAGCTCTGGTTCAGGCACTGGAGCAATAGGTTGATGTGGCCAGGTTTAATGTAAATGTGACTCAAAGGGAAACCGATGCTAGTTCAAAAAAACAAAAAAAAAACTTCAGAGGTTTCTACATGTCTTGTTTAAGTGTCTTCATCCTTATTTTATTATTCCACTATAAGCAGAAGACACTCTTATGGATTCAGACATTGGAGAGTGGAAGGGGACTTCTTTCGTTCCTTTGATCAGCTAACTTTAGCTGCTCTGTTCTGCGTTTTTTCTTTTTCTTCTTCTTCTTACCCTCCTTCTAGTGGAATTGTCAGAAGAGCCATGCTCCCAGCGATCAACCGCAAAGCAAGCCTTCATCAGAGGAAAGATCTAAAGGCCATAATTATTCAGTCGCTCTGCACATTTACATAGTATTCAGCACGCCCCAGAGACCTTTCCCATCCTTCTCCATGTCTTGTGCTTTTCTTTCTTGAGAGAAACAGAGAGAGAGAGAGAGAGAGAGAGAGAGAGAGAGAGAGAGAGAGAGAGAGAGAGAGAGAGAGGGAGAAACAGAAAATGATAGAGCCAAGAAGTTGTTATGTACTTGCTAGATACCTCATTAGAAACACCTACTTTGAAGCTCCAATTTGCTGATGTGCAGCAGGAGGCTGTGGCCAATCTACTGTGCACAACTGTGTTAGGGATCTGCTCGCTTTATATGGTTGGTGGATTATTCTCATCCAAGCAGTGACATTAAGATAAAAAAACCCTAGCAATGCTACTTCGCCTGATATACCAACTGAGCACCTATTTCCCTCCAGAATATTGGCACACGTATTTAATATGACTTTAAAAGGCAGATAAAAAAATCCCCTTACTGTCAATCAAATGTCTTTACTCAGCAAATACAGAAAATATATAAATTCCAAATTAGTCCATCAAAAAAAAGTCACAGATAAATGTTATTGGGGAAAAACATGTGTTGTAATGATCAGAACCCCCTCATTTAGTATTTTGTGTGAGCCCCTTTTATGCCAACAGAAGGTACTTTACTTAATACACAGAAGAAGGGTAGAAATCTGGGTCTCCTCTTTTGCCCTCTCTTCTTGGGCTCAACCCACAGATTTTCATTTGGATGAAGGTCGGAGGATTGTGGTAGCCAGGGCAAAAGCTTGTTTTTATGTTCATTTAAGCATTTTTGATTTGATTTTGATCCAACCATGATCGAGTTTTAGCTCCTGTTATTTTATGTTTATTCTTGATTTTGGGTGCTTTTCTTTCTTTATTTCTACAACAAAACCACCATGAGCATTTGGAGTCAAAAAGCTCGGGTTTTGTTTTGTCTGACCATAGCATCCTATCCCAGTTAATGTTCCAGTGCCGTCTGCTTTTGTTTGTAGATGAAAGAAAGGAAAGACTTCTTTCTAGCAAAACTTCCAAACATTTTGTTGGCATGAAGGTAACATCTTATGGTGGATTTGGAGACACGGCAACTCCAACAAACTCTGTAATTCTGTGGTCTTTGGATAGTTATTACTTTTCTGACCACCCTCCTGTCCATGGTTACTGACAAAGAAGCCTTGCATTGTCTTCCAAGCTGCTTCATGATAGCTTTGAATTTCTTCCTGATGACATTCCCGTATTGGTTGCCTCTTTGCAATGGAATGTTCTTGAATCTTTCCCACAGTGATAGATAACTTTGGCCATTGTGTCACCTTATTTTTATACTCCGGTGAAACAGAAAAACACTGATGACTGTTTAATAGTTCCTAAACTCTTAGGCCAACTTAAAACTCTTAGGCCAAGTTAAATATGTATGATGTGAATTCTTTATAATCCCTTTCAGTCATTATCAGTGGTGCTTTCTATAGTCTGCTTTATATGGTCTACGATGGTCCTTTATGGTATTCCCTTTCCATTGACGCTCAGAGCAGAGGGTGCTTCACAAATTGTGTAGCAACAGATGACCTATGGTCGGTAAGTGCATACCTACAAAGTGCTCCGACAGAGTACGTGTAGCTGATAAAATAGCCTGTAAGTACATGATAGGGCACCTATCAAACTGGCAACTCAATATAGGCAGCCATGAACTCTAATCTTGGCTTGCCTCTCAGAGACAGCAAGCAACTTTGGAGAGTTCTGAACGAGGCAGAAAGAATTCTGAGAGCAAGAGGGGAATGAGAAGGGGACTAAAATGGCTATATCAGCACTTTGGATCTCTGTTGTGCCTCCAACAACATCAAAACTGCTTCTAAACAGAAGATGCTCACCTACCGTCTTTTCCTTGCAAGGAAAGAGCAAAAAGTTTCTTTTGCAACTAGCAACTAGTTGCCAACGCCATCTGGCAGGAATACAGGAGGTATTTATTTTATCTGTGTGTTGGGGGTTGGGGGGGTATTAGGGAGTTCTCTTTTCTGGTGACCCTCCTTCTTAATGTGTGGCCTCGGCTCACTATAGTCTGGAAAGGTGATCCTAATGTATACGTCTTATAGGAAAGAGTCATTCAAGTCATTTCCACAGCTTAGTAAGGTGTGTGAATGGGATAATTAAAGTCAGTCTGAACCATTCTGAGTGCATGGTCATTCTTTAACGTGACATATTTCTGAATGAAATGGTATATTTGGATGGGAAACATTCACCGGGATATGAAAAGTGAACATTCTAAAAGCGAAACTGAGTCAAAGCAGAGCCGGGCAGTCAGCAGAAACCATGTAATTATGTATTTTCTGTAGTTTCTGAAACATTTTATTTTGTCAAAAGCTTGGTTTTGATGTGTATTTTTCTTACTTTTTTCAAGCTACCTTAAGCTAGCCTTTCAGCATCCATGTTGCTTTTACTTTTCCTGTTCTGGGACGGTTTGGAGCTGGACTGGCTGCCATCCCTGCCAGCCCTTATCCCCTTATAATAATAAGATGTCAACTGACAAAATGAATGTAAAAAGTGAAATAATTTTCAAGGCCACTGAACCTTTACAAAATGACATTCATTCATTTTTTAAATGGTGCCAACTGAATGAAAAGGTGTTCAAAGGTCACTACCAAGCTCACAAATCAAGCAGTATTTTGAGATGCAACTTTGTTTCATCAAATTGGTTAGCTAGTTTAGACAGTTTGCTCTGGGTGACAAATAGTAGAGCATTCTGAGGTAAAAGTAGGTAAGAGTGTTAGGAATAGGGACAAAAGTCATCTGATTTGTCTCATTTTACTTCATTTGGCAGACACCTTTATTCACAGCGACTTACAGATTTTATGTATCACAGCTGTAGGCAATTGTAGTGTTAGGAGTCTTGCTCAAAGACTCTTACTGGTGTAGCAAGGTGTGTCGGACAGGGTAGGAATCAAACCCAATTCTCCAGCTTGGATGGCAGTGATGTTATCCACTACACTAACCAGTCACAATTATTTATCCTGTTTGAAATGATTAGCACAGAAAACACACAAGCATCACACTACTTAATTCTGATATCATTCCCATGGTAAAATGTCTTGAATTGAATTTTCATAATTCTAAAAAACCTAAACACAGTCAACGGGACATTGCTGCACCCTGCGACACCCACAGTCTCCCCACTTTCTCCTTCTACAGTTAATAGCCAGCCAGGAATACAGAATAAAGGGTGAATCAGGTGAACAGAACAACCGTTAATCCTGCCTGAATGGTGCACAGAGCAGCATCTGCCCAGCCGCTAAGCCTGCCATTTTATCAGAGACGTGAGTGTACTTAATCCACCGTTGTGCATTCTAATCCATCATCATTTATATTAATCCAGAGAGCGAGAGACAGAGAGAAAAAGAGAGAAAGGAATGATAGCCTCCATTAGCAGCAAGAGAGGAGAAACTTTAAACTGACTTTGAAGGAAGTCTTTTAAATAAATCATGGTGCGAGTTCTCCGAAAACGGAGGACATATTCGGAACCTGTGTGCGAGTTAATAATTCATTTCCTGTCACAGTCAGATGTTCCTCTGGAATGAGAGGCTGCTTTTCGTTTTCAAATGCAGCCTTTAACACCTACCATTCATTGACAATGATGGAAAAAGATGGCAGGTGAGCCATCATTTGCAATTTTTTAGTACCTTATACCTGCTCATGTATTTGCAGTAGGATGGGGAGACATGCGTATGTGCTGATAAGACATTGTGTAGTGTCTGAAATGAAACTTACAAGAAAAAAAAGAATTCAGATCTTCAGTGCCTTAGCTAGAGGTAGGAAATACAAAAAAATATTGTTATACTGATATATGAAGGCAGCTGGAGGCCTGGTGGTTAGGGGGTTGCCCCAAAGTTGTGGGTCTGAGTCCCAGGAGTAAGGTACCCTTGAGCAAGATACCGTCCCCACAAACTGCCCTCCTGGCTGCCCACTGCTTCACTTGGTGAATGGGTTAAACGCAGAGAAAGAATTTCCCACTGTTCACACTGTGTGCTGTAGTGTGTTCATGCATAACAAAAATGTATGACAAAAATACATGTTTTGTGAGCATGTAGTGGACATCGTCAGTACTTAATGAAAACTGACCATCTACATGTACTGCCTTATTAAAAAACAAATTCATGTTTTGTGGCGCTGTCTTGAAGTATTGCAATATTTTTGCCATTTCACCCAACACTACATTCTTATGGGGCTATAAATGGCACGTTGAGCACTTCCATAGGGGAACCACTTTCAGTGGTTCCCCTATGGAAGTAGCGGTCCAGAGCCAAGCAGCCATGGCCCCAAGCCAGATAGCATCGACGAGGCTATCACCAGTAGCAGCGTCACACAAGCTACAGCAGGTAGCAGTGCAGAGGCTATCCCCAGTAGCAGTGCAGAGGCTATCCCCAGTAGCAGTGCAGAGGCTATCCCCAGTAGCAGCACAGAGGCTACAGCTGGTAGCAGCGCCACAGAAGCTACAGCAGTTTTAGAGCAGGGGTGCCCAAACCTGTCCAGAAAGGGCCGCTATGGGTGCAGGTTTTTGTTCCAACCAAAAAGAAGCCACACCTGAGGAACTGAAAACCAAGACCAACTGATTACAGAGGTGGAATCAGGTGTGCCTCCTGCTTGGTTGGGATGAAAACCTACACCCACAGCGGCCCTTTCTGGACAGGTTTGGGCACCCCTGTTTTAGAGGGTTTCCCGGAGTGGGCTTGGCTCTTGGGGCCACGGAGTAGCTCCCTGGAGGGGGTTCAATTCCAGAGGGAGTTCAATCCCGAAGGACACTGAGCAGCTCCACGGAGGGAGCTCGGTCCTGGGGGACACCGAGGGGCCCCACGGAGGGGCTACCCGTAGGTGGGCTCCGTCCAGGTGGGCATGGAGGGGCTCCCCGTAGGGGGCATGGAGGACATGGAGGGGACTAGTGAGGTAAGCCCTCAAAAGAATGCACCGTGGGACCCACTCAGGCTGCCCTGGCCATACAGAGCGTCGGCCAGGATGGACACTATGGAGAGGCGGCCAGGTGGGGCCCACGGGAGACTGTCTTTGCCGCCGCTTACCCCCGCCCCGCCCTTGAGGTGGCTGTGTTGGCCTGCTGGCGCCCTGGTGGTGTGCCCTGGGGTGGGGAGGTGGCGGGTACTGTAATAGTTGGAGGCCTCTAGAGTCCGTCCTTTTCAGTTCTTCGTTTTGTTTTGGGGACTTTTATTATGATGGCTGAGAACACTGGTCTTATATTTGTTAACATAATGTGTTTCAGCTGTCCGGTGTGCTCGGAGAATGAGAAATTTGAGTTGATTGGGTTATTGAGTTATGTGTTTTGTATTTAAGTTCTTTTGTGTAGGACGTGGGTGTCGGTCCACCGTCATACTGGCTTTGTTTGTGTGTTCTCCTTTCTCCTGTTGTTCTTGAGTTTCTGGCCGTCGTGTCTATTTGTATTGTTTAAATAAAAGAATCTAAACTGGAAGTCTGCCTACGTGCCTGCCCTCATTTTGGAGATATGGGGAAACGTGTCACAGTGACCTGGTATAAATATGCTGGCTTATTTTTGCAAATAATTTAACAACGTTTGTCACATTTAAAACACAGCAGGTTGCCTATTATAAGTTGGAAAACGCTGATTGAGAAGATGGCAACTGTCATACAGCTTTGTCACATCTTGTGTTTCCTCCCTGCTTCTTAGAAAAAGTTTTCTAACAATCCACTAAAGCCTACGGAATCAGCATCATTCAACATTAGTCCTAAATCCGACCTGCTTCCTGCAGATATTTCTATCTCAGGGCTACTTAAGGGGCTTTCAAATAGCATAATTTGAAAAAACCTTAATTTAATCAAAATCTTAATAGACCAAAGACGTAAGGATCTTGCTTAGAAAATGTTCATGAAAGGAATTATGCAGACTGAATCCACCAGGCTACTAGGGGAGATAAAACACACATGTGGAGCTGTGTGCAGACTCTATTTCCTGTACTCAAGGACGCAAATGGTCACACAGTTACCGGGCGATAGGACTGGTGGGGTACTTTTACTGCTGAGTCACTGCATAACAGGCAGTGTATTAGAACTGAAACCCCTTTCCCCAGTCTAAATGATTACAGACAGCTTCTTAAACTGTACATTACACATCTGCCCCATTTTCATTACAGGTAAAGACAGCTTGGAGAAATGAATGAACATTACAAATACAGTGTGTGTGTGTGTGTGTGTGTGTGTGTGTGTGTGTGTGTGAGTGTGAGTGTGAGAGAGAGAAAGAGAGAGAGAGAGAGAGAGAGAGAGATGATTAAATGAATAAATCAGTTTAAGTAGATAACAGTGCTGATTTCCAGAAACTAACAATGTACAAAGATTCATCCCCATCAATCTTTGTAAAAGCAAATGGTCTGGGGGTGGCTAATGAACATTTCTGTTTTTAATTAATCTATTTACTATTAGGACTATTAATAGGACAATTATGTCTTCAGCCATTTCCTCTGACTTTGTCTTTTCCAAATGCAGTCTCACTAGAGATCTGTCTGTTGTCAGAGGTTCATTTGGTGATGTTGCCAAGAGCATGGAGTAACATGTCACTGCTGTGTCACTGCTGCGCTAAAATGATCTATTAGCCAAGTAATACCTGCGTACTGGTGGTTCCTGATCACTGATGGTGCAAACAAATGATGCAAACAAATGATGCAGAAAAGCAGATGGACTAGAGTCTGTTACTGTAAACAACAAAATGCACCAATATGGTAAATTGAGCAACTAAATGAGTAGAAGTGGTAGAAGTGCATAGTAATTAGAATCCAAGGATAGTTCTGTGTTACTGCATCACTTCTCTCTCATCTCCATCTTACATGTTTCTGGCTATTGAACTCTTTAAAAAGTGCCAAAAGGGTTCTCTGGGACCACTGAAAAAAACACCTTGCGGCTCCTGATGAATATTTCAATGAATTGCTCTTTAAAAAGGTTAACTGAAACCACTCAGAAGTGCTTCTTCTATGGCATCGCTCCAAACAACCCTCCTACCTCTTATTTTTTAGAGTGCAAATGAATGTTGGTCTTGGCATAACTTAAAAAAAATCTGTGGTGCAATTACTAAAGAATGACACATGTTCTGGATCCATGTACTACGATCCACCCCATGCTTTCAAAAAAAGATGTTTTTTGTTATATAAAAAACATTTTTGTTCCCTAAATTATTTTTGTAAATCAGAAGTGGGACTGTAAATACCCTTTAAAGGTGTAAAGAACCTCTACATAATTTAAAGGGTCTTTAAGGGTCACCAACTGAAGGGTTCTTTGAAGATCCTTTACATTAAGATGGACTTTTTAACTTTCAAAAGGATCTTTTAAAAACCATACATTAAGTTCTTCTGGGTAAATGGTACTTCTGTAGAATCACACAAAGAACCCTTCTTTAAGAATGAAAAGATACCACTGCAGTGAACATTTCAATCAGGCATTCATAACCAAGTACAACAATGGCTGAACTACATGAGCTCTGAAATGTGTCTGGAACCACAAATACACTATGGACAAAAGTATTGAGACACACCTGTCAGAGTTTGGGCTAGGCTTCTTACTTCTGTGGACACAGTTTGGGAAGACCCTTTCCTATTCCAGCATGACTGTGCCCCATTGCACAAACCAAGGTCCATAAAGACGTGATTGGATGAGTTTGGTGAGGAAGAGCACTGACCTCAACCTCATCCAACACCTTTGGGATGAAGAGGAATGGAGACTGTGAGCCAGGCCTTCTTGTCCAACGTCAACGTCTGACCTCATAAATGCTCTACAGAATAAATGTGCACAACTTCCCACAGAAACTCCAAAATCCTGTGGAAAGCCTTCCAAGATGAGTGGAAGCTGTTCTAGCTGCAAAGGGGGACAAACTCCATATTAAAACCTCTGTATTTGAATGCAATGTCATAAAAGTCCCTGTTTGTGTAATGGTCAGCCATCCCAATAATGTAGAATATATGGACTACAGCCCCAAAGCCAGAGGTCAGAGCTTTGGAAAAGAGTGTAAGTAGTCTGAAGGTAATTCCTTTCTTTTGATTTGTACTTTTCAGTTGAGAAAGTGTGTCCCTTAGCCTGCTTGTCTATTTCTGGCTATTCCTAGTGTTCCTCTCCAACTCATCTGCCAGCAGAGACCCAGTAGAGAGTTGTTCAGGCTCTTTTCCTCTTAGGGCACCCTGAGGGCATGTTCGAGCCACCAGAGCCCCACATCTTCATGTCAAGCGCAACACACACAGCCTGTTTTCTTGGGCAGGTTTTTATTTTGATACCGTAAGTGGCCAGTGGATGTTGTATATTTTAAAAAGATGGCCATTGTGACAAGCCTTGATCTTCTTGAGGTCGCTCAGGGTCTTGTAGTGGCGCCGATTTAAGATGGAAGTGAGGAAACAGAGTTGTGACTTTGCTTTTTCTAGACTCCAGATGGATCGAATCTACTAAAAGCATCTCTGGCTTTAGTCATCTGGGTCTTGAGGTCTGTTTTTGGCTCCATAATCACTGCTGATTAGGCTATCGAGGTAAACAAACTTTTAAGTGTATTCAAGAGCCTGCTGATCCGCAGTAACTTGAGACATAGCTGATGCACTAATGCGCATGACTCATGTGTTCTTGGCTCTATAAAAGCATTCTTGTTGATTCCGTCCAAGTTCTTTCAGGATGTCTATCCAAAAACAAAAACAAAAACAAATTGATCCATATTTTCTTTCAGTGGTCTGTAAATGTCGAGTCCCTGAATTCTTCATAATTATAAAGTGACAGTTTGACGCATTACCCAAAAGGAGAGGATAGGACAGAGTTTTGCATTCCTCCACCCTTCACTTGAAGATGCTTTAGAGTGTTGTTAATAATCATGATATGCTCACATAAGCATAAAACTTCCCTAAGAGGCTGACTCCCTTAGCCTTTAGTGCATCTCAAGCTCTAACCGTTCCTCTAAAGCTCTTAGGGGGAATAGAGTC
The DNA here is from genome assembly GCA_037974365.1 of Hydrocynus forskahlii. Taxonomy (NCBI): domain Eukaryota; kingdom Metazoa; phylum Chordata; class Actinopteri; order Characiformes; family Alestidae; genus Hydrocynus; species Hydrocynus forskahlii. The sequence goes on from JBBPCX010000035.1 coordinate 6,341,156, forward strand.
AAATGGCTTTTAAAAGTAAGTGAGGTTGATGTAAAGCGATGCATTATTTTTAAGTGTGATGATGCTCAGGGTCAAGATATGGTCTAAGCAGCCTCTACCTTTTTGGAGCACCAGAGCCTTTCATTAACATCGGCAGCATTCAGAGACATTATTACATATCATCTTATAGAGATGGGCGAAAGGAGACGAATACCTTGCCAGCTGTGTTTCTCTCATCCTCATTTCATTCCCTCCTCTCATCTATGTGAAGTAATAGTTAAGCTAAGCGTTAAGTTTGCAAAATAACGTCACCCCAAACTCAGTCGAATAGCCAAGGCACTTTGTGGTTTTGAATTGGAATGAGCTTCTTTGGTTTTGTGAATAACTAAATAATGAAGGGTGTAGGGAGGCAACTGGAAGATAATGAGGCACTATTCATGTCTTGCTATCCTTTTGTTGTTAGTATGTACAAGAATATATTAAAAAACAAGCACTAAGACAAAAAACCCAACATGTAATTTTCACTAAGCAATAGCAGCCAGGTTAGCAATATGTGAACTGCATTTATAAACCATCATGTACTGGCCTCAGACCATGCTGCATTATTTAAAAATCTAAAATAGACAGTATCAGCAACTATCTTGAAAAGCCTGAATGTTGTCTGTACTTTTGTAACTTTTTATGCAAAACAGTATGTCGAACAGTGCCAGAAACCACAAATTATTATTCTTTTCCGTGATCCTGTAAGGAATATTGGACTTCTTACTGCCTAGCTATGCTCAGTCTGGGAGCAGCACAGCATGGGCAGAGGAGCAGCCCTGCCTGGGGTAGAGTGGGGTTAAGTGTATTGCCCAAGTGTGCAACCAGCTAGACTCAGACATGGAATTTGGAAACTGTGACCTTCTGGTTGCTTGCTCACCTTTAACTACCACTTTGCTACAGGCCACCCCAGTTTTGTTTAAAAGAGGAGGACAAAGAACACCACTGCACCACACAGTATTTACAGTCCACCACGGCCTCTTTTTATCTTTAAATCGAGCAATAGATAATTCAAATTATCCATAAAAAGGAAGGACACTAAAAGCAAAAGTAAAAAGCAAAAAATGTCTTTCTTCATCCTAAAGCAGCTTAACGGCCATATAAAACAACTGTCTTTGATGACTGAAATCAAATCTGCCATCAGAAATATTGATACTTATATTGACGTACCCTTTCAACAATAGCATCATCATTAATGAATGCAGGCAACATCCTATTTAGGACTAAAGTTTGAATTGCAATCATTTCCTTAGTTGCAGTAACATGAAGCTCTAACCACACCACTCAGCAAACTCAGAAAGAGCTGAGTGTGGAAAATGACACTCTCAAGACAGTACGGCCCTAAGGACTTATTAATTTTGATGTACTGGTTAAAAATTCAGTGATCCATAAAAACAATCTGAGTCGAAAACAAGCAATTTTGCATTACTGATTAGCTACATTAGGCTTGTGGCTCCACTGAAAAACTAAGGAAGCAAAGTTCGGACACAAAACATGCCATGGCCGATTGGCCACACTTGAATTAAGGAGGAAATTATGTACATTTCAGGTTAGGCAGAAGCATCACTTTAGGAAATCATCAACAATTAGCATTCCCAGCTGGAGAACATAATTGAAAAAGTAACTGACCAGAAGTGAATTGGGTCGATTCTTAAAGGCCAGCGGCTCGGAGAAGAACTCAGTGTCTTGCTGGATCCGCCCATGGCCGCCATATTGTGCCTCGTCAGAGTTCAGCTGGATCTTGTATCTTTGTGAGATTTCGATTAAGGAGCACATACACAGAGGAGAGTAATATATAGCACAAGAGTGACAGATCATCAGTTATTATATTTCACTCATCAGTATGTTTCATTCATCACTTCCCTTTGAAAAGACTTCAAAAGTAGCAAACACATAATTACAGGTCTAATAACTAACACTATCTTTCATTAGGCTTTAATAATGAGGCTATAATTACAATTACCCAGTGGTCTCTCTGTCTTTTTCAGGCTGTTGCAGACAGCTCATCCCTCATGTGCACAGCAGCTCTGAGACAGATGAGCCATCTGATAGTTATGAACGAGGGCATGTTTCCGCTAGCAACAACATGCGATACTATGGAGCAAAACATCTGTACTGGCTCCCTAGGATACGGCCCAGCTGTATGCAAACACAAAAAAAAACAGCTAACCATATTTGTATTCTACCAAAGCAAACTTAAGGGTCCTTTTGTCACCTCTAACACAGCGGGGGGAATACAGTGTGGATGCTCTGTGAAGCAGAACTAAGTGAGGTTAAAAGCCCAAGAAGCTGTTGTGTTTCTGCTGCATTTGAAGCGAAAGCAGGTTTTATGAGTCTGAAAGACAGATATTTCATCCTTCCCTGCCCTGGTGAGCTGATGGACAACCCAACACCCCCCCCACTAACTTGAATAATCATTAGCTACAGCATCATTTGCCCCCCACTGGGGCAGCGTTACAGGGCATTACCACGTGCACACACGCTAGTGACAGAATTGCACGGCACACAAGCATAGGCACACCTAGGCTGGTGACAGCATAACAGTCCTAGAGAAATGGACCTGAAACACAAGCACAAACAACACAGCACTAGACTGTAAACACAATCAAGCACAAAAGGATAGGCTCATAAGCATACGTGGTGCAAAGAAAGAGGCTTACATCCCATGCTGCACTGCACCTAAAGGGCTAATTTGGTCAAAAATCAAGTTTACCCCAATTTCTTCCCAACCCAAGACTAATCTAGCCAAGACATTTTTATTGGTTTTGCATAAGGGCTATAAGAGCTACACCACCGTTCAAAAGTTTGGAAACAGCATTCGATTTTGATAACATTAAGGAATATGATGGCAGACATGCATAAAATGTTTCGAATACATCAATCCTACATAGCTGTGTAACATCATTACAGTGGCGTGGGTCTTTGACTGTAGGGCTTGGTGCAGGGTACCACCTTTCCAGTCATATAGTCATGTTTCATACTTATGATCAGCATTAAGGATGTGTTCTGTTAAAAATGTGCTGTTAAATGGTTATTTTAAGATTTCAGACTGAAACAACTGAGCTCCAAATTGGACTCCCTGGTTCTAAGCTGGACATTTGGCAGCCCTAGTTACAAAGACTCTGGTTATTTTTAGAACTAGAAGCTTTTTCGGAGGTTTCAAGAAGTAAATAAATCTAATAGGCCTACTAAACTAGCAAGTTAACCATCGCCAAGAGTGCCACTCTGTGGCGGGTAACCAGCTGGCAGTGTCACACATTATCACAGACTCTGTTCACTGTTCCTGAACATTAGAAAAGTGGAGCCAGCTCAGTCTGCTACAGGAGAGAAACATGAAAGTTCCTGAAACTGTGTGGACCGCATTGTCCAAGAAGAACTTAAAGGACAAATATAAAATATAGTTTAATCGGTTTAATTTGTGTAAGTTGTAGTTGTTTAAAAAATATATGCTTACATATAAATAATCAAAAGAAGTTACACAGTGTTTCAAAGTCCAGATGTGTTGAAAACAAATTATTGGGATGATTTATTCGTTTCCAGATCTACTCTTCTCGTGCCGAATAAGAAGAGGCTGTTTCAATAAATGAAATAAAGAAATAGCAGAAGTACCCAGATTTTAGTATATTAATAGTCAAACAATTACACAACCTAAACTATTTTGTTGTCTAGTTTACACAACTTAAATAAATCTGAACAGTTATTACTGAATATGAAATTATAAAAATTATGAACTGATCAAATCATAGTGTATAAGCATAATCACTTGTTCGCGATGTGAACTTCCATTATTTGTTAACGACATTTGCTGTTTAGATCCAGTGGAAAACTAGAGCCAGAGCAGGATGGTTGTATCTTGCACTTAAAATGAAAATACATATGATCAGCGGTGCTGTAATTTATACATACTGTGCATTAAATCCTGTTCTTTAGCAGGTTTTGCACTGAAAGCAGCTAATTGCTGCCTGCTGTTCATGTAAAAGCGGCTCCTCCAGCGCGGGCAGGCTAGGAGAGGCAGGTGGCACAAAGACTCATTAAAAGAAGTACTTCTCTGCTCTGCGAATTTACCCCCATAATCCCCTGAACCCTCTCCCCGGACACACTTCCTATTACTGCAGCCCCATTCCACTCACAAGGGAGACGAGAACCAAACAGTTTGTGTATTATATCTGCCGGCTGCCATGATGGTTTCATAATCACACAAAATTATTTGGCAATTCATCAGACAATTCAAAAATTTGGGGAATTTGGTGGGTATTTCTGCTAAATCCTGTAAACGGATGATGGACAGCGCCTTGTACAGAACTGTGGTATCTTTGTGGAAAAATACTAGAAACTGTGTTATTTAATAATAAGGCACAGCCATCTTCAATTATATCAATTTTAACAACAAAAGTTGCTGCTGTTGTCCAAAAAAATTATAATTTATTAGGAGAGTATATAAGGTTATTCCAAGTAATTTTTGAGCATTTCTATTGGTCCATTCATGAAATGGAAGTTGTCAAATAATGTAGATGTATTTTCTCAGTGACTATAATGTGTGT
>JBBPCX010000035.1:6373573-6384714 GCA_037974365.1 Hydrocynus forskahlii
CCCCCCCCCAATTAATAAATCACATCCAGACTGTGAGATGGGCGGCTGTACAGTACAGCTGCACTTAATGCAGCAGCTGACATAGCAGCTCCATGCTAATTATCACCCTTAGCTGGAGGAGTGGGATCAATGTGTTTGCGTGGCCAGCGCAGAGTAAAAGTTGCAATTGATTTGAGGAGGAGTGAAGTCTGGCTTGGCACCTGCAGACACAATCATTCAGCCCTTCCCTTTCTTCTGCTGACCTCTGCCTTCAATAATTTAATCTTCTTTACCTTCTGGCTAATATTAGTTGATGTGAAATCTGTAGGAGAGTGAAAGTTTAGTCCAACTTCACCACCTGATGATTCACAAGAAGATGGTGCCCTTTACAATACTGACAAGAAGACCGGCTTAAGATCAAAAAGGAGGTACAAAAGTTTACCACAGAAAAAGAAAAAGAAAAAAACCCACTGAACTCAATGCTGAGCTGGTTCAAATTGATATGTGAACTCAGCACTGCCTACTACATTCCATTCAGATACACTCTTGCGCGTACAGCTTTAGGAACTTTTGATTGGTCCAGAAATTTGACATACAGTGGAGTTTCTGTAAACTTTGAAGTGGTTCGTCGCATGTTACCTTTACAGCTATGGTTCTTTAAAGAACAATCCACTGTAAAATAATTTGTAGAGCCCACAGTAAGCGTCTTAAACCACATCGACAAGAGATGAACGAGGTTTAGTGGAATGAGAAAAGGTTTGTATTTATGGAAAAGATATGGGTGACTATTGACCCTGGACTCTACCTGAGACTTTCTTATATTGATTCAAAACTCAGCTTCAGACTTCTCTGCACTGACCCAGATTTCTCAGTTACTTGTGTGAACCCAGGGAACGGCCGACGCCCACAGGCTGGAGGGCCGAAACTCACTTCCAGGAACGCCCATAGACACCAGCGCAGGTGCACAACAGAGCTTTATTTACAAAGAAGACATAACAGAGCACAAGCACAACATAAAACCCACTACCATTACTATCAATAAACTCGACCATGGACTCTCTCTTCTCTGTCTTCCTCTCCGCTCTGTCCTCTACTAGAGAGCCCATGTTTTAAAGAGCCGCTCACCTGGCTCTCGTCAAGGGAGGAGCCAGGTGCTCCTTGTGAGGTGGCTCCGCCTTCTCGTCTCACGCTTGCAACTGAGCGACTTATTTCCATATCTACGCTGTAAACAATGCTAATCAAATAAATGTTCTTGTGTTAACTAGTAGTTGTCTCCAAAAATTAGCAATTGAGTTCAATACAGTAACTTAAACACTGACCTGAATCTCTGGTCTTGCTTATTCAATTCTGCCTAACAAATAATCAGGAGAAATAATACTGTCAAGTCAAACTCTGCAGGATGATGGAGGCGAAGGTGAGTAGACAGGTTGGTGGAATTGCCTTCTTTTGTGCTTATTGTTGACTGGCACTTTCTGCACACTGGGGTCTCTAACCCCCTCTAAGAGTCTTCAAGAAAATCAACAAAACTCCCACACTGGCGAGCTCTCTCTTTTAGCGTTTAATTAGAGTGTTAACATGATTTTCTTATTTAATTTTTTATATATTACAGTACTGGTATATTATGACACCCTGTGCCTATAATACAATACATACTATCGACACTTTGTGTCTATGTGTCACATCCTTTAAGAACCTAGAGTCACTGTTTTATTTTGTCATCTGTTTCTCTCTTTTTGTGCTAGCTTTCTACTCAAAGGTGCTCGTTCAAAGTTTTAACCTTTGCCAGCTCTCTCCTCTCACTGCCTATGAGTAAACGAGTATTTTTAGAGGCTGAGGGCCTTCCAGCTTGACATGTCAGATTGATTCTTTTGCTTGAACAATTTGTTCTCCCTCAGTGTAGGCTAAATGCCTTGCACCCCATTGATCCAGTGGTACGGTTGCTCACTAACCCAGCCTCAGCACACCAAGCCTCGCACATTTATGTTTGTTTTATCTCCCTAATGCCCAGCCAATTCTATGGCTACAAACATCGCCTCAGACTGACAATTATACCAAAGTGGCTTTATTTGCCATGTGGAGACGTGGAGTCTGCTGTCATGGAAACCTTAAACTTAATTACTGTTTGCCGTGCACTATGGCAGGGACTTTGTCGAGCTGCTTATATTCCTTTGCTTAGCCTGGATATTCTCTGCACTTCAGCTTTCTCTCAGAACACACACGCACACGCACACACACACACACACATACATATGCACCCTCCCACACAACAGCTAACTTCAACTATCATCAAGCTCTAGTCCATGCTCTAGTGTTGCAACCGAGATCATTAGAGGCAAGAGCTGTGTATCAAAACTCAATATTTATTTTTATGACTTATTATCAGCTTCCTACCATTAACATCAGCAGTATTCTTTTCAAATTTTGCGCACAACTACTTTCCAGTGATGTGACTATGGGCCTTAGTAGAACATCACATTTTGCTGTATGTAATACCATCAAATAGTCTTCATAGGACAGCTACAGAGGATGAATCTTTCTCTGCCTACCATTTACTTCTTGAAAGAGCTTATATCATTTCTGTTATGGAAATTAAGGACAAAAGCAATCATTTATTATACATCTCTACAGGAAATAAACAATCTTAGGCTCGGTTTTACTAGTAAAGAGAGTGTTCAGTGTGATGTTTACTCTACCATTCAAAAATAATCTTTCTGTTAGGATGCCTTTGAGGCACTCAGCCTGGATATGCTGCCTAAACATTATTTATAATCTGAGAGGAGATTTTAAATTAAACATGCATAGAAAGAACTGTTTGAATAGAAAGATTCTGTTTGAATGCATTGTTCATATTCAATATAGATCATAAAGAAGGAGATCAGTTACCACTGCCCAGAGGTGACATTCCATGCAAAAATGTTGATGGATTTATATTCTGAGAAGTCTTTTTTATGATGATAATATTTTTACTTCTTTACTTGACTTTACTTTAAGTCAGAAGTGCTTTCCATATTGTGTGGAATCTACTTTTTACTTAATTCCACATCTTGCCTTTCCCACTGGGTTCTTAAATTTAGTTTTAATCATTCATTATATTGCATTGGCAAAGCTTAGCAGCTGGTATTTTATTTTATTCTCTGTGGTATTATAAGTACTGTACCATCATTTTGTGACAGCAACCAAATGTGATTTAAAGTATAGACACTTAAGTTCACCATGTTATTGTGTGTGTGTGTGTGTGTGTGTGTGTCTGGTTAATGACACTCACCCATGAAATTGAGATAGCCCTCCCCCCCAAGGCTATGTGTGAGAAGTCGGATGAGCTTGTGCAGCTGCATTCCACGGTCTATGACAGGCGTCATGGCGGTCAGTGCACTCATGTTGGTGTACATCTCCTTGTCCATCAGCCAGAAGGCTAATGACTTGTCCCCAACCAGCGCCTAAGAAGATGGGGGGTAGAGGTGACCTCAGCAGCTTTCCCTCCAGATACCTCTCTAACATGAGCTTAAGTGTTCATACATCAAGTTGACCTCAAATATGGACAAAATGTTTACTTGTGGTGTAAAAAATGCACTGAAGCACTAATTCAGTATTTTCAAAGTGCCATTAACATCACTGGACATCTCAACACACTTGGAGGAGAAGACTAAATGCCAATTCTGTTACGTGAGCTAACAGATGCCTGCACTTGCTGCATGATGGGGGAAATGGAGGTCCATCCCACCCTCCAAGATGCATTTCTGCCTGAAAATGCAAAGTATGATTGTGTGGTTGCTATAACACCAGCATTTGGAGACTCATCAACTTGGATTGGTTGTATGTAAAAAGTTTGTGTCAAAAACATTCTCATTGCAGGATCCGAACTGGCACTCTCTCATCCCATAAATTACAGAGCGACTTGACCATCCGCTCTCTCTCCACATATATTACAGAGGCGACTCAACCACAAATAATAATGTTTTTTTAAACGATCAATCCTTGGTCCCTGATCCTACAATCCAAAATCTGAATACACAAGCACTACACCAGATATTAACGGACTTTTTGACATTGGAATTTTGACAGAATTTTATATGGGCTCCAGACCAGAAGTGGCACCAAAAAACAGGTGTAATAAAAATAATAATAAGCCTTAAGCGGAACCGCTATCACTGATTATGCCCTCTTGGATTACAGATTATGGACACAGCACTCTCCCCTTAAAATGATGTTCAAAATGTTTTTCCTTTAATCAGTTGTCTCAGTAATTCATGCTTTTAATGTCTGAGCTGACCTGATCATGGCTTTCAGCGTAACAGATGGAGTCCTCGTCTCTCCTGCGGTTGCTCAGTGTGTGGACAATGCTCCACATGTCCCAGTCTTCGTCCTTCACTTCTTTTAGGATCTGAAATCAGTGGACATGATTGAAAATACAGTGGACATGACTGAAACATACATCCTCGATAGTACTGTGCTATATAGACATTAACTTAATTCACTAAACAATAATGCAAGCGTATGAAACAGTACAAGAAAAACAAATCCTTCTTCTACTCCCTTTAGACATATAGTAGTCAGTTATTATTTTTTTGGAAAAAAAAAATTATTCTCAGTCCACGACTGCAGTAAGTTTTGCTAGTAGAGCAGCATAAGAGTCTTCATTCGAATCGAACCATTTTCAGTGACTTGGTGACCGTCATTAAGATAATGTTCCTCGGTCCATTGCTTAGTAACAAGACACCCACAATGCATGTTGGTGTACATCTAGCTTTTGTAGTGATCTATGGTGTTGACACGAGAGAAGATTGTGAGAGATTGCAGTGCCCTCAAAATCATTTTGGAGTCCTCAACAGTCCACTAGGATCCATTTCTTTTTCACGTCTTCGTGCAAATCTATTCACCTTAAATATTGATGACGCTGTCATTTCACTGTTCAAAAGTATCCAGACGCCCCTTCTAATTTGTGAATTCAGCTGCTTTAAGGTGCCCACACTGCTGACACTGGCATTCAGCTGGCACAGCTTGTATGACCTCCACCGAAACTCAATAAGATGCTCTTGAACAGCCACACGTGAGTCTAAGGTCATCACACATGCCAAGCATGGACTAGAGAGTAGTATAAAACAGCGGTCCCCAACTTGTTTTGTGCCACGGACCAGTTTCATGTAAAACAATATTTTCACGGACCATTTTCAAAGGATGCATTTTCAAATGGAATTTTAACAGGTGAGAAAATATGATGAAGTGCCCAGTTAGGTGCTGATCTGATTGGGAAGTACCCTACCAGTAGATAAACTGTGATACAGAGCTGTAAAGGGTGTCCTTACATGTGTTACAAGTCCAGTGCAGAAAATGTGATGCGATGGCATATTGGTGCTCTTACAATGGAATAAGCTGGAGGTGACTTTCAGGTACCTTTTTGATTGACAGAACTATTGAAGTGCCTTAGATTCACTTATAAGTGAGATAACATGAAGAAAGTGAGATGCAGTACCCTACAGTCTCTTCTATAAAACGCCCTCTAGACCAGGTCTTCCCAAAGTGGGTGCCCGTCTAGGAATTCTAACAAATACAGTACTTTGGAAAGATTTATGATTTACCTCTCAGACCTTATTCACATTCAATACATATATTGTACATGTCACTACAAAACACGATGTATTTAATTGACCCCAGAAAATTTACACCAAACCCCTTAATCTGAATTAAGGCATGAGTGTGAAACCCCTTAATCTTAAATTTAAGGTGTTAATTCAAGAGGTTCTACAAATTTGAAAAAGTAAGGGGGAAATTCAGTAGTTTAACCCCTTAATGAACCTTAATCTGTGGTCAAAATTAAGTAGTTTTAAGGGGTTGAAATAAGGCGTTTGGTTTCGTAGTGTGTACACTGCAAGGGCTTTTATAGGTTGCTGTATTATTTTTTATCCTAGTTGCCAAAGGAGGTGGCTGACTAAATAGGTCACTTAAAGAACTAAACAATTTACTGAACAAAATAATGTTAATCTTAATCATGGATGGAACTACTTCATCATACATGCATCATAGTTTTTTTTTCCACAGTTGAGGCCCCATGCCATGGATTAGGTGCCCTTTTTTATTTTTTATTTTTCGCTTCTGCCCTTCACATAGCCTGAGTCTGCCTCTGGGAAGAACCCTTATAAAGGTAAAGTACCTTTACATTATGTAAAAGTTATTACACATTTAAAACTCACTGTCGTTTGCCTTAGGAAACAGAAGAACAGCTGAATGTTCCTCTCCTACTTATACATTCATGAAAGCAAAGGAAGCTCTGAAAGCTCGAGGACGTAGAGTGCCCTCATGACCAAAAGCATATGGCTCAAGGAGAAGCTGAACTTGGACCCAAGATGAAGACAAAGGAATACTTCAGCCCCATGAGCAGCTTTCTTAGAATGATTTTTTTTTTTATTGCGCTCTTACGTCCGAATTGCCAGCCCTGGGACTAGCTGCTTCAGTGGCCTAAGACTAGGCTACAAGGCAAACCACAAAGCACCAGGCTGAAATGAGCAGGCATTGAGGGACCAGCATCAGAAGTGACATCAAAAAGAACCCGGTCTGGTGTTTCCATGGCAGCCTGAGTAGCCAGGGTTGGTTGCTTCCTGTCTGAACACGTGAGGGAGCTGAATGACGAAGGCTACTCTCATGAGCCATGGCTAAATGTGGAGGTCAGCACTCCGGCCCCAGGCCAGCTCCGAGCGAAAACACAACATTATTCAGCTCAGGTCTCAGTGGGGCACGCATGGGTATCTAACACAGGAGGAGTCCCAGCGTACAGCTGTAGGTTAAGATCACCTCCACTGAGAGGCCACTCTCTTCATTATCTCCCCCTCTCATCTTCTCTGTCTCTCTCTCTCTCTCTCTCTCTCTCTCTCTGGCTGTATGACAGTGGTTCACTGACTACATTAAAGCAATGAAATCAAATTACCTCAAAATGAAGTCGCTCAGGCAAGACAATGTTTAAAGTTTCCTCTGCTTTTGCAAGGCAAAAGTAGTAATGGAAACACACACACTTCACCAGTTTAGCACTGTGTAAACTAATCTTTACTTAAGTAATGTGAGTGGAACTGACACTGTATTTCATATGATTCATTAATTTATTCATACTTAACCAGGGTTGTGGTGGGTGCTGGAGTTTTTCCCAGCATTCACAGGGCAAAAGGCAGAGAAGCACCCTGGACAGGTCGCCAGTCCATCACAGGGAAGATATTTCATATAATACTGTCCTAAATGTGGACAAAAGTGCACGGCTAGCAGTCATCTTGAAGCTTGATTTTTTCTGGGGTACTTTTGTTAAGTTTTATAGATGACAATAAGTCACATTACTTATTTAGTGTACTTATCAGGTGTGTAATCTGCACAGTACTTACATATTCCCTCTTTGTATTTTTGGAAACAGCCCTATGCTCTCAGAGCCTTAAATTCTAAGACCCCTGTGTTCCTTCATTAAATGATTGTAGGATTTTTTCTACGACACTGACACTCTATATGATATAACGATGTCTTAAAAGTGTTCTCATGGCCCCATATTTCAGTCTAATGTGGCCTCGGTCATGCCTCCTCAACATGAAAAATATGACTGACGTCCATACCTCTGATATATTTTAAATTATTGTACAGGGTGACACAGAAAAACGGGAACTTCTGAGGTGCGTAGTGGCAGCCATGTACAGTTGGCAGCACTACGGAAGGGGGACTGGGAGCTGTAAACAATCACGCCATTCAGTAATAATGGAGGAGTGGAACGGTAGACGGCGTGCTTTTGCGATAAAAATGTTTTCTAGTTTTATTTGTTTACCAAAAGTTTCCGTTTTTCTGTGTCACCCTGTGTATTATATATCATGTAAAAGTATATCTGAACCTGGGGTTATGGACATGTTGCTTGCCAATAGATTCTCCTAATAAAACACATTCTGCTTATGCATTTCAGCCAGAGTCTATTCAGTGATTAGTGTTCTTGACTTTATCTGAAGTTCAGTACAACATTTGATCTAACAAAGTTGACATTTGATCTAAAAATGAAATCTATTTGTACATTCTCAAGGGTAGCATCTAATGTCCATTTCAGTACTGTTTTAACATGCACTTATCAACTTTCCTCCCCATTTCCCTCAGGGGAATCCCTAGTGCTATCTTAAAAGCTGTTCCATTACTGTATTAGCTTGAGTGACCCCTTGGAGCAGTGAAGGATCGAGTCAATATAAATATGGACTTCAGAAGCAGAACTTTCTCTAAAATCATTGCCGTTTGATGCAACATTTTTTTAACCATTACTTAATATTCCAAAACTACGACATTCAATGTTCTTGATCTGCGTGGTCTGCTAGTATAAGTTTCTTACTTTACACAATCATTAAAAGCACAAAATGGGGCCAGTATGAAACCAAACAAAGCTGAAGTATGGTGCTCTCTGAAAAATTATTTACATTATAAAGTGTGCTTAGATAATAAGCCCACTAAGTGTCAAGGGCATGAGCATTGCTTTTGAAGAGTCCAATTCTTACTGTCTTTGAAAGCCATTATGAGCCTTTGTGTATGTTTCGTAATGTGCCACAGTAAGGTAAAATATAATATATACAAAGTTGAGGGAATGTGGTATCTTGGAATTTAGTCCCCAAACTTCCAACACCAAAACGCGCTGGCTGATGAACTGCACTGCATGGACAGAAGTATTTGGACACCTGACCATTACACCAACAGGGACTATTGCATTCAAATACATTGACTTTAATATGGAGTGGCTCCTCCCTTTGCAGTTATAACAGCTTCCACTCTTCTTGCAAGGCTTTCCACAAGATTTTGGAGTTTCTGTGGGAACTTGAGCCCATCCATTCTGTAGAGCATTTATGGATGAGAAGACCTGGCTCGCGATCTCCGTTCCAGTTCACCCCAAAAGTGTTTGATGTGGTTAAGGTCAGGGCTCTTTGTCAAATTCTTCCACACCGAACTCATCCAGCCGTGTTTTTATGGAGCTTGTTTTGTGCACTGGGGCACAGTCATGCTGGAACAGAAAAGATTCTTCCCCAAATTGTGAACACAAAGTTAGAAGCATGGTGTTGTCCAAAATGTCTTGGTTGCTGAAGCATTAAGATTAAGCCCTCCACTGGAAGTCATTTGAATTTTTGGTCAAACTTTCACTTTGTAACACTGCTGTTGGCAGACACCGTTCTGGGAGGATGAGCAGAGAGCTGTTGGCGGGTTTGGGTCAGTGGCTGGGTGCAGACTCAGCGCAGTCACTTCAGGATCAGTGGCTCGGTCAGCGCTTCAGGTGCCTTTCCCACAGTCTGATGAAGGACTAACGTGCACTCAGAAAGTGTCTGCGAGGAGGAGAGGACGAAAGGGCCATTTTTTAAAAAGTGTAGAACTCCTGTGTGTCACTCTCCCAACACGAGGATGAGTCATCGATCGCATTTGACTTGCAGTTGGTACGTGTAGGGTGGGCAGGGCAACAGGAGTGCACTCGGAACAGTGCAGGCTGGTTCATGGCAACAGGATTTATGCTCCGAGAGCTCGAGGCCTCAACCTAACAAACGCAAGCGAAACACGTACAGTACATCTGGGTGGTGGAGAAACACCTGTCAGGGAATATTTGTTTCTTGCTTCTAAATGCTGTCCCCTAGCAGATGCGTTCCTGCCAGCTCAAACACAACCATGTCTGGCAAAATACCAATTTCATAGCAGTGGTTTGGGTGGGAGGAGAAAAAGAGAAAGAAACACATCGAAAAAAAGAGAGGGGTGTAATGTCTGATGCATAGAACAGTAGGCTTGCTCCTGAGGGTGGCACCGGCACAAAGCAGCATTGCCAGAGGTCAGAGCGAAGAAGACACACACTCTTGCCCACTGAGGGTGTCTCATCTCTCTACTGCCTTGAGTATCACCTGTAAAGCCTTGTTTTTGCTCTCGCTCTGCCAAACAATTCCACTCTCTCTTTGCTTAGTTTTGTATTTAAAAGGTTAGTTGCTCACATGCTGCCATGAGGATTTAATTTAAGTGTAATAACTTTATTTTAGCACAGCAGCTCAACAAGATGAAGACATTATTCCCTGAATTAAAGCAGCAGTTTGGCAAAGAAAGCCAAAAGCACATGCACCAAAAGTTGTTGATTAATCAGGATAGATTTACAGAGTAGCCCACATCACTTTTCCAGCTCTTAACATATCATGCAAATTGATTTAACGGCAGTTTATCTTTAGCCCATAAACTCTTGAAACAAGAAAACTAAGAGATAAAATATATTATTTGTATGTGTTATCATTCATGCTAGTCTAAGTCTATTAGTCTGATGAAATCAAGATGCCCCTCTGTTGGTGCACCTACTGAATCCTGGCAAGTGAATTTCTCCGTTCAAGGCAATAAATCTTACTTGGTAAACTTTGCCCGATTATGCTTAATGAAAGGGTTTACATCTCATATTTAGGCTTTAGATCTAACAACTACACGGCTATTGCAGCTAAAATGCAATGGAAGCTTAATCTAGCTAGCACTTTGCAAACCACATACCTACATCATCACTCACTTGCTTCATTATGTTGCCGTGAAATTTCAGTTGGTGAAGTTAGAATTTTGCACAATGAATTGTATCTTTCTGTGAATTCTGTTGTTTTCTCTCATTTACTGAGCTGCACAGTACAGTATTTAGCACAAACCTTTACTGACCATTATAAGCTTACTTCATTCTACTTTGTTGTGATCAAACCCAGAATAAACTATGCATAACTGTCTTCCAGTGATTGTACCTGCCACTCTATAGAATGCTTCTGTTACATGTTATTTTTCTTTAAAGGAGACCTATTATGAAAAACTCACTATTATGCAAAACTCACACACACAAAAAAACCCCAAGTTATAATAGGTCTATGGGCTTTACAAAACATGTTCTTGAAGTTCTTTACACAAAATCACTCTCACATAAAGAGACATCACCAACTTCATTCTTCACAGTTTTGGTCCTTTTCAAAACGAGTCGTTTCAGGCTCTGTCCTTTTTATGCAAATAAGATGTTGCTGGCCACACCCCACCCATCCCATGCCTACGCTGCACGTTTAACTTCTGGATTTTACATTAGAATCCATGTCTTTAACACCAGTGAATGTCTTTCTTTCTTTCTTTCTTTCCTTCCATCCCTTCAGTCTGTGACAGTGGTCCTAGCCTGTATGGTGACCAGGCTGAAG
>JBBPCX010000035.1:6407565-6422919 GCA_037974365.1 Hydrocynus forskahlii
TAGCAAACAACCTCAAAAATGGCCATTTTCTCTATTCTCAGTGCTGCTGGGGCCAAAAATGGAACAAATCTGAAATACATAACTGATTAACAACAACACTACGTTTTTTTTTTCATGCACAAACACAAAACCATTGTCTGACATCCTTAAGGTCACACCCATGTCAAAATTGTGTTATTCATTTGAGCCATTGGAGTGCAGTAAGTCATCATTGGAAACTAAGATTATTATATAAAATTGCTCACTTGGCCAGAAATGGATAAATGATATAATCTGGAAAAAAACACTAAAGTGGAAGAAACACTAAAACACTATGTGTCTCAAGTGTTGAGTTTAGAATGAAAGCATTTTAACCTAAATTGTATGATTTAAGTGTAAATAACAAGGAATTTAAAAATGTAGTTTTCATGGGTTTCAATTGGCCAAGTGTCCACGAGGGAGTCACGTGTTACAATTGGATGTAGGGAGTATATTATTGATATAAAATATTATTGATTATAAATTTAAAGATCTGCATTAACACAGCTAAAATGGTCAAAAAAAAGAGTGAAGTGGACACAAATGTCCCACGGGAGGGCCAGAGGGTTAATGCGCTCAAAAAACTAGTGTAAATCCAAATGGATCTGAATCAAATGTACACAATCTTTACATAGCAGTGTTTAAACAGAAACAGAGGGTGTTTTCACACTTGGTCCATTTCAGCCCTTAAGGCAAACTCAGATCGATTAGTCAGCATTTTTTTCGTTTATGTGAACATGGCAAACGAACTCAGACCCCTCTGAAACAAAGCTGTAAGTCTGTGGCACGGTTCGGTTAACTTGTGCATTATGAACACAAAACGCTCCGGGTTCGCTTCGACAGTTATTGCCCTCTAGGCTTGCCCTAGGTAGATCACCTGGTACCACCCCGGGAAACCATATATGTCTCTGCGGGAAACAGACAATAAAGAAATAAACTAGTAAATATGCCTGAATTATAATAATAAAAAATAAAAATCCAGTAAATACATAAATAAAGGGACCTAGAGATTCTTGTCAAGATCAAGTTTCTCTATCCATTTGCACATCCTCAAAGAATTCTTGCTCTCCATCAGTTGAAGAACGATAGTAGCATAGTTATTTGTGGAAAATGTAGAGCTTTGGTAGAGCTTTTAACCATCTACTGTTGTGGAGAAAAAAATACTCAAGAACGGGGAACGTGAAGAAGCAATGGCGGCAGGCTGGATGAGGAACTAAAGTGTGAACAGAAAAAGAACTGAGGCTCCATCTGAGCTGAGGTGGAGCAGAAAGTTGCCTTTCAAACGAACTCTCACTGTGAACAGAAAAAGAGTTCCTTTTCTGTTGTTCCACTTTTTGGACCACTTCTAGAAGACTGAGCTCGATTCCTTTAAAAAGGACTATATGTGAAAACACCCAGAGACTAAAGTGTATGACTCTGCCTGTCCAAATGAACGTCTTAACACAATGTCTGCAATTGAAATTGAACATTTCATAATATGAAGAATTCTGGCTCAGAAGCAAGTTTGTATCTTCATATTGGTTACGTGGTCTCAGATCTAAAATCAGTTTTTGCGACAACATCCATAAATAGAGAAGAATCTGTCCTTGTGTTGTCTAAAATTGATGTAGTGATGGAGCCTTTTGCATTTCTAAGGCCCAAAGTGTTTTACACATAGTCTTAAACTTCATTGAGGAGTCTGGGTTACTTCAATGAATGATGCAATTTGAGCAGGCTGGGTGAATGTATTTATGTATCTGGTAACAATTGACTTCTAGTGTTTGCTAGCACCATTAGGTTTGTAGCTGCAGTTTTAAACTAAAGAAGCAAAACTCACAGCGAATTGGCTAATTAACATCAGTGATAAGTGAAAAACTGCTAATGAGATTTTTTGCCAAACTATCCTTTCAACAGTATTCAAGTGGACAGCTGTTTTGTTTTAGGTTATCCGTTTAAAAGATGATTTCTTCTTTTTAATTATATCTTGTATGATTGTAGAATACAGAGAATGACATCTCAGAACAATTAGCTTAAACGTTAACTTAAAAGAGAAAAAAAAAATGGGCCCACATGACTTTTCACTTTATTTCTTTCCCTCTGAATGTAATGATCAAGACACGTCACTTTCAAGACAACATTCAAATGCTGTGTAAAGCTCAGTCAAGCTAAAATGGGAAGATACAAAGTTAAACAGAGTAACTTGCTGTGAGCTGCGTTGATGAAGATGCAGATGGGAAAGGTGACGTCGATTCATCATTCATGGCATGTCTTTCGGCTAAGGCGAAGTAACGGATCATGAGAGAGAATCCAAAGACAGCTGCTGCTTGCACTGGTCGCCACCAAATGCAGGACAATTTACAAGCCATCTCCATGCAGAGCATGAGCTTATTAAATTCAGGTTCAAAACAGCATTTGTGGCTCTAAAATGCACCTGCACCATTCTTCTCTGTAGGAAACCACATGAGCATTGTCTGCATAATGAAGCTTCTAGCCTATGCCTGACTACTGAAGCTGCATATTGAAGCCCTCAGCCTGTGCCTGTATACTGAAACTGCATACTGAAGTAAATCTAAGATAAACAACGGCTGATCAAAACTCAGTAATGCTGCCAAATCAATAGGAGAAGTGTTCAGGAGGGCCAGAGTGAAGGTCAAAACTGTTTTATCTACACAGGGCTTTAAAAAAAATTTTTTGTGAAAGCTCTGGAATAATATGCGTCTCTACCATTATGCCCTAGCCTGGGTAAGAAAGTAAAAAGTCCACTCCACTTTAAGGGAATACACCAATATTTTTCTTTATTTCTACGTCTGTATGAGATTCAATGGGTTTCCCAAAGCAGCATTCTCCCAGCTCACATGCAATCGAACTCAATGAGCAGTTGCTGACTTCTCTGAATGTTCGGAATAGGTTGATGTAACAAATTCAAAACTACAGCCGGTACGATTGGACAATACAAGTTTCAAGGTGAGGTCTACATGAAAATATCTCATCCAAACATTATGAAACACAATGTACAAAAAGTGCTTAACCCTACCTTAATTTACAACTGAAAATACACCAAACCCCTTCATTTGAATTAAGTCGCCATTAAGTTGTGAAACCGACCACTTAATTTGACCTTAAAATTAGATTTAAGGCATGAGTGTGAAACCCCTTAACCGAAAACTGAAGGTGTTTTTTCAGGAGGTTCTATTATTTAAGGGGAACATTTGAAAAGGGGGAAAATTCAGTGGTTTTATCCCTTAATCAACCTTAATCTACGCATGTTTTCCCTTGATTTCCCTTAATTTCCTCAATGGGAAATTGAAGGAAATTAAGGTCAAAATTAAGGCACTTTTAAGGACTAATTTTAAGGCGTTTGGTTTTGTAGTGAAAGCGTTCTTTAAATGTTTTTTGTTGTTTTGTTTTGTAAATCTTACTTCCAACTCTGGAGCAATGCAGTAAAGAAGCAGTTCCGGTTCACGTTCCCTAAGATTCCATTTGTGACTAATAGCAGCCTTTGTGAAAACTCCATCCGCATCCCGACACCGACACAAATTCTTCCCTCTGAAAAACTGCACCTCTGAGAGAAGCAATTATGCATGTTTACACCTTAATTTAGCAACACCCTTTGCCTCAAGAAGTGCAGCATTCCAGTTTATGCTGAGCCAGAATTGTTGTAAATCATATTACCTTATTTAAAGGCTATGTCTATATGGGGCTCTTATGACGGTAGCTGTGGTGTTTGAGGTACTTTACTATGCAATCTTCATCCAGAGTCTAAGTTTCACTGTAGACACAATATTGTCCACACTTATGCCTATTGTTATAAATAGCACAGTGACACAAACCACATACTGTAAGTGTATGTTTTAAGCACAGTTTACACCAATTTACATTAGCTACATTAGCCCCATAGCGCTAATGCAACACTAAAGATGCAAACCTCAGACACCAAACATAGCTTGACTGATTTTTTTTTGCATTCAGAGCAAAGGGTAATTTGCATAAATGAACTTCATGAATCAGTTTTGAAAGCTCAAATAATAAGAGGTTTAGTTTGTATAATTAATGAAAAAGAATTTGACTCAGGAAGCTAAAGCCTAATTACTCAATTAATCCTAAACGTTGCTCCCAAGGGCAGTGTGACAGAGCCTCTAAAGCTTCTGTCCTTTATGGAAGGAGAATTCTGAGCAATCACATAGCCACTTGACCAATCACAGGTCCAGCTGAGCGATTGTGTGGATGTTTGTTGAATCAGATTTTCCAAACAGTCAAACTATGTGTAACATGATGCCTGGGGATAGGCAGTAAAGTGTACCAAATTACTGCTACTAATGGGGAATTTATTCATAGAAATGAGTGGCTGAGGAACATTTTTCAGGCCACCGCATAAGCCTGCTCCATCCTTACCCAAAACCCAACTGTAAACACTGACTGACCAAATGTAACAGACAAATTTTAAATATGCCTGCATAGAACTTACATAGCTGTTTCTTAGGCATTGGATATCTATTACCTTAAGCTCGGCGTGACATTTTAGTCACTCCCTAATATGAAGACACAAGAGTTGTAGATTTAAACAGTACTGAATGCTGTAAACAAGTCACACATAACCCATCTCACATGTGGCTCACATGTTAGCTAATTAGTAAGTCTGTTTTGCTAGTGAAATCTTTCTTTAACTCAGGATTTAATGTTATATGTAATGTAGCTGAAACAAATAAGATTAAATTACATTAAAAAGCCATATGTTGAAAAACAGACCGATTCAGTCAATGTTCACAACTGCACTTTATTCAGGCCTACATCAGAAAAAAGCCAGCCCCTACTCTCATCATCCTGGTCAAGAGGAGAGGAGTGGTGGATTAGATCTACAATGTGAGCACAAAATCCTGGTAACTGATGATAGATTGCGATAGCTAAATCAGTATTAGAGCTAGCTTAGTCAACACTGGAAGTATACTGGGATATGAATGCTAACAGCCATTCTTTCACTACACAATCATAAGAATAAGTGTTTGTTTTATTTTCATCTACCTAAATTACTGATTGCCTCACATTTTGACTAAATCCTGCAGGCTTTAATTTTTCTTAGTGTGTCCTGAAACATTTGAAGGGAGATCCTAGATACAGGTGCATGTAAAAAGGGCACCTTTAATATCAGTCCAAAACAGAAGTCCAAAAC
This sequence comes from Hydrocynus forskahlii, assembly GCA_037974365.1. Taxonomy (NCBI): domain Eukaryota; kingdom Metazoa; phylum Chordata; class Actinopteri; order Characiformes; family Alestidae; genus Hydrocynus; species Hydrocynus forskahlii. The sequence continues at coordinate 6,412,730 of JBBPCX010000035.1, forward strand.
ATGATCAAAACAGAGGCAAACTGATTTTTAAAAAGAAGTCAAGGGCACAGAAACAAGATCAAAAACAAGAACTCACAAGAATTATGACAAAGATAACTTGATAGCAAGACAAAAGAGACTTTGTGGTGTCACCCACCATCTGACAGCTTTTAAAGGCAGCCCTAATTGAGTTCAGGTGTCCCTCTGATCACTTGACAAGTTGGTGTTGCAGATCTGTGTCTCATCAGAAGGGGAGTGATCATGTCACAAGCACTGATTGGCCACTAAGAGATGACATGTATGAACTGATCCAGACCTCTAGTAATTTATTTGGCTTCCAGCTGAACCCAACGATGGAATAAAGCATGCCTGCAAAGTTATTGGGGTTGTTATGTAGAGACGGAATTTGGAATATTATTTGGAATATTATTTATTAAACCATCTTGCAGGACAGACCTTGGCTATTCTGTGAGATTTGCACATAACTGTGTATTTGGTGGGATCATAGGCTTTTATAAGGATAGGAATCTCAGAATTGAAAGTGTTGGCCTTGTGTATCAAACTTTTCATGTAATTAATCAGAGGTCCATTATGTTGGTCAAAAATGCAGGCTGATCTGTAATCATAATCAGTGCCCAATATGTTGTTCATTTAAGTTTACTGCATGTGTCAGAGTAACTGCATTACTAATACTGAATTGGTGTATTCCGTCTCTCTTACACACATACACACAACACAATCACAGGCAGGTTGATCTTTAAAGATGCCACACTACTGATTCACTAAAAGGGAATGGTCAGGTGTAGCTCAGTGGCACATATACAGCTGTGTAATCATAATACTAGTATTTTGTCCATACAGTGCAGCGTGAACACACATACACACTCACACACTTAGTTCTAACAATCACAGGGAGACAGAGCGAGAGACAGAGCAAGTGAGAGAGCAGCATCTGTTATGAAAGGAAAGACTAAGAGCGGCGACTGAAGATAAAAGGAATTCAGCTGGCTAATTCAGCTTGGAGAAATGAGCTCCAAGCATAGACACTCCTGCATGAACTCATTATCAAAGTCTTAAAACAAAGCAGTTCTAACGAAGCGAGAGTGTATGTGTACGAGTGTTACGTATGCTTTATTGAATGTATGTGTCTGTACAAGGACGGAACGCAAAGAGGAAGAATTAGCAAGCAACAAAGAGAGGAAGGAAAAAAGAGATTGAAAAGAAGAGACATGAAATAGAGAAAAATCCCATGTTTTCCTCTGCTGGGGAGGTAGCTGGCTGTTCTACACCAAACGCATCTCTCCGTGCCACAACCCCTCCAACAACATCCCAATCGCCTGCTTAAAAAGTTCAATTTTCAGCCTGACTGCAAGCACAAGCCCCATCAGACAGGCCAATCTGTTAATCTGTTAAAGTACAAAGCACCTTACAAAAAGAGCTTTATTTCTTACATCAATAATTGATTAAAGACAAAATCCTGGCACGGAGCCTTGATGGGAGATTAGTGCTTTGTGAGTGCTGGCACAGGGGGAGGGGAGAAGCGAGTGACAGAGGCAGCGTCCCCCCACTGCGAGGCTCCGTGGCTGAGAAGTGTGTGAGTGAAGGCCCTGGTTGCGATAACTGAAGTCCCCCTGCGGAGCACATCAGCACCTCTTCTTATCTCTCAGCTAACGCTGTTGCGCCAGCCCTACCGTTAACTGCTTAGTCATAATCGATACCCATACATACAGTCATGGGCACCGGAGCCATTAGCGCCATTTTAAAAATCATTAGTTTTGCCCCCCACCCACCCTCACCCCACATTTCCCCTCCCAGACAACAGTCGAGACGTAGAGAGTAGCTCACATACACACACACACACACTTTTTCTCTCACAAACTACAGCCGAGACTACTTCCCCACCACTTAAAAAATGCTTCTGCCGCCCATGCATACAGTGTTGTATATATATATAAATGATTTTCAGTATCATTGCATGGTACACCATTCCACACTAACTTTTGATCAGCTTAATTTAAGTAAACAGGGTTTATTGTTGCGTTTCTGATAGTTATGGTCTGGACAGGCCTGGTCTGGACATGTTGGTAAAAGAACATTTGGATAAACCAATAAAAGAAAATGCGTGGAGCATTCTGAATATGGTCAAACCCGGAAATTCCAAGAAATACAGTACAAGGAAAATTCAAACTTAGCTTAATTGTAGTAACAACGCAAACAAGTAGCAAAGTGGCCCCTTATAGTCACACAGGAACACACCACACAGTCTGAAATTCTTTCTCTGCATTTAACCCATTCACCAAGTGAAGCAGTGGGCTGCCAGCAATGGGGGCGCCTGGGGAGCAGTGTGTGGGGACGGTACCTTACACAAGGGTACCTCAGTGGTGCCACTAGGAGTCCTGGGATTCAAGCCCACAGTCTTCTGATTGCAGGGGCAACTCTCTAACCACTAGGCCACCAGCTGAAGAAGCAGTCAAAATCTAGGAAAGAACAAAATTCAAAACAGCACTGGGAAATCTACTGTTGCAAGATTGATCACATATACATCTACCTGTGTATTAGTAAAATCTGGTTTAACAAATATAAATAGTTGGAAAATATCCTGAAAGTTCTCCCAGGTTCAAATATCTTGTGTTTTTTCTGTTTGTTTGTAAGACCTAAAATAAAAGAAATTTGGTTATTTTTGTTCTTTATGTTCATTTGGGCGTGACCACATTTTTAAAACCCCAGTAATGGGCCTAATGTTGTGTTACGCCAACAAATATCTAAGATTTGTACCATCAGCATCATTGAGCTCTCTATCCTTGAAACACTCAAAAAAAGACAATTTAGTGATGTAAAAAAAACAAAACAATACACGACAAAATGATTTGAACTGGTAAATCGGTCTGGTGATTGCTTTACAAAACTAGGTTTAACAATACAACTGCTGTTTGACATTAGTGCAAGCAGATTAATTATCTGTGTTCTAGTGAAATATCCCTTTAAAATGTTACCAAATATCACCCAGTCTAGTACAACATATTGATTTGCGTAGTTCTTCTTTCTGAAATCAGAACTGATAAGCCATCAAAATTCTATCTGCAAAGAAGAAACATTTAGGCCTCGTCCACATGGATGTCCGAGTCAGGTATTTTTCAGGCGTTCGTGGTGCCAGGTGAGTGCGGACTGAGCGCCGACTGTTTTTCTGCTCATTGGAGCAAATCACAGCGTCCACACAGGCGTTCCGCACCAGCGCTTGGTCAGCTCCACGTTCGTGTGGTGTCAAAAAAAGTTGCAGGCAGCGTCTTACTGGCGTCAATTTCTGCCAAAATTCACTCCTGCCTACGGCACTGTATCAGGAATTTGTTTTAAAACAAAAATGTTGATTGTAAGTTTTAACAAAGAATAAAACTTTTTCAATGTAGAACTACAATGTTTTCAATGTAGAACTACAAATCAAGATGTCCCAACATGTAAACAATTTGGAGAGAATAATTACTGCCCCCACAGGTGAATACACAAAACTACACATTGGGCTGCAGGCTGGTGTTAAACCGTGTCAGACGAACGCCAGTGTAACGCCTCATGGAAGTCAATCAAGCACAGATACAAAACGCAACAAAAACGCCTGTGGCGTTCAGAGCGCGTTCATTTATCCAAGACTCAAACGTCCGTGTATAACAAAACACACAATAACTATCAATGTACTCCCAATGAATGAGAAAGAGAAAGCGAGCGAGAAAGAAAGAGAGAGAGCATGTGTGGATCACCATTAACCAAAGGAGAATCAGCATCTAGAGATGCAACAGGTAATACTAGTGTTTCATCCAGCGTCAGCTATGAATGAATAGCTCGTTTCCTGAAATGCTTTCCCATCTGCTTTCCAAGGATAATCCCATCTGATTATCCTTGTCTCTGCTGCTCTACTGAGTGATTCTATGAGTGACAGGTCAGGCAAAATTAAGGAAAGCAGATATGTACAATGACCATACTTATCGTCCTCTCACAGCTTTTCTGGAAAAGAAGAGGAAGACATGCATCAAGACTCTTTTCAGTCTTGGCCCCCCAGGGGTGGAACGAACTCCCTCTCGCAATCAGATCTGGAGTCCTTTGCTGTCTTCAAGATAGCTCATCAAGGAGCACTTTGGAGACCAACCAGTCCTCTTGTTTATCTCTTTTATATCTTTTTCTATATATTTAAGAAACCCCTTGGGCCCGTATCCTCTTAACTGTTTTTCCTTATTTGTGGATGAACCTCTGACTTTTTTCTTTTGACAAGGTGTGTAACTTAGCTGGCAGTAACTTGGTAAAAAGCAGGTGTTGATCTTAGTGTAGCTTTACAGGTATATAGAACAGGCGTAGACTACTTAAGCACTGATGTACGTTGCTCTGGATAAGAGCGTCTGCTAAATGCCATAAACATAAACGTAAACGTAAACATATTGGTTGTGTTCTTTCAGAATATGTTGTATTTGTGTCTTCAAGAGTTTTGGTTTGTTCATGCTTCCTCTGATTGTATCCATCAATTTCGTCCATCCATGAATTACATCAGAGCTGCATCAGTGCTAAACTGTATTGTATTAGATGAGTCATGAATTGTAGTAGATTGATTCATTACTTGTTTAACTGTATCACTGTATCATATTGTCACCTATGTACTGAGAGGTGTAATTTCTCATCTGAAATAGAGAGATTCACACCCCTGGTATAATATTTAATGTATATTAAGGCAGATTTCTGGTATCTGGTAACACACAGACACTGGAAAACATCTGCTCTTGACGCTGACATTGTGGCAAAGATCATACCAGCCCATAAAACGACCTTTTTCCTCTCAAACATAAAAAATATGTTCACGTTTATATGAATCTATTCAAGTGGCTAAATCATTTAGCAGTATTTAAAAAGCACTGAACATAAGTGCAGAGCTTTTGCCCTGTAATTTGGCTTGCTGGTGAGGGCTAATGCACCCACAAAGTCTCTTTCTGCAGGCAGCTCAGGCATTCCAGCTGACCTGTAACTTATCGAAACGCTGCTTTGATGGCCAGTTTTTAGAAGGCAAAAAAAAGAAAAAGAAAATCTTTCTGACTGATCTCATCTCATGTGCTGGCACCCCCCTCCAACTCCTCCAACTCTACCCCACCCCACCCATACCACCTCTAAACTCTCCTTCGCTCTGCTTTCCAAAGCAGCACTTCACAGACAAGTACAGGTCCACTGGGACTCAATTAAAACCAGTTAAGTGAGTTATTTTGGATGACAACAGCAAGTCTAGTGGGTTGGGCTCTGTAGATTCTTACTAAACTTCTATTATTTTTTCAAAAGCATCAAGCATTGTGTTTTGAGCATTATTGGTTTCAGTAACACTGTGAGAAGCTGCACAGGCTGACAGGTCTGGGCCAGTTTGATATCATAAATATGTTCTATTTGGAGTGGGGTGGCATGTGATGAGAGACGCAGGTCAGTTTGCCGGTCAGTTTGCAGGTTAGTGTTTCCCTTATTGTCGGGAAATTGCTTGATCCACAGTTATCCATGGTCGGCACTTGCTTTCTCTTTCCAGTCCAACACATAGGGCGGAAGAACATGGGTTTGAATACCAGGACTGCTAGTGGCACCTTTGAGGTACCCTTGAGCATGTTACTGTCCCCACACACTTCCCAGGTGCCCCCATTGGGTGGCAACCCACTGCTTCACTTGTTGAATGGGTTAAATGCAGAGGAAGAATTTCACATTGTTCACACTGTGTGTTGCGGTATGCAAGACTATAAAGGCGCACTTTACTTTTCCATTCCAGTGTTAGCCAGAATGTTTGAGCTATCCAGTAATGTGGAGGAAGCACATGTTGGTCTGTGTGAAAGAGATTATTTTATAGCACTAGTACATTCCTCCCATCCAATACTAACAACACACGAGCTGAACTTTTTGGAGCTATCAGTGAGCTCCAGAACTCACATCCATACTGTTTATTGTCACTGGAAACTTAAGCCATGCAAATCTAAAATCAGTTCTCCTTAAATTCCATTAATATGAGGACTTTGCAATGAGGGGGCAAACATGCTGAACTGTTTTTTTACAAACATCACTGGTGTATACCCTGAGCCCTGCCCCCACTTTGGCTACTCAAACCACATTTCTGTTATGCTGATTCCAGCATACAGACCACGTGCCAAGCCCCTTCTGAAGCACATGAAAATCTGGAACCCAGGAGCCATTGCTCCTCTTCAGGACTGCTTTAAGCACACTGACTGGGACATGTTTACGGAGGCAGCAACCTATGATGGCTCTACCAATCTGGAGGAGTACATGACAGCGACTGGCTATACCAGCAAGTGCATTGATGATGTTACTGCTTCCAAGACCAGACCCAGAAGCTGTGGATGACTGCAAAGGTGCGCATGCTGCTAAGAACCCACTGCCTTCCTGGTCAGGCGATAAAGCTGCCCTGAGAACAGCAAGGATGAGCCTACCTCGGGGCATCAGAGCAGCAAAGCATGCAAAGGTGAGCCTACCTCGGGGCATCAGAGCAGCAAAGCATGCAAAGGTGCTAGTGGCACTAGTTTGCTGCTGAGGTGGTGTGATGGCAATGTTTGTGCTCATAGCTGACCTTAAGTTTACATTTCCCCTGGTCCGTGTAGCATCACAGAACAACGAAATAGGGAACTGCTCCCCCTAGTGTCCCATCACACTCACACCAGTTATCATGCAGACCTCAGTACCTCTCCCGTACCACCACAATGAGTGTAGTGGCCCCACAGGGCTGCATTCCCAACCCTCTGCTGATCACACTGCCAGCCAATTAAAACACATCATCAAGTTTGCTGAAGACATGACTGTAGTAGGTTTGATCAGTGAGAATGACAAGGTGCTAATGGACCAACAACCTTTCTCTGAATGTGGATAAAACAGAAGAGATGGTTGTTAACTTCAAAGAGCACCATGATCACTCTCCACTGAACATCAATGGACCCTCAGTGGAGATCATCCAGAGCACCAAGTTTGTAAAGACCCTCAACATCAGCAAGAAAGCCCAGTGATTACAGTGGGAAGCTGCAGAAATTGCTCTCTAGAGCATTCTCTGAGGCTGCATCCTGGCATGGTACAGAAATTGTGCCACATCAGATCACAGACCCTTTAGAGGATAGTGCGTCCACAAAGACACCAGCAGGCCATCAGAATCAGAAAAATAAGAACTATACCACAAACTGTACATTGCTCGTTCTCACACAAATACATTCATTTTGAGCTGAAATTTCCTTTCTCACATACACACACTGAACTGCTCCACCACAAAGAAAGAAAAAAAATCTCCCCAACTGCCACTGTAAAATACTTTGTATTTATTGCTATTTTTGCTAATTTATTTATTGCTGTCCATCTCAGTCTGTGCATTTCTTCACTTTTTTGCACACTTAATGACTCTGCTGCTAGAATACTGTATGTCATAGTACTGTTTTCACTCACTGTATTGTTACTGCTCTTGTTGTCTGCACTGTATGTTGTCTTGTCCTAAAGATTATTGTACTTCTGCACTTTAGTCATGTTCTGCCTGCACTTGTTTTTCCTTACTTGAGTATTAACCTCTGACTTGTCTGTTTTTCCTCTTTGACAGGGTTTGTTAAGGTGTGACTTAGCTGGTAGTAACTTAAAAGCAGGTGTTGATTTAAGCATAGCTTTACAGGTATGAAGAACAGATGTGGACTACTAAAGCACTGATGTACGGTGCTCTGGATAAGAGCGTCTGCTAAATGCCATAAACATAAACATAATCGTAAATGTACTGTGTATGCGGTTGAAATGACAATAAACACCTACTTGACTTGAATAAGATCTTTCAAACATATTTTCTTGAAGCAAGTAATATATGAGAATCTCAAGACATGTTTACTTATGTAATAAAAATGACAAACTAAATTACTTCAGTAAACTTGTAATATTCTTTCAACACATCAGTTAGTGAGGAATATTACAACATAGCTTACATTTGACATGCTTTCAATTTCCTAATGTGTTATTTTATGCTGTATGATTAGTTTTTTAAGACAATGTTCAGAATTCTGATTTCTGTGGGAAAAAACCTACATTTTTGCAAAATCTGACATCAAGAGCATTTTTAAGTGATGACTTGCTTAATAAGATTGCCTTTACATCTTAAATATATACAGTTGTAAGTTTAAACTCGTTACATGTAGCATTTTGCTTGACTTGGTGCAGCGAGGACACCAGGAGCTGAGGTTGTGAATGAGGCTAAGGCAGATAGTTACTTTCTGAGATGTAGATATAGTGTACATTTCAGATGTGAATACATATTCTCTCTGCCAAATATAAACAGACCATTGTTGGCAGGATACGTATAGCTTTCTGGACTCAATTCCAACCAAGCAATGAGACTGAGCCTTTTAAAAAACCCAGCAGTGTAGCTGGGCTTAATATGCTTATACAAATGCAACATAAATCGTGCTGCTACCATATTAGAGTTCCTGCTGTGATGAGAATGGTCCACAACATGAATATTATCTGGGAAGCGGTGATCCTATGATGACCCCAGATCCCCTTCTGATGGACAGAAGGGGATCTGAGAAAGAAATAGGCTACAGTCGGTAAATATGTTGATGGATGTTCTTGATACAATGAGTGTAGAGACAGGGCTGTCATACACAGTAAACTGGCAACATTGTATATGTTAATAGACAGATAAACATCAAGTCACACAGAATTGACCAGTTTACAGCACCTGTCCCCTCATTATCCTCATGATCACTTCTGTGTCTGGGTGAGATTTTCCAAAACATCACAGCCATAGCAATGTCACATCGAGCACATGTCCCACCCCTCTCAAGCAAACATGTCCATTCAGCCTGCCTTCATACTTTTACAGTGATGTTATGTCAAGCATTAAACTGTGTTAGTAACATAGTTTATGTGTGTCAGTCTCTTTTTCACTGATGTTAACAGGCTTTCTGTGGACAAACTGGACCCTATTCTGGTCATATGTTAGTGGAACACCTGTTAACATCAGTTACAATCTGCATTTAATCTATAGAGCTGATGAATGGCAACCTTCACCAAATTCACACCCCTTCCCTTACAAGCCAATGACAGTGGTGATTCTTTGCATACAGGTCATACATCATCAGTTCTCAACAGAGGTATAAATAACAGGGTAAAAATAAATGGCAACTTGGAAATGGCAATGGCAACTTTATTTACTACGCACTTCACACACAAGTTGACCAAAGTGCTACAAGTGTATATAAATCATGCAAACACAGGATTAAGGTGTTTTTGGTTATTACTCTTCACAGAACATTTTTTCCAATATATTAAAGTGGAAAAAGACAGAAAAAATGTATTTATTGATCCATATATTCACTCAATGTAAATGGCAGCTTGTTTTTAAAAAATTTGGCTGAAAACCAGTTTTTAATGATAAAATGTTGAGATTATGCTGTATGACAGCAACATTATATTATTAACTGTTATATTGATACAATTTATTAATTGTTTATTTAATAGGGACAGACACAAATATACAAAAAATTGTCAAAGAATCGTCTGATGCTGATAACATTTATAGCAATATGCTAATTCACAAGGTTTGATTTCTGATGGACTTTGAAAACAGTCTATCGACAGGGTATTGACAGTCCTATATGTAGTTCTTTCCAGTAGTGAATGAATTACTTGGAGTATGCATGGTTTTAACCCTCTCAGGTCCATTTTTGGATCCTTTACTGTTTTCAAATATGTATGTTTTAAAATAAAATATATCGATGGCGCTTTGTAAATAGGATAAAAAGTAAGCATGTGATTTTCTGTCTCGCTGCTCGCCTCAGCCTTGCCCCTCAGCTATACAGATGTAAAACAGCAATCCGAATACAGAATAGCAGTGGCGTGATTGGCTCATTGTGCAGCAGGGGGGCAGTTAGAACACGCAAAGTCTGATTTATCCGGTGAGACAGTGAGGTTGAACAGAGTCACTCTGAGCTTCTCTTGAGTAAAGTGCCTAATATATGTTTTACTAGCTGCTGATGGTGCTTTTTTGGTTAGCTTATGAAGCTATATCTGGTCTTTTGCTGGCCAGATGATCATATGGCTAAAATCCATGTCGTGAGTTGCGTTTACAATAGGCTAATTAGGCTAATCATACAGCACGCTTTTTCGGTTAGCTTATAAGGAGAATGAAGCTGTATCTAGTCTTTTGCTGGCCAGATGATCATATGGCTAAAATCCAT
>JBBPCX010000035.1:6423019-6440699 GCA_037974365.1 Hydrocynus forskahlii
ATATTTAGGGTGTGTTTTTTTAGTTTGTTTGAAGACCTCTGAAACTAGTTTTTTGTCATGTCATGTTTACACAATATTAAAAAAAACTAATTTCATTACATTCACTTTACTTGCATATTATTATAGCTGAGGTTTTCCAGAAAGAACAATATTTGTCACTTTGGCATTGGTCTTTTTAGTTAGATGAAATACCTGAAAAATGTAAAGGTGTAGTAAATTGCCTCAAAGTGCCAGAAAGGCCTCGGACCTCAGAGGGTTAACTCTCACTTGTTCTGAATGTTCAGGATATGTCCCAGATACTGAAGTACAGATACCGTACGTGGAAGGGAAGGCTCGGTTCACATTCTGTCATGTGCTTTTGTTGTGGCAGACAAAAGACAACATGAGGACAGAAAAAAGAAGCCCTAGTCAGATAACAGCAATTAAATTCAAGCATAAGCAGCCTGTGACATCTGACCAATATGAAGACAAGTGACAACCTGTGCCCTGAAGTCATTCATTTACTTTAACATACTTTAATGAGGTCTGTTCCTACCACTGTTACAACAGACAACATGGACATGCATATACATTCTGTACTATACGCATGGGAACATGCACAAATGATTAACTGAGTGTAATTTAGCATTCTAACTGTTGTTAGAAACAAGTTGTGTTTTCTTCCATCTTTTGTTCAGTAAGCTTTGGCCCTTGGTGCTTTCTTTGAAGTTTAGGGTTTCATAGAGAAAACATATCACACAGAATATCAAAAAGTCCCTTATCTGGACAAACACTTTGAAAGCTCTTTTTCTTAGAGGAGACTGATGCTGCGAGACAAATCTTTGTTTTAGAAAGTGTGAGCACCATTCCATAATTACAACAACTCCATAGCATCTCCCATACTCTCTCTCTCTCTCAGGTTCCCAGAAGCCTGGCGCTTTTGTTTATGAGCTCCACTGTATGATGTCTCAAGGCTGCTAATGGACTGCATTAGACAGTGAGATACTGATACTATCTTCACAATCCCCACTGAGTGTGTCAGGAGATTAAAGACAAAGAGCATCAAAGATGTAATTACAGCCCAAACATCTCAGCGATACCGTTAATTATAGTGGGGTGGCTGACACCAGACAGCTGCTAATGCCTAAGATAGAATGTGTGTGTGTGTGTGTGTGTGTTCTGTATCATAATGAGGAAGGGGGCTTGAGTTGGTTAGGACCTGACTTTATAGTTCTTCCTGATTTTGCAGCCTTTAGTTTAACAGTCACAATGTGTGAGAAACATACACAGAATTCCTCAAAATTATGAGTTTACACTTGCTGAAGGACGTGTAACTTAACTTTCGTTGTTGGAGGGGTGTTCTGAAGTGCGTCTGTCATAGATATTGCACTGGAATAAGTTTCATGGGAACATCTCGACTGATGAATTAAATGTCTCAGAAGTGTCTCAGAAGTGATAAATAATGATTGGTGCCATTCGAAATAATTTCTCACATGTATCTCTTTGAATCAAGCAATCAATGACGCACCTGTGTTGTAAAAGAGGAGATAGTAAAAGAAGAGATAGTTTATTATGCTTTGAAATGAACGAAAAGCTGGTATTGGTTGTACAGCCCAATGCAATTAAATATAAAATTGCACAATTACATGTCAATAGCAATGCAAAGTGGTAATAATAAACCTCTGTCTCTATGGGTTAACGGGAATGGTGTGAATGAGATTTCTATAAATAAATGAGTTACTTGAGTTTGTTGCTGTAGGTGTGGTTGCACCATATTGCTGGAAGAAGTACTACCACATTTCAAATACTGCCAGCATCCGCTGTGCATGTATTTTAATGTTTAAGGGTTCAGAAGTCATATATGAAGGACACAATTCATTTTTGATTTGCTATCAATTAAATAAGTGCACATAATTATGTAACACTATATAAGAAGTACTAAATTGTGCAAAAGTGAGATTTGCACACCAGGGCCAACAACCCACTGTGTAGCATGATCCCAAACTACTTTCAATTATAGTAGCTTTTTTCAATGTTCTGCGTAATTTCGTTTTTTAGTTGGAACTGTCTCCAATTTCACCCACTAGCTATCACTCCCCCTATTATGCAATATCAACAAAACGCTGAGAGGATGGAGGCTAGCATATTCTTCTTCTAACGCATGTGAAGCCAACCATCACATCTGTTTAAAGATGCGATGAACACGTCCAAAGAGAAGAACACTAATTGCCAATTGTGTCAGTTAACAGAAGTCCATGCTGGCTATCATTGCACTGCGCGATAGACTGAAGGGAAGCCCATCCCACCCACCAACGGGGATCCAACTTGTGATTTCACGATTGTAGTGCCAACCATTCAGGAGTTTATTATCAGACAAGCTTTCCTTATAGTCACGTGTGAACACACCACAGCACAGTATACAGTACTGAACATTGTGAAAGTCTTTCTCTGCATTTAAACCATTCACCAAGTGATCTTCATCCAATGGTGGGCACCCAGGGAGCAGTGTGTGGGAACGGTGATTCAAACCCAAGACCTTCTGATTGGAGGGGCACTTCCCTAACCACTAGGCCATTATTTTGAACTGATTTTGACAAGAAATGTTTTATTTTATTTACACTCTGCAAAAAGCAACAGCACTACTGTACATGTTGCTAAATGAAGCATTCCATAAGAAGACCTTAAACACGTCTACACTGAAAGTCTGCTCATCAAGTCTAGGTTTAAAAATACAGTAGACCAACTAATAGCTTGGGAGTAACTAACAACACATTTTACATTCGTGTAACAGATTTAGAACCGAAGGTCACAGCAGATTAAAAACACAAACTGAAACTGAAATAATAACTGAAACTTTCAACCATCTAGAAATTTCTTTATACATTCAATTAATGCCATTAGAGGAAGAGTTTCTCTGCCTCAGGAATTAGATTCACTTCATATGCTTTTGGTGAGTTTAACTGCATTTTGATGAAGGACATCTGGCTTAATTGCAGCAATTATGTGATGCATGGTGTCAAAAATGGAACACCGCATCCATCACTTACAGATCGAGCAGGCAGCTTTGTCCTACAATGGGAGCATTTTGGTTTTGTCAATCTCACTCGCTTGCATTTATTGCTCTTAAGACAAGATGTCATTTATAGTGATTTGTTTTGGCTGGCTCCTTAATAGTAATAAACGTTGTTGTGCTTTTTTATGGCTTCTTTTTATTATTGCTATACAGAAACATGACACAAGAAGATTTAGTTGGAGTGCCATTTTCAAATGAAAGTGGCATTCATGGATCAATCATGGTGTGGTGGCTGAACTAATTGTGCCGTAATTCAGCAACTGTTTTGATGATTCTTTTTTTTTTTTAACAAACAATAAAAATGGACAAAACTGAACAAAAACTAAACATGCCTAGACTACAGAAAAAGACAATAACACATTTATTTATTTATTTATTTATTAATGAAAGACATAATTAAAAGAGAAACTTTCATTTGAATATACATTAAAATGGAAACTTTGCACTGTCATGACGCAAGCTGTCAAATTCTCCAATTCACCAAGAAGATACATTTTAAGTGTTTATTACTGTTTGATGAATCAATTAATCAATTGACATTTTGTGTCAGGCCTCATTTCAATTGGTAAGCTTAAGAGAGCCTAGTATCACTTATGCATGACTTACAGGCCTCTGGCTTGCTCTCTCTCGTGTTTTGATGGAACTGCATTATCCTGTGTTTTACACTGAGGTACGCTAAAGCCATTACCGAGTGCCAACAATAGAAAGCTGTGCCCCATACAGCTGAATATGAATGGGGGATGAGAGAGACGTCAGTCATCGCTGAGCTTTGGAAATGTTTGTGGCAGAAGAACGGAGTTATACAGCTATTACTCACAATCTCCCCATCAGAATGGCCAATAATGAACCATGGAGCCATTTACACACTCATGACAAAGTTTAGTCTTAGTATAAGAATCTGCACATGTAAAAAGCTAAGACACTTAAATGAGAGAGAGAGAGAGAGAGAGAGAGAGAGAGAGAGCAAAGGTAGGCATAAGCGCAAATGAGGCCCTCTCATTTACAGACATACAGATGGGAACAACAACAGCCAGCCACAGATGAAAGACTTAAAAGTAGAATCAATACATTACTGACACTCTGCCCTCCCCCCCAGCTTATCAGAAATAATTGCCATGGACAAAGACAGCGCAAAGAACAACAAGAACAAAGTCCTTTAAAAAAGATCTGCAAACACAGATTAACAAGTGCTACAGGAAAAATAAATTAATGAATCATTACAGAAAGTATTGAAATAGTATGGCCTATTGTCCTTCCATTTTTTAATGGCTGAGGATCCGTATTCGGCTGATCCTCATTTTCTACCTAATTTAACCATTCACACACACTGTGCCTGTGCCTGATTGAGGTGGCCATTGTTTTGACAGGTTTTCATGGTCGTACTGTGAGAATCCAAGTAGAAAGTGAGGAAATAGGCCAATTTTGAAGCTGAGGCAAGGTTTACTTTTCAAAACTTTTGTTTTGAAAAGTCAGGCCCTGCCATTTAAAGGGGCCACAGCCTACATTTTTCTTGTATTTGATTTTTTTCCCCTAGCAGGCAGGTGTAAATCTCTTAAGTTTGACTTTGGACATCAGTTTATTTTACTGCCTTGAGCCTGTTGGGATACTTCTTTACCAACTTTGCACGTCTAGACTGTACAATATTTGCCCACTATTCTTTACAGAACTGTTCAATCTCAGTCAGATTGGATTAGTGTATTGACAGATTGATTAGGACTGTTAGTGTACTGCAAGTCATTCCACAGATTGTCAATAGGGTTTAAGTCTGGGCTCTGACTAGGCCTTGCACGGTCATTCTCTTTCTTTCTCTGTGTCGTCAGTTTTGTTGTATTCTGTCGGACATTGTCAGGTTGGAAGGTGATCCTTCTTCCCATTGACAATTTTCTGCCAGAGGACAGCAGGTTTTCTCATGAATTTGACGGTATTTTGCCAGATTCCCTTTTCCTTTTGTCCTGACAAGTGCCCCAGTCTCTGCTGCAAAGAAACACCCCCATAACAGGATGCTACCACCATCATGCTTTACTGTAGGTATGGTGTTCTTTGGATGGGGAGCTTCATTGACTTTAGTTAGATTTTGGTCTCATCTGACCATAGCCTTTTGCACTTGGTCTCAGAATCTTCAAGGTGTGTTTTAGCAAAGCTCAGTCAAGACTTAATGTGGTCTTTCTTGAAGAGTGGCTTTTTTCTTGCAACCTTTTTTCTTGCAACCACTTTCTTGAAGAGTGTCAAGACTTAATGTGGTCTTTCTTGAAGAGTGGCTTTTTTCTTGCAGGCTTTTTTCTTGCAATGCCACATTTGTGGAACACTTGTGTTATTGTTGTCACTTGCACACCATGACCGTGCTTTGCCATAAATTCCTGTAACTGCTTCAGAGTTGTCATAGACCTCTTGGTAGCCTCTCTGACCAGTTTCCTCCTCACTCTTTCATCCAGTTTGGAGGGACAGCCTGATCTGAGGGGGGTCCTAGTAGTACCAAACACTTTCCACTTCTTAAATAAAGACTTTACTGTGCTCCTAGGGCAGGGATGGGCAAACTGCGGCCTGTTGGCCAAGTCCGGCCCGTTGGTCTTTTTAATCCAGCCCGCCGAAGATCGGTGTTTCGCTATAGGCGCAGTGATAAATTGACAGGGGTTTACATATATATTTTTTTTGCTCTAGTACTCTAATGAGTACCTACATGAATCAATTGGTACGCAACAAAATAAAAAAAAATATCTGTCTCGGCTGTGGTTGGGGGGATGCGTGCAGAATTCTTTGTCTTGTCGGAGTCTCGGGCCGTGAAGTTGAGGGGCGGGGCGGGACACGCAGTGTGAAGTTACTCAAATTAGGTACGCATTTGCGCTGTGATACTGAAAACTGCAGCGCATTTGCGTACCACGTACGCCAAATGAGTACTGGTGTACCACTTATGTCGATCCCTGTATATTGACTTGATTTTACGGAACCCAGGCTACTCTCTGTTATTACTCTGCTACTGGCTATGCAGAAAGAGGCCCCTCAACGTGTCAAAAAATATAGGAAATCACTGGACGACCTGCATGGAGAATTATGCCGTCAGTTGCAGTTGGAATTATGCCTCAGGAGTTGCAGTTGGAAATGACTTATCGCCAATGTGACGCCGTCTTAAAGAAGAAGTTCTCTTAAACTCTCTTAAACTGGATGAGTTTTATGCCTCATTAAGCGTAACCAAATCTCCAAACATCCAGAAGATGACAACACAGCACCCCACAGATCCCAGCTGAGTGATGAACACCTCAGATCAGTTCTGAGAATTTCCACAACAAAACTAACACCAGACTTTGATGCACTGGCAGAAAAGGGTGATCAACAAAACTGTTCCCACTAAAAGTGAATGTAGGTATTAATACTGTATTGCCTTTTTAATGTTTATGTTTGATATATATGCATGGTGCTGGCCCGGCCCGTCTGTCAAATTTTAAAAGTCAATGTGGCCTCTGAGCCAAAAAGTTTTCCCACCCCTGTCCTAGGGGCTGATTCCAATTCCTTAAGTTTTTTGTCCCCATCTCCTGACTTATGTCTCTCCACAAATTTGTCCCTGAGATCTTTTGACATTGTTTGCATGTGCAAACAACCATAGTTGATCCACAATATGCTGACAGACTGGGAACACAACAAAAGAAACAAAGAGCAGATGAACTGGGAACATACAGGATAGAAAATAAAATCTATATTGGAACAAACAGGGTATCTTCACAGTCGCCTGACAGAGGGAACAGGGACTCAAGACTATTTAAAGAGGGACATGATGGGGAACACCTGTGTTGGGAGGAATTACAAAGTCACATGTGAAGCCACAGAAAGGAGGCAGGACAAAGGCGGAACTGAAAACCAAAACAAAACCCACATGGCACTAAAGAAAAAACAAAAGCAGGCAGGGCAAAACAGGACGGGATGTGACAAATTAATCAAAATTATCACAGGTGCAAGTCAATTGGACCTTGGTGTGCAATGGACAAGGTGATTAGTTGCTCCTGGTTGAGTTTACAAGTAATTTCGTAGGAGACGAGTGATCCTTCATCCATTGCAGTGATTTAAAAAACAAAATCATATCTTTCAGTTTGATGTAATGAGTAAACAGAACGGGAATAATTGTTTTTTGTGTTGGTCTTCATTTGCGGCTACAAAACAACAAAATGGGAACATTTTAAAGATGGTGATTCTTTTCCATACCCACTGTACATCTGTATTTGCCAACATCTCTTTAGGCTGTATAAGTGAATGCATTTACATGCCTCGTTTTTTGTGATGCTTAAAATGTGGATTAAAAAGGGGCTGATTTTGCAGCTTAGTTGTCACATATGAGAGTGAACAGTGTGTTAAGATCATTAACACGTCAATCTATTTGATTTCTAAGAAAAGTGAAACACTTTTGCGTGATGCGGGCCCTTTAAAGGTGGAATGATTTGCTTTCCCTTGGGAAAACACCCTCATATGTGGCAATAACATAATACTAATTTATGCAAAGAAATCATGCACATCTACAACATGAGCACCTTCAGTAGCCGGCGTTCATTTTCACATACCTAATGCACTTGCAATGCCGAAAATTAGTCATAATATTGAACTTTTTGGCATGAATGTAGTATCGTTAAGGGATTTATTTGTGACTAAGTTCACAAGTGCAGCGCTTCACTCATTCTGCAAAATCACGTAATTAACACTTCAGAATCACTCAAGACAGTCCTGATGTGTTCGGGCTATCAGGAATCTCCTGGTACACAGCGTTAACCGACAGCTTGTGTTAGGCCTGAATTGATGATGGCCGTTTTTAATGCTTTCGCTCTCAAGCAGTACGTAACGACACCGAATTATCAGGCCAGACAAGAGCCATGGGAGAGGCAGGTAGATAAATAGGAGAGGGCGAGCAGAGGAAAGGTATACTGCGCAAATCAATAACAAAGATATGGCTAAAATCAATGTTCATTCACAGTGGTAACTGCTAGACAGCACTATCATTTCAGTGGCTGAAGCATGACCCTCCAGATTCAAACATCAACAATGTGAAATCCCATTAGCGGGCAGGGCAGCGGCGTGATGGCAGATGGAGTTGCGCCATTACGGGTTGTGAAGTGAACCTGCCTGCAGACGTGTACAGAGCCAGTGGTGGGATTTTTCCCAGCGCTCCTTCAGGACAAAGGGATTTGTTCAACCAAGATTCTTGGAAGTAATCTGTAATGCTTACACTGTGTGATTCATATGGAATGAAGTACCAACGGCTGCTTAGTTCCTCCAAATGACCTGATTTAGGATTCAAAGGTCAGAGTCAACATGTTCTTGTCAGCTTTACTCAAACAGG
Organism: Hydrocynus forskahlii; assembly: GCA_037974365.1. Taxonomy (NCBI): domain Eukaryota; kingdom Metazoa; phylum Chordata; class Actinopteri; order Characiformes; family Alestidae; genus Hydrocynus; species Hydrocynus forskahlii. The sequence goes on from JBBPCX010000035.1 coordinate 6,431,389, forward strand.
TAATCTAGTCAGCCAGGCTTCTGTCTTGTCAGAGTGTCAAGTGGGTTTCATGGCTCAGTGTGACCAAGAACTTCCTATTGTGGCAGGATGAGGCCATTTCACAGACATGCAAACAAACCACAAACGGGACAGGTGATCACAACACACTACTATATCAGGGCTTCCCAAACATGTGGTTGCTTGAGCTAGAAATGCTGTGAACAGGAGGACTTTGCAAACGTAAAATAAAGTGACCCCGTATAGTGACAAGTGAACACAGTCACAGCACAGCATACGGTGTGAACAGCGTGAAAACATTTCTCTGCATTTAAACCATTCACCAAGTGAAGCAGTGGGGAGCCGGGAACACAGCGCCCGGGGAGCAGTGTGGGGGGACCAACAGGCCACCCGTTGCCCCATGTAAATATAATAATATATAATGTAAAAATAGAAACTAACAACCTTATTTGAAATTTAAAGATACATTGCATTCATGTTCCCAGGGGAACTTTCACTTTTTATTACACATTTTCAAGTGAGAGAAAATGAATGTGTAGAGTAAAAAATATGGTCCAATCATGTTCTGTAACTCAAGCCCTATGCATCAGTACCCCGGTGACCCTTCAAGAGATAATCCCAGTGACAGTCACAACATATTTTTCTGAGAATGTAGAACTTCAAAATGTTTGTTTTGCCATGTGTTGTTTCATGCATTAAATTGACCAGTTAAAATTCTGAATATAATTTTACCATAGACCATTGTACATTACTATTCTGAAACATTTGTCATATTTCTATGAGATTTTGTGCGCCAACAACTGTTATATTTCCATTTTCAAACCTATGTTGATCCTTTCAAAAAGCTGTTGAAATTTCTCACTCTGTACATCATTCAAAACACAATCTGGGTTGCAGATTGGACGGATAAACACCTGTGAACTGAAGCTGCGCATTATGGCGTAAAACTTAAAGACAGTTTCAAAAACATGATATCCATTTGTTTTTAGTTTTTCTAAGCAGGAAAAATACACTAACAAAACAGAAAGGGTGGGCAGTATGGCAAAAATATGACATTGCAATACTTGAATACATGTGATGAGTTGGAACAGAAAAAAGCTTGAGTGCGATAACTTTTATTCAATGTTTCACTGATTCAGATTGAACAGGAACAATTCTGTTCCTTGCGATGAACAGATGGTCAGAGCTCAGAAAATCATTCTGTGACATAGTGAAGGCATAACTGACAAAATGTCATCATTCCAAGCATATAGTAAGTGTCAGACAGTCTGCATACCTCTGCTAGTGGGCTGTTGTTGCATTACTGTAAGTTCAGTTTGAACAGGACTGCTATTAGTGTGGGAGCCCTGCATTGAGCACGTTACAGAACGCAGTTCTCTCCGAATTATTGCTTATCAGACTTGTAAACAATATGAATATAACAGATTGGCACTGCATTAAAATGGCAAATCTTGTGAGCCATTATTTAAATGACAGTGTCTCCCCAGGGAAAAGTGAACCAGCTCCAGCAGGGCTATAGAGTTTCTGCAACAGTAGTCAGTCTGCATGCTCATTCTCCAACATTACCGCTCATCTAACAGTAATTTCAAAGCAGTCGAGACTTCAGATATTCTCTGCTTTGTCACAGTCAGTGACCATGAAATGCACAGCTAACCATGCGTAAAGGTAATTACACCAGTACAAAAAAGTTACAGATGATAACCAGTATTTAAATGCTTTTCCTTAACAATTGAAATCTACATATCAGAAGTAGTTTCAGCAATTCTACTGCAAATCTACAAACAGCGTTTGACAACATACTGTTGTAAGACAATCATTGAACACGCTCACACATACACACACACACACACACACACACACACACACACAAATACAGACACACACACACACACACGCGCGTATCTCACCTGCACAGCACGCATATGCAGAGACACAAGCAATAAAAATGAAAAGGGTTTTACCTCAGCCCCTTTTCCGCATAGGCAACCAGCTATATTACCCATGCCAGGAAACATCCCTGTGTCCATGGTTTACACTAGCATAAGTAAATCAAAACATACGTTAAAGGAACCAAGAAAAAATGAAACGGAAAGATTTGCTGGCGAATCCAGGTTTTACTTTCACATACAAAACACAAAGTTGTAAAATTGGCAAACTCTATATCACCAGAGGTTTCCAAACATGGAAACACTATGAGCAATATCTGCAGTTGCGTGGGACCCCGGAGACACAAGGGGCCCTGACAGTATTTTTTTATTGTCTATGTCTACAGTAAACATGGCATCAGCAAACATGGCATTGTTGATGGCTTTTCTGACATATTTTTATTTTATTGCATTGTGGGGTTTTTTATTAGTTATTATTTTTTATGTTGTTAACTTTGTTATTAGCATTTATGAAGCTTTCTGATAAGTTGCCCCCTAAGCAAGGACACAAAGTTAGGAGACAAACTGGGAGACAAAGTCTAAGAGTTTTCCAGTCAACAGTTCCCATATGCGCAATCACCTCCCTGTTATAAGACTGCTGTGAGCAGCTAAAGCACCTGTATTCACCTGAACTAACACCACTCCCTCATATGGCACAAATCTGTGCAGGCTTGAGCTTCCCCGATAGTGCATGTGACGATGAAGCTGTGATTGGCTGTCGTTCAAAACTCTACTTGAGGCTGCATGGACTTTTCCAAAAGTGCTAACTCAGACTTTCCCTGCTTTACCTGCACGAGTGCAAAAGTGAGGACTGGAAGACATTTTCAGAACTCGTCTATGCAGAACACACTCACGAACACGTTCTGAATGCAAATGCTTGCTGAGCGATGATTTAACTAACAGACTTTTCCACTTGCTGTAGTTTCTCACCTGCCGTAGTTGAAAAGTCGACTGCCCCAGTGCGAATGTTCTCCTCTGGGACCTGCATGGAAGAAGCAGGAGTCCGTCCCATCAAAATAGTTCAGGCCGTCCTCCGTGTTGCTGGAGGCGTGGCTGTGCACCAGGTCCAGCAGGACAGTGATGCCCAGAGAGTGGGCCTCATCCACTAGAGCCTTCAGGTCATCTGGAGTACCGAAACGACTACAAAGACACAAAGCACAGCATGGTTGCAGGAGTGGATGAGTTCTTCGCCAGCAGCAGTAGAGTTAGCCACTCAAACCTGTATGTGATCCACACATCGGTTCCTCAAAGTTCTGCTTGAGGAACTGAAGTGTGGTTCTGAAATGGTTCTGAAATAGTTCTTGGTTTGCACTTTGAAGGAAACTTTAGGTATAGGACCTTTGCACTTTGTGGAGATTATACCAGAGCCTTCAGGTCATCTGGAGTACCGTAAACATGTTATTCATGCTCTTATTTACAGAAATGGTTCTTTTAAGAACCCATAGGAAGATCCTTTAGGGTCTCCAGATTCCATATTTGTTCTCTCTTTCTTTCTGACGTTTTTCTCGATCCTCCCCTCTCTTCTCTATCTCTTTCTATTTTTGTGTCTCTCTCACTCTTCCCCTGACTCTCCTGACATCTCCTCTTCCATTCATTTTCCTTTTTTCCTCGTTCTTACTCTTTTTCTCTTTTTTCTCTTTTTCTCTTTCTTTGTTTCTCTTCTCTTATCTCTTTTTCCTCTCATTCGCTTTTCCTTTCTTTCTCTTGTCTATCTTTTCTCTCTCATGCTTCTTTCATTTTTTTCTTTTTCTTTCTTTCTTTCTCTGTCTTTTCTCATTCACTCTCCTCTTTCTTTTTTTTCTTTCTTGGTCTTTCTCTCTAACCTCCCTATATTTTATCTCTTATTCTCACTTCTTTCTTTCTCCCCACTTATCTTTCTCGCACTGTTGTCTAAAGACTTCACACGGAGTCTGACAGTGTCCTAAAACACATTGACAAGTGCTGGATGAAGAGCTGGATGTGGTTTGAAGGGAGAGGAGAGACACTTTGGTTATTGACTATTGACTTCTAGTGTTTATTTGCAATGTTAGTCCCAAAGCTCCAGTGCTAAACTAAAGCAGAAAAACTTGGACACTAACCATGTCGGAGCTAATCGATTGGGCTAAGTGGAAAATTGTCTACATTTGATTTTTCACTGAACCAGTCCTTGAATCTACTTAGAAAGAAAATATAGATCGAGGTTCCCTGGGGCTTTAAATATCAGTTTCATAACAGTGACAGGATAATTCATAGCAGTTACTGAATAATACTTTTTAAGATTAATAACCTTTGAGCTTGACAACAGAGGGGAAACAAGCTCAGAAATCAAAGAACAATGAAACAAGTATATGTGTGAATAAATAAATATCACCCCAAGAGTAAATCGAAGTCATAAAAATTAAAATGACAATATTGATTTTTACCCAAGATTTCATTGCAGAATTGCAATATACTAGGTGTAACCACAGTGTATGTCTGAGTGCAAAGCAGCTATATGGGAAACAAACAGTTTATCCATCTTAAACATTCAAAGCTATATCCTCTTGATTACTTCTTTTTTAGCACAACAAGGTGAACTATGATCAGCCATGAACATACACTAAATAAACCAAAGTATCTGGACACCTGACCATTACACAACAAGGACTTTAATATGGAGTTGGTCCGCCTTTGCAGTTATAACAGCTTCTACTCTTCTTGGAAGGCTTTCCACAAGATTTTGGAGTTTCTGTGGGAACTTGTGCCTATTCATTCTGTAGAGCATTTATGAGGTCAGACACTGATGTTGGACTGATGAACGCCTGGCTCACAATCTCTGTTCCAGTTCATCCCAAAGGTGCTGGATGGGGTTGAGGTCAGGGCTCTGTGTGGGCCAGTCAAGTTCTTCCACACTGAGCTCATCCAGTCAGGTCTTTATGGAGCTTGCTTTGTGCACTGGGACACAGTCATGCTGCAATAAAAAAGGTTTTTCCCCAAACTGGTTCCACAAAGTTGGAAGCATGGTGTTGTCCAAACTGTCTTGGTCTGCTGAAGCGTTACATTACAGTTCACTGGGCTTTGCACAAACTCTAAAAAAATACTTTTGTCCATATAGTGTAATAGCCAGTGAGGGGAGTATATGGGTTTTATATGGCACAAAGGTTATGTTGGTGTTGCATCTTGTGGATGATAACTGACATTTGTCCACAACCACAAAAATTGTAATGCCATCCTAAGGGGATGCCCAATTTTACTAAATAGTGAATGTGTGTATATGTGTGACCCTCCCACCGTGTTAAGCTCCTCCCCTCAGGAAGTTGCAGTGCAATAGAGAAAGGGTCTTTGTCAGCAGGATGTAATGGAGAAATGCTCACAGGGGACAGCGGAGGGGAGGCTAAACTCCATAGCAGGGATGAATACTGCTCCACTGAGGAGCTTCGAGGGAGCGCAGTGAGAGATGAGCGAGGAACAGTGCCGTATCAGCATGATCAATGCTCACCGGGATCAGCACTGGCCCAAACTCCCTTATACACTCCCCATACACACCCCACAAAACTCCTATACAGCTATTAGATCTGCTTCTCCCAGCAGGAAAGAAAAAGGAAATGCTGTCCCTACCTTTAATCTCGCACGGTCTCTTTTTGTCCCTATCACTTCCTTTTTCTTTCTTTTTCCCTGTCTCTCTTCTTGTTACTCTCCTGTCTTTTCTAGCTCCTTCTATTCTTGTGTCTCTCTCGCTCCTCCTTAGATTCACCTGACATCTTCTCTTCCCTTCATTTTTCTTTTTTTCTTGTTCTTTCTCTTATCTTTATCTTTTTCTCTCACTCATGTCTTTAATTGTTTCTTTTTCTCATCTTCATCTTTCCCCTCACTCCTCTTTCTTTCTTTCTTTCTCTTATTCTTTCTTTCCCTTTTTATTTCTCCCTCTCTCCTTCTCTCCTTCTCTCTTCTCTCTCTTTCAGTCTCTTTCACCAGTCTTTTCTCTCTCACTCTCTTTCTTTTTTTGCTTCTTTCTCTCTTTTCTCCTTATATTTTACCTCTCCTTTTTCTTTCTCTTCTCTCTCTTGGCCTTTCTCCTTTCTTTATGTCTCACACCCTCTCTCTCTTGTCTCTACATTTCATTTGATTCTTACTCTCTCTCCTCTTTCTTCACCAATTTCTTTCTCTCATCTTTGTTGCTTTCTCTTCCTTGTCTCATTCTTACTCTTTCTCTCTCATCATCTTTCTCTCCAACACTCTCCTTCTTTTTCTCTTTCCCTTTCTTTCCTTTAATCCCCCCTTCTCATCCCCTTGCGAGCACTTTTAAATGTGTGCGAGTGATCAATCAAGAGTGAAATGACTCTGTATACATAACACACTATCTCTCCTCCACTAGGGTGGCTCTGGCAGCCCCGCGCACAGAAGAAGAAATAAAAATTCCCAATGAGTCTGTCATATTTTATTAGGCTGAGAAGGCCACTCACTCTCCTCATCCAAATGCGCCATTTTCTTTCATGAGGGTTTATTTATTTTGGAGGCCCAATTCTATTTTTTTTCTCGCTATTGTTATTTATCTGGGCTCTCTTCTATTTGTGGATTAACTGCAAATGTGTTTACTGTAAGATTACTGCCCTTGTCAGACTGGCTCATCCTGATTCAGTGGCTGGCACCATGCATCGTGCTCCGCTGCCGTGGCCGAAAAACACTCCAGCACACACCCAGGTTCGAGCGTAAAATGAAAAGCATTTAGTTATTGTCACACACTCACACTACCAGGCCCTTTAGAAATAACAGCAATAAATAAAATGTCAGCAGGCCACGGCATGGGGGACTAATGTGTTTTGGTGGGAAGAGAGAGACGCATGCAGATGGAATCAGTGTAGCTCTGAGGCCCTGAGGTGAGAATAATTACGTTTAAAGCTACAATCAGTGGGATTTTCAGAGCTAAGCCAAGGTTACCCTCCCTTCATTTGCATATAACAATACGAGTGGCTTCACTGGGGGCGAGAAATGTAGATCAGTATCACTTTATGGATTAATAGTTGCCATTCAATTTGTTCCTTACGAGCATATGCAACAAGACACAGCAGAAACTGTCCTATCTATGGCAACCAAACCGCTGTTAAATATTCTTACAGTATAGTGGGTGCATCTCAGAAATATTTGCTATTAATCCATTCCCATCCAACTACATGTAATGCGATAAGGGAAACACCACGGAATTTTCTTTGGATTTTACCTGCTTGCTCTGGTTTAACCCTCAGAGGCCCAAGCATTGATTTTGTTTGTGTAGTTTCATTCCTTTTTCCTTTCATACTGCTTCTAAGAAGGCACTCACGATAAAAAAATGTATGATGCTTTTGGGGAAATTGCAAGCATGGGTTTTAAAGGTTATGAAATTTCCTCATAAAAAAGGTGTATGAGTTCACTATTGTAAATATAAATGATAAATGGTTATAAATATTTTACATTGCAGTATGAATTGATATGCTATAAATATAGCTATAAATAAAACACCTGTTCCAACTCATAAAGGCCTTGATAATGACCTGATGAGCAAGATCAGGTAGTCTAAAAATACAAAATGGTTCAAATTGAGGCCCAAGGTTGCAGTTTTGCAACATTTACAAGAATGTCCTTTAACTTGTTTATGTAAATCTTTTTTTGATTTATTGTGTTCTTAACACATGTTAGGAATGAAGGAAAATATCACAGCTCCAGTACTGACTTTAGAGGTGTTTGACTTTAGAATACTTTGCAATTCAGAGTAATAAACTTGATTCACCACTAGTGACTTTAATGTAGTTTAGAGTGATGACTGTTGGGATGTGTTGTTTTACTGATGTTCAGAAATGGGCATACATAAGTGCTCTTAACAATAAAATGCTGTAAACCAGGAGTGCCCAGAGTTATCTAGAAATGGCTGCAGTGTCTGCAGGTTTTCATTCCAATCAAGCACCTGATTCTACTTGTATAATCAGTTGGGCTCTATTTTTAAACAGCTGACCATGTGAGCTTCAGTTTTGTTGAACTGAAAACCTGCAGTCCTTCGCAGGTGAGATGGGAAGCCCCTGATTTAATTACTGTTACTCTAATTTTGCAACAGATGGTCTCGGCGGGTACTAAAATCATTACATTTTAGATACTTGCACCCTTAATAATATGTAAGAGTACCCTGTCAAATTTAGTTTTTCTGTTGTTTTGTAAAAAAAAATGCAGTTGATTCATATGATAAGTCTAAATCTAATTTAAAAGCCATGTTTTTAGCCATATTATTTGATAATCTGTAATAATGCATTTCTTCACATCTATGCTCAGGAAACAGTGAGAACACATAGAATAATGGAAACGTAACAATTTTAATATAAACTTTAACAGAAGTGTGGACTCAAGACTACACGTAACAAAATAAAAAAATACTTACACTCCAACATTCATTTAGACTCAAAAGATGAAGAAATTTTTCATGTAAATAGATTTCACAGTGGGAAGTTCATTTTAGTGAACCAGTTCTTTCAAACTACTTTTTGAATTGTCTTGTCTGAGTTGAACACACATTTTGCTTTTGTCTGCAAATGCGGATGTGTTTAGCTTTTTTTTGTTTTGGAGGTTAAGTGAGACAAGCTTGAGTATTCAAATCATTAAGCCCTCACTCAGCGTGTTAAGTCCAGTTTTACTGTAAATTACTATTATTGCCTTTTTGTAGGGGGTGGTTGAGGCTTGAATTGGGCTCCTATGGTGTTAATTTGCCATATTTGCCATCGTTTCTGGTGTCCAATGTTAAATTTACTGAAGAATGCATGTTGACTTGTTTGGGATGTAAAGTTTAGGATTTGGGACTTGACTTGAGACTTGCCTGTTTTGAATTGGGACTTACTTACTTGCTGTGACTTGACTCTGGACAGTTATTCACTACAGTGCATAATCAACACTAACTGTCTGAAAAGAACTGATTGTTTAAAGTGTTGTGAAAAAAAGCTATTATTATCTGAAGGCATTATCAGCAGAGAGTGGCCATTACTGTTTACATGTATTTTTATATTCAAAATACTTATTGTATGCTGCCTCCAGCATCAAGGAACAAAAGCCAGTTCTATGCAGGAAAGTGTACTCACACACAGGGGCGCAGATAGCATTTTTATCGCGGCGGGGATGAATAGGCGGGGGCGGGGCCTGGGGCGGAGCTTGGGGAATGGGTTCCTTTTTATTACCCCCACGCCACAAGTGTCGCTGCCGATTATAAGTGCATTTCGTGCTCTTTCGAGCTCAAAAGAAGAACACAGGCTTCTCTGCCATTCATTCTTGGTGAAGAGTCACCTCGAGTTGACACGCGCTGTCCGAGCGAGTCGACTCCGCCCGCCCACCGCCAATAAACATTTTAGACCCTAAAACAGGAGTATGAGTAATACATCACTACATCATCTTTGATTCGGGGGGTGGGGGGTGGGGAGG
>JBBPCX010000035.1:6455701-6469722 GCA_037974365.1 Hydrocynus forskahlii
AGACTTCCAGCTTAAATAGTCTAGACGTGAGTCATTTCCGGGACCGTTTGACGTCACGTGTTCTGGTGTGTGTGACAAAGCTTTTCAAACTGTTTTTTTAGACGAGACACACTTTCCATAAGGCATTAATCTCAAGCTGACTGATGTTATTTTTCACCAATTTAATCCTAAAACTATTTTCTATGTTAAGTATGAGGAACTGAACGTTTAAACTGACAACCCCCACCAACAGTTCTAGTGACTACAGCTTGCCAGATTGAAAAGAAAACTGAAACTTAAAGGAACACATTTAAAAAGTGAGAGATAAGCTAAGCATGAATTTTGAACCCAACCTGAGTCTTACACAGGTGAAAAAAAAAGACATTCAAACTGAAACCGAAGGATTTGGACAAATATTGCAGTCTCTGTCTTCATTTCAATGCACACACCTTCATACAATCTCCTAATTCTCAGATCAATGCTGAAAATCAGTACGAAGGTGTTGCTGGACACTGGCTGCATCCAAAAATTTGCTGCCACTCCAGCCTAAGCCCAGAATGACCTGGAGGAGTTGAGTGGATATTCTGGATGTTGGACTGTTCTCAGTCCAGTAGTGACACAAAGGTGTTTGAAAACTTGCTTATCTCTTATACATATTTTCCAATACATTTACTTTAAATCAGCATCTCTGTGAGTATGATAACCATTCCGTACCAGTGTCTGTTAAATTCCCACAAGAGCACCTCATTCGGCTTTATTAGGGACTGATTAGTGATCACCTGAATCACATCTTATTTAATGAGGAAAAGTATAAAAACACTGCTGTAATCAAAACTGTCCTCTCGCAATGTGGCCAGTTGGATGGTAAAACACAACATAAGGAATTATTGCCATTTTGTTGTGAATGAAAGATTTGTTTTCTTTGAATTATTCAAGTTCTGTAAACACTGCATAATTTCTCTTATTTTTATGTTTTGTCATTTCCTTTAAAATGATGCTTTAAAGAACAATATTTTTATTTGGAAAATAGGAGAAATATTGTCAGCAAAAAACTACGGCAAAGCTGTTCAGTTCAATACTCGCACCTATAAAAGATAAAACCTGAGAAACTGAACTTTTTTGCAGTGGTCTCTTATTTTTTTTCCAGAGCTGTATATTAAAAAAAACCCTTCTAACCGTTTTCCTTACTTGTGTATTAACCTCTGACTTTTTTTCTTTTTGACAGGGTTGTTAAGATGTGTAACGTAGCTGGCAGTAAGTTAGCTTGGTTGAATAGTAGATGTTGATTTAAGTATAGCTTTACAGGTATGAAGATGTGGAGGTACGTTGCCAAATGCCGTAAACGTAAATGTAAAACTCGGGCAATATTGCTGTGCAGCACCCCCACACACATGCTAACATGCCATTATCATGCCACTGAGAATGGGTCCTGACCTCTGATAAACAGGATAAGGGGGCTGACAAACAAATGGATCACTGGTCTGTAATTGTAGAATACAAAGTGCACCTATGTTAGCAAGTGGAGCTGGTTAAATGGACAATGCAAGTAGATACAGGGTATGTGTAGCTTATGGAGTTGCTCATTTGTGTGTGTGTATATATATATATCCCTTCTTGAAAATGACACTTTTGCTCTTATATATTCTCTGTTTAAAGTCACTCTGGCAGGTTTTTGGAGTACCAGAACATCCAGCAAGGCGATCAGTTTATGAGTCACAGAGGGAAGGAAGAAGCAGCAACTTTTAGGATTTCTGAACGCAGCCAGTGCCTGTATCTTTGTGGTTAGGGTTGTAAGTGAGAGTTGCTCTTTTTGTCTCTATGTCTTGCGCACACACACACACACACACACACACACACACAAACACACTCACTGCAGCCTTCCCCTTCCCCACACAAACATATTCAGCAGCCTCAAATTCCTCTAAACTCCACTTTCCCTGACTCTGCTCCAAGCTCTGTTTGTACCAGTATTTTGATTTCCCTGGAGTGTGTGACTATATCCCACCTGTCTACAGCTTCTGTACCCTTCAACAGAGAGAGCGAGAAAGATAGAGAGAGAGAAAGAGAGAGAAAACACAGAATAAAACATGGCCTTTCTGGAGACTCAAATCCACCGGGGCTCCTTATTGATCACATTCTATTGGCTGCTAAAACGCTCTGAGCATCATGAGTTCCCTCTCTCGCTTTCACTCTCTCTGCGAGGAGGCTGTGCGAGTGACTTGTTTTCTTTCCTTTTCCTCCTGCTTTCCAAAGACATGCAGAATATCAATATAACTACATAGATATAACTACATAAATTTTAATTAATGAATAAATTAGATTTAGGGGGTTACTGAGAGAATGCAGAGGCGGCGTAAACTCAAACAAACAGCAGATTTCTCATTCTTTTAGTGTCAGGCGGAGGGCCACGAGTGGGGAAATTAATTAGGCTCCATTGATTTAGCCCCTACCAGAGGGCAGCTCATAAAGAGACTGGGAGTGGGCTTTCACCCCGGCACATGTGTAAAATAGAAGGGGGTGGAATCTCTTAGCACAGCTCTGGTGGTCTGGCCTTCACCAGTTTTCCCCCTAGACTGCCCAGAAATGCCATGAGACTATAGATGAACTCTTGCTGTCAGAACAAAACCTTGTACGCTCGAAATGGTAACTTTTAAACAAGGAATACATTCTTAACTTTATCGTATGCGGATGTGACTAGATTGTATCCCAAGCTAATAATTCCATTTTGAATCATGGTCTGCTCTTCATGAAATGTCCAAAAAAAAAAATTCAATTTGCAACAGCTCCACAAAGCTTATCGAATATGTTTATTTTCTGTTTTTGTGTGTGCTAAAGTGGAGAAAATATTAATGGGTAGCTGCAGCAACCAGTGCTCAGAGAATAATACAGCTGTTGTGAAAAAAATGCACTGTTGTCACAAATGATAGCATGGGTAGACTGCCTCCCAAACAATCAGATGGATCCAGACTAACAGTTGTATAAATATCTATTCAATACATGATAGCAACCTTGAGAATGAATCGGTTCTTTTCAATTCTTTTCAATAAAGTCGACCTCAAAGGCTTTATTCATAATATCCACACCATGTTTAGACTACACAAAAGGATAATATAAAGTAGCACATCGCTATACATTAAGAACAACAATGTGGAAGAGTGTACTTGGATTTCTCTTTTGATTTTGCTTTGTATGTGCAGACAGTCAGCAGAGGTAGCAAACGTTAAAACTCGCATAACAAGAATAAAGTTGACTTGAAGCTTTAATAAATCATTAAATCATTAATTGTTGAAGTAAATAACTAGTAAGTAAATAGATAATCTTGTTACACTGACACCTGTCAAGGGGTGGGCTATGTTAGGCAGCAAATGAACAGTCAATTCTTAAAGTTAGTGTGTTGGAAGCAGAACAAACGATGGTCAAATTGTGATGGCTAGACAAGTAGGTCAGTACATCTCTAAGATAGGAGGCCTTGGGAGGTTCCCAGTATGCAGTGGTTAGTACTTACCAACGATGCTCCAGGGAAAGACAACCGGTGAATTGGTGTGAGGGTCATGGGCGCGTAGGGAGCGAAGTCTAGCCTGTCTGGTCCGATCCCACAGAAAATCTATTGTAGCATGAATTGCTGATCATAAAAATAATGCTGGCTATGACTGAAATACATCAGAACACACACTGCCAGTGCTGGCTCCTGAAATCGGAATGAAATTGCATTTCTCACAGTCCCTGGTGCACAGACAGCACACAAAACAAACGCACATGAAGACAGAAAGTAAAACAAGGCAGTGTAACAAAATTTTACCTCAAAATATATCTTCTGCTTGACCTCCTAAATGTTTGTTGCACTTTTTGTCTTTAGGTTGTACGTTATGTGGAATTGTTTTTGTGCTGTCTGTGCACCTGGGACTATAAGAAACACAATTTTGTTCAGTCATACACTGCACTGTGTATGCAGATGGATGATAGTAAAGCCAACTTGAACTTGAACATGAGCAGAATGAGCATCAGAACTGGAGCAATGAAAAAAGGTGGCTTGGTATGAGAAATGATGTTTTCTTTTACATTATTTTAACAACCAGACGTGTGTACACGGCACCAGGATTCACAATAGTTAGAGGGAAATCAGCAGAGGCACTGTGATGCGCTGGGAAATGTTCTGCTGGGAAACATTTGATTCTTTTTCAGAACTCCTCACAGAATGAACAGAAAAACAGAATCAGAACAACAGTTCTCCATGTGGGCTAAACTGTAGATTGTCTTTCATTGCTTTTACACAAAATGCATTCAGTGACAATATGGTTCAAAATTAATCAATAGTTTTCTAACTCAAACTCCTCCAGCAGAAAAACTGTACATATTTAGAGCCCATTTTGGTGCTTCAAAACTATTAAATGTAGGCCCAAAACTGAGTTACTGCAACTCATTAGATTACTTTACTGAAATACACAGTGATATATACTTGCAAATATATATATACATAAATTATAACAAACAGCTGGTCCCAAATTCAGGTGAAAAATTAAAATAGGACAGAGAGCAAAAGTACAAGTTCCAGGCCAGTGTAGGTACCCATGCTGTCCAACAGAAACGCAGTGCAAGCATCCCATCACAGACTGGGTGGAGTCTGCTCTGGGTTGTGGGCAGAGACTGTAGTAAAGATTATAAAAGTTGGTCAATCCCTACGGTCTTTCTCTTTGTGCAGGGTTTGCCCGTCAAGGCAGACCTTCAAAGGAAGTCCACTGTGTCTGGAAGAAGACAAAGAAACTCCTCATTGTTCCAGACAGAGAACAAAGGACTTGCCTAAGTGTCAGTAACTTGGCTGAAGTTCAGCTTAGATGTCTGATCAATGTTGCAACAAGCTACCAATAAAGTCAAGCTTGCAACAAGCTTTTCAGCAAGTGAGACAACCAAGATCTTCATTTTTAACTGCAGGAGTTTCATCCTTGGACTTTGACAGACCAGACAATTCCCAGCAGTGACTGGACGCTGAATTCCCACTCTGAATTTCCCTCCAAACATACACAGACACTTTGTGAGGATGACAGACTGAACTTTATGTATTTGCAAAAATATCAAATCACATGAGGTTGATCTTTAATATCTATGGGTAGTGGTGACCTAGTGGGTAGGATACTTGCCTCAGGACCAAGAGGTCGTGGGTTTACCTTCAGCAAAACCACCACTGGGTTCCTGGGCAAGACCCTTAAACCTCAGGTTGCTCCAGGGAGACTGTCTCCTGTGGTTAGGGAACGGAAGTCGCTTCGGATAAAAGCATCCGCTAAATGCCATAAATGTAAATGTAGGCAACATAGCATAGCATAACTTCAGAAACAAATGCTGGTAAACTCCTGTGATTGTTCTGTGTTTGAAGAATCTTAACTCAGATTTATGAATGCAGCGACAGTCACTTTTACTAATCTCATAGTAATTCTCAGCACTCCTGAGAGTGTGATTCTCAGCACTCCGTTTGTCCTTTGTCTCCAGAAACGAAGGATCCCATTCAATGCATTTCTTCTGCACTCAGGCAGGACGCCTGTGAGCGCCATCTTGACCGTTCAAACTTGTGCCAATTTTCCTTCTCCGCCTGCTCACATAGACCGGAAGACTCCTCTCTTTGTCCCAGGTGCGTGCCAAAACGCGTGCACTCTCTTTCTCTCTCGCTTGCTCTCTCTCGTCCGCACACACATACGCAAACAGTGCGTGCTCGGTCACCCCTTCACCCTTTTTAGAAACAGATTATGTTAATAAATCTTTCATTTAGTCTCACCAAATTGAGTCTTGAGTTCATTCTGATACTGGTTGATGCCAAACTATATATAAAAAGAATTCACCATTGTTAAACACCCCCACAACTCAGTGTGCTAATGTCACCATCTTTAGTTAGAAACTGTAACCTCTGATCATACTAATGATTCTGATAATGAGACTGATAAATTAATTGATGGATTTATTTAATTAATGAGGGCAGACCCCACACCAATATCCAGAAGGTGAGAGGGAGCAACTGAGTGCAACTGCTTCAATATTTGTTTTGGATGATGTGGCATTCCAGCACTGCAGTGACTGGTTCGCAGTACACATAAGAATGTCTTCATTGTTTCTACCACTGCACTCACACTTCCTAAAAATTCTTCTCTGCATGAAGATCATCATAGTAATGTTTGTTGAAAGAGACGACTGTTTTGGTGGATTGAATTAATGCAGGCATGTTAACTGTTTTGCCTGTGTAGTAGCAGAGGTGTGACTAGAACATCATGTGTGGGTGGGCATTTGGCTTATCTGGGGTGGGCAAAAAAATCTATCGATCCTTTTTTTTTTGGGGGGGACTTATGCGTTGTTTTAATTAAAGAATGCCGTCAACAGGTCCAAAACATGCTACAGAATGCGTGGTGAAGTGAACTGTGTCAGCAGCAGCACGGTGTGGGACACGCCCCCTACTCAAACGGGCCAATTGGAAAGCAGCTCAGTTTTTTCAGCAGCCCGAGTTTTCATTGGACAGACAGAGCATTTTTTAGGGTAACATATTACGTTGGGAGCATATTTGGGGGTATGTTTAGGGTTTACATTATGAAAATAGGCATTTGTGGGCATTCGTTTTTTTCATGTCAAAAATTTGTGGTTTTTCACTATTTGCGGGTGCTTTAGGAATGTAACCGCGGGGGTATATGTATACGTCAAAACACCAACCACGGTGAGTCCCTTCAGCACCCTTGTTTTGGACCACCATGCCGGAGGAAAGGGCGCCCTAACAGGACCCACCGCTAGCCGCTCAGTGGCTACCGAGAAAGAGAACGGGGCAACAGAGAAAGGGAAGGGTGAACCGGAACTCCAGAGAGCTTGGACTCATGGGCCTCCGCTCCTTCTTGACACACAGGTTCCAGCCCCGAGGATTCTCCCCGCTCCCGAACCGGACGTTGGTGACATCTGGAGCCATCACCAAGGCACGACCACGCACCTTCCCAAGCACCTACCAGCACTTCCCTGAGCCGCACTGATCCTACCCCTGCACTTTTCCTCAATAAATCTGCACCACCTCCTCACCAGGGTGGTTGTTGACATTCTTTTGTCTTCGTGTCTGTGTCTGAACCCACTAGGTAATGCTACTATATAATATATATATGACCAGTATATATATAAAGCCATTTTGTAAGCTTCACAGGCGCTGCGCTGTCTCTCCTCACTTGATTCACTAGGCTACCTCTTTTTTATTGGACCAGATGAAACTCTGACTGACGCCACCAGTCACATCAGTTACTTCAGCTTGTTCGCAAATGTTCACGTTAAACATGAGTGACATTGTACAGATATCTAACAGTATTTGTGATGTACTTGAAAGTTCTCTACCACGCTGTGAGGCATGTCAGCTGCTGACATACACACACACACACACACACACACACACACACACACAGCTAACCCTGTATTTAGCCTTGACTATATTGTAAAGAAATACAATATATTTCTTAAAATTGGGCTTTTAATAAATAGTGAATAATGTTCTACAAATCAAATAAATGAATTAATTAAAACAATCAAATTGATGTCAAATCTCATTTTAACAAAATCAGTTTTTTGACAGTGACTTTTCTGCAAAATGGGATTCTTTCAGCTGCTGCACAAATGAATCCACGCGCATGTTTTTGAGTTTGTGTGTGTGCAGATGATACTGAGATACGGCTAGGGTTTTGTATGAGAGATTTCTTTTTTTAAGCATTGAACTATTTGAATTTGGATTTATTTTAATTTTAGAGGATTTGTATCTGTTATGCAATGGCGGTTTGCTCATGTAGTTATTGTGTCAGAATTTATTTTTGACATTTATTAAAATGTCAGCCGAACATTTGTTTAGAATCTAGGAAGTGTTTAGGATAGGGAATAATAATACAAATAATAATAGTAATAGTAGTACTTATAATAGTAATAATATAAACACAGGACCTAATGTACCTTGCCTATTAGAGGGAAAGAGAACAGAATAGAGGTGTAAAATGGATCTGGAGTAATTTGTTGTTCAGTCCCTAATAGGCTGTACAATCAGTGCACTCTGCTCATAGGAGACAAGAGCACATGCCATGCTGTTCCAACCAGCCGGAAGAGCATGAACAGCAGTGGGTCTATTGTCAGCAACCAGAGGACCTGCTGCTAGCTTTTCAGCAAAGCACAAAAGGAACCAATACTAGATTACATGCTACTACTTCAGACAGAGTGAGTGGCGAGAGAGAGAGAGAGAGAGAGAGAGAGAGAGAGAGAGAGAGAGAGAGAAATGACAGATGGAAGTGGAGGCTCCAACGTGAAAAGAGCAGGACTCCTGGCTAAAACTCAGCACTCCCATTTCTCGGGTCTTAAGCCTTGGCACTTAAAGCCATTTAAATGGCCCCTTGGACCACATGCGAATGTGTGTGAGGCTGTCTGTGACAGCCAGTTGCTTTTTACAACGCAGCGGCCCGGATGCAGGGCTCAGCCTGCCCACCTGTCAGTCACCCAGAGCAACAGAGAGGGATTAAACACCAGAGCTTTACCTAGGGACCATTAACAGAAGCATCACGCAGAACACACACTCACAAATACTCCAGGGGCTCTTTGCATTTCTAACTTCTTGTCCCCCGGAAAGCCCCTCGAGAAAAACTTTATTGCTAAAATGGCTAAGGAGACCAATGCCCACTCTTAATGGAGCTAAGCAATGCCCATTCTAACTGAATCCAACCAAATGCCTCAGTCATGAGCCTACACAACTGGACTGGATACCTCTGCGACAGAAATTCTGACACAATAAATAACAGTAACTAATCTAGGTTACTTGTTGGTATAATGAAATGTATGTAAATTACGTTAAAATGTTATGAAACAGCTGGAAAGAACACTTACTTGATTGTCAAAACCACAATATACAGAGCACAACATTCAAATGTGCAGCTGCAAAAATGAACGTGTGTGTGAATGTGTAGCTTGATTTGGATGCAAACTACAGGAGCTGATGCTCCGCTCCAGCTCAGTTTAAACCCCGAGTTAGCACATGTGGATGACAGTTAAAATGAGATTTTTTAAATAATTAAAATAAAGAATTATTTTTGGTAGTTGGTCTCAACCGAAATGAAAGAATAAAATTGCAGAGAGCAATGACCCGAGACCAAGACAAGTCTAAAGTCAAAAACTACTGAGTACACAAAAATATAAAAAAGGCTGAAATTGTGCTTGAGTTCCAGAAATGGAGCATCACTCACAGCACAAAGAATAAGCAAGTGTTTCAAAGTACAATAAACAATTGCTTGCAGAAACAAGCCATCTGCTGCATTATTGACTGTATTGCTCTGAAGCCGGGAGAAAGGGTTAACTTGAGCATACGATCCCACAACTCCCTTCTCCCTCTCACCTGGTAATGAATATGAGGGAGCAGAGATTTTAATTACAACTGATGGGATCATGGGGTTTGATCCCCAGTTGAAAGCTACTACCATTACGCCCTCGAGCAAGATACTTAGCCCCTAGCTGCTTCTGGGGGAAGCATCCCTGCAGATGGTTAAAATGTGTCAACTAAAATGTCTAAATTTAAAAGCAATTTAAACATGACGGCGGTGCTCTTGTTCGGCTGCATTTCTCCATCAGACAAAAAACCCCTGACAGAATAAGGTTCTGCGGAGAGTCAAGAGCAAAGAAAACAGCCGTAATTCGTGAGTATGATACAGAGGTCAAAAATCAGCAGGTGTTACTGTGTACTTGAGTGTGTTTTTGCCACAGTGTGTGACAGCAGATACAGCGCAGCTGATGCAGCACTAATACAATTAGAGCAGCCTCCGGCATCCAGGGGAGACACAATGCCGGACTGTAGCACGGCGCTACGGCAAGCTGGGTAGGACACACCAACTAAGGCCAATTGCAGCAAATGGAGACCTGTTGGGCACTCATGTTCCCATCTGTCTCCATCCCTCCATCAACCCCAAATTAACCCTCACCGCCAAGTCAAGCTGCTCCACCACCTAAAGTGGCCACCCAGGCCAGCCAATGGCCCGGAGCCGTCGGAGAGAGGGGAAAGAGACTCCATTCTGCTAACAGCCTTTAATCAAGCCACATAAACCAAGCATTTGATCCACTCACATTTTCTCCCACAGGCTGGAGATTTCCATTTGCCAGAAGCCGTTTTCATGCATTAGGCTCACTACAGTCAAAACACAAATACTCGCAGTGTATTCAACCACAATATATGCTCACAGTGTGTCTAAAATTAACTTTTAATCTACCAAGGCAAAGTGGAGGACTGCAAACTGTGCACTGGCCCACCTGGTACCTGCGTGCACTTTTCAGGCGCAGGGTCATCATGTGTGTAATTGGACTTCAACTGAGGAAATAGAATTTTTGAAAGAACTACATGGACTATGCCTGCAAATTTCCTGCCGCATCTTCTCACACACATACATACGATTCGGAGAGCAATTAAATATTTCTTTGAAAGGTTTCAGCCTGTATTCAAGGCTTATACTGCTATTTAGTCATGATATCTGCAGTCATGGTGAAATAAGTCTCTCAGCAACAACTTCCTGGCAGAGCAACATGCAGAACCAGCCGCTAGTTGTTCAGGTTAAACTGAGTATAATACGCACTCTATTGTCCTGCCTGGCATAATGAGGGACTATTGTTTTTTCGGGGTGAGTACTAGGGGTGACCAGTCATATTTTTGCGGGGATGACGAAAAGGTTCCCGCCCTTCCTAGAATTTAGCTAGTTTATTTTTCTTTTTGGCTTTGATGACAACATATACATGTAGACTGTGTGCACATAGGGCTGCATGGTGCTGTCCCCAGAATGAATAGAGCAGAGAGTAGACAGAACACAACACTTCAGTTCTCTTTTGCCTTACTTGCTTTTCGTGGTTATAAATAGAACTTTCAGCCCAATTCCTAATTTGTTTCCATTATAGCAATCCACCTAATGATAGAGGGAGAGACAGAAAAGAGAGAGAGAGAGAGAGAGAGAGAGAGAGAGAGAGTGAGAGCTACACAGCATGAGCAATCTTTACCAACATTGTGAAATTTACCAACGTTGTGAAATAAATGTATTACTTAATTTTGAAAGAGCTCTCTTGTGTTGTTATGATTAAGCCTTTTAGAGGCTGTTGCATGGCTAAATCAATTAATTTTATTAATTTTACTATAATTTTAGGTGATTACATGACAATCTACCCCAAATATTGCTATTTCGTTTCATGGCCATGATATGTAAAAGGTGAGGTAGGGAACTGTTTGTGTTCAGTCCAAATGCCTTCTGTATTTCATCATGGGGTGAAATGGACAAAGCAGAATGATAACCTACTTTCTTTACTACATAAAAAGACTGGCGCCCTCACCATTTTTAACTACCGCCAGTAGTACTCAGTCACATCATCCTAATGCACATGGTGCACAATCCTCCCTATGTATGAGGAACAGAGGCATTTACGCTTTGTACCTAAAGCGTAACTTTAGGTAAAAAATTTTTTGTATGATAGCATGACTGTATTAAAGCTACATGGTAATAGTGTCTAACTTGCTGTAAAGGTAAAAAAGAGAGTCTACAGGAAACCCGTATATAGCTAAAATGGACATGGGCCGAGTTTATGTCAGGGAATTAGCATTAAGGGACAAATATACACAATATAGACAAAAATACAGGAACATCAAACCATTACACCAACAGTGACTTTGACACTGGATTCAAATCCATAGACTTTAATATGGAGTGGGTCCATCAACAAAGTCTGGCTTGTCAGTGTGAATTTTCAAAAGGAAAACTTCACATTATGTAGCAAATCATTGACCCAGATCCTACAAAGCTTGTCCAACTTTGCAACAGTTAAGGAACACATTCTGTAGGAGGAGCATGGATAGGTCTAAGGACAGAGTGTAGTAAAAACAGTACCATGTTTTGACTTTAATTACTCCAAGGCTGTTATTCTTAATAGCTGCAGACAACAGGCGCTTTCAGATTTGCCATAAAAGAATAATTCTGCTTATAGGATTATTTGCTCGAGTGCACATGCATGTCTGTGGCAGACGCCGCTGCGTAAAGATTTACATTGGCTTTGCCTGTCAAATGGATTTTATATAAACAGCGAGAATGAGTTGTGTTTTGCATAATGTGCTAGTGTTATGGGGCTGGCATAAGTGCCCTAAAAGCCTGGCCAACTCTGATCAAGTGAGGTGAAATGTGGATTTAAGGGCCTGATGTGTCAGGCTGTGCTCAGGAAGGATGGAGCCAGGCCACAGAAATGGAAGTACCTTTAATTTGCTCAGGTGCTGGATGGCTGGAGAACCATCTGGCTTGGGAGGAAGGTACAGCTCCCACTTTCCAAATGATTTCGGGATGAAGGGATGAGACAGCTTCTCCCATGCATCTGATGGAGAGAAGAAACTTTACTTAGCCAGATGTGTGAAAATGCAGCAGTTCAGTGACAAATCAGTCTGAAGGTCTGATTTTGGAATGCTGGAAAGAGTCATAATCAATGGAAATAATATCAAACAAAATCTAAAAAACATTTAAATATCACGAAAGAATTTCTATATATTGTTTATATATATATATATTCTTTGACTACAGATGCATTCTTTCATAGCACCTCATACAAGACTAATCAGTCTTTTCAGAATGTTCTAAACATCCAATTCAGTCTAATGAGAATTTAGAAATGAGAAACTCCATGTTTTTCTGACACTCAAACAGACTTCCAAAGTGGATTCTAAATCAAACAGCCGCTAAACAGCCCCCATGCACAGCAGAAAAGCCTTCCAAATGGAGCGTTTCATTTCACTGCATCTGGACAAAGTAAACTCACACAGACGAGCCCAGATTTCTGATCCTTTGAGGTCATTTTTGGGCTCAGTGATAAATGTCTGTGTTCATTGCTTTCACCAAATGCTACAGGCTTTTCACCACCCATCTCCTCGTTTCAATACTATATTTATCCTGTGCGATGGGTTTAAAGTGGACAGAACAAAGGTAAGAGCAGCAAGACGGATTAAAAGCTATACAACAAAGCAGGATAAAATAAAAAGTACATGTTACAACTAATGCAAAAAATTCAAATATATGTGTATGCAAATCTGTGTACGTATATGCAAGGTTTTCTTCGACTAATCGTATTGTTCAAAAGTAGTGTATTGCACTCTTATTTTTAAAGTACTGCTGTATTAACAAAAGTGCAATTACATTTGGTTTTCAGACACTTTAAACAAATAAGGCGCTTTTTAACAGCAGTGTTCATTTTAACTGCTGCAGTTCAAATATTTCCCATGCATCTGATGGAAAGAAGAGTCTTTACTTAACCAGAGGTGTAAAAATGCAGCAGTTCCGTGACAAATCATTTGGTTTTCAGACACTTTAAACAAAAAAGGAGCTTTTTTACAGCAGTGTTCCTTTTTAACACATGCACTTCAAATATTTCTTCTAAATCTCAATTTAAACATTAATGTAATTAAATCAAATATAAAACCAAAGCTATTTGCCACTGCAGTGTATTCACGTTTTATCTAGTTCGTTATAGAAAAACAAGTTACCCTTAGAGTCCAGAATCGTTATAGAAAAACAAGTTACCCTTAGAGTCCAGAACATGGGAGACGGAACCATTATAGCAGCTGCAAAGGGGGACCACCTCCATATGAAAGTCTATGTATCTGAATACAGTGTATATTTATGTTGTGGCAAGTATTAGGATAGAATATAACAACCTGCAGCAGTGTAGTTGTTTTCAGCTTCACAGCCTCCAAATGCAGATCTGAAAGGGTGACCTGCACCTCCAATTAGCGAAACCCACACAACACCCAAGTCCACAGTACCTCTCCTCGCTCGTCTCTCACTACCCTCCCGCCCATATCACTCCGGAGGATGGTGAGATATTAGAAAGGGCTTAAACAACACCAAATAACACGTTTAAACTCACAATAACACACATGATAACACATAAACACATAATTCCCCCCAAAATGTCCCCAAAAACACACATAAACAGGCCAAACGGCCACCCTGCTGTCCCGCAAAGGTTCATGGGAGCCAGTGTGACTGCCGCCTCCTCACTATATA
>JBBPCX010000035.1:6469822-6482433 GCA_037974365.1 Hydrocynus forskahlii
TGTGTGTGTGTGTGTGTGTGTGTGTGTGTGTGTGTGAACATTGTGGAAATATATACAGCTAGGAGATTTCTCATATTTTTTGTGATGCAGTTGAGCTAACATTACCACTGTAGCAAATTCATGAAAAATACTGCTTGCTTAGTTTCAACAAACTACAAGAAGATAGCTGCAGCTTGGTAGCATTACAAAGATTCAAAGATCATTCGATGTCTTAGTAGGGCAATGTAACCCCATTCTTGGACTCATTCCACCCACACACAACCAATCATCTTCTGAGCCCCACCACCTTGGACTTCTGGAGTTCTTTCTTCAGTCTTGGCCTTCCCCTGCAACCCCCTACCCCCGAAAGGACTCATGCCAACCCCTTGATCCCCCCTTTGTAATTGTACCCCAACCCTCAACCCCCACCATCATCACTCCAATTCTCCACTTGCACATCCAATTAATGACCATGCAAAGGCCCTTTTATAAAATTTATAAAAGTTACCTGCATTTAACATGTATTCATGGTTGATCTAAGTGCATGATCATGTCATACCCTCTCTCTCTTTGCACAGATCTGCACCGCTCACATACTGTTTTTACAATATTTCATTTATATTCAGTGTACTGTGTCTTCCAACTGTGTCCCACAGTTAATAGTCCTTTTAATATGGATTATTTTCTATATTTTTTGCGTAGTCCTTCAAAATGCAAAATGTATTTATTTATTTATTCTCCTATTTAGACTGTGTGACTGAACATGCTGCTGTCGGCCTATAAAGCACCATATGGTCTGAGCAGGACGTCACTTCATCTCTGCTGTGTGCTGTACTGTATATGGCTGAGACGAAAATAAAGCTCAACTTCACTTAACTTGACTGGAAATGTGATTTTTGTCAGCAGTTTTGACTGAACGACCCTGTAAGCCAAAGTTAGCTTCCATGCCCTGATAAATCTCATTCATACCAGCAGCCAGCATTTCTTGGTTGAACTACCCTGTATAATTTTCGGTGCAGAGCAAACAGAGCTTTGACTTGAATAGAGTAGGCAAACGAAGAAGGCAGCGTTCCACAGCTGACTCATCTCCTTCCTGCAAAAAAAAAAAAAAAAAAAACACAGAGGAAAAAAAGAAGGCACAGAGTGAGTGTGACCCCTTCTCCAAGCTGAGGCAGAGCGATGCGCGTTTGTCACGGATCATTTTCCACATTCTGCTCTCTGTGCCGCCACGGATTTGCCTTTGCATTACACGAGGAGACGAGAGAGAAAAGAGGAAACAGAGAGAAATGCATTAATAAGGGAGCGCAGTTCAGTGCATTATGATTTCCAAGCGACAACTCATTGACAAAAGGATCTCTCTCTTCCTCTCTCTCTCTCTCTCTCTCTCTCTCTCTCTCTCTCTCTCTCTCGCTCATTCTCCCCTGTTCTCTCGCTCTCTCTTTCTCTGAAATTGAAACTGAATAATATGAGCCGTGTCAAAACGCAATCTTGCACCGAATTGGAAGCTGGGATTTCCTTTGGCACAGCCTCTGGCTCTTGGAGGAAGATAATTAAAAAAGGGAGAGGGGATAAATAGAAAAAGGGGAGGAAGAAGCAAAAGGGCGAGGGAGTGGATGTGGATGTGGATGTGGTGTGGATGTGTGTGTGTGTGTGTGTGTGTGTGTTGTGGGCGTAGGCCAGCTGGTACGAGGGATGTAAGGGCTGCAGTGCTAAAATCAGAGAGATATGCTGCTGGAGTCACACATAAATAAATAAATAAATGCTGATAAACACTATTTCCCCTCCAAGAGACCCATTTGCGCTGTTAACCTGACTGTATAATTTCACTTACATAGCGCAAGCCCGTATGTGCACTGTCACGACGCAATAGCATCCACCATCACACATAAAAGCACTGTGTACTCTCCGAGCGAGACTTTCTCGGTAGTATGGGGGTGTGTGAGAGAGAGACTGAGAATGTATTTCTAAAGTTTATCCCCGGTTGTAGCTGTGAAGTATTGGACCAGTTCTGTGCTCTCTTTACTGTACAGTTAATAGCATTGGGAAGGTATGCACAACAAAGCAAAACAAAAACATAAATACTGCAAACACTATTTCCTCCTCCGAGATACCGATCGTCCTGTTTCAGCAGATTGATTTCACTTACATAGAGCCTAATTCAAAATAATTTGAAGGTACCAGCTGCTGCACCATGTCTGAAAGTAACATTATATATGATCTCTGTTGCAGCTGGCTGCTCACTATTGTGCATAATTCAAGAAGCACTTCTTACAACTTGAACAAGCAGCTACAATGCTGTGAAAGATGGATTTACAGTGCCCTCCAGAATTATTGGCACCCTTTTTGTAATTTTATTTAAAAAGACTGAGAGGTGAGTGATGGATTTACAGTGCCCTCCAGAATTATTGCCCCCTTTCTTAATATGAGTGAAAAAGACAGAAAATACCCTTGGCAAGCCTGTGATTTTATGCTAATTTAATCATTTTGAGTTGATTTTGATGTGTGCTTTGGATCGTTGTCCTGCTGGAATATCCAACCATGATCAAGTTTCAACTCCTTAGCAGAAGCTGCTAGATTTTGATGTAAAATCACCCAATATGTCCTGGAATCTATCATTCCATGGAGCCCAGTCTCACGAGTTTTCGTGAAGCCACCACAATATACAACCTAATCAAAATACGTGCTGCAATCACGCTTTAGGCCTTTTTTAGGTTTATGTTGTGCTATGTATGCAAACAACATTACCAGGGTGTCTGGAGAGGAAACTGCCATCTTTATTTCTACGTCAAACACACCTTGGTGTCAAAGAGCTCAGTTTTGTTTAGTCAAACAGAAGCACCCGGTAACAGCCAAAGTTCCAGTGGGGTCAGTGGGGAAGTTCTACAAATCAGTTTGCTGGCACAGGTATGACATTTATGGTGGATTAGGAGACAAAGTAACCCCAAAATGCTACGAAACCTTGTATTCTGTAACTCTGGTCTTTTTCTCTGGCCATTCTCCACACTGTGGCTACTGACAAAATCGCTCTTCCAGACTAGTTCATCCGATTTGAATTTCAGATTTGTGCCCAGCTAGCGTAGTTGGCAGAGTATGAGACGGGTGGCAGCCCACTGCTTAGCTTGTTGAATGGGTTAAATGCAGCAAAAGAATTTCACATTGTTCACACTGTGACTATAAGGGGCCACTTTACTTTTACTTTAATGATCGCTCTAACTGTTTATAAAGGCATTTAACGCTGAGCAGCTATTCTCTTGATTTATTCAGGAGAACAATGGAGTCTTTCTCTTGAATACTTCCCATGGATGACAAAGGGATTTGGACCTTATGTCACCTCATTTTTATACCCTAGTGGAACAGGAGATCATGGACGCTTGCTTGAAAGTTTCTATATACATATGACAGCTTGAAATGAGTTAATTATGTTTTCATAATTTGTTATCAGTTCCTTATGTCCAATTTCTTGGAGTGCCAGTTGTGACGTTTGATTTTGTGTCAAAAATGTTGTATTCACAAAAGTTTTTGTTTCACTAAAATGACCTCAAATAAAGGCACGATTCTTTTTTATTTTCAGTATATAGTAGGATAATTACTAATCAAGTTCATTTTTACACAGCTTTTCAGTTATCCTTAGCAAGGATGCCAATAATTCTGGAGGGTATCGTGTATAAATGCATTGTTGTTTTTGCAAGATACCAAAAACTTTCATGCTTTCTTTTCTCCTCACATCTTCTCTCTCTCTTGCCCAGTCTCTCTCTCTCTCTCTCTCTCTCTCTCTCTCTCTCTCTCTCTCACTCTCTCACTACAGGTGCTGCTGCTGTGGTTGTGGCTCATGCCGTGTCTCAGGGAGCTCTCAATTAGCTCACAGAGGAGCGCTAAAGCTGGCCAGCGGCATGCCGCTCTTTTAGAGCAGACCCAGGCTAATCATCTGGCTTTACACCAGCTCCCTGAAGGATTCGCACAAACGCAGCCTGGGAAAGAACAGCTTTCTCACGCAGGGCAGAGACAGAGGGCTGCAATGAGGGCATGGCTGCTACAGGCAGCTTCAGACCTCTGGGACTGAGACTGCTGAGAGACAGTGATTCCACAGCTTCTGGGACTGAGTGTCAGGGTGTGTATGAGAGTATTTATAATAGGTGCTCTTCTCTTTGAAGCCCATGACTCGGAAGGACAGAGGAGAAGGCCTTGTGGCCAGAACACTGCAGTCGCATGACTGTTTGGAACACAGGGGATTCTGCTGGTATGGCTAAGACTAAAGAGCTCCAGTGACAGAAAACAAACGTGTCAGGAATGCGCTTTTGACAATTAATAACAGTATAAACCAGCATATAATAACATTTCTGCTAAATAGAAACAGAAAGGGTGTGTCCCAATAGCTCATGTAATACTAATACTAACTAGTGTTTGAGCGTGTAGCATGTCCGCAAAGTGTAAAGGTTCCAAAAGTGTTTCCTAGAATTTTACATTCAATCCGAGAACCATGTAGGAATTTGGCATTACAGCTCATCAATCACACCAATTTAGATTAGATTTCAGTGCAATATTAGGCTTTAGAATATGCTATCCAAATATTTTTGCTCAGTTTTATTTGACCTGACTTCTTATAGCAGATGATGGCCTAGTGGTTAGGGAGTTGTCCCTGCAATCAGAAGACTGTGGGTTCAAATCCCAGGACTGCTAGTGGCACCACTGAGGTACCCTGATTAAGGTACCGTCCCCACACACTGCTCCCTGGCTGCTGTATTCCTGGCAGCCCGCTGCTTCACTTGGTGAATGAGTTAAACACAGAGAAATAATTTCATGCTGTTCACACTGTGTGCTGCTGTGTGTTCATGTATGACAAATAGACACTTTACACGTACATACAAAACTCTGTTGGGTTTAGAGAATGGTATTGACGGACACTAATGTCCAACAATGCTGTGCAAAACAGAAGGGGAGGAGGTATGCACGGCTTAAAACGTTTGAAAAAAAAAAATGGAAGATGTTACTCTAGAGTGGAGAGGACAATTGCAGTGGTGGTATGTTTGTATATCATTTTTTTATCAAAAAACAGTGAGGTATGTTAATATTTTAGTGAGGTCCCCAGTATCGGTCCGTGAGTCATTTGGTACCGGGCCGCACAGAAAAACAGAATAAAACTATTGAATTGATTATCAGAGTCTGAAAGACATTTTAATTTTAAAAAAATTGTTTTACATGAAACTGGTCCGTGGCATAAAAATGGTTGTTTTAGTGTACACACCCGCCATGCTATTAAGATTTGTATGTAATATACACTTAATGGTATTAGGGTATAGAGCATAATTGAGACACACCCTTAGCTTGAATAATAATAATAATAATATACCACTGTTAGGTCCTCACAATGTGATTGGCTGAGAAGTACCACATAACTTGCTTGTAACTTACCAACTGCAATAAGCTTCAGTTAGTACTGTGAGCTATGTAATTTGTGTAGGTAAATCTCCCTTAAAGGCGTTTAACCTGTAAATCATGTGTTTCTTGTCTTAATATTTACAGTGTAGTTCAGCCTCATTTCTCCTTGTGACAAATTCAGCACACATATTATCCTGTGAAGTGGTCGCGGATTTAATGTCCCTGTGAAGGTACTTGGAGGTTATGTGCTTTTTTTGGATGAGCTATTTTGAGCAGCTACCTGCCTCCCTCTAAAGCCCTTGACTACATGATAACAGTGTGGCCCTTCACATGAACACAAAAACATTTGAAATTTATATGTGCCTGTATGGGGCAGCTGGTGACATAGTGGTTAGGGAGTTGGCTCCTGTGTTAAGAAGGTTTTGCGTTCAAATCCCAGGTCTGCTAGTGGCACCACTGAGGTACCCTTGAGCAAGGTACCATCCCTGGACACTGTGTTCCTGGCTGCCCGCTGCTTCACTCTGTGAATGGCTTAAATACAGAGAACAATTTTGTGCTGTTCACACTCTGTTCACGTATGACAAATGGACACCTTACACACTTACACATTCTATAAACTCACAAAAATTAGTGGCGCTTCCTTGCTTTGCATGCTTTCTTTGCAAAGTAGTGACTTAAATACATCCCTTGAAAGGTCATTTGTAATACAGACCACAGTCATGTCAGTATTCTGTTGCATTATCTAACATACACCTGCTCTGGCTTGCACTGTGCTGGCTAGCATCTCTCTATCCACCCAGAGAGAGCAAAGTCAGTTGTGCTCTTATAGTAACTGGGCCAGTCTGATATCACATTGTAAAGGTCTGTATCTGCCAGACATTTTCAGACATTATCACTGAATCCAGGGTTTTCACGAGGCCGATAACAGCTAATGTTGAAATAATTACATTGTTAGTAAGCTGATAATATATTTTTAGAGGATAAATATGAATAAAATTACTTTTAAAAGTCGTCCAAGGATGATGAGTTTATGTATCACTAAAATGCCCATGTGTACATACTTGCAGACCCCTGGGTTGAGCAGACCTGTCCTTGGGCACTCTTCCGGCCTGGCCGACAATGCTATGCCTTCATTGAAATTCACTGGGTATATGACACCTGGAGCAACAGGTATCAATAGGTATCATGTAAACAAGGCAAAAACGGAGAGAAAGAGAAACACTCACAGCGAGAGTGAAACAATGAAATATTAAAATGTAACAAAAAAAAACCCAGAGAATTCAAACGAATGGCTAGCAGGATTCCCCCAGAGCAAACTTTATGCTGTATATTGTTTAGAAAAAGGCTCGAGGTGAGAATCGAAGACGTCAGTATCATGTTTTTTTCATGCCTCTCATCTTTCCACCTCTCTCTCCCTCCTGCCATCCCTTTTTCTCTATCTTGCACTCACTCCTTATCTCTTTTGCTACAGTGGGACTATGGGGCTGCTTGAAGGAAAAGCAAAGGTAAGCCTGCGTATGTCATTCGATCAAAGCTTCTGTACATAATGTGCCTTGCATCCACCCACATGCGCTGTGGAGGACTCGATTGTACAGTGTAACAACAAGCTCTACCTGTGTTACACATACACACAAACTGACCGAGGTAATTCGGAAGCACTCACCAATTACTAAAGATGCCAACAGGGTATCTTTGAATGCCACAAAAGAATCAGTTGTAATTTCCTAAAAATGTATATATTTTTTAAAACCATCACTCTCAAACAGGTCCTCAGGTCCTCTCAGATGGTCTACACTGTTGCCATATCCCAACACACAATACATTAGTGCAAACTGTGTTCCATCTGAGCAGCTTTGAGGCCTTGAGATAACTGAAATAAGCAAGAACCATTTTAAAGCTTAAAGAACGTCCGCAAAACGTAAAGGTTCCAAAGGTGTTTCTTAGAATTTTACATTCAAGCCGAAAACCATTTAGGAATCTGGCATTGCAGCTCATTGATCACAACAATTTAAATTAGCTTTCAAATGACACTTCAGTGCAATATTAGACTTTAGAATATTTTATCTGAATATTTTTGCTCCGTTTCATTTGATTTTCCTTACTGGAGCAGCTGCCGGCCTGGTGGTTAGGTAGATGCCCCTGCGATCAGAAGGCCGTGGGTTTGAATCCCAGGACTGCCAGTGGTACCACGGAGGTACCCTTGAGCAAGGTCCTGTCCCAATGAACTGCCCCCCAGGCTTCACACTGCTTCACTTGGTGAATGGGTTAAAAGCAGAGAAGAATTTTGTGCTGTTCACACTGTGCGCTGTAGCATATTTACCTGGCTGCCCACTCCTTCACTTGGTGAATGGGTGAAACTCAGAGAAAGAATTTCACACTGTGCTGTGGTGTGTTCATGCCTGATATTCAGGGGCCACTTTTTTGTTTTTGTGCAGCACTTTGGCCAACAGGTTGTAAAGGGACAAAATTCACACCTATCGCCAGCCATACAAGATGAGCAAACATTCAGTGAAGAGAGAGATGACCTACTACAGCTCATCCTCCGTCACTGACCCTCCCCACATGGCGGCACCCCATAAGGCCCTGTACACGATCAGTATAAACATGAATATTCAGTTTGAATAACAGCTTTCTCTCATCAGCAGGCTCAGAACACATCATAAAGGTTAGCAGCCCGAGACAAGAGGCAGTTTCCTTGGCAACAATTAACAGCATGCACTTTGATTCATGGATTCCTCACCAAACCATGGCAGCAAAAGACACGATACACACCATATGTAAACCAAAAGTATCCAGACATCTTATGATTCCAATATTTCTTTTTAAATCAAAAGTGTGAATGTGGAGTTGGCCATTACTTTGCTGCAGTAACAACCTCTGTTTCTCTGGGATGGCTTTACGGTAGGTGATAGAACATTTCACTGAGACACAGCATTAGTAACGTTAGGCACTGTTGATGACTGACTGCATCTGAATGTGGTTATGTACACTGCATGTCCAAAAGTATCTGGAAAATGACTTATCCCACATTTGTTTTTCCAAACTAATGAGTATTACTCGAGTAGAGCCCTGCTTTGCTGCAATAACAGCTTCTACTCTTCGAGGAAGGGTTACACTAGACGGTGGAATGTTGCTGAAGGTCAGGCACTGATATTCATCTGGATTACAAACGTCACACTATGTCACCTCACGAGTATTTGGAAGTGCTTTCTCACTGTCGGACATCACTCCAGTCAACACTTTGGTGGTGACCTCAGAGTTCTGCTTGCCTACTTCAGAGCCTCCTATTTCTATCACTAGTATTGAGATCACAAATCTCTGTCTGTTCAACGGAACACCAGTGGAAAAATGAAAAAAAAAAGATTCAAATTCACTCTTTCAAGTGCTACTTGTGGATGTACATTACATGGACAAAGGTATTGGGACACACCTCTTACTTATTGAATTCATGTGGCCACAGTGGGGGGCAATCTTTATGATTCAAGACATTTCGGACAACACCCTGCTTCCAACATTGTGGACACCGTTTGGGGAAGAACCTTTTCTATTCCAGCATGACTGTGCCCCAGTCCACAAAGCAAGCTCCATAAAAACATGGTTGGATGGGTTCAGTGTGGAAGAACTTGACTGGCCCACACAGAGCCCTTATAAAAAGCCTTCCATGAAGTGTGGAAGCTGTTACAGCTAAGAGTGGAAGCTGCAAAAGTCTATGTATTTGAATGTGATTACAAATCCTGTTGGTGTAATGCTCAGGGGTCCATATACTACTTTTGTCCATATAGTGTATGCTGAGTTAAAGTGTGTTTTTAGGTCCACCTGCCTTGTACCTACAATCAGTGACCATTTAAAAAAAATCAGAAACACCTTTCAAATCTATTATAATTTGAATGGTGATTCATTCAGTGGCAAAACTTTATCAGGCACAGCAACATTGCTGGCATTTTTAAACGTCTCAGTGCCAATGCTATGTTGAATATAGTCCAGTCAATAGTGATCCTGTGGTCAGAAAGCAGCCATTTATGCAGAACTAGAGGATGCCTAATAACACATTAGGAATGTGATAATGAGCTGTAGCCTCTGAATGTACACCAATAAGACGAATCAACAAGATTCAGTTAAGAATTAAGGGTACTTACTAAAATCTCCAGTCAGGAAGAGAGCGTGGGCACCAGGAGACCACTCCTTAAAGAGCAGTCCACCACCAGGCCTCCTCTGTACCCCGTACGACTTATAGCTATGAGTAAATTGATCAAAGCCTCCCTCAGAGTCCTCCAACTGAGCGAGACGCGCTTCAAACAGCCTGTACCTAGAGAGAAATAAAGAGAGACAGACAGTGAAAGAAAGATCTGCGGTTCAGCTCTCTTCCTGCATGTATTCCACTCAGCTGTGCCAAGAGAGGAGCTACAGGATAAAAGCTACTTTCATAAAGAATTCTCTGCTACTGCAACAGAGCTGCAGACAGTTCCTTTCATTTCAGAACATGCAAAGCCCAAAACTTCACACCAGGCAAAGACTAAGACTACGTTAAGATTACAGGGTTAAAGTGGCACACAACTCATTTTTGCCTAAATGTGACCCAGATGTGTTTCACCCTATAGGATGTTATCAAAAACTCACATTCTACATAGTGACAAACTGTAACTCAAACTGTAACTCAAAACTCTGTTCTTGTTAAAACACTTAGACTTGTTAAGGTGTTACTAGTTATGTGCATTTATAAATGTGATGCCAGATCCTAATTGAACAGTAGTCTCTGCAGCTCTCATACATCAGTCACAAAAAGGATAATGAGCTCACAACCAGAGAAAAAGAAGCAGAGAAAATGCTGCGTGAGCGGCAGGTGCATGCTGCATGAGAGCAAATTGTTGAAGATAAACTGAAACTGGAGTGGGGAGAGCTCCGTCTTACTGGCTGTAAATAGGTTGGGTTAGTTGATCCTTTGTTGCTGGTAGAATTTATTGCTGGTTGGCATAATGTTAAGTCAATCCTGAAATGCTTACCTAATCATTCACATTGGCTCCTATTTAGCTCATCTGTAATTTACATTTACCGGATGCTTTTTCCATTTACCAGATCCACAGCGATAACCATTCCCTAACTACAGGGGGCAGTCTCCCTGTAGCAACTTGGGGTTAAGGGTCTTGCCCAGGAACCCAGTGGTGGTGTGCTGAGGGTAGGATCTGAAGCAACGTACTATAGATAACTTGACAACTGAAAACCATTGGAGTGTCAGGTGATGACCAAAAGGCCATCAGCTGCTGATCAGCATGGCAACAGGACAAGAAGAAGTGCAGGAAGGTGCTGATGCGGAGAAGAGTTAGTCCAAAAAAGAGATAAGAGACACGAGTAATTGAATTAGATCATGAAAATTAATAAACAACTATAAACAAGTAAAATAAATAAACTGAACTGAGAAGAAACAAATAAAGTTATTGGCAAAACATTGGATCACTTGACGAAGGAGAGGATGGCTGAAAAGAGTTGCTTCACCAGGCAGGCCAATTACCTCAGTCAAAGCTCAAAGAAGAATTTGCAAAGTTATGTACTGATGCATGACTGATGATTTCAGGCTTGGGCTACTGGCAGAGGGTGAAACCAAGGCAGAAGGCTGCAAAGAGGTATTGCTTGGAGCAGTACACTGAGAAAGTCACCAGCTACTGTAAGCAAAGATTAAAAGGTAAAAGAGCTCGTTCACAGCAACATCGGGACCAGATCTGAACCTGTCAGCAATGGAAGGAAGAGCCTTTCAAAAGAGAACCAAGGGCATGACAGCCAACAATGAGCTTGAGTTGAACTGAGAGTGCCATAGTGCAGAGGGCTGCCAAGGAAAACCAGGCTCCCACTGCTAAAGGTGTGAGAGCAGAGCCGACTGGACATGTAATATGGAATAAAATAGTGAAAATTAAGCCAGCTACATTACCTACAATTCATTATTTCAATCGCTAAAAGAAAGACTGGGGGAGTCTGCAAAAGCAGGGTGACCTGATCGATTCAGGAGGTCAGAAAGGTCCAGCTCCTTGACAGCATGAATTGGAAGATTGCTAAATATCTCTGTCAGGGACATATTTTAAACTGCTGGCAAACAAGTATGGAAATACATCCACCATTGCTTTGGAGACTATTTAAATTCTGGAGAAAATGCCGTCTGCGAAAGGAAAACAAGTAGTGGACCTAATCCAGACAGTAGAGAAAGCCCTTGCAGGTCTCATAGATCTTGGAAATACTGGTGCCATTAAAAAACCACTGGTAGTAAAGTCCATAGAGAGCTAGCTCCCTGAATTTATGAAGAAGGTTCAAGATTCAAGATTCTTTGTTTGTCACATGCACAGTTATACAAGTACGACACGCAGTGGAAAGTGTCCTGAACTGCTTCTTTTTTACGACTGTGCAATATTACAAAATGTGTACAAATTCAAAGTTTAAAAACAAGTCTAAATAAGAGTAAAACAGTTTAAACAAGGAACACAAGTTAAAGGTAAAATATGGAAGCTAAGTTAGAGTGTTTCAAGTTATAAGTGAAGCAACAATCTGACAGCTTTACATAATGTACAATGTGCAAGTGGGCTTGTCTTCATTGTTGATCCCAGTAATGGTCTTACACAAGACAACCATTTTGATATGCTTCACACATTCCTGAAAAAGCAGGAGACCTTTGAGAGACTGGAGCACCTCAAGATCATGGAAAATCACATAAAATAGAAAGAAAATTTAACGAAAAATATCCCTCAACTGAACCCATAAAGAAAGATGACACTAATAATGGGTGCATTGTCTGTGGAGATGAAAAGCACAAAGACAGTATTTTATTCTACCCAAAAATGTAAAAGACTGAAGCTGTCAGAAAAGAAAACTCCTGTTAAAAGGACTGGTGCATGCAGTGAGTACTTAGTGCAGCATGAGAATTGTAAAAATTCTTAGCTGTGCAAAAACAAAGGCTGTTCATATTACCACTTCTTTCTCTGCCCATGAGAAAGGGCCAAGACAGGAGAAGACATACAACTTTGCAACAGCAACCTGTGCTGCTAAGTCCTTGTTGGTGTTTCTGGAAGAAAGAGGGCTGTTAGAGCTTCCTGTCATCATGATGCTAATGGAAATGACTGCAATTGCAGGCCAGAAGATTGGGACCCTGGTGGACCTGGCTTCAGACACCGACTACACAATCCATAAACCTGCTAACACGTTGTCACGTTGAGGATCAGAACTCTGGCTTGAGTCGCCCAAATGTAGCGTGAAGGAAGAGCCCAAACGCGGATATC
>JBBPCX010000035.1:6491183-6513600 GCA_037974365.1 Hydrocynus forskahlii
TATATAAAAAAACCCTGTCTGGGCAGTCACCTTACTTACAGGCAAACTGAGCTTCAATCTCTGGGAGGCCAAAGGCAAGACCTGAAACTGTGCCCAGACAGAAGGGACACGACTGCACTTGCAAATGCACCCCTCCTGGACCCTTACTGACATGCTTGGCATCATCAACCAATATCCTGTTTCCACCCTATGTCATTCAGAACACATTATCTACCTTGATCCACATTCCAGGCAGAAAGACACACAAAATAAGGACTTTATTTGGGAGAATTACATCTAGAAGTTATGAAATGAAGAAAGAAAAAAATAAGCAGCTTGCACAACTTCCTATGACTTTGTTTGCAGTGGAAAAGGCCAGCATGGGTTTAGCCCAGCAGCAGACTGCAGCCTTGGAACGAGCATGGCGACAGAACGGCCCCAGTGTGAGCTACATGACAGGGAAATAAGCTGAACATGCACCTCCATTACAAACCTGGCAACAACATGAGCTTTTAAAACCACCTGCTTTCCTCAGAGACCCGGCACACACACCCGTAACAGGTCCTAATAATATAAACGCTACAAATACTACAAAACACATCCACCTGCTCTCCTGTGCCGAGTTTTCCAGGGCCTATCGGATTAGATTGCATGCTGAATGGTGCTTGTTTTATCGGGAGCTGATTTAAATTCAGCAATATTGAAACCAGCACTGCAGGGTGCATCTGTCTACCATCTCTGCCATCACCTACTGACATGGAATATAAGAGATAGGGTTCTGTTATGATTCACTGAGAGAGTGGTTCTCTTTATGGCTTCGCGTGCATGAATGAGCATGAAAGAAAAGCAATAAATAGCATGTAAGCTAGGTTTATTGCATTAACCCAGTGAGTTTACAGATCTCACCAAAGCAAGCAAAAGCATGGTGTAATTTAATACTAAAAGTGGTCATTCATAGCTAATTAAACAAGCAGGGAAATTCTGTTGGAAATACAGATTTTGGGAACCTTTGGAGTGTAGTCATTATGTTATTTTAGGAATGTAACAGGGCTTTGTAGCTATAAAATATATACAGATACATTTTATATGCATAAACGCATTTTAGGTCTAAAGGGTCAAAAATAGACAAGTAGTGCCAAAGAACTTGGCGGGTTATTTTGAAGATGCTGGGTTGTATTATAAACAGTTAAAATCTTTAGGAATATAGATTCAGCAGTTTCTAAAATACACATTCAAAGAATTAATGAATTCATTCAGAAATCATATTTCATAAATAGATCTGTTTTTATTGCTATTTGAATTGGATTAAAAAAAGTACTGTTATGCATTCAAGCTTGGTTTGGTCAAAAGTGTTTTCATTTCTTGAAAAAGTGTAGAATAAAATGTGTTGAAATAGACTGAAAATGAACACAAATGTTTTAATGTAAGTATATAAATACTGTGATGCAGATGTAATTGCATAATTATAAAAAAAGTAAATGTAAATGTAATGAATAAATTAACACAGCAAGACTACAGAAACCACTTTCCAGTAATGTAATTTGCATCCATTTAATGCTGAAAGTAGCTGGACAGTTAATTAAATGTTAGTTATTTGGCATAAAATGAAGGCCCATAGATATTTTTCTAATTTATAGTAAGGACTTAACCATATTAAGGACAATTGCTTTTACAGTCCACATTCAATTTCAATTCTTGGGGATAAATAGATATACACTTTACAATACTCTTTGTGCCTCAGATTTTCTCAGTTACTGCACAAAACCTGTTGGGTATTTCAATGTAATTAAACTAGACTGTTCGGGAGCTTACCGTAATGTCAACCAAAATAATGATCTCATTCATGCCATGCACTTAGGTGGTTAATACTTTACACCAAAAGCACAAGGTACTGTCAAAGAAAGTGTTATGTTCAACTGTCAGCTGAATTCATTTTAAAAGCTGAAGCCAGAAGACCATTATGCCAAAAAAAGCCGAACAGTATATGTCTCTCTCATTCAAGAAACACTTTCCCAAATGGTCTTGATCAAAAAAAGGACGAATTAAAACTTTGAAAGACTTCATATCTGTTATTTTGAGCTCTGCATCCAATATACACATAATACACATACACTACATGGACATAAGTGTTGGGACACTTGACCATTACACCAACAGGGACTTTAATGATATTGCATTCAAATACATAGACTTTAATATGGAGTTGGTCCCCCTTTTGCTGCTATAGCAGCTTACACTCTTCTTGAAAGGCTTTCCACAAGAGTTTGGAGTTTCTGTGGGCATTTGTGCCCATTCAGAGCATTTATGAGGTCAGACACTGATGTTGGGCGAGAAGGCCTGGCTCGCAGTCTCCATTCCAGTTCATACCAAAGGTATTGGATGGGGCTGAGGTCAGGAACTCATCCAGCCACGTCTTTATGGACCTTGCTTTGTGCACTGGGGCACAGTCATGCTGGAATAGGAAAGGTTCTTCCCCAAACTGTGCCACAAAGTTGGAAGCATGGTGTTGTCCAAAATGTCTTGGTCTGCTTAGGCATAAAGATTACCCTTCACTGGAAGTAACGGGCCAAGCCCACCCTTGAAAAATAGGTATGTCACAATACTTTTGCCCATATAGTGTACAATCTATTCTATTGTATCCAGAAGAAATCGTTCAGACTGGGATGAGGTGAATCCATGAAGAGGCATTTTTAATTATTTTGAAACATCCGAAATAAACAAATGAACAAATGATTTCCAAAATAATCAAAACTCTTATTGATCGTCTTACTCATTTTTGCCATCACTTTCATTTTCACTCAAAGTAACTAAACCGGTTGCACTGCATGCATTGCACGTACAGACTTTTACACCAAATCCTCTTTTGAAAGTATCGGTGTGCCAAGGG
The DNA here is from genome assembly GCA_037974365.1 of Hydrocynus forskahlii. NCBI lineage: Eukaryota > Metazoa > Chordata > Actinopteri > Characiformes > Alestidae > Hydrocynus > Hydrocynus forskahlii. Next base: position 6,494,050 of record JBBPCX010000035.1, read on the forward strand.
CAATGAAATCCTGCCATGTCACCCAGGTTGAAGAGGGCAGTGTGACAGGAAGCAGTCAGAGTACAAACACACCTCTGATTTTCATGCTACTTAACGCATATTCGCCACGTGTGTGTACGCTCGGGTGTGTGTACACGTCTGTGCATGTGTGTATGCGGCAGGTGAGCAAGTTTGCAGTCACAGCAGAGGCTTCGTCTGTTCTCTTTCACAGGTCTGCCTTGCCTGGTGGCAAGACTAAGGGTAGAAAAGCAGTAATCTCCCCTCAGCATATTTGATCTCAGCTCAACACATGAAGCACTGTCATGTTAAAGGTTACTGTGAGGCGTGGGGGCCCAAGCTAAAGCCGGTGACAGAGCTGGAAGGTGAGGACAGCCTCCTACAGGGTCACAACACACACAGGAACAGCTTTATTAAAGCGCAGTGTCCCTGACAGTAGCTGACCGCTGGCTGCGGGCAAGATAGTAGCTTCTAAGTCCGTAAAGGTTTAGATAGGTTTGATACACAGTGGCAGGCTGAGGCACAGGTGCACACACAAATATACCTCCACCCCACACACACAAAATCACTTGTCAAACTTTGAGCCTCAGAGTTCACAGTTATTGCTATAATATTCCTTTGCTACAGAATATAAAATGAATCCAAATAGAATGCATTATATAAATAAATAAGATAAACCACACATGGTGGCTTGACCACCTGCCCTTTTGCCCTTTTGACTGTTCATGTGCCTTACTGGTTGGCGTGCAACATTATTGTATGTAAACGCTCTTATTGTAAAAAAAAAAAAAAAAGAAAAAGAAAAAGATCTGTTTCATTCACAAAGAAGCACACATTGTGTTCCTAAAGATCATTTGTTGTTTGTAGAACCAGGACCAATTAATATGTTAGTTCATTAGATCATCTACATTTGTGCTAGTAAATCTATTCACTCATTTCATAAATAGACTTTTTTTTCCAATAGCTGCTCAGAGAAATGACACACTATTAACAAAGATAATTGCTATATTAATTCAGGACATGTAAGCTGCCAGGTTACTGTGGTTTTGGTGGTGGCCTCAGTCTTACCTCTAGATTTTTTGGCCTTGGACACCTTCTCTAGTCATCAGTATCTCTGACCTCTTATAGATGCCCACATCACCTCAGCACTGGAGATACACTATTTGCACAAAAGTATTGGGACATGCTTGTTTTTCAGGGTTTGGGCAAGGCACCTTACTTTCAGTGAAGGACAATCTTAATGCTACAGCATACCAAGACATTTTGAATAATGGCATGCTTCCAACTTTGTGGACACAGTTTGGGGAAGAACATTTTCTGTTCCTGCATGACTGTGTCCCAGTGCACAAAGTGAGCTCCATAAAGACATGGCTGGATGAGTTTGGTGAGGAAGAACTTGACTGGCCCACACAGAGTCCTGACCTCAACCCCATCCAGCACCTTTGGGATGAACTGGAATGGAGCTTGTGAGCCAGGCGTTCATCAGTCCAACATCAGTGTCTGACCTCATAAATGCTCTACAGAATGAATAGGCAAAACATTTCCATGGAAACTCCAAAGCCTTCCAAGAAGAGTGGAAGCTGTTATAGCTGGAAGGGGGGACCAACTCCATATTAAAATCTATATATTCGTTCCTGTTGCTGTAATTGTCAGGCTTCCGATACTTTTGTCCATATTGTGTATCACAAGTAAAGCCCTGATGATCCCTTTTAAAGCTTCACATTGCAAAATGTGGCTGAACTGACATTTTAAAATTCTGGAAAAGGTGCTAATTACTTGCCGGTCCAAGCTGTTTGGTAAAAATGTAGAACCTCTTAAATGGAGTAAGGACTCACAGGATCATAATAATATTTTTTCTTCCTCTATAAAGCTATCTATTCAGAGATTTAAGGTTTTCTTACAACATCCATAAAATGTTTTTATGAGAGTGGGGTATTAAAGAGTGGACTCACCGAAAGGCCCTTAGATTTTTAGGGGTTAAGGCTGTAGAGCAATAATGGTAATGCAAAGAGTGTTTTGCATTACTCTTAATACACCATGCAGCACTATAAAATGTAGCACTAAGATGATTAAGGAGTGGAGGAGAAAGCGTTCAGGGAGAATCTTCTGACAGGGATCTCATTATTCGAGTAGTTATCCTTCTCTGGCCCCATCTATTCTTTTTTTCCATTGGTAAAACTAAAATATAAAAAAAGTCCCCCAGCTAGCTTCATTACACATTATACCGGAGCCTCAGGAGAAAAAGGGGGCGGTCAGAAACAGTGGATTACAATCTGGAGTTAAACTGAATTAATGCAGAACAGGTCTGGGAGAAGGAACTGTCACAGTGGAGCTACATAATGACGCTCCACAGCCGGCTCCAGCTGAAGAGACTTTAGCTGGGACAGTGCAGGAGAAAGGGGAACTTCACCGACCCACATGACTGAGTCAGAGTCTGAGACTGACATTTTAGAGTAGACACTGTGGGAAAACAACACTTAAAAAGGTGCTTTTCACAAGCTCTGTAAATTTTGTATGAGACTGAAAACACTCAGTTCCATCCACCGTTCTTTAGGGAATCAAAAGTGGATCCTTTGTAGCTCCTTTGTTCTGAAGAGTGTAATTGGATTTGCAACTATTTTCCTACTTGTTACAAGATATTTTGCACCAATATTATAGTCAAATACCTGGCTACTTTTAATCCTACATAGTGTGTATAGCGAGCCATTAGGTATGGCACATAAACTCTCCCTCGGCCTGTGCTTGTTTTCATCAAGCTCGCAAAACCTACTCATCTGTAATTTCGGAGGCAGGGTGGCGTCATTTAAAATCAACAATAACCACCCCTCCTCCACCAAAAGGCCCAATAAATGTCAGCAGCAAGCAGCAAGCATATTGGCTCCATAACAGGGCTACCTGTGCATGCTAACCAAGCAGCTTATGAATATCACTGAGCTGGACCATCTTATCAGCTATTCCCCAACCGGGCCCAAGACCACAATGCCTGACTGCACGTTTTGAAGTTTTAATGAAAAAAAAAAAAGTTTTGCATATGTACTGCAGGTTTGGAAGGAAGCTCATTTGTGCATTCCTGATGAAATGCACCAAGAGCACAATGGACCTAATTGGCTTGTGCCATCTTATTCAAATGTATACTATAAATAATATTATTTTATTTTATTTTTTCCACCCCATTAAAGCCGCGTGTTCATCCACTCCCCTGGGTTGGCTTCCTGGAATAGAAATGGACCTTATCAAAAACAATAGCTGGGGAACAGCATATAAATAAGGGTATATTAACTGAAACAGCTCAGGATTGGAGGTGCTTGGTTTGTGCATGGCTTGGTGATAACGCATGTTTATTTATGAGAACTGGAGGAGGTAGGTGTTGTTAACCCATTCATGGTCATAAAGGAAATTTTACGCTTGCCTGAACATGAACCTGATGAATTTGTTTCAAATCAATCAAATTATATGGCTAAAAAGTGAGTTTTCATTTTAAATGGGCTCTTTTGGTCATGGGGTCAGGTTTGTACAAAAACATAAGAAAGAATTTAAATATGATTCAGGGTGTTAATATGTAAATTAAAAATAAATAAATAAAGAAGCCCAAGAGGGCCTGTTAGATCTAAGGTCTAATTTCATCACACTGCAAAAAAAGCGTACCGGCCGCCTTATTTTGTTGTTGTTGTTTGTTTGTTGAGCATTGTTTAAAGTCAGCAGAAGTATTAACACTATTAGAATTTAGAGAGGGTTAAAATTCACTACATATGCATTCAGGAGCCCCACAGTCAACCATAAAGGCTCAACAGGAAGCCATTGGGACCTGGTTTGCCAAAAGCACAAAGCTGCTGCAAGGCCATGTTCCTGAAGTCGATCAATCTGACCACACTCCCCAAAAGTCAAGACAATTTTAACACTGTGGCGCTTTTGGGAAATTGACCCTGATCTGGGTAGGGAAAGATAAGACCCAGTTGGGACCAAACCATTCCAGGCAGGTTCCTGTCCTTTCAAATCTCCACACACACACACACACACCGGAAGCTCGCAGAAATGGAAAATGGAGAAAGTCAGCAATGAAAAAGCAATCAAAAATGAAAGCACTTCATCAAAGCGATTCATTTCATCAGCAACACAGCATTCATTTCTTCAGCAATAACTCCCTTAATCCTTAGATCTCGAGAGGTGAAGTTTTGCTAGACTGTACAAAAGTTATTATGTACTTACACAGTTAGCTACACAATGAATTACTATTTCAACAGCCTTGTGTCTGCTCTTCCTTCTGCACAAGTTTTCCCCCTTTTGTTTCAATACCAAGGACAGACAGAAACATGGCTAAAATACAAAGCAAAAAAAAATCCAATAACTTGTATCAAATGAAATTAGAATTCAAAATAAGGTAACTCCTGTTCTATTTTCAAGCACATAGAATCTACACTTGCAATGGAATTTGTCCAGTTTTGTTCAACGAGACGTAATCTATCAAATTTCACCACACTTGTCATTGCCGGTGAAAAAAAAAACCTTCCAAGGATTAACAGCACACAGAGAAAGGAAGTGGAAGGAGACAGAGAAAGAGAATTTTCAGACTGTAATAAGACATGATGTCTCATCTGATGGCAGTCTCTGTCTGTACAGATATTCTGCCAGAACAAAGAGGAGTAGTGGTTTGTTTTCTTATTCTATCACTCTCTGTCTTTCTTTCTCGGTCTCTTTCTCTTTCGACGTGCCCTATTCGGCTGTCAAACAAGAAATCATAACATTCATTAAAAAGTGAGCAGGAGGTTACAAAGTGTAAAAAATAGCTTGAAATATAAAACAACTTGGTTAGTTTCAGTACTTCTTGGAAAAATCACACTGGGGTCTGTAATGCGGACCTCTAATGGATTTATAGGACCCCTTACATTAGTGATTATGTAATATAACAACCACAGTGTTAAAAATAAGTGGGGAAAAGTTGGGGGACATGCCCTCCCCTACCTGCTATAATGGTTCTGCCTCCAGTGCTCTGGACTCTGAGATAAACTTGTTTTTCTGTAACAAACTAGATAAAACTTGAATGCCCTGAAGCATACCTTTGTTTTTATATTTGATTTGATTACAGTAATGTTTAAGTTGAGATTTACAGAAATATTTGAACTGTAACTGTGTAACTGTGTTAAAGGGAACACTGCTGTTAAAAAGATCCTTATTTGTTTAAGGTGTTTGCAAACCAAATGTTGTTGCACTTTTGTTCATATAGTAGTACTTTTAAAAAAGTGTTCAATACAGTACTTTTGAATTAATTATTGAATTTTACGTATAACAGTGTGATTAATCGTGATTAATCGCAGGCAATCATGTGATTAATTTTTCGCGACTAATCACATGATCGTCTGCGATTGATCATCTACACAGACAATCTTGTGAGTAATTGCGATAAAAAAGTTTAATCGTTGCCCAGCATTCATTTTTTGCGATGTCACCAAAACCAGAGCTTTTGGATCAATATGCAAATTAACCCTAAAGAAGCCGCTCCGCCCATTCCTGTCGAAGTTCTAAGTAGTGTTTATATGACTTGAGACATAGCAAAGCTTAGTCACTATTCACTGCAAACTAACCTGGTGCAAGAAGTGATTCTGCTGCTTCTAAAGTAGTAAAACACTGCCCGTGACCCCAAGGTCCACTCTCCCCTACCCGCTTAAAACCCTTAAAGAGAAGGAAGAAAGTTCTCAAAGACTCTGTTCTGAATAAAGGAGCTTCTTTAATCATCTCTCTTGCCAGTATAGTGTCTACAAAGTATCTCTCTTACTGCTACTTCTCTACTAATGAGAGACAAATAAGGTATCGCCTCTAACTCGCTGACTGACATCCAACTTAACTGAAGTGGAAGACTGAGGAGATAAAAAAAGTGCTTTATTTCAACATCAAAATAGTCTATTGTTAGCTGAGCAAGCTTATGCAGTGTGTATCAGCTGTCAGAACAGAATGACGTTCTGTTCAATTATCCCACAGAACAGGCTCAGCCAGACACAGCGAGTTAATAGCATCTCCTTGTATTAAAAGGGATGGAAGTAACTTCATTTAGCTACACTTGTAAACATATATGAAATATTTCAAGTGATAACTCAGATTTTCACAGCCTTTGCTTCACTCCAAATGTAGTTGACGGGTTTCAAGACATCCTTGGTGAATTACGTTTTTGGGTTTGTTATTTTCCTTGAGTGTTGCACTGGAACAGGCTTTTGAGGTAAAAAAAAAAAAAAAGAGACGTATTTGTCCGCAAAATGGACAAGAGTGACGGCAAAATGAATACTCCTATCTGGCTGCTACTATTATTTTCAGGTACACAACATACTTTCATAAACGTATCTTATACATTGGTATATTTTAATTCACTTATTAACTCAGTACAGTTTACACAGTGTTACTTAAGTCTTGTAGCTCCAGTGCAAAACCAAACTAGCAAACCAACTAAGGTCTGTTTGAGCTTACCAAACGGTTTGTCAATCAAAGGCAAAAGTGTAATGATTTATGTGCACAATACGCGAGCAGCACAGATCCGTGCCTGAAGCACAACAAATGGTAAATCATCGTCATAGGGCCAAACAACTCCATATATGGAATTTCCCGCTGTTTGTGTTGATGCTCGAGGTGTTCGTCGTCATGCTGAGCTTTGTTTGGTGTTCCTGTGTCATGTAGAACCAAAGTTATTGTAATTTTGAAAACATGTAATGGGGTTTTAAAAATGGCATCAAACGCAAATGCCTATAAAGAACACCCAAATTTCTTTTAATTTAAGGTTGTCATGTCGGGCCGTGCTTTGGGAGTGAGGTGAGGCACGAATGCAGGTTCCAGTAGATGGTAATTTATTAATAAAAGGACACAGACTCAGAAACAGAACTTAAAGAGGCATGAGGACCTTAAACACAAAGTACATTTAACCTTAAGGACTCATAAGGCAGGGGAATAGTGAGAGATAAGGTAAAGGCTATGGTGAACGGTTGACCAGCAAGCTGAATACACGCTCTTGGAACTTAAATACACACAGACTCTTAACTCAGCCAATCACGACACATACTCACTTAACAGAAACCCCAAGACAGCTGACAATGTGAGAACAGACACAACATACATTCTCACCACAATAAGAGTCCCATTACATGCGCTGAATAACAAAATAATAGCGGCCTCTGCCGGCCGCTGGCCCAGACCTGACAAAGGTCTTAGAAAGAAATGTAAAAAATAGGGGTGTCAAGCAATTAAAAAAAAAAATCTAAATATGAAAAAATTAAATGAATTTTGGCATTGGAGTGAAAGAATAATCAACATTACAGACTTTCAACATCTCTTTTATTTAATAACTGTTTCTGCACTGTTCATGTGCAGTTATGGTCACAGCAAAAAATATGACCTAATATGGTGATTTTTAAAAGGGGGGGCACGTCCCCCAAAACCATACAAGGCAACTTAAGCCACATTTATAATCTAGAAGTAACAATAGAATAACACGCCTTCACACTGTTTCTCCAGTACTGTAAGTGATAAACTCAGCTACAAAGACCATTATGTCAGGGAGTGGGTCACAGGTAGATGTGCTCAATTTGGGTCTGAGTGCCTGGTCCAGTGTGGCGGGCCGCTGGCACTGGGATCGGGCTGTGCTGGCTCGGACCGCCGGGTTCGCTCCTACATGCTTTGCGTTGAGGTGATATTTTAGACATGATATTACCAGGTAGTACGAAAATTTCTTACTGCATGAGTTGCAGATAACGATCCTAATATCTAAGTTCCATCTGTCAGTTTTTAAACAGAAACTTTCCGTTCATTTGGCCAAGTAACACGTTCCCGTCTCCTCCTGCGATTAGCCAGAGTTCTTTTTTTTTTCACGTGTTATTTTTTCTGTGATTAATTGATTGAAATTAACACGTTGTTTTGAAACCCTAGTAAAAAAAAAAAACCAAGCTCTATCTACCTTGGAGAACTTTCAGGATTCTCTCTGCCCAATCCAGGGGAAAAACCCTCAAGGGGGGGACGAGAGAGCGGCCAAGCTGTGGCACACTGAGCGAAAGCGCAGCAAACGGCAAGCGTGTAGGAGAGCAAACATCATTCTAAGCAACATATGGCTCATAGCTCCAGTGCAAATCTAAAGAAGGAAACAACACACTGGCTAATTGCCTACATTTAGTGTAAGGGGACCATTATATACCTTTTAACAGATTTTTGAACAGACTGTAGCTTTAAGCCTACAGTGTGAGATCCGCCAGGGGAGATACAGTAGGTAACAGCTCATATAACAATAGGCTGCTGATTTTGCCGCTGTCACTGTGAGAAAGCTTTTGGAACTTTCACACAGCACTTTCTGCGAGTGAGTATCACAAGTTTGGAGGCCATTTGCATACAGAACACGAAGAAGGCTCAAGTTTACTGTCAAATAGTCTGCACCAAGAGCTCCCACATGACAATTTTCTCCTGACTCTACATTCACACCTAGCTTTGCAGCGTCACACACACCTATCCAAGTGCCGTTTCAGAGTTGCACATGAGTGTGTGTGTATATATATATGTGTGTGTGTGTGTGTGTGTGTGTGTGTGTGAGTGGGATGAAGGAAGCAGCAGGCTCCAGACATTAAAGTGAATTTTAACAAGGTATGACGACTAGCTGGTGGCACAGAGGAAAGCTGCCAAACCCCAGTCGTGTCCTGAAGACAACTTTCACGCCGTGCTTCCACCAGCTCCAGCCAATTAGCAGCTCTCCGTCCATCAGACCCAGCGACAGGCCCCGTCTGCCTGCTCTCCACCAGCTTATCCATATGAGCATTAATAATCAGGAGGGCTGCCTGCAAGTCATGGCAGCTGGAGGTAGCCACTTATGTCTCGGCAGCTTGCAGTACTTTCCACACAAGATGATGTATTCAAGAATTTCACTTACTAAGCAAGACCTTCTGCAGCGTCGAGACTTTTGCATCCATCAAGTATCAACACAAACCAAGGTGCACTCTTAAAAATAAACATGTCAGAAAAGCTCCTTAGGAGCAGTCCTTTAGAAGAGCCACTTTTTGTCTATATGTGTAAATGAGAGGAACCTTTGAAGGTTTCTAAGAGTGCAAATATTCATATTTTACATGAGAAACTGTTCTATTGAAAGAGGTTCCTCACACTTCAATTTCTCTTTGTCTATAAAATTACACAACTTTTCTACTAGTCTCATGGCAATGATCAAATAATTTATAGTAGATACACAATGATAAATCCTGAAATTTCCGACTGAGTGATAAGCCTACAGTTGAACAGGCTAGGGGATCGTTCCATTTCCATCTGTTTGCTGTTCCAAACACATTGGCCTTTGTCACATGTGCCTGGGAAAATCTGCCAGAAATTTATCAGCAACAAACTTATCAGCATTGAGCATCAGTGTTTAATCTCCATGTCATCCATTTTTCAATAGTTACATCTGGGAATATACTGGGAAAACACTGCCAACTGAAAAAGCATCACCTTGAATTAGCAGGTACATTGAAAACAACAATCTGTTTTCCTCTGATATTCAGGCCCTAATAATTTTTTAACAGAATACACACAAACACACACACATAAACACACACACACACACTGCTATTTCCCGGACTGGACCAAAGCTTTACCTTCTCTGAATATCTCCTTCATATGGTTTTATATAGGGGTCCAGCTGAAGAAATGTGTTAAAATCAGAGAGCAGAGAACTGTTGCAGCCCGTCATTGTCATCCTTTTTGAAACTTTAGGAGATTTGAAGTGAGGATGGGAGAAAGGAAGGTTCCTTGCATGCACAAGAGTGTCCCTGGCTCTGCAGCCTTAAGAGGAGGGGGCTGAGAGGGCGTTTCTCTGGGCTTTGCAAACAAGCTTAACCAAAGCTTGCTGCAGCTCAATTTCCTCCAGGAGCCTTACAAAGACCCTCTTTGATATTAACCCAGATGTTTGCTTGGGGGTTATTTACATTTTGCGAAGATGGTGAACCAGACTCAGTGATGGCAGAAGAATTCCTTACTCAAGAAAGAGCAAATTCATAAATATTTAAAATTCAACAAATTTTCTGTTAGTTTTAGTTTTAGTGTCATTGTAACAGTAAGAAGACCCTCAATCCCTCACTTATCTACTTGTCGTGTCTCCTGTGTCTCCATGGCTTAAAACTGTGCTTGCGTGTAGCTGTACAAACAGCCGAGGTCATGTGGAATAAAGAAACAGATTAGAGCAAAAACTGTTAACCATTTAACATCTGAACAACTGTAGGTAGATATTAGATAATAGACTAACAAATCTGAAATGTAGTAAATATAAAAAACAGATTTTTCTCTCAAAATGTAATGTCTACAAGCCAAAACCGTTGAGTACAAATCCTTAGAAATCAGACATCAGTACAGAAACAAGGAAAGTGTACTTCACAGGCATATTCATTTAGGCGAGTCAAATCATTAGTGTTATCATCAATTATCAAGACATTGTCACATAAAAGTAAATGCCTTTTCACCATCTGATGAATACTCAATCACTGATGAACGCAGTCATTGACAAAAGGTTTTTTATTACATCAGAAATAATGGCTACAGCAAAATGAAAAATCCACACATTGATCATTTCAAAACAAATTTAATTCCAACTTTTTGAAGTGTTGAAATTCTCATTCCTACTACTCATCTGTCTTCAAGTCCCCAAGGTTATGAGGGTCTCGTAATTCTATGCAAGGTCTTGGTCAGGAGATTGGCCAGGCCACGCATGTACCTTCACCATTCTTAGAAACCAGTCCTTTTTACATTAAATCATTTTAATGAACTATTATTCATTTCCTGAATTGTAACATATTGGGGAAAAAAATACAGGATTCAATGTGTCCAGTGCAAAAGTTCAAGGTCCCATGACGTGCTGATTTTTTATGCTTTTATATAGGTCTTAATGGTCCCCTAATACTGTATCTGAAGTCTCTTTCTGAAATTCAGCCTTGGTGCAGAATTACAGCCACTTCGAGCCAGTCCCACAATGAGATTTCCCCAGGACGCGCCGTTTCTGCGTCTGTAGCTTTAAATGGTAAGGTGGAAGGTGGAGGAGGGGGCCAGCTCATCTGATCACCCTGGTTTGCAGAGGTGCTCACTCAGTCATTTCAATGAGGGGAAAAGCAGATATTGCGCGCACCATAACCCTACCAGCAGCACGGTTATCCAAATAACAAACTCGAGTTAATTTGTCTATTCACACACCATTCACACATACCTGATGCTATCTACCTTTACATTTGCGACAGTAGCCTGCTAACTGGGCTGTTAGCTGTTAGCTGCAGAGCTAATGTTACAGCCACATTCTAAGAGTAAAAAGTAAAAAAGTCTCTCACACGATCACATTGACAGTCGGTGGAGCTAATTTTTTAGGGGAGGGGGGGCAAAATTCTCTGGGCAGGCAAAGCGTGCAAAGCATGAGAAAGGGGAGGTAACCTTTCCCCTTCTGACGACATAGGGGGAAAATTCCAGATCGGGCCATCTGAGTTGTCATTCTCTCAACAGCGCAGCAGGATGATCAAGGCACTCTTTATACCTATCGCCATTTCTCGCCACTGCAGGACCATAAGCAGGCTAGGGGTATTAATGTTAAAAAAATCTCTTAAAGTGAAATTTTCATGCCATGGGACCTTTAAGGCACATTTTATATGCTAATTTTCCCAAGATGCTAAATTCAGCAAATAAAAAGAAACTGTGCTCTACAATTGTTATTTAAGTGTCTCTCTCTTCACTTTAAAAACTTTTGCATAAGACTAAAAGTACTGAATAGATCATTCATAGTAGTTACTAAATTACTCCAAATGTCCTACGATTCGAAATCTAGAGGTTAAACAAGAGGGCATTTTGTCTTACAAAGAAAACTTCAATAAGTAGGCGGTTATATTGGCGTCAACCCATCCCAGTTACATTCATGCCATGAGCTACTGCATCCACAGGTCGACAGCATGTTCAGAGGTTGTAGCTCTGACATGTATGTGCTGTAGCCTGCAGAAGCCATTCCAGAAATGTAGAAACCAAAAATCAATTCTTTTTCTGCTTTAACGTTTTAACAAAACTGCTTGCTCTCACCCCTCACTTGCTCACGTATTGCAGGAAGCGCTGGAAGGAAAACACGGTCTGCAGAAATGGACATCTGAGACGTTTGTATTATGGCGGTCGGTCTGTTATGTGATGCCCACAGGGCCAACATCATCCCTGTGAGGTACTTCAGTCTCATTCTGTGGAGACGTTGTCATGAAATTGATGTGGTTATGTCTCATATCGAGTCAAAACAGAATGTATAGACAAAAACACCTCCATTCAATATATCTCCATTACACTTTAAATAAGATTGTATCTGCTTAAATGTTATATGGGCAATGAATGCAGGCAGATGTCCTTTGTGGGTGTACTGCAGGAAGCAGCCTTGCATGATCATACATTCAGTAGAACTGTGCTTTATTCAGCCCCTGCTGGCAGGGCAGCGAGCAGGGGTGGGAGGAATTCTCTCTAGGAAAAACATAGATGAGGAGAATTGAGGATAAAGCAAAACCACTACCCAGCATCTCTTTTACACATTTGAGTCAGACTTTAAAGAGCTCATCTCATGGAAACATGAATTTTACTCTTTTTGACCAAGATATTTTGGACAAGGCCATGCTTCCAACTTTGTGGCACAGTTTGGGGAAGAACCTTTCCAATTCCAGCATGACTGGGCCCCAGTGCACAAAGCAAAGTCCATAAAGATATAATTGGATGAGTTTCTGACCTTAGCCCCATCTAACACCATTGGGGTGAACTGGAACAGAGATTGCGAGCCAGGTCTTCTCATCTAACATCAGTGCCTGACCTCATAAATGCTCTACAGCATGGATGAATGGGCACAAATTCCCACAGAAACTCCAAAATCTTGTGGAAAGCCTTCCAAGAAGAGTGGAGCGGAGACCAGCTCCATATTGAAGTCTATGTTTTTGAGTACGATGTCATTAAAGTATCTGTTGGTGTAACAGTCAGGCTGTGTCTCGGTACTTTGTTTTATGTAAACATTGTGAAAGTGTCAAAACATATCAATCATTCCTTTCCATGCAGTCGATATATGGAAATAAATTGGGAAAGTCCCGTCACAAAAACCATGCATTAAACGTATCTGCCTAATCAGTCTATAAAATTTTAGTCCACCCATTATTGAAGCTATAAAATGTAGTACACTCGTTCATGTTGAAGTTATGAGGAATGTTTGTTTTCTGAATGAGGTATGAAACAGGCCAACCAATCATAACAGAGAGCATTTACATATGTCTTAAAGAAACAGTAACAAAAACAGTTTTATTTACGGATTAGTTTTAGGTATTTCATCAAAACAAATGTTTTGAGAGAACATAAAATACTTTAGAGAGAACATAAAATACAATACAAGACAAACTTGGGACACTGGCCCTTTAATGTGGATGTTCTGAGTTATTTGCCATGTTGCAAGTTGTCCATTTGGACGATGGCGAGAAGTGCTGGTATGCGTTTTAGAACGAAATAAGAGAGAAAGAGAGAGGAGGAAAAACGGATGCGCCGGATCTCTTGTGTCATATATCTGCAGCATCTATTCAATAAATCTTACTGCCTCTCTGAGTTCAATGCAACTGACAGTTACAAAATGAGCCTATATATATTGGGACACCATGACTCTATCTCATTTTGCCTGCAGCTATAATAACATTTCTTCATTTTGTCTTCAGGAAGTAAGTAAGGGAGAAGATATACTGTACTGCACGCATTCCGAAGAAGTGAATGTTACACCTTGGTGTCAAAAGAAGAGAATGTTGGAAGTTTGAGCGGAGCCACTGGGGCGTCCTCAGGCTATATTGTCAATGTACAGTAATGTACTTTCTGTCGATTCGTCTTTATTCTGCTTGTGCGTGGCAAAAGCACAAGACTAGTTCAGAAGAATCAGAACCTTTTTCAATGTAAATTGTTAATGTCAGGCTCTTTACTCTTTAAGACCCAATGTGTAGCCATTACCCATTGTGTTTAGACTTAATGAACTAGAGATACCATTAGAGATATGAATACACTTCAAACTCCATGTCAGATTACAGAAGTTGAGTATTCCAGTAAATGTCATATATGGTTCAGTCATACATTCTTCAGAGATCCCAGGTCTTGTGTTCACTACATCTGCACAGTCATTTGTATTGCCTGCCTGTTAGATCATATACTTGCCTGTTAGATAAAATACTGTGTATTTTGTTCTGTCTGCACTTACATAGTCTTGTGGTTTTGCTCCTGTGTTGCGCCATAGTCCTGAAGGGAAGGTTATTTCATTTCACTGTGTACTGTGTATATGGCTGAAATGACAATATCACTTGACACCACTGTCCTTCTGTTTTGAAACTGTGACTCCAGATATTGTGGCTATGGGTTCAAAAATGTGATGAGTAAAAAAAACGTGGACATATTTAACATCAGGCTTTAGAAACATATGTTTTTCTTTGAGATTTACTGAAATTCTACAAATCATTTTTAAAGTCCACACAGAGGAGGCTGGAAACGGTTTACAAATCTGCAGTGTGGTCTCTGTACAGCTCTATGGCAACATGCATCTACTGATATAGACCTGTCAGTAGAGCCCACAGGAGCTTCCAATGACATTTGTAGTGGTTAATTGTCCTGATTTTCTCAAATGGTTTAGTTCTGTATATATTTGTTGTGTTTTTCAGTAAGTGTCAGGTCCAAAATGAGTCTCTGAATTTGAGTTTTTTATGCATTTGCATATTTTTTGTTAATTATTATTAAGTGATATACGGAAACAATGTGCCTAGCAAATCAAGTTGTGAATGGCTCAGATTCAAGTATCTTTGTCACATACACAGTTACACAAGGACAACACATAGTGAAATGTGCTGCTGAAACATCTGTGAATGTAGAAAAATATGTTCAAATAGACAATAGTTTTAGTTTAAAAGTTTAAACAAGTGCAAACAAACAAGTGTAAAAATGATCTAAAATGTGCAAATGTACAGTACAGATTATGTACTGTAAAGTGCAGTGAGCTAGTTGCTGTTTATGTATACATATACATTAACATGTCAGGCGAGATACAGTGAAGTAGGGAGTACAGTTGTGTTTGCCATGGCATGCCTGGGTTAAGGAATATTATGGTTATGATCCTGAACCTCTCTGCTCTGGCCATAATACTCCTGAAGCATCTACCTGAAAAGACAGTTACGGGGTGAGACATGTCTCTGATGATCCTGGTTGCTCTGGTCCTGCATCTCCTAATATAAATATCATGCAGAAACTTTAGAGCTGATCTGGTGTACCATTCCACCGCCCGGATCACTCTCTGTAGTCTCTTATTGTCCTTTACATTCAGTTGGAGGCAGTTCTCCTGACACCACGTTGTCAGTTTCTCCACCTCCTCCCTGTATGCTGTCTCATTGTTATTTTAAATGAGGCCCAGCATTACTGTGTTGTCAGCAAATTTGATGATGGATTTCGAGTCTGTGTGTGGCCACACAGTCATGGGTGTGGAAGGTGTAGAGCAGAGGGCTCAGTACACAGCCTTGTGGAGGTTCTGTGCTGAGTGTGATGGTGCTGGAGACATGACTGCTGACTCTCACCACGCGTGGTCCGCCTGTGAGGAAGTTGAAAAACCAGGTACACAGGCAGCTGTTCAGTCCCCGGTCCCTCAGCTTGGTGAAAGGTCTGTGGAGTATTATAGTGTTGCAAGCTAAACTGTAGTCAATAAACAGCAGTCTCACATAGCTCCCATGTTCACTCATGGGTAGTTCCATTTATCCATGGTTTCTGGTTGGCAAAGGTCCTTACTGTAGTCATGGGTTGATATCGCTATAAAACTAACCACAACATCCACAAACTCCGTGATATCATCTGCACATGAGCAGAACATGTCCCATTGAGCGCGTCCTGCATGATGGCTTCTGACCATGTAGAACATGGAGAATGTCTGACAGAGTCACTGTTTGATCTAGCACAAGGCAGTAGTGTAACACAGAATGCTGCAGTCCCTCATATCCTGTTAGAAAATCACTCTTGCTCTGAGATCGTTCAGCTTCTTGTTCAGAGACTGAACATTCACAGGGACAATGCTGGCCAATTGAGGGCAATGGGCTCTCATTTTTTCAGTCCTGTGATGTTTCTTTGTTAATCGCCGTTGGGCCTTCTTTGTTCTCACCTCAGAATATCTCATCCGGCCCTGATTTAAAAAGTTTGAAAACTAAATGTAGAACTGAATTCTTAATGTTCCAAAGTGTTGCACTGTAATAACCTAGTAAACCCACTGAGTTGTGGACATAAAATAAAGGTAAAAAGGTAAATACAATTCTAAATAACCACACAGAGTGATCAGACAGGCGCCTGAATGTGACCACGCCACACCAGAAACATGGTTAACTCTTGTACGCTGATCAAAAATTTCCCAACTAAACAACTCCTTCTTCCCCACTGCCATCAGACTCCTTAACAGCTGACAGAGTATAATTAATGGACATCACCTACCTCATATTTGTTACGTCGGTGCAGGGGAAAGACGCGCGGCACTACAAATAGTCAGGTTACACAGTCACTTTAATGAAATCAAAGTTGTGTATCGCTCCCAACAGGAGCACTGCACACATCCATTCAAACAAGCAAACACAAAAGGTTCCCTCCAGACAAGCCCTCCAAGCCCAGAGATGACGTAGATACTTTCTTTTCTTTTCCTTTTCCTGACTGAGACGTACTCAGTCTTTACATGCTTCAGCTTGAGATCAGTCTGCAAACAGACAGAGAGGGTTAGCTGAATTTTGATACTTCCCTTCTTCAAGGGGAGAGGAGTTGCCTCCAGTACACGGGCATTTCCTCTTTGCACAAGTCCTTGACTGGGCTGGCACGGAAGGACACAAACGAACCCTGCGCTCCGACTCCTTGAGAGTCACTTGGTTGGTAACCACACAAAGCCTCTCTGGATCGGCTGGGCTAAATACACAGAACCCCAAAACAGGCAGCCAATCACACGATGCAGACACTTTAGCTCCATTAACCAGCTTAACTTAACACAGGTGGACCTGTCGTTAAGAGCTCGGCAACCCCGCTGCCTAATTAGTCAGCTCCTTGCTATAGCTGGGTTGCCAAGGCTCCTAACCACCACACAAACTCAACAGACTACCTACCTGATCCCGAGTTGCTCACACCTAGAACTCAGGCGAGGAGCTACGCACTCGGGGTGGCCCAGACGTAACAATATTGTAATTTTTGCTTTAAGCTCCTTTGCACATCCCCTTCTTTTACCTCATACAGTAATTTTGCACAACTAGCTCAGACTGTAATTTTTGCACATTAAGCCCTTTTGCACATTTCCTTCATTTAGCAAATGCACAGTTAATATCAAAGTATTTTACTAAATAATTTTTGTATAAAACTCTTAACTGTAATCTCGGCATTTGTGTGGACAGCAAAGAAAGAATTTCATTGTTCAGAGAAATGCACTTTCTACTGTTCATATGACATTTTGAATCCTTGACTCCTTGAATTCTTGAAAAAAATATAAGGATTCTTTGTGTGACACTATAGAAGAGCCGCTTTTTGTTCCCTGAAGAGCATTTCAGTGGATTGTTCTTAAAGAAAACACTTTTGAAAGTGAGATGAAGGTTAAAAAATGGTTTTCAAGTATAATGAACATTCATATTTAAACATAATATACCAGCAAGGTGGTATACTACCATAATATACCAAAAGAACTGAACGTCCAAGGCAACTCTTTAGGAAGAGTTTAGGTCCCTAATGACATACAGCTCACAGAAACAACCTGACATTTTTCACAGAAAGTCCAAACTCTGTACTTTCAGTTGATCCCCCAATACCACAATATAGGAAAGTATATTTTACCATTATTTGAATTTAATGAAAAATGATTGTGCACACAGTCTTTTGTAGATAGAAAGGCCATCCTGTACATCTTCATCTCTTTTGCCATTTTCATTATTTTGTGACACTGAGAGAAATGGAAAAAAGTGCAATTAATGGATACAAAAATCTAAATTGTAATGATATAAATATTAGTCATTTTGTAAGGGCTACAAAGTGAATGATGTATTACACAAAACGGTAACTTCATTTAAACTGTAGACTTATTTTCAACTGTAAATCCTAAGACTTACTTTTCAACTACTTCTATTAATTATTTAATGATATATTTTCAATGTGAAGTTATGGAGTTACTATGTACTAACAGTCTTATTATAGTACATACAGACAGACTAGCCATATAGCCACAACAACTACATATCTACAGATTTTTATTACAAACGTACTAAAAGCTGGCCTATGCTGACCATGTCTAGTTCCTTTTAATAGAGAGTATGCTTAGCATTCTGCCCTTTGCCACTGCAGTTTTTACTCCCCTTGCACGCAATAACCTTGACATGAAGAGTTGAGACTAGGAAGAAACTGTATATGAGATGGAGAAGAGTGAGTTATGATGTTGTAAAGAATATGCACACCAAGCAACTTAAAAAAAGCATGATTTTCCCAGGTGAGATGCAGTGGTGGGAAAGTAGACAGTAGTGTATTGAATTCCTCGGGTAGGCTTGCAGCAGGCAGAATGAAAGGGCCCTAGATCTGCTGCCTGGGTTGTTATGGGCTGTGAGCTGCTATCAAAAGGCAAGTTGAAGCTGCTGGCTGACCTCAAGTCCTTAGTCTGTGTTAAATGCACCGCATCCTCCCTGGAGAGGCACAAAACAAATATCCCCCACACACTCATATGGTCCCCATTCTGACTGACCTGATGCACAACACAGAGTCTGAAAGAAGGCCAAGTGTATTCAGAGCACACATAGTGACAGAATATTACTAAAATATTGATGTAGTCATAAACTATGTATCAGCTACATTGGTAAACTGACTGCTTGCTTTGAGGGTACACTGTGTAGCGTTCACTGATCAGCCATAACATTAAAACCACATACCTCATATAGTGACATCTGCCTAATATTATAACACCTAGAACATTTTGCCTCTCGAACCATTCCTAAACAGTTTTTGCAGTGTGTTTGGGTACGATATCCTTCCAAAAGAGGCCACAAACATTAGGTACTACGGTTTTGTTGCAATGAAGGGGCTTCAAGCACTGCTCGTCTTGAACCTCCATTGCTCAAAAGAAGAGGGAGACATGCATCAAGACTCTTTTCACAGTCAGATCTGCTCTCTGTCTTCATGTGTCGTCTGAAGACCCACCTCTTCAAGGAGCACTTTGGTGACTAACCAGTCCTCTCGCTTATCTCTTATACATCTTTTCCTATTTATATATTTTTTTTTAAAACCTTGGGCGCATACCCTCTCAACTGTTTTTCCTCACTTGTGTATTAACTTCTGACGTTTTTTATTCTGACAGGGTGTCACAGACTGGTTCGAGAATGTTGGAGTAGGAAGTAGAAACCCAGGTGTAGCGTGGCGGATGAGCCCAGTTGCGGAGACAAACAAAAGAGCTGGTGAACCACGCGCTTTACTCTGAGAACGCTTCACACGAAGTAGGGATTCCCACCAAGGAATCCGCGTTCTCACACACACACAGGACAGGGTAGATAGAGTTGAGAGTTGGGTTGG
>JBBPCX010000035.1:6513700-6526210 GCA_037974365.1 Hydrocynus forskahlii
TTTGAGAGAACCCTAATGTCTGGGTGTCGGATATCACCTGATTTCCTGTTTAAATACCCTGCGTGTGTGTTACCTCCGATGACCCGTGACGTCACGCGTCCTGGCGTGTGTGACACAGGGTTTGTTAAGGTGTGTAACTTTGCTGGCAGTAACTTGGTAAAAAGCAGGTGTTTTAGTTTAGCTTTACAGGTATGAAGAATAGATGTGGACTACTTAAGCACTGATGTACCTCGCTCTGGATAAGAGCGTCTGCTAAATGCCGTAAACGTAAACAGGTGTGGTTAGTACCACTTTAGGAAAGTGGTACATGCCAAAGTAACATCCACATAAATGTACATGAACATCCACAAGACCTGCTGTTTTGGAGATGTTCTGACTCAATCAACAAGCCATCACAATTTGATCCTTGTCAGTGTCACTCACAACCTTACACTGGTCCAGCCACACTGCTTCCAACATCTCAACTTCAGGAACTGAGCATTCACTTGCTGCTTAATATATTCCACACCTTGGTAGGTGTCATGGTAACAAGAGCATCAGTGCTGTTCATGTGAAAAACATTGTTCTGATGTTGGGTATAGTGGTAGTGCAGTGTGGTGTGTAGCACCACTGCCCTTTACACTGTAAAAAATGTGTTCAGAATAATGGTATAAAAAAAGAATATTCAATATTCATCATGATGATGTGATGAAAACAAATAGATCATTCCAGTATCTAAACTGAATCTAAACTTCACGTTCTACATTTTTACTGAATGCTCTAAGCAACAGAGCTCTGGATTGGGCCACAAAAGGTTCTTTAACTGTAAGAAAAGTGGAATTCTTTTTTTCAAAATGTTCTTTAAATGAAAATATGTCATAAGAAGAACCACTGTACCATGCAAAGAGCTCTTTATGTAACCAAATGGCTCTAAAAGTGTTAGGGTTTTATTAAAACTGCTGCCTTTACCGAAGAACCCATGAAGAGCGAGGTGCAAGGTTTCTATACATAAAATTATATATACATATATATAAATATATATATAATATTACAAAATAAAACATTCCACATGTAATGTGCCGAGGTTTTGAACTGATTTACACCTAGAAGTTGTTTTTGAAAGTGTGTCACGCACACAGGTTAGGTGACGCACAAGGGCAATCGGAAATGAGCGCGTCACATGATATAAAAGCCAGGTAATACAAGTAATCCGTGCTCAGTCATTGAGTCTTCAGCCTCAACCCCAACTGCTTCTCAGATCTACTACCATGAGTACTCTGGTCTATATCAGATCTAGTGTGTGTGTGAGAACGCGGATTCCGGTGGGAATCTTAACTCTAGAAATAGAGCGTTCTTAGAGCAAACTGCATGACTTACCAACTCTCTCGCGTTCTTGCATCTGGGTTCTTCCATCACGCAACACCGGTGAATTGGCTGCTCCTCTGTCGTGACAGAATGACTGAGCCCACAGCCATGAATCCGGTGGAGTTCGCCGCCATGTGTGATGTTGTTACTCAGCAGGCAGCGGTGATCACACGGTTGGAACGGGACGTGGTTGGCTTGCGACAGGCTCTTTACGAGCCCTTTGTGGCTCGCACTGAACTTGCTCAGCGAGTTGCCACGCTCGAGAATGTGTGAGCAGGCTGCTGAGCAATCTGCTCCACAGGCGGCACCATGAGCTGTTCCCCCTTCCCCAGCATTACCTGTTGTTTTCCTGACCAAGATTAAAATGTTTTTTGAGTTTCAGGAGGAGCGATATACCAACGACTGCAGCCGCACCATACTTCTCGTTTCACTTCTTTCTGGGCAGGCAGCTAAGTGGGCCACCGTGGTCTTAAGGTCGAACTCGGAGATAGCTCACTCTTATTCCAAGTTCTGTCGCCACCTTAAGGCTACTTTCCAACATCCAGACCGTGAGGTGGAAACTGACTCTAAACTTTACCATCTACCTCAGCTAGAGCACCCTGTGAGCCGGTATGCAGCTGAATTTAGGACCCTGGCCGTCCAAACTAAATGGGGGGATGCCACGCTCGGACCGCCTTCTACAAAGAGTTGGCTCCCCACCTGAAGGATGAGTTAGCTGGGCGGGAGCTTCCAGTCACCATTGATGGCCTTATACAGCTCTGCCTCCGGATAGATCAGAGAATGAGCTCTCGTCTGAGGCCAGCCCCTCATACCGTACCTGTAGCTGCCTCACGGACTCACCTGTCATCTGCTCCATCTATCAACTCAGAGTCCATGGCTGTCAGTTTTCCAACTCCGTCCGTGGACCACTCCGGAGCCGGTGAGGAACCCATGCAGTTAGGCCGTGCTTCTCTGTCGCAAGAAGAGAGAGACAGATGCTACCGCGAGGGGCTGTGTGCCTATTGCGCCTCTCCTGAACACCATCGTGCGGTTTGTCCTCTCTGTTCAGGAAACGGACAGACCAGGTAAGTAGAGAGGGGCTCCTACCTGGTCCGTTTTGTGATCTCTTTCACTGCTCCCTCCATTTCCCGGTTTGTTTTGCAGACTCACATTCAGCTGGGCCACAAGCGGAGCATCTCTGCTGCATTTGTGGATTCAGGTGCAGCAGGGAACTTTATTGATCGTGCTTTTGCTGCCCAGCTGGGTGTGAGATTGGAGGCATTATCCCGGCATATCACTATTATCACCATTGATGGTCGGACCCTTTCTTCTAGTCCTATCACCCACCAGACCCTTCCTTTAACCCTCATCATAGACCGTCACATTGAAAAGATTCAGTTTTTTGTCACTACTCTCACTTCTCCTCCTCTGTTGTTAGGATTTCCCTTTCTCCTGCTTCATGACACGCTAATTTCCTGGACTCTTTAATGAGGTCTGTCCTGTCAGGAGATATGTCTCTTGGCGAGAGCCAGGACGTGCTCAGGGGAGTCCGAGGCCTCTGAAGTCGACCTGGAGCCTATTCCCGTTCCGTATCATGACCTGGCAGAGGTCTTCAGTAAAAAGAAAGCTAGCAGCTTACCACCTCATCGGCCATATTACCTGGACATTGACCCTCTGCTGGGTGCGGTTGGCCCCTACCCAAAACGCTTAAGCAGCTCCAGCGTTTCTTGGGTTTTGCAAACTTCTATAGGAAGTTCATCCGGGACTTCAGTTCTGTTGCGGCACCTCTGACCGCTCTCACTAAGCCTTCCAGTCAGCCTTTCCATTTCAACTTTTCCGCTGCTCAAGCCTTCCATCATTTGTGCCTGCTCTTCACCTCAGCTCCCATCCTCCTTCATCCTGATCCAGCCAAATCTTTCTTAACCCTAGGCAGGCGTGGTGGACGCTGTTTTTTGAACTGTTTGACTTTCAACTTTCATACCGCCCGGGGTCAGTGAATGTGAAGGCTGATGCACTCTCATGACAACATGAAATAGAGGCTCCCCGGACAGTCCCTGCGCCTGTCCTCCCTTCTCAACTCATTATTTCACCTTTGCGATGGGAGCTGGAAGATCGTCTCCGCCAGGCACGAAGACACCTGGATGTCTTTTTGTTCCTGACCCTATGAGGTTGGAAGTTTTGCAATGGGGTCATGATTCCACCTTGGCTGGGCACCGAGGAATCCGTTGGACTGCGATTATCATTAAAAGAGCTTTTTCGTGGAGGTCTATGGCCAAGGATATACGTCCAGGCATGTGTGGTGTGCGCCCGGATTAAGTCATCAAATCAACCAGCTCCAGGTGAACTTCAATCTCTGCCTGTTCCTTGTCACCCGTGGTTGCACATCGCACTGGACTTTGTCACCGGTAGGAAGGACACCCTTTTAACCATCGTGGATCATTGTTCCAAAGCTGTGCACTTGGTGCCATTCTCTGGACTCCCCACTGCTAAAACCACTACAGATTTGATATTAGAGCATGTAGTCCACTTGCATGGGTTCCCCAAAGACATCGTCTCGGACAGAGGGCCCCAGTTCACAGTGAAGTTCTAGCAGGCCTTCTGCCATCTGATTGGTTCGTCCAGCAGCCTCTCCTCTGGATATCATCCCCAGACGAAAGGTCAGAAGGAGCAGGCCAACCAACAGCTGGAGCGCTTTCTGAGATGCTTTGTGGCTGAACGGCAGTGCTCCTGGGCCTGCTACCTCATTTGGGCTGAGATGTCTCACAATCTTCCTCTGCTACTGGTCTCAGTCTTTTTGAGGTATGCAGTGGGTTCCAGCCTCCAATGTTGAAACATCAGGAACTGGAAGTTGTTGTACCATCAGCCCAACAGTTGGTCCGCAGGTGTCGGCGGCTTTGGACATCTGCATGGGCTGCTATCCGGAAGGCCAACAATCAGTATGTCAGGCAGCACCACCATCGACAATATCTGGGACGATTGTTCCATATAAGTGACAGGGTATTATCCACTAAGCACTTGCACCTGCACACCCCCTCCAAGAAACTTTACCCCCGGTTAATTGGACCATATAAAATAATCCACAAGGTTAACCCTGTCACCTACTGGCTCCAGCTGTCTGCCATGCTCTGGGTCCATCAAGTTTTTAATATCTCCTGTCTAAAGCCTGTTTTCTTTTCCCCTGTGTCTCCCCAGGTTCCTGTCCCCAGGGCCGGGGCACTCAGTATCGGTCCGAAGAACGATCTTGGGTGCCTGGACGGTTTATCTTGGATCCTTCTTTGATCTGGGACTACCGTCGACGGGTGTCCTCCCCACCGGGTCCGTCAGGTGATGGTCCTGGAGGGGGGGGTACTGTCACGCACACAGGTCAGGTGATGCACAAGGGCAATCGGAAATGAACCCATCACATGATATAAAAGCCAGGTAAAACAGGTAATCCATACTCAGTCACTGAGGCTTCAGCCTCAACCCCAACTGCTTCTCAGATCTACTACCATGAGTACTCTGGTCTATATCAGATCTAGTGTGTGTGTGAGAATGCGGATTCCGGTGGGAATTCTAACTCTAGTAATAGAGCGTTCTTAGAGCAAACTGCGTGACTTACCAACTCTCTCACGTTCTCGCATCTGGGTCCTTCCATCACTCAACACTGGTGAATCGGCTGCTCCTCTGTCATGACAAAGTGATTAAAAGCCCTGGGAGAACCCCCCTAGTGCCCTCACCCCTCAACCTCCAATGGAATAAGTGGTCCTGATATGCAAGCCCAATGTTCACTGCAGAGCTAATTGCTTATATGTAGCGATGGGTAGTTTGCACTTTCAATCACTAAAAATCACTAAAAAAATACATTTAAAAATCCCTGCTGTCACTTCAAACACGTTCTGTACATATATCCACTTAAAGTTTACACTCAAAACATGTATTCATAAACATAAAGATATGTTAAAACAATTAAATAATAAATAATGGGGGGGAGTAATTAGCATTTGGCAGCATTACAGTTCAAATTTGGCCCAGTCCTCTTGGCAAACTGTATCAATTCCCTAAGTATGTTAGAGCCCCTCTGTTGGGCTTTTTCAAAATCCTCCATAAACTTTTGAAAAATATGAGATTCAGGAGTCAGGAGATTGGCTAGGCCATGCACAATCCTTCACCTTTTTTAGAAACCAGACTGGAAGGATCCTGGCTGCGTGTTTGGGTTTGTTGTTTTGTTTAAACATTATTTCCCCAGATTCAGTTTCTTGGCAGATGAGATTCAATTCTCTTCAAATAGCCCCCAGTAAATCGCTCTATTCATGTTTCCTTCAGTGACATCTGATGCCTGGCACTGTCTGCACAGGTGATGCTTATACCTTCATACCTCACCTGGGGGTGTGGTGTTCTTTGGATCATACTCGTGCCCCCTTTTTCTCCAAGCAAGATGAGCTGAATAATTCCCATAGAGATCAATTTCATTTTATTAGAAAAGAGTACACGGTTCCAAAAGATTTCCTATTTGTTTAAAAGCCCCTGAGAACATTTCAGAAGCACGCCTCTTCTTTGTGTTAGCAACATTGTGTGGGTTTAGGAACAGAGATGAGTTTTGTGTAGGGTGTTGGCAGAGCCCACACAAGACATTTTGCTGCTCTAGGTGACTGGGTGGGGGTTCAGTGGTTGGGTGGTAGGGGGCTAGTTTGCCTATATGCCTTCGCTTGTTTTCTGTGTAATTGTTGCTCCTGCTGCTTTGCGTTTCCTTTTTTTTAAAAACTTTTTTATGTATTGGGTAGCTTTTTCAAAATAGACTTACAAAGACTTGCCTGTTATCAAATGGCAGTGATGACAGGCAAGAGCCTCTGGACAGCCCGTGGATGGGATAAATTACGCACTCTTTGTAAATAAACCTCCTCTGTGTAGTTTTACTCCCCGATATCAAAATGATGTGTGTGTCGGTGCAAAGATTTCCATATGCATGAGTTGCTAAACAGCAGAGGGCCACTAATTCCTTCCAGCCGCTCCTGACTGGTTCTTATGACCAGCGCGCTCTCTCTCTAAGCGATATGCAAATAGACACGGTCATGCTAATAGGATCTTGTTTGCGCTGGGTGCTGAAGCAGGAGGCAGCAGTAAATCATGCCCACTGCTTGAGCCCGACCATAGGCCTCATTTTGCTGTCTTCGACAGACGGACGTGTGTTTCTAACTCATCCTGCTGATGAAGACAAAGCATTTCCTCAATAACAAAGAGGCCCGTTTTGATCCTGTGCCATGGAAGCCTTGGCCCTGAGGCGGTCTAACATAATAAGATTGCCAATATCTACAGAAGCTCACCAACACCGCTGATCTTCAGCAGGCATCAGTCAGCAGACTCTGTTAATGCTAAGCAAATCTTTCAGCTAGAGAAGTCAAAGGCCGTACAGTAACCCAAGAAATTTCCAATAAAAGGTATAATTGGTTCGACTTTTCAGCTCACAGCAAAGCACATTCATTCAGTCCCCACTCAGTCTTAACCCTCTCCAGCCCAACCATTCAAATAACAACTTCTTCTGTTATATCCCAGCCGTACAATGACCGATTTTAATTCTGATAGCTGCCCCTGGAACCCTACGCTACAGTTTGATACTTTTGATTAAAAGGTTTACATTTTAAACTTTTAAACATTTAAACACATTTTTGTAGAGAAATAGTCTTACTGACCTCTCTTCTCTGAGAAGTGGCTTGGGAAAGGTCCTTTTTATTATAACTTCATTAAAAGAGAGACCTGGTAAGGGAGTTTTTATTACTTTTTGTTACTATGTTTGGTTTATTTTAATACCAGGATTATCTGTCGTAATTGATATATTTTTAGCAGCAACGTTCCTCAACACTATTCACAGATGTGTTCAGGAAAAGATCAACCATCTCTTTTTCATCTGTAATAGACTACTTACACAGGCTCCAGTAGATACTGCTACTCCGATGACTGTGAAGTAGAGACTCATTAAGAATCACTGAATGAAATGAATTTAGTCTCACTTCACCTGTTACTGTATCACCAACTACCAAGCAATTTGTAGCCCCATTCAAACTTCTTATTTAACTAAGTAAAAATGTTTTATGCTAAGAAATGACATTAGACAGCAAAAATGACTTCTCTGGTTCACTATTACCCAGTTAGTGATTTTAAGCTTTACACACTAGTGCTTACAAGGACAGATGAAAGTTTAGTTTTGCCATTTAAAATTGGTGTGATTGCAGAAGCAATACGTATTATTATTAGTTTTATTCCACCCATTTTTGGCGCCGCTTCTCCTTGGAGCCTAAATATCCATTAATATCAGGTGAAGTGCATGCACATCCAGATTTTTGATTATTGATGAGGGGCCAAGCACTGATCGTTAAAAAAAAATGTTTTGTAGTCACCTTTAAAATCAAGGCAACCAGAAAGGGACCAAATACAAAGAAATACAAACGCAGAGAAACAAATGTTGAGCAAAACACACAGCAGACTCAAAAACAATTCAATTCCATTTTATTTATGTAGCGCTTTTTATAACCAAAGTTGTCACAAAGCAGTTTCACAGAGTCCACGTCCAAGCTCCTCCTGAGCAAGCCAAAGGTAACAGAAGGAAGCGACGGGCCCCAGCGATTGCAGACCCGGGAAGGTGGTGACCTGTGGTGGTCAGTCGGGCTAGACAAATGTGTGGCAGTTCCCTCAGTTAGTTCATGACACTAAAGTTAAGGTCAGTTATAAAAAAAGACATGCATCACTGTTTATTGTGATTTAATTTAAAATAATAGGCCTGTGAATGCAGCTACATGTTACCCATAAATGGCTTGGTAGGAGACACTACGTTAGCGCCCCAGGCACTCAGTCAGAAAATTGACAGTTCAAATACACGGTGCAAGTAATTTATTTTTTTTTTGCAAATAAAAGCACTAGCTTTATAGCAACCACACATATACTACACTTATTATTATCTTTACTTGTTTGAGATCATGTAGAGAAGAGCCAGTAGCCTGCTGGAGTCCCCAAAGAGAAAGAGCAGGCAAGACAAATACTTTCTATATTATTATATACATATTATGAAATAACAAAATTTTGCATGTGCACAAACAAAGGGCGCTTGAGTGCGAAGCAGTGCTTCTTTCAACTTGGAGTGATGGTAGATGGATGGGCCAAAATAACAGTTTTGTAATAATTCAATTTAGTTCTTTCTCAATTTAGATTAATTTAGTTGTTATCTAAACACAGTTTTATGGGTATGGAGTTGTAGTTGTTAGGAAGTAAAACAAGAATGACATGAATATTCTAAGGCATACAAACAATAAACCACACTCATCACTAAATCTGCGACAACTTTTGAACAATAGACAAACATCCATTTGGATTTTTACAGTAACTCTTTCAGTAAAGAGTTCCTGGCATGGTGTCACTATTTCCATTTCTAAGAAGTGATTGAAACCTGGTCAGACTGAAACCTAGTTAGGTTGCTCCCAATTGCTGTAAATCAAAACCAGATTACTTAATTCCACTGTCAGTTCCTGTTTACATTAATCTGATGTTTCAGGCCTGACTGAAATAAAAGATCACTTGGCTGCTTAGACACAACAGAGAAAAATATCCTGACTGGATCAATTTTAAGATTATAAGCAGTGAAATAACAATTGTACTTAAATACTTGCAGAGCTCAAATAAAACAAGCATGGAGATCATATTATTTAAGGCTGAATTATTATTATTACTTTTACAGTTTCCTATGAAATGCTTTAAAATGGACCTAGAACATTTCTATTAGAATATTCATTCATTAACTCTCTGTAACTGATCTACAGGTGGCAGCCCACTGCAGGGAACACACACAAACACCATTCACTCACCCCTACAGTCAATTTAGAATCCCCAAGCCACCTGAAACGCACATCTTTGGGCTGTGAGAGATACCCAGAGACCCCTGAGGAAACCCACGTCACACACACACACACACACACACACACACACACACACACACACACACACACACACACACACACAAGACCAGGACCCGGATTCAAACCCCCAACCCTGGAGGTGTGGGCAACAGTGCTACCTACTGTGCCACCGTGGGTCCTATTAGAATATTTAAGTTTTATAATAGAACGTCAGAATGATTCTGTGCATGTAACAAAACTGGCTTCATATTACTGAAAGCATTTTGAACCATAGTGTATATTATTGTAGGACCATAGTGTATATTATCTAGATGCAGGTTTTCATCTGATTTAATAGCTCATCTAATGAACAGGGATTCTCTGGACTGTGCGAGACTGTGCTGGAAAGATCTGAGTTATAAATATAGATGTCAACACTACTAGACTGATGATACTGAAGAGGTGGCTTTGCCTTCTCCATGAACCGCCTGTGGGAGTGTGATTCTCACTGACTTAGCGTCTACATTCTTTCAGGACTTCTCCTGGCCTCATTGCATGTCAATGAGCTTTGTCGTCCTCCACCAGAGGGAGCATTAGATTCATTTTCATATCTTATCCTTTGGCTTTTTCTACTCTCTATATCCTCACACTTTGTTGCATACTTCATTTGTTTCCCAGCCTTTGTTGATAACCACATCATCCAAGGTGCAATTAAATACAATATTTACACTGTCTGTACTATGACAAAGCAGAGAACAAAAAAAAGATATATATGTACATATACTTTATGTTTTTTGCATTGTTCAAACCAGCACACTCTCTGACTTTTTCTCTCGAGCTGTCCTTTTATTAAACTCATTTCTCAGACAGAATGGTGAACTTTGTTTTCAAGTAAGTGAAAGTGACCATTCTGTCATATGTGAACACACCACAGTACACAGTGTGAACAGCATGAAATTCTTCCTCTGTATTTAACCCATTCACCAATGAAGCAGCGGGCAGCCAGGAACACAGTGCCCGGGGAGCAGTGTTTGTGTGGGGACAATACCTTACTCAGGGTACCTCAGAGGTGGTTAGCAGTCTTGGGAATCGAACCCATGACTTCCTGATCACAGGGCAGATGCCCTAATCACTAGGCTACCACCTGCAAGCACTTAAAAATAAAGATCCCAAAGGCATCATTAAAGATGTTCCATTGAAGGACTATGGTACTAAAAATGGTTATATTAGATTAATCTGTAAAAATTAGTTTCATGAATGATGTGTGAGTGACAAGAACCCTTTTGAAGTTTTAACTTAAAAAAGAACGTGGAATGTAAATGCTCTGTTCCAGTTAAAGCTTTAACCAATTAAAGATCTGTACATCCAAGGCAGGAATCATTTAGGACTCATATAGAATACATATAGTTTGAACTAGTGGGAAATTGATCTTTGAAAATATTGGCTATCATATTCTCTTGCTCAGTTCAGGGAGAGTCATCCAAATGAGGATAAAGAAAGATTCAGGTTGTATTACTTGCTCTCATGCTGGAGGTGTTTGTGCTAATTGTTGCATTTCATGTTTGTCTTCAATGGTTTTGCATTACAGCTGGTTTTCAAATAAGAAAATAAACATGAAATTTATAAGGCAACGTTCAGTTTTGATTCATAGTGAGCTAGAGAAGCTCAAGCAGGAGCCCAATTATATGATGGCCATCATTCAATAATTTCATTGCCATTGCCTTGTAGAAGTGTCTGCCTGTATTTGTGACTGAACTTTGCTTTCTTATTCGATGTAGGCTGTCATAAACTTGGACACTGTCACTCTTGACGTGCTGAATTTTGGGCTGTGTTAGTGATTGACACATCTACAATTTGTGCACCCAGCCATTCATCATCCATCAAAATCTATTATGCTACTCTGCAATTTCAGATAATAGTGCTTTCAAGGTGGTCTTTAAGGCAGAAAAATATTCTCATTTTTATACAAAGTCTCGGATAATGTGCTTATTAAAGTCATATATATTTGACTTTAAAATTTCATCCACTTCTGACTTATTAAAAACAGGAAAAACAAGAACAAACCCTTACTTGTAGTATATAATAATATACTTTGGGTTTTATTTGATTTTATTTAATTTAAATGAAATGCCCAATGTCGTGGGAATACTGTGTCATACTGTCCAAATATGGAAACAAAGCTTCAAAAACCACTTCAACAATTTGAATTCAAAACCAACACTTTGAATACATCCAGTCCAATCATTCAACCTACAGCTAAACTTGTGTTTCTTTTTGAATGAGGTCAAATGAGGTAGGTTGACTTTTTGAATGAGGTAAAATACAGTGCTGCCAATCAAAGCAATGGTCATTATATATATATATACAGTTGTACTCATAAGTTTACATACGCTGGCAGAATTTATGATTTCTTAACCATTTTTTAGAGAATATGAATGACAACACAAAAACTTTTCTTTCACTCATGGTTTGTGGTTGGCTGAAGCCATTTATTGTCAAACAACTGTGTTTACTCTTTTTAAATCATAATCACAACACAAACTACCCAAATGACCCTGATCAAAAGTTTACATACCCTGGTTTGGCCTGATAACATGTACACAACTTGACACAAACGGGTTTGAATGGCTATTAACCATCTTCACCTGTGATCTGTTTGCTTGTAATTAGTGGATGTGTATAAAAGGTCACTGAGTTTCTGGACTGCTGACAGACCTTTGCATCTTTCATCCAGTGCTGCACTCACATTATTTGGATTCTAAGTCATGGGGAAAGCAAAAGAATTGTCAAAGGATCTGCTGGAAAAGGTAGTTGAAGTCAATAAAACAGAAAAGGGACATAAGAAAATATCAAAGGAATTGAGAATGCCAATCAGCTGTTCAAACTCTATTTAAGAAGTGGAAAATTAGGGGTTCTGTTGAAAGCAAACCACAGTCAGGTAGACCAAGTAAAGTGTCACCCACAACTGCCAGAAAAATTGTTCAGGATGCAAAGAAAAACCCACAAATAACTTGAGGAGGCACTTGAAGAAAAATGGGCTGCATGGTTGAGTTGCTAGAAGAAAGCCATTAATACACAAATGCCAAAAAGTATCCTGCTTACAATATGCCAAACAGCACAGAAACAAGCCTCAAACTTTCTGGCACAAAGTCATTTGGAGTGATGAGACTAAACTTGAAGTTTTTGGCCACAACCATTTGGAGAGGAGTTAACAAGGCCTATGATGAAAGATATACCATTCCTACTGGGAAACACAGTGGTGGATCGCTGATGTTTTGGGGATGTGTGAGCTACAAAGGCACAGGAAATTTGGTCAGAATTGATG
>JBBPCX010000035.1:6526310-6545914 GCA_037974365.1 Hydrocynus forskahlii
GGTTCTGGAGTGGCCATCTCAGTCTCCTGACCTCAATATCATTGAGCCACTCTGGGGAGACCTCAAACGTGCAGTTTATGCAAGACAGCCCAAGAATTTACAGGAACTGGAGTTTTTTGCCAGGAAGAATGGGCAGCTTTACCGTTTGAGAAGATAAAGAGCCTCATCCACAACTACCACAAAAGACTTCAAGCTGTCTTTGATGTTAAAGGGTGCAATAGACGGTATTATGAACACAGTATTAAGAAACTTTTGATCAGGGTCATTTGGGTAGTTTGTGTTGTGATTATAATTAAAAAAGAGTAAACACAGTTGTTTAACAATAAATGGCTTCAGCCAACCAGTAACCATGAGTGAAAGAAAGGTTTTTGTGTTATCTTTCATATTCTCTGAAAAATAAATTCTGCCAGGGTATAACTGTGTGACTATATATATTTTGATACACTACTTTTTCAAATTTTTATTACAATAAAACATTAGAAATGCTGAAAACAAACACATTATTTAACCATAAAGACCCACACTATTGTTTATGAAGAGACAATTTAGGTGTGTCTCGAGACATTCACTTTGTGTTGGATCATGAAAAAAGAAAAATATCATTCTGTTTCATAGATGAAGTCTTGCCTTAACAGTTTGTGTTGAAAAGGCAATTACATGCTGCTGGTGTTAGCCTATTAGCAAGATTGCAACTAAATCTTCATAGTGGTCAGCTTATCACACAATAAATATCAGACACCACACTCACATGTGGGTGGACACTTTCAGGCCCGGAATGACATCATTTATTGCAAAGAGTGATCCACTAATTGACTAATAAATCCACTAGTCAGCACTATGGGCAGCAGTTGATTAATGAAAGACAGTGCCTTTAAGTACAGTCTCTGAGAGGACAGGGCCATTTTACTCACTTTTCCACTGGACTAACAGGTTGCCAGGTCCAGTTTAAATTTTGTGTTAGATGTGAGATTCTGAGGCCTGTGATGATTTTAGCTTGCATGTTGTGAGGTAGGGCCAGACTAGAGTATCATGTTCCTCAAACCTTTCCTACAAGGAGTGTCAGGGCGCATAATCCTGTTCAAAGAAGTCACTGTCTTTAGGGAATACTGAAGGTGTACTTCATCTGCAGCAATGTTTAGGTAGGTGGAACATGTCAGAGTAACATCCACATGAAAGCAGGACCTAAGATTTCCCAGTAGAACACTGCCCAGAGCATCACACTACCTCTGCTGGTTTGTCTTGTTCCCATGGTGCATCCTGGTGCCATCTCCTCAGCAGGTAAGTGATGCAAATGCACCACATGACATTAAATTAAGTAATGCATTAGACCACACACTGCTCCCCGGGTGCTGTGTTCCTGGCTGCCCACTGCTTCACTTGATGAATGGGTTTTTACACTGTTCACACTGTGAACTGTGGTGTGTTCACATATGACAAAATGGTCACTTTACACTTTGCGATTGGATCAGATAGACTTCCCACATGCGTCACGAACACTGAGCATCTATGAGCCTGTCACCAGTTCACCGGCTGTCCTTCCTTAAACCACTGGGTTACGCTTTACACAATGCATGTGTTTATAAGGCTACACAACACATATATAAGCCTTTCATTACAACTAACAAAATACTACAGGTATATATACAGGTCTATTCAAACAGGACTTTTTTAGCCTGCTTTGAAAATGCTGATACCCCTGATAGAATAAGCCTTTCTAAATGTTTATGCCAGTAGTTTTGAAAGGTTTATGTATGTGCCAAGTAAAATTATCAATACCAGCAAAATGAAATGTTTCCGGAACCCCCTTTTATGCAGTAAAGATTTCAAGTGTCCTCCAACATTAACATGTGGACTTAAGAAACTGTGCAGTGAATTTGAGCATGTGTCATGCCGGGTCCGGGGAAAGGACACACACGCAGCCACCAGTGTACTAACAGAAGGCGTTTTGATAGAAGTTTTCACAGTTTTTCAGTGTGCTGGGCAGGTGTGCACACACACACACGCTTGAACTGAAACTTAGCGCACTAGTCCCAATCCTGGAGGACCTTCACTCCGAAGGACTCTCACAAAACGAAGACGGCCCTGAATTCTCAATGGGTTCACTCGCTATGAAGAAGCTCTTAGTGTCCTGACTGTGAACACAGAGGAGAGGAGACACACACACAAGCACTGGTTATGATTACAGTCTATGAAAGTCCAACTCGAGATCTTCACTGCAACTGGAGACATGAAACAGGTGGACTTGTTGTTGGGTGTCTAGCCACCCCGCTGATGAGCTGACGAAGCTCCTCACTCACACCTGGGTTGCCTAGGCACCCAACAACCACACATACGACAAGCCATGACCTCACACACACGTGCCCAGGGCTGAGTGCTACCTAATACTCGGTAATACGCCGCTCCGTCTGGCATGTTTTTATTTGGCATTTTTTCAACTTTATGATTTATTGTAAATATTTGTCATTTCAATATGTAGTATTGTATTGTCTATATATTTTACTATTATTTTCACTATTTTTACTATTTTTAACTATGGAGAGAACAAAGCAGACCGCCCGCAAGTCCACTGGTGGGAAGGTGCCCAGGAGGCAGCTGGCCACGAAGGCTGCAGGAGCGCTCCGGCTACTGGCAGCGTGAAGAAACCTTACTGTACAGGCCCGGCACCTTTTTTTACCAAAAAAACACAGAGCTGCTGATCCGCAAGCTGCCCTTCCGGATCCTGGTGCGTGAGATTGCTCCGGACTTCAAGACCGACCTCCGCTTCCAGAGCGCCGCCGTCATGGCCCTGCAGGAAGCCAGCGAGGCTAACTTCGTGGATCTGTTTGCGGACACAAACCTGTGCGCCTTCCACGCCAAGAGAGTCACCATCATGCCTAAAGATATTCAACTGGCCCGCCGTATCCGTGGAGAGTGGCCTAAACTAACTGTGCTTAAGGTCCCCAATGTGGAACGCCCTCCCTGAACATCTGAGAACACAATCCACTGTCTGCTATAAAAAAGACTTAAGCCATTTCTTTATAATATAATTTACTCTTAAAATGATTATAAACTCTTCTTAATTTAATATATGTATTCTTTAACTTTTATAACTTCTGTAAAGTGACCTTGAGAGTCGTGAAAGGCGCTTATAAATACAATGTATTATTAGTATTATTATTATAATTAAACTGTGCTAATTAGCATAGCTTCTTGTTAAAGGTGCTTACACAAATAAAAGGCTTTATTCACTCTAGTTATTGTTTGACAAGATAGTAAAGGGCAGCCAGTTAATAATCTGAGAATTATAAGTGTGTTTCTCCTGTTTAGCATTAGGCGTTGCCAATGGCAGAATGAATGCGAACCAGTGTTTTTTAATGTTGACATAGTGTGTGTACGTGTGTGCGTGTGTCTGTGTATGTGTTTCTCTGTGTCTGTGTGTTCATGTCTATAAAATAAGTGTCCCAGAGGCATAGTTATTTGGTGTGATGATTAGTGGTTTATAAAATCTTTCTCAGGGAAGAAGCCATAGCCTACACTGTTACAAAGGGTTGTTTGGGTCAGGTACAACAGATGAACAACTTTTGTTTCCCTGAGGAATCTTTTGAGAACTATCCGTCCATCTATTCACCCATTCATTCATCCGTTATGTCAGTTGCTTTTCCTAACTAGGGTCGACGGGTGTGCTGGGGCCTATCTGAAGAAAACACAGTCACACTTCGGGTCAATTAATCATCTCTAATTCACCTGACGTACAGTATACGTCTTTGGACTGTGGGAGAAAGTCAGAACACCTAGCAGAAATCCATGTAAATACAGGGAGAATGTCCAAACTCCACGCAGACCAGACCCTGCCTGCTTGAGAATCACATGGATGACCTTCTCCCACTGAGAACTAGCTTTGCTAATGATGGGTGAGATTAAAGATCCTTTACGTTTAAAGAACTTTTTTTATATTTTACAGAATTTTTCCATACCTATTAAATGTTTACCCTTGAACTAAACATCCAAGCCCAGATCCACTAATAGAAACTTTACTTATACGATTTTTTTTCAGTGCCATTTACAACAACAACAATATTGAACTTACAGACCAAGATAATGACCATAGTGCCCACACTTTTATGACTACAAAAAAAAGAAAAAGTTCCAAAACTCCATGGAGGATGAATTCGGGCCTCATTAGTGACCAGTCACTGCACAAAGGGCCAAGCGTGTCCGGTTGCAGAATGCATGGTGGAATGGTCTTTAAAACACAACCGTGCTGAAGTCTGACTGCAAATCCATTTCATCTGCTGGGTTCATCTGTTGTGAAACGAGACGATTGCTGTCGAAGGAGTGCATTAACAAGGAGCATAATACGAAAAACTTCCCAGCTATGAACATGGCAGCCCTTTTGGTGTAAAAACACTTAACAAAAGATGTTACTGCCGGCACATCAGCATGAGGCTTTCAGTTTACTCTAAGATCATGGAACTCATTTGACTTTACATCATAGAGTGTAAAGTAGTTCACCTTTCTCACAGATGTGTAGAAAGAAAGGTCACATGTTCAACCTTGATCTGCTGTAGTTGAAGAGACTGAAAGTTATTTGCTGTAATTTCATGACATTTTTTCTTCAGACTGAACATAATCATTAGCACCCTTGACCCCGTTGCCTTGCATAGCAGACATGATCAATCAGGGCTGGAAAAAGAACCAGAGTCTGCAGCTTTGAAACCTTTCTGTCTTATTGTTTCATTTCAAGCCATATTTCCAATTGAAGAAATATGAGTCTGGAGCGGAGAGCTGTTTCAAAAAGTAGTCTCTTTTTTCCATGGAATTTTAAATTTTCAACATTCAGGTACTAACTCACGGCTGCCGAATGCATTCACACATATGTATGGCAGACAGCCTTGATCACCATACAATGAGCAGCACTGGTATCCGCTCTAGGTATGTGAGTAATGCTGAACTAAAACTATGTTTCCCAGAGAACATCAAGTCCAGCTAGGGAGCTGTTCAAACGACCATAAAAGCTTCAAAATTCTTAATACCTGGTGATATTATCATTAAATTTACACCAAACAAAACTTCGCTGCATGTGTTAACCTGGCTGCAAACAGAACAATAACTCGGCAGGTGGTAGCATCTTAAATCCAGTCATTAATTACAAAAATGTACATTCAAGAGAAACTTAAAGCTTCCTGGCAGCTTTAAAGCCCTTTTATAATACCCCCTAGGAGTAGTGGTGGAGTGAAGTTTTATAGGGGTTTTGCACAGTGCATTATAAGCATTTAGCACCCATCAGAAAAGACACTGTTAATGGGGCCGAGGTTTTAGCTCCTGCAGCCCGTCAATAATAATTAACATTTCTCATTATTAAATGTGCAATAAGAATATCATCACATAAAAAAATCAGTTAGTGTAAGTAATGTGTCCTAGACAAATTGTCTTTTCTTCCACTAAAACTGTATTTCCTGAAACAAACATAATGATCTGTAGATGGAAAAAGAAAATGTTGCTACATACAATTTTTTAACAGCATCTATAAATAGGTATTACTACAAATTATGTCTCTACTTCAACAATCTCATAAGCAGATATGTAAGATTCTAAATGTTTTCACCTGCCAAGATATTGTTTTTTCACCATTAATGCAGCGTTTAGATGTCTGATGAAATGGCTCATTATTTGCCAACATATTTTGGAGTAAACACCAGCCATCTCTGCATGACAGCATGACATCTGATAAGGATTTTTTATCTAATATATACTTTCTATATTTCTATCTAATATTAAATATGTGTGATAAACAGGCCTAAATGGCCTAGTGGTTAGGGAGATGCTCTTGCAAACAGATGGTTGTGGGTTCAAATCCCTGGACTGCTGGTGGCACTACTGAGGTGCCCTTTGGCAGGGTACCACCCCCACACATTGCTCCCTGGGCGCCCCTTGTTGGTGGCAAATAATGATTTTACAACTGTGTTAGGATAGGTAAATTAATTAGGCTAGGGTATGTTTCGACTTCAGGTTATGTCACTGTCATAGGGATGGAACTGTGTTATAACCCAAGGACCCGCTGTACAATGTACTTCCCTAGAAAATTCCAATACATTGTCACCCAATCCAAATAAAGTGTAGAGACCAGCTATGTTTGGAGACTTAAACACCGCTTATATTCATTTATTCATTTTCTGTAAGCACTTAATCCTTCCTAGGGCAGCAGGTACCCTGAGCCTATCCTGGGGCCTGCAGGTGCAAGGCACACAGATTACATTCATTTATAAAATAAACAATTCCAAATTCCTACATTTAACCCTATTGGACAGTATCTGCGTCATAGTTGCCTCTTTCTTTGACATTAAACAGACAGATTACTAAGCTTTATTTAGCCCAAATCAAACCCACACACTTTTGTGCTGCAAATGGTAAAATGTCTGAGATCAGTTAGCAGTTACCAAGCAGGGAAAACTTTGACACTTCAAGCAGCAACAGTTAGAAACAACTGGAAAAGATGAGAATGCAGTCAATATTAGGCCATATTTGTGTCAACACAACCATTTGCCAAAGCTGAACTTGGTATATAAGGTCCCAAATTATTCTGATAAACAGCACACAAAGATAAACAGCACACTTCCAATCTAACATTTTATTTATTGAATCTCATCGGGGCCCATGCATTGTTGCACATGAATTTTCAATGATGGTTAAAAGAACTTTTATCTGTTTATGCAAGGACAAAACAGTATTTAACCCCGACAATCACCACTCCTCATCCCAGAACTGATGGATCACAGCCCTCATGCTACCAGGCAACGCTGCTGTTGAAGCCATGCCACAGCAGAAGTTCCAATGGATCAAATGTAGGCCTTGCTGCTCTCCAGGCCTGGAGAACCAAATCCTCATGATTTCCATCAAATCTTCCCTCCACCTCAGTTCAGCAGCAAATAAACTGTAGGCACTCGCAACAAAATGGCCATGAAACAAATATTTCACCACATCCTCATTTTCTAGCGTTTTTCATATCAACACTCAGGAAAAAATACTCACGAGCCAACAAAAGTAAATTTTGTAGCCACACAGAATTAATGAACACTTCTAGATGTAGAAATATCGGCCATCTAAGCTTTGTTGTCCACTATGCAGATTAATATTTGGGCCCGTACAGAAGTACTAAGTCGCCAAATATTTGCTAGCTTCAGTTTGTATTGAAATCCAAATCAATTCCTTTCACCTTTCTCCTGTTCACAGTCTCTCAACTCTCTCTCTCTCCTACCAAACCTAATTAAATTCCTGATTGGCTGGAAACTTGTCTGTCTGGTTGAAACATAAATAGGGTCCATAGTTTTTTTAAACAAATAGCAAAGTCTTATACAGTCTTATAATTAATTCACTAAATACTTGACAATGCTGTTAATATGAGTTATGTAAACAAACATAGAAAAAATTATGATAACAACTAGACTGCATTTCCGCAGAGAAAATGCAGTGTGCTTGCTCAAATGCAGAACACAGCATTAGCGTTAGCATTAGCATTAGCATTAGCATTCCCCTTAGCGTTATCATTAACATTAGCTTTAACATAGCATAGCATTGCCATAGCATTAATATTAGCATTAGCATAGTATTAGCATAACATTAGCATAGCATTAATGTTATCATTAGCATAGTATTAACATAGCATTAATGTTATCATTAGCATTAACATTAGCATAAAGTTAACGTTAGCATTAGCATTAACATTAGCATTAATGTTAAAATTAGCATAGCATTAGCATAGCATTAGCATAGCATTACTGTGTCCCAATACTTTTGTCCATATTGTTCAGTTTAAACAGGTGTGTCTGTGGGGGCGTGGCCTGAGGTCTCATATGAAGTTTCATAAGGTTTGGCCACTGTATGGAGCCTGAAAGTCTCTTCCTCTGAAACTGCATTCATTTCAGTGGGGTTAAAAATGAATGGAAATGAATGGGGGAAAAAGGGATAAGCAAAAGACAAGGAAAAGATGAGTGCTGGTCATCACCGACCGCGTTTGTGTGTCGGGGAAGTTGGCCTGAGGTATCACATGAAGTTTGTTGGATTTCAGACAAAGCGTGTCCGAGCAGGACTATCTGAAAGTTCAGGGTGCCAATACTTTTGCCACATTTTTTCGCTGGAAAAACATCCAGATCCAGGTGCCCTGATCTAATGATGCCCCTGGTTCAGACTATGATTTTGTCTTTAAAAATCAGACAGAGAGAGAAGTTGGGCAGGGAGAACAGATGCTGTATGTAATTGGATGTTTTTAAGCAATTCTCCACCGTCTTGCTGTAGATGGATCCGAGGATCATTATGGTAGAAGTGTTACGAAATCTAATACGAAGTTATGCATGGGACTAGAAACACTTAGTTAAGTGGATTTCAGTCCCAATCGTTGAGATCTCTGGACTGGATCAGTTGTTTTATACCTTGTTCTAATACAATTGATTCCAAGCTTGAGCGGTTTCATCATAGACTAATGAGTTTAATCGTGTGTTAGAGCAGGGGGAACACTAAACCAGGCACTGCAGGGGTTCTTCAGGGCCGAGAACCACTCTTGTAATAGCCAGATACTCTTCATAGTCGTATAGAGGAATCTCTAGCTTTGAAAGAACATTTATAAGATTCATTCATGTCCTGCTGGGCTTAAATGTACACTGTCGGTATTAATGTACCACTGTATGTATTAAATGAACAGTGGGGACTTTTCTCTGCTTAATGAACTATATCAGGCATGTAAAGCTGTAGGACTTCATTTTGCTGGTAAGGATTTTTGGGTTTATATAAATTTCATTGTAAGAGTGCTCATAATGTGGTGTAGGAATATTTCGGCATGTCTTTTTCAAGTCATTAATAACCCCTACTTTCACAAAATTCCACAAAATGTGACTGTCCGAGGTAAATTAAACTATTAGACACTAACAGTAGATGTTATTGGATGGGACTTGCATGTTTCCCCAAAGCTTTTTATACAAGGCCTTATTTTTGTGTCAGCATAAGGGTAGTCTAATGGCATAACTGTCATATTATATTATAAATTATGAGAAAGTATAGCACCTTCGATAATGTGGTGCAAGGATATTTTCAAGTTAATTTTGTTCCGAAACATGTGCTTGTGTCATTGCCTCCTCAGACACTCTATTATCACAAATCACAGTAAAAACAGTATTTTCCTGACTTCAGGCAAAGGTATAAGAATGTGTTGTTTTGTACTGTATTCTCTATATCACCCCATTAAATGCCTCTCCTCACTAAATACAACAGGTTTCATTATTCTCACTCCTTTCAAGAAAGGAGAAACAAGTCAGTTGTGCACATCATTATGCATGCAACATTAGAAAATGAATAGAATCAATAGAAAAAGTACAACTAAACTAAACTCTGACTGGCTAAGCCATGTTGCACAATATTGTTTTTCATCCTAGCAGCAGAAAAAATTACATGCAGACATTACATACAGATGAGAAATCTGTGATGTAGATGTAGATTTGCTGAAATGGGCAGTTTGTTCCACAAAAGTCTCATATTCAGGAGATTAGGAAATCTGTCTGCAAACTTCTCACAACATGAAGCCTTAAGTGCAGGTAATAGACTCTCGCAGGAGGGACAACAACATCCCCCCATGGTAATTGGTGCACATCAGGTGCATTCTTGGCATGCAGGGTAGTAACCCATGCAAAGTTTTCTTTTTATTTTTGCCTCTTCCGCTTGTCATTATAGAAGAATGTACAAAACAGTGGGTTTAGTGAGGCATGATGATTGGTTGGTGTCCTCTAACACTAAGCCTGCACACATATGACTACATACATTAACTT
Organism: Hydrocynus forskahlii; assembly: GCA_037974365.1. Lineage (NCBI taxonomy): Eukaryota > Metazoa > Chordata > Actinopteri > Characiformes > Alestidae > Hydrocynus > Hydrocynus forskahlii. The sequence goes on from JBBPCX010000035.1 coordinate 6,536,102, forward strand.
AATTCTGTATTAATACACCAAGTCATTTAAAGCCACAGTGCACTGTTCATATCATATATCAGTATGCTTCAGGTTTTCTGGTATGTATTTCCATAATTCTGAATTTAATAATAGACATTTACAATTTTATTTACAAATACATGCAAATGAAACATTATTTAAAGTACACTGCAAAAAATGTATCTCATTAAAAAATATCACTTGGAATTTGGCAAAGAGTATTTTGAGTCAACACAGTAAACAAAATTGAATGAACATCTTGGCCATGCTAATTGAGGGATTTGAATAGCAATAGAAACAACACATGTACACTAGGTTGGAAATAAACTGGGTTATTTATGGTCTGTTTACTCTAAACTGCCATCCACCCTCATCCAGAGAGTAGAACTAAAGTGCAGCTGAGGCACAGTGAGCCTGCACTCATGATCCAAAGGAAGTAGTTCACTTTAGGACTGTTTACTCAAATGCAGGTTCCCTGATTTACTCTGTTCTCCATTAAATGTCCATCGGCTGCATGAATGTAGTTCGGGAAAATTGCACTCTCTACCTCTGAGATTCAGTGATTCAGTTTCTAGTGTTTTTCTCAGTAGCAGTTTCTCTCTAGTGTTTTTCTCTCCTTACAAAAAACCATCAGATTCATTTGGTCAGTCCCTAAATATACCATTCTCTACTAAAAAAGAGAGATGAGTTAATACTGTAGGGGATCTGTCATCTATCTGTTGTCATCAAGAAGGACAAGTAGTGCATATTAATTAATAGTCTATTTGTTAGATCAGCTGGCTGTCAATGTTCTAACTGACTCATTGAAGCTCTTAAATAGTGATTGTCCAAACTACTTTCAGAACTACTGCCATGTTATTTGTGGAATAGTTGTAAACTGGATGACTGTGAATCCTTACCAGTTTCCCCTCCCAAAGACATGCAAGGGGTAACAACGGGACTAAACCAGATCAGACTGTATTACCAGTCAACCCTTTAAGATGTTCATAATACACTGTGTTGAAATGGAAATATCTTTCAAACTGTTTGGCATGTCAACACACTTAAAATTCTATATGAAACTAGAGAAGCAGAGCTTTCTGATGATATGCTATGAGAGGTATTGTGTGTCGTATATCCCTGTGAAATCCCAGGCCTGATTGATACTACACTTGCAGAGTCAGCTGTATTGCCTGCCCATTAGATTGCAGTGTCTACAGGTCAAGGTTCAGTAGCTGTTTTTTGATGCATTCTTCTTTTGTTGTTGCCATCATTTGGCAGCCAATCAGAGAAATAAACACACCATCCAGCAGATCTAATCAAAGCTGGGATTGTCCTTTAGAAAGCCTCCTGTACTGCTGGGGTTTGGTTTTGAAAGTGCGACTGCTGACATAGCAGTAGCTTTCTGTGACTTTGAGAAGTTGTCAAGGTGGTTTATTATTCAGAGGATTCACTCAAATTGTTATATTGGTTATATTTTGGGGCAGCTGGTGTCCTAGTGGTTAGGGTGTCGCCCCTGCGGCCAGAAGGTTGTGGGTTCCAAACCCGGGACTACCAGTTGAACCCCTGAGGTACCGTCCCCCCACTCACTGCACCCCAGGCACCGCCCATTGCTGGCAACCCCCTGCTTTACATGGTGAATGGGTTAAATGCAGAGAAAGAATTTCACATTGTTCAATGAGAAAAAGAATTTCACATTGTGTGCTGTGGTGTGTTCATGGATGACACTTTTCTTTGTTTTGTCAGTCTAAATTAGAAAAAATCAATCACTTTTGTGGTATTCTTAATGACTGGGACAAAATAGAGCATATATATCACTTGATGATAATGCAATATAGTACCAAGTTACATTTAAAAACATAAATATGGGCCTACTGGGCCTCTTTTAGACTATGAAAGGGTTATAGACTACATAGAGGGTTAAACACATGACAAATAAACCGCATATGTCGGTTTTCTTCCAAGGATGTAGCCCATTAGAAAGTTAAAACAAAGCTAAAGGTCTCTGGAAAGCTAAAGGTGTCATTCTTTTTTGTTTCTGTCTTTGTTTTTCTTGAATTGATTTTAGTATTATGTATTAAACGCACAGTGTGATCACAAAAGCCCGCTGCTCTTTAGTGCAAAGTTGAGAATGGTTATAGCTTAATTTGTATGCTACAAACTACCTTACCAGGCAATTTGACCCAGTGTGACACATTTTATGTTAAAGCCTTAATTATGTATGACTGCTATTCTCACTTTTTGACTGCAAGTTTTAGTACCTTCAGGGCTATTAGTTTGTCAAGAAAAGTTGTCTAAACTTGCACAAATTGTTACTAAATAACATATTTGGGACAAACATGTAAACTAGGGATGCAGCGATACCACTTTTTTACAAACCGATACGAGTACGAGTATTTTTATTTATGTACTTGCCGATACTGCCGAATGGTGTCCATGCAAGTGTAAGTATTTTGGAGACAGGTTTTATTTTCCCTTCTACAGATTATGACAAGCCTATAAGAAGGCTAAATACAAAAAGTATTAACAGAAGGCTATTCCAAAGCAAAAATAAACCGTTTGTTAACAAAGCTTTAAGTCCGTCGTCTGTCGTCCTCTCTGTTTTCACATAATGGTATGATCCTATGTCCTCACATGTAATTGCTGCCAAACAAAACAAAGTTCTGCCGTGAACAGATCTGAGCCACTGAGAGTGAGAGCTGAGCAGCAAAAGGAAAAAAAAAAAAGTGGGGAGCGGGAATCAGCTCTTCTGATTCACTACAAATGCGCATGACACATCACTAATAAAAAAGAGTCCCATTTCTGTCGGTCCACTTTTTGGACCACTTCTAGAGGACTTGTTGGTTCCTTTAAAGAGGACAATATGTGAAAACACCCTTAAAGAAAGTATCAAAACAGTCTCCTGCTTTCATGTACACAAAGATGTGTGTTAAGGTTGGTTGCTGCGGTCCTGCACTAGCATTAGCAACTCTGTGTACTTAGCACTGTGATGTGTCTTCAGACGTTTAATCAAATTGTTAGTGTTAAACGATGTACTGTCCTTTCCGCCCCTCGACACTGCAGCAGTACAGATCTTACAGTTTGCCTTAATCCTGTCATCGTCTTTTGTCTTAAAATATTTCCAAATCGCTAACATTGCTTACTCCTCCTATTGAAAAAAATCTCATAGCTCATGGATAGAATATCTGACGCGAAGTTTCCAGCTCGTTGTCTCCCTCTAGACATTGAAGTCAGGTAGGATATTGTTCAGTGGTATCGGTGCATGGTATCAACAATTCACGTACAAATACGAGTATGAGTATTTTAACGAAGTATCGGCTCGATACCTGATACTGGTATCGGTATCGGTGCAACCCTAATATAAACCACTGATAATATTTAATTGGTGTCCCTTTATATACCTCACACATATTGTTGCTACTGGAGACTAAACCTTTTTTCTCCATTTTTGTCCTTTTGTTGAACATAATTTTAAAATATATTAAAAAAACTGCCACAATATCATGAACAGACCAACAGAAATTCCATCTTATGCTGAATGTTAGGAATGTTTTTTCCTTCTTGTTATTTCTTGTGCACACGCTTTTGTTTCTGACACTGACAGTTTGACTTTTATTTGTATTTTCCACCCTGACATTCTACTGCAAGAGGATTCTAGAGTCATAGTCTTGCACCAAGAATATAAGCCCCACCTTCCACTCCGCCTGCCCCAACCAAAAGCCTAAACTTCTCCAGAACATCTTAAGATCATTGCGGACTTCAGTGATTGCCATGGCAAGAATCACTGATTATAAAAGAGGCATAAACGGCATCTCAATGTCACAGTTGAGAAGACATCTCTAGAACTGACACGAGAACCTCCGAGACTCCGAGGAAAGAGCATGCACATGAAGCACAAAGGCATAGACGTTATTTGGACAACCTCAAAGGAATTCCACATGCAGAGACTGCTGTCGGTTTGACCTAGATAGATGTTGTTTTCTCCACTGTAGTGTGTCTTTTGCATTTGACCAGCGAGAGTGCTCTTCAAAAGAAAGAGATTAGATGAACTTCAGAAACTTCTCACAGTGCTCCGAATTAGTGGGATGCGACTTGCTCTGGAATCCACAAAGAAATTTGTAGGCAAGGCATTTTTGAGGGCATAAAATATCTTGTTCTTTGAATACATGTTTGTGCCAGCTGAACGTCACGTTCCTGGAAGCATTGGTGAAGTGATTCTGTGGACACTTTTATCATTCATTCACAGCTACATGACAGCAATCAGTGGAGGATGACAGTTAGCTGACTCATATTTTTGCAGCCATCCGTTTCAGAGCAGATCCGTTGCGGTTATTACATCGCACCATCTGTATTTTGCGTGACTTGATGGCATGACTGCACGAGCAAAATGTCTGCAAACAAAATTGAGTCATTGAATTTAACTGAGCATTTAGTAAATCTAGATTATGTAAAAAAAAGATGACATCAGAAAATGTACACTCAGTGCAAATGTTACATAAGATATTTAATAGAATTTAATTTGTAAGTGATGAAGTCCAAGGCTACTGAGAATGACTGGATCTGGCAGGTTGATGAGACAGCGAGAGGTTAAAGAAAAAAAGTGCAGTAAGGTTCATTAGACTTGTAGCTTTAAACTTGTCTTTCCATGACATTGAATCTTTTGGTGAATAAGAGGTTTCTAAGAATCAAACATTCTCTTGTAAATGGCTTTTCTCATACTGAACAAACAGCTTTTAATATATGAAAAGTTGAAGCCTGTGTTTTGCTCAGTGTCACTGAGCTCTTTTGGGGGATTGAACAATCACAGCAGTAGTGGCACACTTGATAAAGAGTGTCAATGTTGCTTTAAGTACTGCAACAGGGATTTATTTGGCCTTTATTTAGTAGCTTATACAGGCCCAGAATAAACCAAACAAGCTGCAGAAGTCCTTCCAAACAACTGCACGGCCCATTTTAACTGACACTCTTATTTCCTGTGAGCAGCCTAGAGATAATGGACATGTAATTACATTTGGAGTAATTTGCTGACTTTCTCATCGAATGCATCTTTATAATTATTTGTTCTTCCAGCCATGTCGATAACATTGCATGTGAGCAGTATCTGGGCCCCCTTACTACGATGATGAATGACCTCATAGCCGCTATTGACAGAGTAGATACCACACCGAGTGACTTTGTATTCCTTGGGGATCGTCTCAGCTGAGAGACGAGCTCTCTCAGATGTGACCCTTCCCTCAGATCAGTAAAGGCGAACGGCCAGACAGGAGTCCATGTTCCCTTGTTCAAAGCAAAGATGGCCACACATTCGAAGAAAAAAAAAATGTAGCAGCCTGATAGGGCCAAAGAGTCTGGTGCAATAATGTGGGACTGGGAGCCAGAACCAACACGCCAGTTCAAAGATTCTAAAGATCGTCTTAAATATTTATTAACCCCTTTTGGCTCTCTGACATTTATGAGGACATCAAAGAAGGCAGTCTTCCAGCCCAGCCTTGCTGTTGGGCTACCACCACTGCCTTGCTGCTGCTCTTCCACATCTCCTACCTGCTCTGGGAGGGAGCTCCCCCTGGGAATGTCTTTCACTGATTAAATGATTAATGAAATGAACTCTGCAGCGTTTCCCAGTGCCTACGACAGCTGTTCGGCATTTTAGAAACATTTGTAGATGCACACTATATTAGACACAGTAGAGCAAATTCAGCTCCTGCATCATCAACAAACATTTGGCATCCACCGCTTTCAAGATTCCAGTTGCAAGGCTTCAAAACAGCTCTCAGATAGCATTTACCTAATGGTTAGCCTCCAGCAGTTATCCACATCTGAAATGGTGCTGTAAAACCCAAAACCCACGCTCTCTACATTTTTTTTTAGCTTGTATGACATCTCAGTAGACATTGCAGTATCTACAGTATACAGTTACAATGATAAAGCTGGGTAAGCAGGATCTCATCATTCATTTTGAGCCAAGTTTATTCCAGTTTTTTTATTTACAGTTCTATTCCTCTCATTCGGCAGGTACGCTGGAACCATCATAGCAGGGGAGGACGCCCTCCACCCACTTCTCAATATCATTCGTTTCATGCCCCCACCTTTGCCCCTCCCAGATAAACATCGAAATGAAGAGAGCAGCGCACACCCCACATTATAAATGCTTCTGGCACCCATGTTCCCAGGCCAGTGACGACTAAAGATCTTGTGGCATTGATGTCCAAAATGTGCAGAAGAAGCAGAGCAGTTCTCTAGAAGTGAGGAAGGCACTCAGGTCATCCCAACATACTGGTCTAATCTCGAATGAATGTTCCAGTGTTTTTCAACCTAGCCCTTTATTCGGTGTATCTGAATGGCCCATTATCATGTATTGTATGTTGAGAGTACTCAAATGATCAAAGCAACATGATGCATTAGGACCGCAAAACCTGCTTTTCCTTATTGAGATTGGTTTAACCACCCTAAATTTGTAGGCTCATTCAAAGCTAGACTGGAAAGAAAATACATTATTTTTACATTTTGCAAACATTTTAATCCAAAACAATATACAGTCTAATCTTGTTACAGGTGTACACTAATGTTCCATTAGGAGTCATTATCAAGTAGACTTATTAGTACAGCATAATGTGCCTGCCTGTGTAGGTCAACAAAAATCCTAAACCAGAACTAAAAAAGGAAGGGCCACAAAACACAAGGAAAAACAAACAAAATGTCTCAAAACAGCACTAAATAGTTAAACGACTTTCAGAACAGTGTCAGGGTATAGGTACACAGAATAAATGAGTCCAGAATTAGCTGCAGATGTGTGACGATGAGTAGGTGGAGCTGGAGCAGGTGTGAACCAATCACAGACAGGAGAGTCCACATAGGGAAGACAACGTGACAACCATGTCTCAGAAAATTATAATATTAGTTGTCTCTGTAACATGACAAGTCTGTGAGTCATTCTGGATCGCAGTATCTGATAAATGTCTTGGATGTAGTATAGACTAAGTATCCTTTTTTAAAGACTTTAACCTTACCTAAGGTTGAATGGACAAACAAATCTGAGTTGGTTGCACAAATGAACCTCAGCAAAGATGAAAGCAAAAGCAGCTGCTGAAAAATACTCCTTAGAGGGAAAAAACTCCTTGTCTTGTGTAACCTTGATAGTTTGTGTTTCCTGAACAGTATTCACAGTGTCAGCAATAATTTTCTCGGTACATGGAAATGTACAGTAAACCTAAACGGCCAATACCATAGTACTAAAAACTCATTCAGCATCTCGCCATTGGAGTCTACTGAAAATGAGCTTCAAGCTGTTTTCTATTCTTTCTCTTAGAACAGGCAAATGCATAGAAATTACTGTATGATTTGTGAGAGTTTTAACAACATTATACTTGCAAACACTGGTAATCTGTCCCTTTAACTTCATAGATCAGAAGATCAGCTCCTGAAAAAAGGTCCAAATATTTTTTTAATACAGTACTGATTGTACACTTTCAATAAAACCTTTAAGAAATTATTGCTGTCTGTCACGGTCAAACAGGAGTACATGACAGAACATTGCTACTACTGCAACACCAGTCTCCTTCATACACTTTATAAACACACTAATGGCAGCATTTGCACAATACACAATTCCATCTCGCCCTCCCAGGACTGAAGCATAGTGGAGTTTCACTGCTATTCCTATCAGTGCCCCCTGTTGGCCAGCTCTGTCAATGTCTGCGGATGATGCATAGATTCATTTTCAGTTGTATTTCTCAGGATGGAACATGGTGACTTTTGTCCCATTTCAGTGACCAGTACATGCATAATTATGAGCACTGCATGTTATTATTAAAATAAGCTTTAAAATCAGATCACACAGTGCTGTTTGAACCACTGGAAAAATAAAAAAAAGCACCTCAGAGAACTGAAAGCTGGAGTAAAAACAAGTCTGTGCAAAAAAAACGAGTGTCAAAATATATAATTTATTGCAAACTTACTCTCTTACGTTTTTACTATTATTTCTTTTTCTGTCTTCTCTGCACGCGGCAGCAGTGATGTCTGCGGCTCACATTGCACTGCTGAGAGGCCCGTTTTGCCCAAAGCAATTCATTCTCAAAGGTCAAAGGCCACCATCATTAAAAGTGCCATCATAGCGTTTTGATCTGCGATGGTCCCCAGTGTTCCTGTGCCTTAATTGAGATTTCTGTCCTCATTATCAACCCCAACTTGTCTTAATATCTATACATGCACAGCTCTTTCAGAGCCTAGAGAAAAAAAAAACAAAAACTACTAATGAATGCATACTGCGAGCACGATTACTTTGCTGAAGTTTTTCAGTTACTTTGATTCGCAAAAAAAAGCCTTTAACTTCTGGGATGTTTGTCTGAAGTTTAGATGAGAGTTCACTTAACACAAGTTCAGCGCCATTATTACCAGCATTGCAGGGGTGGGCAATCATACTGGGGTCTATATTGTCAATAGTGGACCTCTTAATGTTGATTTTTACACAACTGTACACCACCAACTTATACTTCAGTCATTTGCCCACTTTAAAGCAACAGCTAGGCTGAAACATAGAAATTGCAGGTCAAGATGCAAAAGATGTTTCTTTTTTAAACTCATTTGTGTATGGATTTTACACCGCTGTGCAGGCCTTTAGTTCCTGACAGTTATGAAGCTAAACGACTATATAAGGCACACACATACACACCTCAGGGACATTTCAATGCCATTTCACGCAAGAGGGCACATGCTCAGGGAGGAAGAGGGCGGAGAGGGAGAGCAGTCGCTGGATGCCCTTAAGCCTCACACAATTCACACTATGGTTACATCAACGTCAGAAGTTTTTACTTACCTATCACAATTGATAGTGAACATACTGTATATATAAATAAATACAGATTCAGAAAAAAATAGGAGACCACTCCAATTTTAAATCAGCATCTCTATGAGTAGGAAAACCATTCCGTACCAGTGTCTGTTAAAATTCCTACACAAGCACCTCATTCTGCTTTATGAGGTACTGATTAGTGATCACCTCAATCACACCTTATTTAATGAGGAAAAGTATAAAAACATTGCTGTAATCAACACCCTCCTCTCGCAATGTGACCAGTTGGATGTCAAAACAGAACTAGAGGTACGTCAAAGGTAATAATTGCCATTTTGTTCAAGAGTGAACAGGAGATTTATATTATTTGAATTATTCCAGTTCTGTGAATGCTGCATCATTTCTCTTATTTTGATGTGTTGTCATTTCCTGTAAAATTATGCTTTAAAGAACAATATTTTTGTTTGGAAATGAGGAGAAATATTGTCAGCAGTTTTTAAAAACTAAGGCAAAGCTGTCAGTTCAATACTTGCACCTATAAAAGATAAAACCTGAGAAACTGAACATTGTTGCAGTGGTCTCTTATTTCTGTATATACATACAGTTCCAGATATTCTCATAATGATGAAAATACTTAAAATAAAATAAATTTGTTTAGCTAGTCCTCACAAGGAATCATTTTGTTTTCACCATAAAATCACTGTCACGGAGTGAGGAAGACTTTTGGTCGAGTCAAGGAGGGCATGGGACTCAATGACTGAGCGTTGGATACTACCTTCATATTGTTTATACCCAGTGAGGCGCGCATCACGTGACTGGTGTGTGTGACAGTACTCCTCCTCCAGGACCATCACCAGACGGACCCGGCTGTATGGGGTGCCGTTTGTTAAAACAGCTTCACAAATTTAGAGGTGTCATTTTTTCATAATTTAGCGCAATTTTCACACAATTTTCACACATTTAGTTTTGGTTACATTTTGGTACATTTTCTTGCTGCGTAATTGTTAAATGTTAAATTTAAATGTTAAATCTAAATCTAAATGTTA
>JBBPCX010000035.1:6573907-6619998 GCA_037974365.1 Hydrocynus forskahlii
GGTGGAATAGAAAGAGACATAGACAGAGAGAGAGAGAGAGAGAGAATGAGAGAATGAGGGAATGAGAGAATGAGAAGGGGGGGCAGTAGAAAGGGAGAGAGAGACAGAGAGAGAGAGAGAGGGAGGGGGAGGGAGGAAGGAAGAGCAGGAGAGACGGTGACAGGACAGAGAGAGAGAGAGAGACAGAGAGGGGGGAGAGAAAGAGAGAGAGAGAGAGAGAGAGAGAGAGAGAGAGGTTTGCTTTTGGCAATAATGTAATTCACATTCATGCCAATACAGCTTTATTGACAGAGAGAGAGAGAGAGAGACACACACAGAATGAGGAGGGAGTAGGAAGAGAAGGAGATGGTAAGATATGAACAGAAAGCAAGAGAGAGCAATAGAACAAGAGCAAGAGAGACGGGGGATCAGTAGAAAGAGAGAGTGACAGAGAGAGAGAGAGCAGTAGAGACAAAGAAAATGAGACGGAAGTAGAGAGAGAAAAAGAGACAGAGAGACAGCAGTATGAAGAGAAAGAGCGGGGAGTAGAGAGAGAGAGACAGAGAAACAGGTACAGTGAGACAGTTTGGCAGAGAAGTAGTACAAGAGAAACAGAAAAACAAAAAGAGACAGAAAATGAAAGAAGGTGCGAGACAGAGAGGGCCAGTAGAGGTAGGGAGAGAGAGAGAGAGAGAAAGAGAGAGAGAGAGAGAGAGAGAGAGAGAGAGAGAGAGAGAGAGATTAATACTATGACTTTGTGTTCCTTCTCTGCTAATAAGGCGTGAATTGTTTTAGTTGCAGCTGCTTTTTTCTGTAGCTGATCTGCTGTAATTCATCCTTTTCGTTCTTTCAGTGTTGTGCATGTCATTAAGATGTAAAAAACGAATAAAGTAAATACTCACACTGTCTTGAAACTTTCCTCATATTCCAAAGTAATGTAATGTAATGTCATGTAAATACAAAATGTGTGATGCATTAATACTACAACTGCATTGCTTTGACATGTTAAGCTTTTTGTATGCCTCGACCTCCTGAGTGTGTGCTCCAGCCTTGTGGTGTATCATTTCATTATGAATCGGTCCCATCCATTCCTCGATGCTCATGTCTAAATATTCCAGGGGTTCACACCTGTGTGTAATGTAGAATTATCTTTTCTAATTTAATGTTTATTTCAAACTATTCCTGAGACTACTGTGCGCAGAAAAGAGCAGCACATGAACTGTTTTTGTTTTTCTTGGCATTGCAGGGCATTGCAATACTGTAGGAGGGGTTTTGTTGTTTTTTAGATGAAGCCAATATCTGAGCTTTTTTTGAATCTTTATAAGTCATGGGAATTGTCTTCAGCTCCACAGGCTTGGCTTGTTGTTTTTCTGTGCACCTGCAGGACACAGGATACTTTTATCCTATTCTGTGGGCATATCTTCCACTAGATGTTTCTCTCATTGCATAAATGTTGCTTAGCCAAAATCTCTACCTCCCTGAAAACCAGTAATTGGGGTGTGTGGGACGAGGTGCTGTATACTGTGTTTAGTTTCAGCATGTTAAATATCCTCTTTCCATCTTCACGCGACATTTTCGTTACAGTTCTTTCTGTGTTGTTTTTTTTTTCTTCACCGTATTTTTGTTTGAGTGTGACAAAAAAAGAGAAAGTCCATTTGAAAATGAGATGAAGCTCAGCATGGGGGGATTTTAAACTTAATACAAAACACAATTTATTTAATCCTGCAATTAGGAGCTTGCCTGCCTTTATTCTGAGGTGACTAAACATTATGCTAGGCTCATCATTCTTTGTGGAAAAAAATAAAACAGGCACAATGTGACTGTTTCTCAGTGAATAATGCATGGAAACATGTATATTGCATTTGATAGAGTTGCTGTATGTAAAAGCACTACATGCATTATTCCGATGAGGGAGTATGCAAAGGTAAGTGTTATTTGGACGGAGAGAGAGAGAGAGAGAGAGAGAGAGAGAGAGAGAGACAAGAGAAAGAAAGAGAGAGAAAGAAAGGGCGAGTGAGAGAGGGGCGCCTGGGAGAGGGAACCCCCCCACACTTAGTCATTCAGGCTGGTGGTCTGCCTCTTATAACTGGAGCTTGTAGATATTTTGATCATGAAGTCTTTAGTGTATGTGAGGTTTATTAGGATTAGCTGGGGTTGTTTGTTATTCCTTCACCCTTAGACTTAACCACTACTGGTAATTCTGGGCTATTCTGGGCTATTCTCTATTTCCAGCTGCTCCAGGAGTCTGGGTGGTTCATCAGCTCCCTTTGGTTCCTTGAGCTTCGTAGCTCTCCTGCTCCTCCAGGAGTTCTGGTGTTCCACCAGCCTTCACCTTTATGTTTGGAACAATATAGATCTTCCACTCCTCCAGGAGCTTGAGTGTTTCATCGCTCTTTCAGAATGTTCTAGTTCTTCCACTCCTCTGGGAGTTTGAGCATTCCACCACACTTTACCATCACATTCGGAACGTTCTAGCTCCTCCACTCCTCTGGGAGTTTGAGTGCTCCACCACTCTTTACCTTTATGTTTGGAGCATTCTAGCTCTTTTGCTCTTCCGGGAGTTCAGTCATTCTACCACCTTTTCTCTTCCAGTCCAGTCAGTCCGGACCTCCCTTTTCTGTCCGTTCAATACAGACTAGTCCCATATCTATCCATTCAATCTGGACCATTACCCTTTCTGTCCATTCAGTCTGGACCTCCCTCTTTCTGTCTGTTCGATCCAGACTCCCTCCCCTCTTAGAATGCAGGTATTACATCATCCATCCTTAGTGCTCCCTTTGAGCATCTCCTTCTGGCACACAATTAAAAATCAGCACAACACATTTTCAGTTAGATTCACATATGTCTTATCTTCTCTGTCCATTCTTTCTGGACCCTCCAGTCTGGTCCCTCCTGGCTGTTTAACCATTGCTTTTCCTCATTCCACTTCTTTGCAGGCTAATACCCCATAAGAGGCTTTCCACTCATATTCCACCTTGGTGGCTCAGTGGTAACACACTCACCCCTCTTCACAGTGGAGTGGATTTGAGCCACACTCACGGCAAAGCTTTTACCATCACAGAGTTCAACCTCCATTCATGTTCTTTCCTTATGGTACACTATCAATGTTCCTACCGGCCTCTGCAGTTCTTAAAACCCAGATGGGCAGTATATAAGTCTCAAACATTTTCATCAGTCATATAATCAGTTGATACCATCACCATTTGATTTGCCATTTAGCTGTGTTCAGGAATTTTGGTACATTTGTGTGATCAACATAGAAAGTGCAATTATTTTACAGAATTAGATCTTTCAAATGTACCAATCAAATGTAAACAAAACATCTTGTTTTGTTTACCCAGTAAGATACGAGGAAAAGAAATACATGATTGAATAAAGAAAAACATCTTGTAATATGAGTATAATCTAACTTTAATATATTCAGAGTTGCATTTCTATATTCAGAAATTATATTTATATATTCAGAAATTACATTTAGAATATGTTCAAATAGATATTTATTTTTATATATTTACTGTTTGAAAAAAAATCTGTTTGGGATTCTTTGTCACTCTTAAATATTCAGGTGTTTATTTTTGTGTGTGTTATTTTTAGAGTTTGGATTGCACCAACAGGAGTCTGGAATGGTGCTTGGTGTGGGGTTTTTCGCATGATTTAAATGGCATGACCAGATCGCCAGCCATGTGTGTTTGACATTCTGTTTCTCTGAATCACACGCAATTCAGCTCCATCAGGGCTCCCTAATGAATTATGCAATTAATATTTGTGTGATAACATTTATATATTCAAATGAATCTCATTATTGCCCCTGCATTTTACAGATTAATTTTGATTACCCCCATTTAATGACAACATTACCATGGCTAATTAGATGGGATTAATTTGTGATGTTTGGAGTAATTTCCATTTTGTTCAAATCCCAATGCAGGGGGGATAATGATGATGATCTTCGACAAGGAATGAACTGTCCTTTGAGTGACTGGTTTATATAATCTTCTCAACAAGGACCCATTCGACCAAACTCATATGAAGTACGATCCTCTTCGTATGACAGCAGTTGGGTGTTTGTGGAAACATATGATATTGTGTAGTCAGTCTAAGCAATTAATTAAGCATTTCTCTAGTGGCCAGACTGTAGAATAGGTGAAGTGGAATAAAGGGTGAAGTGTGACAGTTTGGGACCAAGCAGCTATTCTTACTGATTTATTTTTAGTGCAGGAAAAGGCTTTTTACAGAGAGTCTTAAGTGATACTGCGATTTTTGTACTAGACAACAATAGCTTTATCTTACTACTATGGTACTAGAACTTGTACTATGGTACTAGAACCACCCATCCATCCATCCACAGGTCACCAGTCCAGCACAGGGCAGCCACAAAGACTCTAACATGTGCACACTCATACCTAGGGGCAATTTAGCATCTACAGTTTTCCAGATGTGCATGTCTTTGGACTTTAGAAGGAAATCGGAGCTCCTGGCAACAACATTAAGGTTGGGAATCAGTTTTAGAAGTTTTGACATGGAAAAGTGTCCTGCAATCCTCCATCAAACCGAGCCCTGGGTTTCGCAATACAGTGCAAAAGGGTGCGCGGCTTATGCAGAAAACAGTGTTTACCGCTAATGTGACTTAAAAGCCTTGGTCTTAATGTACCCATTTATTCCCATCGTGAGAGCACTCAAGGTAAACTGCACAAGAGAAGAAGCAGTGAGAATATTTTAGCATCGGTCCGGGTACATTTTAGCCAAAACAGGAGGTGTAGAAGTGCAGGGGTTCATCACGACCACTCTCGCAGTGTCTTATCTACTCATGCTGTTTGTATAATGGAGATTTTGTAAAGGAGAGCAGCATGGCCGTCAGCAAAGGAGCTCCCAGGACTGCTCTCATCACCGAGTGCACACAGACCCTAAATGGGCTGCTGGAAACCTTGGAGAGCAATTTCGTGCAGTGCTCTAGAAGGTAAGTGGCTCCTGCAGAAGTACAAAATGGGATATCTCTGCAGTGCGGACCAGAGTGCCTATGCTATATAGTTTGTTAGGCTCTTAAAAATGCAAAAGTGAGGCCCATTACAAAACAAACAGATGCTACTATAGATTTTTTTTCCTTTGGTTTTCAATGGTTCTCTCTCTACATACACTCTTATTTCATGGTTTCAACTTTATTCTGAAACCCACTTCCATTAGTTTGTGTGTTTAAATGTTTCACCTAGTACATGAAACTCAAATAAATATCACACTACAGCACAGAATATCGCAGCAGTCATATTAACCCTCTGAGGTCCGAGGCCTTTTTGGCACTCTGAGGCAGTTTGTTATATTTTGTCATATTTAAGTATTTCATCTAACTAAAAACATCTATGCAAAAGGTGACATATATGGTTATATTCTGGAAAACCTCAGCAATAATAAGTTCCTATTTTTGTACACACTTCACATTTTGTGCACCCTTTGAAGAAATGAATATTGTCTGATTCTTACAACATTGTTGTACTTCTTCATTGTTTACCTTTAACCTCCTGAGAACCAAAGGAAAAAAGTGCATCACTCTTCTGTTGCTTGTTGCTTGCAAGAACAACGAAACATGTATTTAGTTCAATGGTGAATTATAAGTCATAGAACATAAGTAGCTCTGCATTTCTTCTTCCTCTGGATATTTTAGGTGTGATAGTCCTGGAAGCAAGTTTTCTTTTTGGTTATGCAGAGGAACATTTTGCATTTGGTGCACCTCATGTATGTCTTGCCATTGCAGTCCTTGTTCCCAGCATGCAAACCCATCACATGACACATCAGTGGAAAGCCCAGGGTGTCCTCTACAGAATACTATAGAGCTTGATGGGGTAACTCCAAATACTTAAGGAAGATACAGGTGAACACAATGTCCACTATAAAGGACATAAATGAATGGGCAAGGTCTCAGGAGGATATGGTACCCTTTTGGAGATAAAAAGTTGGGTTATGACAGAATGATCTAGTCAGGTCCAAAATAAACTCAAGTCAAGTCAGGTCAAGTCAAGCAGGTTTATTGTCATTTTGACCATGTACACACAGTATACAGTGAAATGAAACAACATTCCTCCAGGACCATGGAGCAACACAAGAACAGAACAGAACACCGAAAGACCTCAAGTGTACACGAGACAAAATGGAGTGCAAAGAACACACAAGAGCAACAATACCAGACAAAACAACAACATTTAGTGTAATCAGCAAAAGCTATAGTACTAGTCTGAATGAATACAGTATTTAAAAAAGGCAGAACAGAGAGTTATGTGCGCAAAAATGCAGAACAGATGCAGACAGCAATGGACGTAATTGTGCAAATATAGCACCAGAAGGACAGAGAATGTGTAGTGTAACAACTAGAAGATTTCCAGAGGCATTTAAAGTCTGAGTTGTTTGAGTTGTTTGTTTAAGGCAGAATGTGTTAGGAGAGGAGAGGAAAGTTCAAAGGTGTTGATGCTGCATGTGTGAGTTCAAGGGGGGGGGGGGTATGGTTAATTAGCTCATAGTGAAAATATGAGGGAAAGAGCCCACATTTTGTAATAAAACCATGTGTCCCAGTTATTCATGCAATGAGTAATGCAAATGAGTAATACAGCCTCATTGAGTAATGCAAAATCAGTCTAGATCAATTAATACAGAATCTCTCGAGCCCCTCTATGATCCTAGAGTCCCTCATTTGAGCTGTCTTCCTCAGCTCACCCCCAGGTTTTCAAAAGGGTTTAAGTCAGGGCACTGGTGGGACCATGTTAAAAGTTAGCATTCATGTGTGGATTTCCATGTGTGGTTTAGAAAGCTGTCTTGCTTGAGG
Organism: Hydrocynus forskahlii; assembly: GCA_037974365.1. Classification (NCBI taxonomy): domain Eukaryota; kingdom Metazoa; phylum Chordata; class Actinopteri; order Characiformes; family Alestidae; genus Hydrocynus; species Hydrocynus forskahlii. The sequence goes on from JBBPCX010000035.1 coordinate 6,580,695, forward strand.
ACTCAACGATGACCTGGTTTTGGCATTTTGGCAGCAGCAGCCAGATTTCCATTTCAAAATATGTTGAAACTTCATGGAGTCTAACAAGGTCCCTGGGGCCTTTGGAGGAAAACAACACCAAAACGGTGGGGATTAGACTCTTTTCTGAATAACAATCCTTCTTTTCACACCAGTCTTGAGTGTTTGTTACCAAAAATTCTACTTTTGTCTCATCAGTCAAAGCTGCAGAAGCATCTAGCCAAATCCAGGTGATTGTGTTGGTCTCATTTAATTTGCCAATGGTCTCCATGTTGATAAATGACTAAGGGAATTTACCATCCCACCTAAGTGCCGTGACCACTTAAGAGTTCCTGAACACTAAAATAAGTCAAAAAAAGTCAAATAGAAAAGAGAACATGCTTCAGTTATATATTGTCAATGCGATTTTCCAAGGGTGCCATTTGTTTTAAAGATGAGATTTCAGTTAGATTTTCCATGTGATTAAACAGTTTTGCCATCATTGCCTTTTTCATCATCTTTCCCAAAGGTGCCTGTTATCTCTGACAGCATAATATACACTGATCAGCCATAACATTAAAGACACCTGCTTAATATTGTGTAGGCCCCCTTGAATTGCCAAAACAGCTCTGACCTGTTGAGGCATGTAACACTGAAGGTGTGCTGTATTATCAACACTAAGACATTTGCAGCAGATCCTCTGCTAGTCCCGTAAGCTCCAAGATGGGACCTCCATGAATTGGACTAGGTTGTCCAGCAGTTTTCACAGATGCTTTATCGCAGGGGTGTCAAACTCCGGTCCTGGAGTGCCAGTGTCCAGCACAGTTTGATGATTCTCCTCCTCAAACACATTCACTAGTCCTGACAATTAACTGGTGAGGTGAACCAGGTGATACTGAGCAGGGAAATCACCAAAACATGCTAGACCACGGCCGTCCAGGACTGGAGTTTGACACCCCTGCTTTATCAGATTGAGATCAGAGTCCAAGTTAACAACCTAAACGAGCATGTATGCCTGAGCACTTGTAAGTAAAGTGCATAACGTGACAGTGCTGTCATACGAGAATACACCACAGCACAGTGTAAAGAGCACAAAATTATTTCTCTGTATTTAACCCATTCACCAAGTGAAGCAGTGGGCAGCCAGGAACAGCATTCGGGGAGCAGAGTGTGGGGACGGTACCTTACTCAAGGGAACCTCAGAGGTGCTGCTAGCAGTCTTGGGATTCGAACCCACGACTTTCTGTTCGCAGGGCTCCCTAACCACTAGTCCACCAGCCTCGTCTCATTTGCCCTGAATATTCAGTATTAGATGCTAAGAACAACCTGGTGTAATTCACTGAAAACTTAATGGCCCTGATTATCAGCTTGCTAGTCAGAGGTATGACATGTGGCATCCTCAACTGAACATGCTACTCTGCTGTATTTTATGCATCTCCATCATGGTGTCCTCAACAATACTTTGGTCAGCTTGTTTCAGGTTTGAGAAAAGATCAGACACAACACAACGCAGCTAGAAAGAAATGTTCCTAATTGAGTGTGATGGTGAGTAAATAATTTCTTTCCATTTTTAAGTTACCCATCACTGTCTCTAAATGTATGCGGCTTGTGTCTTCATATGCAAGTCAGATAGCATAAAAGAACAGCGTGAGACTGCTTGAGTAGGAGGAAAAACGTATCAGGTCAAAAGAAGTGCTCCAGAACAGAGTTCCCTGTAGAACTGTGCTGGAAGTGCACCCAGCATCTATCAGCATAGGAAGTTAAGTTTGTCAGATGCTGCTCTTCTACAACTTGTAAATGAGAGGTGTTGACAACTATAAGGAAGTCTTTGTTTTGAGAAGAGAATGAAATTAAACACAGAAGAGGAATTATGTGACAGGCTAAGTGCAGCAGACTCTATCCTTGTGTTAAAAATAATTAAAGAAATATAATCTGAAATTTGAATCTTTGTTACCATTTCAAAATGGGACAGCTGGTGGCCTTCTGGTTAGGGAATTAACCCTGCAATCAGAAGGCCATGGGTTTGAATCCCAGGACTGTGTTCCTGGCTGCCCACTGCTTCACTTGGTGAATAGGTTAAATGTAGAGGAAGAAGTTCACACTGTGCTGTGGTGTGGTGTGGTGTGTTAATATTTGACAAATGGACATTTTACACTTACAAAATATTTATCAATAACTTGAACGCCATAACAGCTTTGAGAACATACATGTACATAAATGTACATAAAGTAAATGTAACTGGCTGCCATTCAAGTCTGCAGTTGTTTTTTGAAGTTTGTGTAGTGATCAATCAAAGAATAAATAGTATTTCACTGTTTTTCAGCATATTTACAATCTAACACTACATTCATTCATCCATTTTCCATAACTACTTAATTCTTACAAAGGTTGCTGGGACCCAGAGCATATCCCGGGGTCTACGGGAGAGAGGAAGGACTCAGCATGGGCAAGGCGCCAGACCACCACAGTCTAACACTACGTTTTCTTACAAAGTTTAGTTCATAAGTTTTAGTTTTGACGACAACAGATATAGCTCAGCGAGAAAAATAGTCCTTTTCATCACAATAGCTTATCTGTCATCCCTCGCCCTCTCTCGCTTTTGCTTTTAAAAAGAAACTCTTAGCAACGTTACCATACGTTTTCCTATATACATAGTTTGCCGGGTAATGCAAAATGCTAAGGTGAAGATGTTCATGCTTGTTTTTCTTTAATATCCTGCTCAGAATACACAATTGAATTAAACTTCCAGAAATGTGCAATATCCAAATATGTTGATAATGAAATTATTGCTCGTATTTCTATATTGGATAATACTGTATACACACATATAAGAAAGCGCAATTTAAAATCAGAGCTCCAGTTCCTTAAAAAAGTTTCTGCGTGGCCCTGAGGATTAATATACAAAACAGCAGCAAAATATACAAGAACAGGATCATAACTGCTGCAGGGCTCGGCAAATACATGAGAGCGAAAGAATGGTGGTGCCAAAATAGTAGTGCAAAGAATTATTAATGAGAGCTAGGTAGGTTCAATGAGCGTGACAGCTAGACCTCAGTATCAAGACAGCTTGTGTCTTCAGCTTTTTAATAATGCGCATTCGTGACAATAAATGACAGCCGAGACCACGGGGCATGGTGTATTCGCTAGACTGCAATGCCATAACAAGTGAAGGTTTCACCAGCTCCGTACGCGCTGCACTGTATGCAGCCTCTGTCTCCCCACAGTGACTGTGGCTTCTCTGTTCTCTCTGATTTAACATCTGAGCCAAAGTGTTGTGCTTTAAAGTCAGGAAAGAGATTCTCTTCCTAAAGATGTATAAAAACACAAAAAAGGGAGCCGTTCAGAAATGAGCGGGCGAGAGACATGGGCATAGAGAAGGGGAGGGAGAGAGAGCGAGAGAGAGAGAGAGAGCGCGCAAGTGAGCAGAGTCTACAGCATCAATTTTCAAAGCATCACATTCTGCCGCTGGCATATACTGTATCACACAGACAGAGAACGCTGCAGCCAGTGCCCAGAGGACTCAAGACAGGGGAAGATTTCTGGGTGGAGGCGGAACAAACTGATAAGGTGTGAAAGCCGGGGAAAAGTGGAAGAAAAGAGTGAATGACAGGGGGAGAGAGAGAAATGGAACACCTGCTGGGCTTCGGCTTTCAATTACTCCTTACAAGAAATTAATCAGGTTAATTAGCCCCTATAATTAGTTAAACTCCTTTAGCTGTTAAAGAAATGTTCAGTACTCAGTGCTTCTGCTTGTTGCAGGGAGTTCTTTTTACTCCCTCTGTATTCCCCAGCTAGGTGGGAAAACGTCTATGACAACCACTATTCCCAAATGCCTCAAACTCTTTTTTGCGAGAAAAACAGATTCTTATTAGAATATCCTTTTTTTGAACTCCTGTAGAATATCTACACTAAACGTAAAGGGAAAGAGGGATCCTTGGAGTAATGCTGTAGAAGAACCACTTTTGATTCCTTGAAGAACATTTCAATGGATGCACTACACTTTCATTGCACTACTCTGCCTCCACTAAAATGTTACCTATGATTGCATATACTACATACATGATTGTATGGGATTGCGTATACCAGGCTTTCTACTCGTACAAATAAAGGTGCCATGATTGGCTGTTGGGTGGGATACCACCGAGGAACCATTTCTGGTTCCTAAAGAACTGTTCAGCTGATCATAAAGAGGCATTTTGGCAAATGGGTTGTTAGAGAGTAAAGAACTTTTTTCGAAGAAAGTTTAAAGAACAGACACATAGTGTAAAGATTCTTCTAGAGTTGTACGAGAGCCATTTCCGAACACTCTTTCATTCATTCCCTCATTCAATTAGCTGTTCAAGCAGTCATTCTTTCAATCAGTCATTCATTCAACCATTCATTCAATCAGTAAATCATTCATTCAATCAGTCATTCATACATTTGTTTGCAATTTTTTTATACCAGTGTTGTTATGGCCCATTCCAACTTCCCGTTCCAACTACCGCATAAATGCTTCCTCTGATACACATGAAGTGCAACTGGATTTTTTGTAACTGCTGCCAATTCTAATACGTCATCCAACAGATGCCAGCATTCGGTAATAAAACCATCTTTAAGCGCACAGACTGTAGCCTACACTCTCATTGTGTTTCCGTGCTCTTCCAAACAAAAGGCACCACATTAACATATTAACATTGACCCAGACATATTTAATAAGGGAATAATTATTACAAAATTTTTTGTTGTGAAATGATTGTTTCATGAATCAGAAGGCCAAAACTCCCCTTTGAGGGATCTGAGCTGACATACAGGTTAATTGCATCTTTAGTGTTCAAGGTAATATTTGCACCAAAAAATGAATGAACAGAGAGACTAAGATCCCCTGATGCCTAGTAAATACAATGAAGCCCTTTGATGTTTAAAGGAATATATTAAATTTGCCCATCCCTTGGAAATGACTGTTGTAATCCTAAAGCTCTATACCCATAGTTACCATTGCTCATGACCCTATCACAGCACATTGAGCTCGTTTTCATTTAGGGGGGGGATTAAAATACCACATGATGCTCTGTGGTGGACAGCACCAAAGCCCAGTGTGTTTGAGCTCCAGCAGCATGGCCACAGAGGCCAAAGTCTGAAAACAGAGCAAATCAATCTGGTTTTCCTCTTCTGTCAAATCTTATTGAGTCGAACAATTGGTGCCTTCACACTTTCTATAGAGCATGTTCCCTCTCTTTTTGCTTCCCTTCTCTGTTAGTTCGAACCATGTCACTTTTTCTCCCTCCGCCTCATTGTGCTGTAATCCTCTCTTTGTTACTGTAATCATGTTTGTATTTCTGATATAATGGGATGAAGTGCTGCTGTCTTTGGGGATTGACACTTCAATTGTTGCCCACAAGCCTTGTTTACACCGGTCTCAACTGCGTTAAATGAATTCTTGTCTAGAAAAGAATGGGACAAAATAAAAAGGGAGGATAAATTCTTGAGTTTGAAGAGCATTAGTTGACCGGGGCTTGGGTTCCATTCACTCAGTTTTGCCTCAGTATGAGTGGAAGTGTTAGATGACAGTTTTGGGGGATTGGCTAGTTTCTAAACCTCAAAACATGCGTGACAGACATATATTCAGGCTTTCTGCTTGAGAAGTTTCCACAATTACAAGTCTGTGTCTGTATTTGGAGCAGGTCTATGCACTATGTGGACAAAAGTACTGGGACACACCTCTCAGTTTTTGAATTCATGTGGTCTCTTACTCCCAGTGCAGTTCAGTCTTAATGCTTCAGCATACCAAGAACATTTTGGACAATGCCGTGCTTCCAACAGTTTGTGGAAGGGCCTTTTCTATTCCAGCATGACTGTGTTCCACCAGTGCAGGAAGTAAGGTCCATAAAGACATGGTTGGATGAGTTCAGTGTGGAAGAACCTGACTGGCCGTACAGAGTCCATACATCAACCTCATCCAACACCGTTGGGATGAACTGGAACGGAGTTTGCGAGTCAGACCTTGTTGGCTAATATCAGTGCCTGACCTCATAAATGCTCTACAGAATGAATGGGCACAAATGCCACAGAAACTCCAAAATCTTTTGGAAAGCCTTCCAAGAAGAGTGGAAGCTGCTATATTAAAGCTCCTTATTAAAGTCTATGTATCTGAATGCAGTCTCTGTTGGTGTAATGGTCTGGCATCCCAATACTTTTGTCCATATCGTGTATAAATAACTGGGATATTACCATGGGTCAGATGAATAAACTAATGATGAATGAACTATGATATAAAAATGCACTGCATGGTTTGGTGTCTTTGAATAGCCTTCAGTTAGAATTTCATGGAATGAGTAAATATTACTCATTCGTTGTTTCTTAGCAATCAATGTACAGTGAATAACTTCTCTCTTATCTCTTATAATAGCATCACCACGGTTTTGTTGTCTATGCGCATTCAAAGGATTGGCAAGGTTACTTCAATTCCATTGCAGAATGCTGATTATCTGCTTAAAATTGTTGTTCGTGACATGATTTTGTACGGTTTAGTGTTATTCAAAGAAAATGATGCAGGTCTCAAGTGGATATGAGGCAGAATGGTAGACAAGGTTATTGAGAGAGTTGGGAGATAATCCTGCAAGAGTTTCAGATTGAAAGTGAACAAAATAAAACGGCTAGAGCTTCATGGGGCCAGCAGTGGAAAGAAAAAAAAAGATTCAGCATGAATTGTAAATGCCATCTCCCCTAGTGCTCCCCTGCATTGCTGGCAAATCCTCTTCTCCTTTGCAAATGCTGACCGGCTCGTTATTCCGAATCAGGATCTGGGGATGAATGACTTTTGAAGTTTGGGAGAAGAAGAGGCAGACTGTAGACGGCTCAGTGCAATTTTGCACCAGCAAGAGCTGGTGGGTCCCAGATGAAATTCCTGCTGAGCCTATTATCAGAATCGGAATTCCTGTTGGAATGCAGCATTCACTGTGGAACTGGAGTGTGTTTTTGGGGTTGTGTTTGTGTGTATGTGCTTGGTGTATGTGTGGAAATGTGTGTGTGTGAGTGTGTTTGTGTGAGTGTAGGGTGTTGTGAATGTCTTTTTTGTGCATGCCTCTGTTCACGGGTACCCAGAGGATGAATGGACTAGATTTGTGTGCATGACATTTGGTGTCTCTCCCTTGTGTGCATATTAATGACACGTGGTATTTCTGAAGCCCTATAAAATATGCCCCTTGATCGCGGTGTGGGGATGGGTATTAGAGGCAATGGGATTTCAGTGGTAGTGCTGCTTTCAAAGGTGACCTGCCTCTTGTTTGGTCTGGGAGAACACGCACAGCATGGCTGCAAGGCGTGCGCTGAATATGTGCAGCCGTCACTGTTGAAAACACTAACGAAAGAACCGTGGACCGAGAACATACATAGTGCTCTGTACATTGATTCACCCAGAGGAGATGGCCTTTATAGCTGACACTTCAGTACAATGGTCTTAGGTAGTTACATGGCCGTGGAACTGAAAGCAGAAAGTATAGTCCAGTTCCCTGGTGTCTTATAAGACCATGCATCTTCCTAAATATTCCCCAATGGAATTACATTTGATTGATCTATAGACCTCTATAGATTGGTCTGCAGAGCTACAATGGTTCTTTGAAGAATCTTCCATTTCTTTCACTGGTTATTCTCAACCCGATCTCACGACTTTTTGTGCAGCCATCACGATATACATTGTAATCAAAATTTGTACTGCGGTCACACTTTATGGCTTTTTTCGCGCTAGGACAATGCTTCACTACCCCATGTATTTTAATGCGCAGTGCGTAACACTGCCAGCATCAGCGCTAACTGGTGACTGTTAGGGTTAGGTTTGGGGTTAAGGTTAGGGTTAGGGTTAACTTTAGGGTTAGGTTTTTAAAGAATTGAAATAAGGGTTCTAGGACAAGCTAAAACATCAAGGTTCACTTCTTTTTTGTGCTTGGGCCTACTGCATACCGTGGATCAAGAATCACAAAATAAAGAAAAAGAAAAACAGGCTGTAATAAACAAAAACTTTTAGGCTGGAGTTAACAATCCAAATTCGGGACTGGGGTTTGGAGTTAGGAATTGCGATTAGGATTGGAGGTTGGGGTTGGGAATTGAGGTTAAAAATCAGGTTCAGGGGTTAAGGTAAAGGGATAAGATAAGGTTAGGGTGAGGAGTTAGGGTAAGGGATTAGGGTAGGGAGTTAGGGATTAGGGTGAGGGGTAAGGGGTTAGGGTAAAGGGTTAGGATTAGGGTTAGGGTTAGGGGTTAGTCTTAGGGTTAGGGTTAGGATTAGGGTCAGGGTTAGGGTTAGGGTTTGGGACTTTCCCCGTCTCACGGCATTTCAACCTGTTTCAACCGCTTTGCAAACAAAAACGATGAGGAATAAACTCATTATTTCTCTCCTACTGTCCCTCAGCCACCAGTTAGCACTGATACTGGTGAAGTTACGCAGTGCACATTAAAATACATAGGGTAGTGAAGCGTTGTCCTAGCACGAAAAAGTGAAGCGTTGTCCTAGCATGAAAAAAAGCCCTAAAGCATGATCGCAGCACGTATTTTGTTTACATTGTATATCGTGATGGCTTCATGAAAACTTGTGAGACCGGGCTCTTATTCAACAACATCGCTGCAAACCATCCTCTCTGGAACCTTTTTTTTTCAGAAGTATAGGCTTAATTAATGCAGCCAATCAATAAAAGAGGGAGTGAGGGAGAGAGAGCGAGAGAGAGAGAGAGAGAGAGTCATAGAGAGACAGCGAGAGGGAGACAGAGAGAGAACAGGGTATTCTCGCTTTGTGCTGGCACCTGTGAGCTAGCGAAAGCCCAGCAGCAGCTGTTCCTGATGGGTCTCTGCACACACACTGTGAGTACACACAGCAGGGAACACCTCTCCTTTTCTCCACATTATGTGTCCATTTATTCAAGCTTTTGACATTGATCCCACTCATCCCTTTTCAATTCCTCTGACATCATTAAGAGTACAGCTCTCTCAGCTATTTAAAAAAAAGCACAGTTTACCCAGCCCTCACATGACAGAGGGAGAGAGGCTCCATCACCGGAGGAGTGCGGCGAATGGTAGCTTAGCTTTATGAGGGCCTTCACCCTCTATTTTAATGGCTAATGGAGCTAATTTAGCCAGCACAGAGTCTTGGGCTGATTTGTGACTGATCAGCCTCATCTGGCACATAGCAATCATCACAGGGTAACAAACAAGAATGAAGTGTCTTCAAAAGAGTAAGGAGAGGGGTCTAAGGGTGTGCTGTGGCTACAGCTGTACCAATTAGTATGTCTGCCTCTACACATTCTGTCTGCCGGCATATTCCCAAGCCACTGCAAGATTAGGATCAGCCTCAGAAGCCACATACACTATATGGACAAAAGTATCGGGACACTTAACTGAGTCGCACTGAGTCGACTGCACCTTATATTTCGTTGTTCCCTTGAAGAAGTGACAATGACAGAGATACTTATCTTTATTATTGAATTCAGGCATTTCAATCATGCCCATTGCCACAGGTGTATAAAGTGAAGCACCTAGCCAGGATATTTTGGACATACTTCCAATTCTGTGGACACATCCAACACCTTTGAGATGGAACGGAAATTGTGATCCAGACCTTCTCGTCCAACATCAGTGCCTGATCTCATAAATGCTCTACAGAGCGAATGGGCACAAATTCCAACAGAAACTCTGGAATCTTGTGGAAAACCTACCAATAAGAGTGGAAGCAATTATAGCTGCAAAGGGGGAACCAACTCCATATTAAAGTCTATGGATTTGTATGCAACATCATTAGTCCATGTTACTGTAATGGTCAGACATCCCAGTACTTTTGTCCATATAGCGTAGACCATTAGATGGTATACTAAGATGGTCAAACGTAATTTTGTGATTTACATTCTGATTTAATACAGTATCTGCACTACCATGTGTATGCACATCAGTGCATCAGATTTTATCATTCCACCAGGAAAGAAAACATCAAGCTAAATATTAGCTCTGCATACCACAATAATGTAGATGCATTCAGAACAAGATTTAGACAAAGCTGTTTGAGAGTTTTAATTCAGAGTTTTATTTAAAGCATTTAGTAGCAATTGAATGAGGCCATCTGTATTTGTCAATATCACTTTGTTTCATGCAGGTATGTTTTTGTTGTATACCATTCTGAAAATCATCCGCCTGCCCTACATGCGAAGGAAGAGCAATGCTTTGATTGGCCATATGTGTGTGTGTGTGTGTGTGTGTTAGTCACATTTATTGACAAAACTAACCAGACTGTGTGACAGAAGTCTGGCTTGTGAAACAATTGTGCCTCTATGCCATGTGCTTCACATTGCGTTGTGCTGGTACAGTTTTCACATGTCTTTTAGGACATTCTTTCCTGCTCCAGAATTCTCCTCTCTACTCCGAGCCCCCATAGAAATGGCATTAATTGCTCCGGTGTAGAAAATAATTATCTCAGGTAATTAAGACCCTGCGTAGAACAGGAGATAGAGGACCATTCTCTCTCCCCGGGGTGAGGGAGAGTGAAATTCCTGCCTTTAATGTGCTTTAATTGAAAGGGATGGGCCGCACTGTCAAAGCTCCTGGGCAATGCGACACGCAGGGAGTATGCAGATTGAAGTTACGGTGGCAGTAATTGTGGGTCTGAAGCTTATCGCATTACATCAGCAGTGCGGGGGATCACAACATTGTCTAATCACAGGAGAGTTTGTCAAAAGTAATTGAAAACTCATATGACGCGATTCATATTTCCATGAAAGTGGACATCTTACACTTTCATTACTGCCCTTACTTTCAACCAATAATCGTTCCAGCAGTATGACATTTGAGGTCATGTAAATCAGGCCTTTGTAAAACAGATACTTACGTACAGGACTTATCCTGGTTAATCTTGTAGTCTAGAGTTGTGATTGTGTGAGAAGCCTAGATTATTTTGCTAAACATCTGAATACATTATACAATGATTTATATGTGTGAGCATACATTGATAATTAATTGCACAGAAATTTACATTCAGTTAATATTCCAACACCTACATGTTTCATTTCATTGAAAAAAAGACAAAAAAGTTTTTCACAAAGCAAGAATGTATGCAATCTCTTCTAATGCAATCATAAATAAAACCTATCCAAACAAAAAGTCCTCAAAAAAAAAGTCTAAACGTAGTGATTTTTTTTAAAAATTCCCACTTTCAACAGTATGCCTCCTCTTGTATCAGTGAGATCATATAAGATCATTTAAAATTACAACTTGAAGCAAAAAGTTAATTCTAAGGGGAAAAGCTAGCACATTTCCTTTTAGAAGGGTGACACTGGCTAGCAAAGAAAGTTTACACTGAGAAGAATGTAGTGGCAGCATATTGGTGCCTGACGATACCATCTGCCCGATGACAAATTTTCTCTGATGACGTCGTGTTTACAGCCATGTGTCATCCTGTCAAGGCCTGACCTGGTGGCTGAAATGTGTTGACTGCTCTTGCTAGTGTGAACTAGTCCAAATTCGATCTGTCTTCTAGAGGGCAGATCAAACGGCAATCTGCCAGCCATGTTTTGTTTCCAAAGTGGCCATGTAGGATTAAAGTGCATGAATAAGCTGGGTCATTAAAAATGGATGGATAACTCGGCACAGGCACATGAAGTATTTACGGGGGAAAACACTGCACTAATACGCGGGGAAATCTGTCACATCACCTCAAAGGTTTGGAAAACGGAGAGACGTTGCGGCGAATATTCAGACTGAGTCGCAGTCAGATTTTTTTACAGTGCTAAGAGTGGTTTTGCAATGAATTTAGATTTAAAACAATGTTTTTTGAGAATGTATGAAAAGAAATGTCTTTGTCCACCATCTGGGTGGAAAAAATGGCGGATTGTGTTTATGTTTTTGAAGGAAGAGAGTTGGAGGGCAGAAAAGTTTTTGGTGTGTCGAAAATGATCATTCTCTTTTTTGACTGGAGGTGCCTAGAGGCAATAGGCAGTATTATCGAGGAAAGATGCCTTCACCCTGGGCCCTGTCCTTGCCAAAGCATTCAGTTCTACAGGGAATCGAATGGAACGCTGTCTCATGAAGTGACATTGACTTACATCATGAGCATTTATCCATTTAATGTCGTCTCCGGACGAAACAAAAAGCCCTGTAAGCGTTCGATCCGCTGTAATTATTTTCCTTACCCATGGGATATGATGTGGATAAGGCCTTTTCATTTAAACTTTAAGAGGGCATAAGGATGAGCACTGCACTGACTTCTATTTGTCCACTTTGGGCCTGGCTAAAGGACTGTACGTTCGAACGTTACTGAGAAGAAATGACTGATAGCGCCAGTGTTTGGTCATGTGAGTTCTCCTATCTGAATGAAGCTGAATGTATCTGATATTGAATTATGCATTACGCCTGCAAGTATGGCAGTAGGCAAGATCTCATAAAGAGTCTAGCCATTATAGCCGCAATGCATGTTGCTCATCAATAAAATACCATTAGAAGTGCTCTCATGATGGAAGCGTGTAAAAGTTTATGAGCCTTTGTATAGGTCACTGTGTGCTTTTCTAGGTGAATATTACTCAGAGGAGCTCCAGGGAGTAGAAAAAGCAGGGAAATTTAACAGCCAGTGCAATATGTTGGTGGCATGCAGGACAGAGAGTTGTACCACATGAAGGCAACAAACAATATCAGCTATATTAGCTCATTCCAAACATGCAGCATGAGGTTTTTAACTATTAAAAGTCGGGAGTCATTTGTAACTGTAATAAGACTGTATGCAAAATCCTAACATGCACCGTGCTTTTGTTATCACCGATGATAACTTGTTAGGGTTAATCATGTTGGTAATTAGCAGCTGACAGTTAACCTCACTAGGTCAGGCTGTCTCATACACATTTGATGTATAGTTATTTCCTTGTGCAGTTGCGAACATTGTCCAATGACTGTTAAAATGTCACCACACATTACACATCAACGCTACATTACACATCAGCGCTACTGAAGAACAGTCTTCACATCAAGTGGCGCTTGTCAACATGATAGATAACTGGATAGCTTTCACAAAAGCGTGAAATGTATTCTACACTTGGTGTCAGGGTGAATTAGAAAGATCTCCCACCAGAGACGCGTCACATCATTGACTAACAGGGCTTGGTTTACGGAGAGTGGCCCTGGGCTTGGTTTTGAGGTGACAACAGCACTGCCCAGGAGCTGTGAGTCCAGAAATGTGCAGCTGAAGAACAGGACCTGTGCATAAGGTTAGATGGAAATGAACAGGGTAGATGGAGGTGGAGGCCCCTACTCTAAAATGTAAAGAGATAATGAGACGGTGCCTCTCAAAGTGTGCTGCTACCAATGACACAGGACAGTCTGCTATCAGCTGCTGGGTAGTCACCCTCTTTATTTTTGACTGACACAACCCGCAGCGGACCTTTCTATTCACTTCCCAGCATAGCATTCTCTCTGTCTTTCTCTCCAGTCTCTCCCTCTCTCTGTCTCTCTGTCTCTCTCTCTCTCACACACACACACACACACTCTCTCTCTCATCTCTTCCATTCTCTACAGCAGGGGTATTCAATTAAAAGTCACTGAGGTCCGGTTATTAAACTGAGGTTCGAACTGAGGTCCATCTTGTGTCTTATAGTCTTCTCCTATGTCCACATATTCATATGGTTTCCACAATATTTATTGTTCATTTCCAATGCAGGACATGAACTGAGTGCACAACTAACTATTTTACCATAAATAAAAGCAGTGCTTGAAGTGGGAAAAAATAAGTGCAGGAACTCTAATTTTCTCTAAGTCTTTAGGATGTGTTGGTTCAAAAACTATTATAATTTAATCAATTGGACTGCGCTTGTCCAGCAGTCTGGCTTATCATTGCAAGCTGCTTCATTGTCATCATCGTTAATCAGATCAGCTAAATCTGATTCCACATTAACTGCTGCATCTACATGTAAAGCACCTTCTTGTGATATTATCTATTCTCGGGTCACTGTCGCTGCGTCGGATCAGTTTCAGTAAGTACCGGAACGCAGAAAAACGTGGCGGAACCCAAAAGACGAAAATATAGAAGTTCCGGAATTGCGTTCCACTGCGTTCTGGCCCATTTCAAGCACTGAATAAAAGTAGTCCCAGTAAAATACATTTAAAAGTTACAAAACGCATTTCATTATCGATCAAAACGTGTTGTAAACTATTTGTTTTTTTCCTCGGATCGGGTCGGGTTTTGGGTCATTATCCACGCGTAGTTTTGCGGGTTGGGCGGGTCGGTTTGGATCTCCTGACGGGTCGGTTTGAGGCGGGTGTTAAAAAAAGCCGACCTGTGCAGCACTACTACAGGTGATAATAAACTAAGAAATTTGGGAGCTGAACGAACCGGCTCCCAGAAAAGCTGGCTCTCTGAACAGAGCCGAACTTCTCATCGCTAGTTAACAACCGAGTAAAGCTATTGTACTAACTTGAATAGCAGCGCCCGCTGTCAATAGCCACGACCATCCAAAATAATACTCCATGAAAATTACTTCATCTCGTAAATTTACCAGACTGGTCACGGGTCCGGACAGAACCATCACTCGGTCCGGATCCGGAGAGCAGGCTGTAGAGCATTTGGTGATACCTGCTCTACAGCCTTGTATTACCACCCATCTTTAGTCTTTATTTAAGTCATTACCACCAGTTTTTCCTATACAATGGTAATGACAGGAACCAGGGGTTGCAATTTCTACAATTTCTAGGATGGTTTTAATTACCATCCTAAATGACCGGTGCATCTGCATGGTTCTTCTGCCTTTGATAACAATAAAATGATGGTAAAAATGACCATTATGCCGGTTCCATGTACCTCTGCACTATATACAATAAGCACTTCAGATGTCTGATTCCAATCACCATCACTGTGAGCAATTCTGACTTGGATAAATTTCTCTAGAATGAAGCGTTTCATAGCAAACTACTCTACCATTCTGAATGACTTTGTTTACTTCTTAACTGTCTAAAAATATTGAGTGTCTGTGTGGGTGCGTGTGCGTGCATATGTGTGCGTGTGTGTGCATGCGTGTGCGTGAGTGCGTGCGCACACGCGTGTGTGTGTGTCTGTGTGTCATTATTTCATTTTTATAGCATTCATAATACTGTGTAACCCATATCTGCATGTGTAACTACTGCTAGGAAAAGTACCTTGACAGCCCTGCCTTCTATCAACTTTTATCCACTTTTTTTAACAGGTTAGTTCCAGGTGTTTCATTCCATTAATGAACTCTGATATCACAGCCTTGGCTAACATGTCACACTTCTTTCCTTCCCCCAGCCCCAGATTAAAGGAGATAGAGAAGTAAACGGATGATAATATAGCAGTCTTAATACTGTGGCAATTTCTACAGAGGATATTGTGCAGGTTTTGATGAACCTGCAGTGTTGCCATGGCAATACGTACCCCCTGTGGTTAAACACACTCACTCACTTACGTGTTCACTCACACATTCAGAGATAGAGTGAGAGAGAATGCGTGAACGAGTGAGAGCAATGGAGCAGAGCGGCTGAGAGAAAGCCAGAGTTTTTTGGGCATCAGCAGGGGCAAAGGCGACTCTCAAAGTCAGACAGAGACAGAAAGGAGGTGAAAATTGATGCTCTTATCCCTTGTTGAGCTCGAACTCTTACAGCTAAAAACGGACAGTGAGAAGAAACTTACATCAGAGTCCTCACCGTACAAACACACACATACACACACACTTTTACTGTTCCAGTGTGTTTATAGCAAAGTGGAGAACTTTTTTCTCAAACTAGGCATTTCTTCAAATTATAAAGGAAATTTACAGTGCAGGAGTAGAGCCACAGCTATAATAATAGTGGGGCAAACAAATAAACAGCCAATGATGCTTACATGCTGATAAAAGACAACTAAAGCTTTGAATGACTATGAAAAGTAACCGTTCAGCACCATAGATATTAACATATTAAAACTTCTCTTGATAGTTAGTTCACCTCTCTGAAGAACATAAGATTCTAGTTTAGCAAGCAAGAAATAGTGCAAATGATATTTAGTAACTTTCGTATAGTGTGATAATATTAACCGTGGCTAGCTACTGTAGCATTAGCAGTAAAAACATCCAGGTCAGTGATTTGTGGCAGTCCCATTACTGAACACAAAACCACACAGTTTTTATTTTTTAAGTCCCGTTCCTCAACTGACATGGGAATTTTAATTGGTTCTGCCACTGAGTTCTTGTTTTTCTGTTCATGCCTATGAATTACATTTCTAGTTTAGAAGAAGTAATGGGCCCGAAAATCAGCTTAAACTCATATTTATACTCTTTTACACTGGACAGTTGATTGATTACCTAATCACACAAAACATGGCAGGTATGGCGAACACTACACGGTATACTTGAAAGCAGAACAGATCTAGGGTGGATGGGTGGGTGGTGGCCTAGTGGGTCAGATACTTGCCTCTGGACCAAGAGGTCATGGGTTTGAATCCTACCTTCAGCATACCACCACTGGGTTCCAGGGAGACAGATTGAATTTTGTGATTTTACTTAGGTGCAATCCTGATATTAGGACACATATAGGAAATGAATGCCTTTAGCGTGCTTAAGAGTATACAGTGTTTATGTGTAGAGATTTTGCCCTACTAATACTTTGTTAGAGCAAGGGGTGATTTCACTAATGTCATTTCTAAAGTACAGGAAATTCCTTAAAAGACCCAAATCATTAAAGACGGATTAAAGTTTGGTGTGAATACAACATGTAAACACTTGCTATTTAAAAACATACCACGTACTCCCTACAGGGAAATTAAGTCACAAGATCAGCCCAACATATTTACAAATATAAAACTATTCAAGCAATGCCATCTTATGGAGCTTAAAACTGAACTAGAGCTCCCTTACCACCTCACAGTATACTGGTTGTCCAGAATGGCATCACACACCTGAATTTGGATTTTTTAAATATAACATTTTGAGAGATGTTTTCAGGGCCTTATTAATGGAATTTCTACCAATGTTGATAAATCCAAGAAACCTTAATATTGGCTAATTTTACCAGGCACACCTCCAAACCATAGAAAATAAATAAAAATATTTACTAAATAACATCATTTACGCGCCTATGAAGTCATTAGCATTTTAAGGTGAATGTGCAGAGGATTAGGGTACTCCAGAGATGTCCTCTTAGCCTCTGGCTTTTTCACAGTTGCCGTCTGTCCCTTAATTAGCTGCACAATGTTCCATGGCCTGCAGGCCCTTTTAACTGCAGGTACTCCACTTCTTCTATCCTCAGTGCTGGGGGGATATAAACCCTGGGCCACAGATACAGCCCCGTCAACATGCTGGATTGCATAGCCTAGGGCAGCCGCACAGTGCTAAACATAATCATTAACGCTAATGTTGATGATCACTCAGAAAACTCTGCATCCGTAATGTTTAAATTGGCTCGCCGGGCTGCTGTGTGGCTTATCGTAAGCTAGTCCGCTCACAAGCCACAGGTTGTGGTAAAATACATTCAGTAGCTTCTCATAACCGTGCTTTTCTGGCTGTCGGCAGACGTCTGAGAGTCAAATTCCCTTTTTATGGCTGAGGAATAACATATTAATACTCGAACCTTAAAGGTCAAAGCCGACGCTCTCGGGCCTTTGTTTCAGAGCTGTGTAAGAATGAATGAATTTCATTTTAAAGCTCTCATGTTCCCCCGGTGTTATTAGGACAGCATAAAAAGGAGATCACATGGAGGTCGGGGCTTCAATATGTCTTCACTGTAATCTTGGGATGAACTCCCCAATGACACTATCTCCCTAAGCCCCTTCACAAGGCACTCCATGGGCAATCCATAAAGACAGTTCAAGAGGAACCCTGGGAAAAAACATGTCATGTTGAGAGCTTGTTGAAAATAGTTATGTCTTTATTGATGCAATTCACTGAAAATAATCCACATACAGAGTCCTCATAAAACTATTCAGATTCTCAGTCCGTACAATATGAAGCAAGCGCGAGAATGTAGTGCATGGGTTCCTTCTATGATTTATTATAGTTACAGTGAACATATTCTCTCATGACTGTATGTACAGAGATGGGAGGTAAAGGAATACATGGAACACTCATACATAAGCAGGATACCAGAAAAAGGTGCTCTACCTGATAACTGGTATTGTACAGCTATGAACAGAAAGAAGTAAAGGAACAGCGTGGTCCTTAATGTACGGTTGTGTACCTGCAATTGAGTAGACTAAGTTGTTATATATTTGTTATGAAGAATTCTTATTTACCTGTGAAAATAATATAACCGTTTAGATGAGCAGTGAGTGTTATTTTCACATTGATATTACTAAATAAATCTAAATAAATCACAAAAACAAATACACATAACATTATGCAGTAGATAGTGATTTTATGTTCAGTATATCAATGTGTTCTTGTGAAAGCCCAGTATTACTTGTGGTTTCCATCAGAAACCTGGTTTAATTAAATCAGGTGCTGCTGATGGAACCTGTGTTCTCCTCACCAGCTCACAAAATATCGACTGCTTTTTCACAAACAAAACTTTTAACTTTTTTCTGTTTTCTTGTTTGTTTCCATTTATTCTAACATTAACTACCATTCTTTATTACATGCTGCGAAAATGGCTCTACACCATTTGCATAGGTGCCTAATAAACCAACAGGACAATTTTCCAAAGTAAAAAGAACAGGATAGCAGTGTATTTCGTGACATTTTAATGCATGAACACAGGACCTTATTTTTGTTATTAGTGCAAGTTTAAAACTAAGATATAATCTGTATAATCTGTATAGTCTGTATAATCCACATACAGAGTCTTCATAGAGCTATACATAGTCAGTCCATACAATATGAAGCAAGCACAAGAATGTAGTGCATGGGTTCCTTCTATGATTTATTATAGTTACAGTGAACATATTCTCTCAGAGAACCTCATGACTGTACGTACGGAACTGGGAGGTAAAGGAATACATGGAACACTCAAACATGAACAGGATACCAGAAAAAGGTAGGAGAACACAGGTTCGGTTCCAGATTTCTCCTTGGTTCCTCCATCCGTTGTTTGGTTTTGTGAAATTCCGTCAGAAGTTCCTGATTTAATTTAATGAAGGACTGACTTAGTCAAACCAGGTATCTGATGGAAACTTCAAGTAGTAGTGGGCTTCCACAGGGAACACACTGAAATAATGAACATAAAATCAGAAACAACAAGAAAGGGTGAATGTTCTGGTGTCCTGCACACCAAGTCCCCACCTGATGTAAAACAATAAAAAAAGACGAAGTAAACAAATATGCGTTTTTATTTTCACCTATGCAATGTCTACCATCCTAGAAATCTCAGTCTCATCCGTTTTCAGTGCATTTCTCTTCACAGAAGGCACTGCTAGGATTTGCTGCTTGAAGCTATGACAAGCACACCCATTCCTTTAGCCTTCATACATTTATCATCTTCTACATCTTCTATTTCTCATTTTATGTCATCAGCATTCTCTTTTTTGTTCATTATAACAGGCTTTGGTGGGCAAACCTCTTCCTACTAGAGAGTAGATATACACTACCAGTCAAAAGTTTGGACACACCCTCTAAATCAATGTTTTTTCTTTGTTTTTATTATTTTCTACATTGCAGATTAATATGAAAAAACAAAGAAAATGATGAAGGAACACATGGAATTATGCAATAAACCAAAAAAAGCGTTAAACATACCAGAATATGTTTTGTAATGAGGTAAGAATGGACTGTTGTTTTTTTTTACTTAGTTCAGTTGTTCTTGCCATAATGTGGGGTAGAACCGTAGTGGAATAGGATCACTAACTGTGTACCAACCCGACCATCACAACTGATGATCCCAAACACACTAAGAAGGCAAGAAATTCCACTAATGAACTCTTGACGAAGAACACCTGTAAATACCATTCCAGGTCGATTCCTCATGAATCTGATCGAAAAAATGCCAAGAGTGTGCAAAGCTGTCATCAGAGCAATAGGTGATGTTTTCAGTATTAATCTACAATGTAGCCAAAAATAGAAACAAAGGCAATCGTTGAATGAGAAGGTGTGTCTAAACCTTTAACTGGTAGTGTACAGTTAAATTAACAGCATTCAGTCTGTTAATATTCAGAGAGAGTCTTTACTGAAGGATCAATATCTGATCTGCCATCTTTAAAATAAAGGAGTTACTCAAGAGAAGCTATAAAATGCCAGCACTCACCGTGCTTAGCTTAATGCTAATGTAAGAGACAGGTCCCTATTACTGAGCCAGTGGTAACAAAGATCATCTTAATGACACTAACACACTAACAACATTTTCAAAGTGATTTAAGAGGTTTCTGCTGCATTATACCCTAAAAACGATCCTGTAGTTTCTGCATTAAACCATGAAAAACGACCTGTTCTTCACAGAGGAATAAATAAATGAGTGGGGTGATAAATAGCATCATGCTTTAGGTCAGAAAAATACCGTTTTGTGCTTGCATTTGCGATAAGAGCAGATCTGACGAGGCGGTAGCGCAAGCGCGTTATTGAACCAAAATGGGCTTGAAAATACAGTAGCGCCGGCTGATATTGAATGTCACACCCCCTGTTGTACCACTTCATCCACATTACTGCAGGCTCTTTCATTTCTAAATCATCAGGATGGCAAATGGGAATGAATGTGTTTGAATTCAACCAGACTGAGAATATGCTGGTGTGCACTGCCATGGAATTAAAGGCCATAACGTGCAGAACATTGACATCTACACCAGTCGTTTTTTCATAAAATAATGCAGTTTTCCCGTTTGCCTTTGTGCCAATCATCAATCTGCACCGATCTGGTTTTAAAGTAATGCTCACAATCCTGTCAATCATGACTGCGCCAGAGAAGTTCACACTTGGTGAGTCCGCTGACTGGCTGCCATAATGAATACACTTCTTTGAAAGATCGTCTTCATGACAGCTAAAACGTGATGAAGTGCTGGCATTGTATCGCTTCAGTAATTTTTGGCCACATGCAGATGAAAGGTCAAAGGAAGTCAAGAGGGCCGAGCGTCTGGAAAGGGCAAAGCAACAATGACTCTAATATCGACTTGCAAAGCAAGCTCTCCTCAAGTTCAAGCTCCTCCGACCCCCGCCTCGTTCCCTCTGAGCTGGCTTGGAATGAAAGTGCCCTCCTCAGCACATTCGCCCTCTCCGGGAATCTAATGTGCCATTAAACATTTAGATCCTCAGCCCCGACTAATGGCGATTAGGCATGCAGGTGCAGGGCTCAGGAGAGCATCGTGATGGATGGAGCTGGTTCCACTCTGAGCCGTACTTCCAGTTTACCTGAACGGCTCGTCCTCGCGTTGTGTGCCGCACTCAGATTAATCTTGATCTTGCTTTTGCGCCACTTTCCTGGTAAAAATATCTTGAAACCATAAAAAAGAAAAGAAAGAAACATAAAAATCACAGCTAGAGGCGATGGCTTTGTCGTTTCAAAGGGCCCACACTGTGAAACAAAGAGTATTTTCTGAGAATAAATAAATAAATAAATAAATACATAACATTTTCACTTTTTTGACATAAAAGTTAATCTTGTACATATGTATCACATAAGAAGGTGACAGATGTGGTAAGGGGAGCAGGTACCAGTCCATATGTTTCAAATATGCAAACTATGGAGTAAAATAACGATAAATAAACACAAAACTAGTAACAAAAGAATAAAATATAAGGCATCTACCTATACCTTTATCAGCCCATGAACTCGCCCTGACATAATAAGCTTGTTCAGCCTGAGCTGCCTTACGAATGAGGCACAGAATGGGACGGTAAATCTTAACAAGGGTTCTTTATATGTAACTGTCTTGAATGGTAATGAAACACTTTAATTTTACAGAATTAAAAAAGATTGGGAAATGTAGAAATTCTTAACTTTAACCTTTGCAAGAGGACATCTGGAAGATAAAATACAAGAAGCAATATTAAATATGGACCCCTTTAATGGGCTTTAAGTGGACAACAGGCTTCGATCAATACAGCATGTATAGATATGCACCGCTGTGTAGCATCAGGTATTTCCCAGCTTGCTCGGTCACTATGAATAAAAACTGTTTCTTTGCACCTCTCACTCTGCCTCCGTCCCAGAGCATGTCTGCTGGGCTTTAAGCAGACACCGAACCTAACCCTTTTTGTTCTATGATTACGTCAGCACCTTTCATCACGTCAAGCCAATTATCCTCTCGTGGGCCCTCGTGGACTCAGCAGAACGCAGCTGAGGATTTACTGAGTAAACTCTGCCTGCCCTCTTTAAAGGAGCATTCACAGGGGAGCAGCCATGCATGCATGCGAACACACACACAAGCACACACACACACACACACACACACACAGACACTTACATACATATTCAAGCATGTGTGTTTGTTTTGAATACTTTGTTAGAACATGGAATCAAACTTACTATTACACACAGATCTGTTTCTTGCTTTAAACAGTCACTTAGGGCCCCCAGTGTGACCTCTGAGTACATAATTGATTTTATTTTGTAATTTGTGTCTAATTATTTTTTCAGTCATGATATCTGCAGAAACAGTATTTTTTTTTATCAAAAAAAAAAGAAAGTATCACACATGACTTGTTTACAAAAGAAAATAAATGGTGCCCAGTTCACTTAATCACACAAAAATAATATGATTTTTATTTGGCTGTTAAGGCCCCAAAATGTAGAATCTGCAGTGATGTATTTTATTAGAAGTTATATTATCTGTTTAATGTATTTTTTAAAAAGACATTTATTACAAAATGTGACGTTTTATGCAAAAACATGAATTGTGACCTATTTGGTCTATAATACAGAGCATTGACTACTACGTACATTCATTTTCTTCTTTTTTTACTCTAAATCTTTCTGTTGTTTATTTTTGCTTAAATGTAAAAAAAAAATAAATAAAAAATTGTCTGAGACTTTTGAACCTTGCAGCATATGATACATGTATCATACCTAACCTCAGAAACTATAAAGAAAAGTATAGTAAAGAAAATATTTCTTCATAAACATAA
This sequence comes from Hydrocynus forskahlii, assembly GCA_037974365.1. NCBI lineage: Eukaryota > Metazoa > Chordata > Actinopteri > Characiformes > Alestidae > Hydrocynus > Hydrocynus forskahlii. Next base: position 6,603,659 of record JBBPCX010000035.1, read on the forward strand.
ACATTGATTTCCTAAAGGCCTAAATAGTTTTGGTCCTGAAACTGTACAAAAAGAAACACATACAAGAATTTCTGGTATATAGTTATTTTCCTACCTATTCCTTTGCATGAAATAGAGATGCTCATAATAACTTGAAGTCAAAGATGATATAAAAATACATTTTATTTAGCTTCTTTTTCTGACTGGTGTAATTCTTCAGTAATTTTGGTAACACTCTACTCTTACACTGCTCTGTGACATTAAAATGGTCATGCATTAAACATGGGAAATTATGTACAGGAGTAACCAGAGTCGTATTACCCTGATACCAGTTACAGGTGTAATGTGTTATAATATCTGATGTCATGACACATAATCAGAGTACAGAGCAAAAATCATCATGTGATATAAGCTGTCATGACGTCAAGCACTATGACAGTTGTCATGTCAGTTACTGGTGACGGTAAAATGACACTATTTTATGGGATATAATTAGTCACGACACTGTCATTTTAAAAGATTTTACTGAACTGGACTTTCTTCCCCCGAAAATGTGCAAAAAACACACTCACACACACACACAAACGTACACACACCTGCTGCCTTCTTCTGCTGCCTCCTCGTTCTCCCTCCATTATTTCTGGTCAATATAGGAGATAAAACCAATAACCCTCTCATTTTAGGAAAAAGGCACAAGCAAAGAAATCTTTCACAGGGGTTGTAAATAGTAGCGAAATCAGTAAAAAAAAATCACTCTCAGCTGGCCTGGCATCAGATTAACTCGTTTTCCCCATTGTGAGCGGAGAAAAGGTTCCCTTCAGTGCATTAGGTGAGACTTCGCCAGTGGTCCAAGTGCACTCGAAATTGGGCATAAAATGTAGAGGTGTCCTGCTGGGACATTTTCTTTTTAGCAAAGTTAGCAAAGTGATCAGAGGCTGTAAAAACATCAATTCCACTCCTCACGCTGACGGATGAATGATGTGTCCTTTCACTGGGCCATGGGGAATTAATGGCCCTCCTGTGCCTTGAGAATTGATCGACCATGCAGCCTTCAGCAGAATGACAAAAAAAAAGAGCAAGGGAAAGAGAGAGGGAGAGAGAGAGAGAGAGAGAGAGAGAGAGAGAGAGGAAACAGTATAGGAGAGAGAATAAAGAGTAAAGTGGGGACAGTTGCAAAGAGAGAGCGGTTGCTGACTCATGACTGCGAAAATGAAAAAAAAAAAAAAAAAAAAGGAAAAAAAAGAAAAAGAGCCGGTTTTATTGTCAGACCGCACTGGGGGCCGACAGACAGAGACGGCTGGGCAGTTCTCGGTGACTCTGTGGTGTGTTTAACCTTCAAGGATCGTCACCTCATCTTCAGAGGTTTATCGCATTTCACGCACATTTAGAAAAAGAGCTTTTTATTCAGCGCGCCTAGGCCACCCTCCCACGGCAATGGGACCCAAATGGCCTCTCTATTCTTGAGGAGGCTGCTTGGTGGGCTCAGGCTGGATTGCTTGAGGGATCAGCATAAGGCTCCGAAGTATGACATCCGCAGATATCGTGACATGAAGAAGTATAATGCTACTATTGAGTGTTTCTCTTAAGGGCTTTTCTAAGCCCACTGCTATGGCCAGCTTTCTGTGTCTGACTTCGGATTGTAACCTTTATATGTGGAACGTAGGCATTCAGATTACCCTCAGATCATATATTCTGAAGGAGACTCTCAAGTAAGTGCTTCTAGTTGCATAATAGCTGCATCCAGACAGGTTTACTCTTGGCAGTATTTTTGCTTTAGTGTCACATATCGCTTGTTTGCTGCTAAGCACAAGGTTGGTCACATGACTTATCATCCCTTTGGCATAGTAAGTAGCCTCCAACTTGTGAAGTCAAACTGAATAAAATACTTGGACCCATTTGACTGTTTATCTCTAATAGCACATAAGGGTAGATAATAATGCCACCTAAAATTAAACTAATTTAAAATGTTTTTAAAATGACTTTGTCCAGCAGATGGGGCTGCGGAGGCTTTTCAGAAGTGCTGCTAAATGTAGGATTGAGAGGTAATTTTTTTGTCTAAAACTGATGGATGTGCTTGATAGTGAAATAGGTTAATGCATTTTCTGAAGACTATTCCTTATCCAATAATAGCTTTTGCCTTTTCGTCTACAAGTGACTGCAGCTCATTTGATTGCTCCAAGCACATGTCGGAACGGTGTTTTCTGTAGGTATTACCTTATATTATGCGTCTGACATAAATTAAAGACACTGCATTTTCATGTTTTTAACATTATAACTTGAGAAGATGCTACATTTTGCATTCACAGTGGGTGGCTTTTTCAACCAAACATGATTATACACATTTTCTGATGAGCTGAAGAGATGCTGAACCTGATGAGATGCAGAAAATCCCCCAGTTGTTTACAGCAGAGCTTTCTGTAGTGGCCTGCACTGATAATAGTGAAGGAGACAGAAAAGAGTTCTTTATGTGCTTTAGGTTCACTAAAGAAGCTTCCAGGGCAAATGAGATGTGTGAACCATTTGTGGCACCTTTTTTAAAGAGGCTAGGCCTTTAATAGCTGATTTACTTCCCTAATTCTTCCTGTTACTGGAGCAGGTTTGACTAAAAATAGACTTATTACAGCACAGGACTTTCCTCTACAATTACACCAAAGGCGGTTTCAGCCTAATGCAATCCACCTGTCTTATCCTACCAGGGACATCATACAGCATGTGCCTATGTTTGCATTCCCCGAACTGAAACCACATTTCGAAACATCATGTGATTATGTTGAATTTCCAGCAGTGCATTCGTCTCCATACGCAGACCGAGCCAGCAGAAGCCACTCACTGCTTATTATTCTGGAGTGGTGAATGCAGCCACAAGAAACAAGGATATGGAAAGTCTATGTGAGAGTAACCCATGGAGAGAGCACATGACAGCTTATAAAGACCCCCCTAATGACTGAAGCTCAATGTGGGAACCATTTGCAGGCCCTGCATATTCTCGCAGTTCCCCAAAGAGGATCCTGAGATCTTGTGGGAAGACATGACTTATGCAGAGATCAAGATAAATGCACATCACACTGGAAAAAAGGGCTGCCTATGATATAAGTTGCTGCTGTGAAAGGAATACAAAAGTGGTATATACTTATGTCCTTGAACGCTATCTACGAGAGTTACTTTGGATTCAGCACGTCCATTTCAAGCACCTCACATGTGTTGCACAAAACTGCAAAAAGTACAGTCCAAATGATTCATCCAAAAGTGGGCTTTCTTTTTTCACACCCACAAATTTGCAAAACACTGGCAGAAATCCTATTCAAGCAAACAAATTTCAGTTCAAAATTGGTTACATAATGTTTCCATTTTGAAATCTCACACCAACAAGCTGGACCGTCTTATTTTAGGCAACTGACAGTTGGCAGTTTGGAAACGGCGATGGACTTGGCCCACGCGAACATCAGCTTGATTACGTGACAAAACCCAATTTATCTTCATTATAGATTTATAGGTTGTAGGACGTGATTTCATCTGACAGGTAGTTTTGCCCAAGTACGTCAGCTACCAAGACCCTAGTAAGATCTGCGAGGTGGATAATATACTTGGTTGCCAATGGTTCGTTTTGAGGTTAGCTCAGATTTGTTTATGAAGTTATGCAGGCTGCATGGGCACATTTTACAGCATCCTATTTAGCCCAGAAACAATGTAGACTGCTTATCTGATCTTCATCTCATCTTCAAAGAAGACGAATGTTTGAAGTGTCGACGTGTAATGCTGAGCGTGAGCTTTTTTAAAATGGAAACTGCTAATTATTCAAAAGTAAAGTTCCCCCAAAGTTAGAGCGAAGAGTCACAAACTCATGAATTTGCGTCACGTCACACTGCATAGTTCTTGGAGAAGCAGAATTTTAAATAAAAATATATACTTGTGGGTTTTTTTTTCACTAATAGAGACACAGCAACCCCCATTATATGCCTGAGAGCTGAAATTACAGGGCCGTCTAGGTCCCGCCGCAGGAGGATGGAGCAGGGCAGAGAGGGTGGGAGGGAGAGCAATTTTACCCATTGTGCTGCCACTGCTCTCAGGTAGACAGAGGCAGCAGACTAGAACTGCCATGGTTCTGCGGCACAGAAAGCTCATTTAGGGGACGATATGGTGGACAGGCTAGCATTTAAGCCACAGATAAAAACGGCAGAGACAGACGGCCATGGTTGCAGAATTGGATGAAACTCACCCCGACCGGCCGGGATGTTAAACCGAGTGTAACATCGACGGTAGATGTTCAGAAAATGAAGGGTTAGCGGCCAACGCTCTGGTACCACTTCAGAGCCCCATCTGCGAACGGCCGCGACCCTGTTTTTACCTGGCAGAGAAGTACACACAGAAGAGTATTACAGACCTCATCAAACCCTCATACTGCACTGTGGTGGGCTTCAGTATGTACAAAAGCGTGTCCATTAGAAGATCTTCCCAGAGTTGGAAAATATGATTGTGTGAAAAACATGTTTGAATTAGAGCTCTTTAAGAGAATGATCCTATCCATGCTTCACTCATGAATGCCCTCTTTTGCAGCAGCTGTTGCAAAACTGGACACGCTCTAGAGGACATTGTCAAAAACACGTAATCAACCTAATGGAAATGTTTAGCACACATCTCAGTTCTGTGTGCTAAAAATGTCAGTTTTATTTTGTACGGATATAAAACTTATTCTAATGTAGTTATTTGTTATATTATCAAATTATCAATATTTGATATATATATCAAATATTTCCTGTCTTGCTCATTTAATGACATCAACTTAATCTATTTTGCCTAGTATATCAAGCAATAAATAGTGAATCTAAACAATTGTATTCAATTCAGAAGGATCCCTAGGGGCCTTGTAGGCCTTCAGAAAAAAGCCTAATGATTTCTGAGAACTAAAAAAATTTAATATTCTGTTATTTTTAGTTTTATCCAATGAACTAAAACAAACTGTGCTCTTGAGAAATGTATTTACGTGGAATTTTATAGAGAATGGCCCAAAAATGTTAATGTGCAAAGCTAAAAGCTTTAACTGCTACAACCCCTAGGACAGCTGCCAGGATTGCAATAAAAGTGGGTGTCTTTTTGTTGTTTTTTAATCATATTTTGATATGTGTGGCCTGAACAGAATGCCAACACAGCTGACCATTGGATTTTTGCCAGCGTTTTGTAAAGCTCGTCCTACCTAGCAATAGCTGCTAAAAAGTCAGTATAGCGGGGCTGACTCATGCCTTTGGTCACAAGTATCAGTGTAATATAAAGCTCCCAGCCATGATCTGAAATGGGCAACAGGTGTCAGGAGGATTATATAGCCTTGCCATTTAGAGAGTGATAACTTTGGAGCTCTTTAGACATTCTAGCTATGTTCCATTTGTTGGCAGGTCACTTTGGTGCTTGGAAACAAGGCTGGCTCGTTAAATATGGAGGATGGCCCCTCTCGCCACAAATGGGCCCACATTATCGCTCATGCGTGCCCTCCCAGCATCATCCTGGAGTCTAAATAATGGAATAAAGGGAGGAACAGATTGATTGCTTTTGTTTTGGATATTGCACATTCGTTTTGGAGAGGACGTTTCCATCAAACGGGGGAATAAAGGGCTTGAAGCCTTATCATCTGACACAGTGGCATGAAACCACAGAGGCACAGAGTGTTTCGAGTGCTGAACAATATCCCGCAAATTCATATATTTGTGCAGCTTTCGGTGATTTTATGAGGTTTAGATCTCAAGCCGCACACTGTGGATTTGCAGTGGTGTTTATTCGGGGGGTATGCCGCTTCTGTCGGGGTGGATTTGTTAGTCTAATGAAGTGTAGAGAGTGGTGAATCCATCCAAAAATATGTACTTTCTTGGAACAGAGTCTGCAAAATAACCGCCCCCCCCTCAAAAAAAAAAAAAAAAGATACAAGTGTTTGGATGTACTACGTCTAATTCCACCAGCCAGTAGAAACAGCTGTTCCTGACTTCCTCCCAGTGTACTTGCGCCAAAGAGTGGCCACTTATCCATCTGAGAGCTGCTCAGCTCAGCCCTGGACCGCGCCTTTCTCCCCATTAAACCCTTCACTCGTTCCGCCTAACGCCATTTAGGTTCTTTCATTTCCCCCACTTGTTCGTCATCAAGTTTTTTTTCCCCACAGCCACCAATCATTCCCTATTGAGCTCCGAAAAATAACCATCTCTGTGTCCAGCACCTTTTCTGCCAAATCGCACTGAAGAATTGCATTTTTGAGGTGTCTGGCATGGCTTAAAAATGCAATTATTATGGCAGTGCTAACAGCAGGAGAGCGATTAAACTGATGCCCGTGTCTTCATGAATTAGCTTTATGATGTCATTTTCAGCAAATGTGTTGGAAACAAACTGGAATGCTGATTACAGTTTGAAACATTTGTATGTTTCAGCACTCTTCGCAGGGCATTTTTATCTTCAGATTGGTCCGTTTTGAAGGGCACGGTGCAGCTGCAGAAAGGCTCGCAGATGTAAAACGGATACTGTTGAATGTGAGGAAGAGGTAACATGCACTTTTGAAAACTTTCCACTACATTTTTGTGACACTACAGAGAGAGCTGGAACATCATTTTAGGGTTTAAACTAGCTCACAGCATTTGTTACTCATAGTAGCACCTAATTAGCATTAAGTAGCTGATTAGTATTAAGTAATTGGTCCCAGTGTTGATCTGTGGAGGGCAAAAACTAACTAGTTTGAAATGTTTTAACACTAAACAACTAATAATTGGTTAGAAATGTTGCAAGCTTCATTCTTAAAAGTCCCACTGGAGAACCAAAGCAGATTTTTCATGCTTGATTTCTCACTCACAGCTCAATAAGTATAGTTAGTTCTACGCTCTCAACTTATATCACATTGTTTGTAGGCAGGAGAGAAGTTTATTATGATTTGAATTTTAACGAAAATGAATTAACAGTACAATATCTGTTTTTTCTTGTTTCAATTCAAAATAATATTAATGTAGTTACAGAAATACATTTCAACAAGATAGCAAAGCAGTATGTAATTGATTCTAGGCTTAACTTATGACTCAAGTGGATAACAGTGATTATACCAATACCCTCCACTGTAATAAACATCATCTACGCCAGCAGTGAGTGTCAGAATGTGATGTGATGTGATTCAGTGGACCGTTTTCAGCAGATGCCCTGTTTCTCCCAAATGCTCCATCTAAACAAAAACAGGCTATTAATTAGAGCCAGTCATCTTTTTGTCATGGTATGGTTAAGCTATACAAAGTTAAGTGAGGAGATGTACACTTCATGGACAAAAGTATTTATTCTGTAGAGCATTTATGAGGTCAGACACTGATGTTGGATGAGAAGGCCTGACTCACAGTCTCTACTGTAGTTCTTCCCAAAGGTGCTGGATGGGGTTGAGGTCAGGGCTCTGTGTGGGCCAGTCAAGTTCTTCTACACTGAACAGCCATTTCTTTATGGACCTTGCTTTGTCCAGTGGGGTACAGTCATGCTGGAATAGAAAAGGTTCTTCCCCAAACTGTGTCCACAAAGTTGGAAGCGCATCAAGACTGACCTTCACTGGAAATAAGGGACCTAGCCCAAACCCTAAAAAACAGGTGTGTCCCAATACTTTCGTATATATATATATATATATATAGTGTATGCTAATTCTATTATATCTAAATGTTTTACACAAAGGCAAAATGTGGATCCAAAATGTAAAAAGAAAAGTCCAGAGCTGTTAGCTTATAGGTCTGAAGTTTGTTCACATTTTGACTTTGAACTTTCCACACCAAAGGTCTTGCAATAATACATTGCAGTACTTGCTGGTAAGACAAGATGTAAGATCTAAAGGGCATGGGTCGTACAGTTATCATTTTTCCACTGCTGGGCCTTTCTACACTGTTGAAGTCTGTTGTGTGATGCTCTCCATGGGGAGATGCCATCACAGCACGCGTTTACACATGGAAGAGGTGCTTCCTAGAGCACGCTCTTAGTCACTGTCACATCCGTGTACGTCTTTGTGGAGCTGTAGCTCCATGAGACTAAAAACGCTCCACTGGGGGGAAGAAATTCTTGGAGTGTTAAAAATCTCTGCTAAAGGTATTCAGCACAGAAAATATGAATGAGAATTACAGAGAGGGCGAGTGAAAGAGCAAGAGATACAAAGAGAGTAACACTTGCAGTCATTTTTCTGGGTCTTAATAAGGAGAAAAGCTTCCGAAATGGTTCTTGACTTGGGTGTGCCCTTTTAATTGCTTTACAGCTGTTATACTATGGACAGGTTTTAAAAGCTTTAAAAATATTCTTTACATTTGCACACCTCTGATAAATGATTCTTTAAAGAATCATTCATTTAAGAGCTCTTTCAGGAGCCAGAAGGGTATATTTTGTGGCATCGCTCCAAATAGCTCATTTTGCACCTCCTTTTAAGAGTGTGTTAGGTTTGACGAGAATTGTAATAGCAAGGCCATGGCAAAAGCCATTCACAGCACAGCACCATGATATACACTACATAATAAGAAATGCGGTCCTACAGCTAGAACAAGCCCACTGGGCAGACCACCATGATTCAGTAAATAATGGTTTGAAATTACCATTAAAATGTGTTTAGTTTGTTAATGACTTCCAATTTACATTTGACTTGAAAAATATTTCCATGTCAGTTAATGTAAAGCTGAATCAATATATATCAAGCTGTGTTTTGCCGGAAGGGAGTTCTGAGTTAATTGTGGCAACTTCTATTGGAAAAAAACAACAACAACAAAACAACTTTCTAGGGATAGACTTTATGGCCAAAAGTATGTGAACAAACCCTGCTGGTTGAGTGCAGGTGTTTCAGCCACACCTGTTACGAACAAGAAAGCAAAAGAAACATTCAAATGCAATCTCCAAGCATGACCATGATTAGTTATTGGTTATTATTGTGAAATGGAAGCTACAAAGCTGTAGACCATCAAAGAGATTTCAACCTGTCTGTGGAAGCGACATCAGCACAAGTATTGTGTGTTGGGTTCATCATTAAAATTTTCCATGGGTAAGCAGCTGCACACAGGCCTACAAGCACTATATACACATCAGCATCAGCTGGAGTGGTGTAAAGCACACTGCCCCTGGATTCTGGAGCAGTGAAAACATGTTCCCTGGAGTGAAGGATCATGCTTCACTCTCCAGCAGGTTGATGGATGGATCTGGGTTTGGTGAATGCCAGGCAAATGCTATCTACTGGAATGCATAGGGTCAACCGTAAAGTTTGGTTGAGGAGGTATAATGGTCTGGGACTGTTTTTCAGGGTTTAAGCTCACAGTGGAGAGTAATATTAATGCGGGCATGCTAGAAATATTTTGTGGCAACAGTTTGGGGAAGGTCCTGTCCTGTTCCAGCGTGACTGTGCCCCAGTGCATAAAGTGTGGTCGATAAATACATAGTTTGACTGGTTTGGTGTGGAGATATTCCAGTGGTCTGCCCAAAGTCTTAACCTCAACACAAATGAATATATATGGGAAGAATAAGAGGGCTGATTGCAAGCCAGGCCTTTTCATTCAACATGAGTGCAAAAATCTTTTTTGAAAACCTTCCCAGAAGAGAGGAGGCTGTTATAACCATGGGTGTGTGTGAGTGTTTGTGTGTGTGTTGGGGGGCAGCGCGAATCCATTTTAATGACTGTGGTTTTGATATAGGAGGAACAAAAAGCTGATATGTATTTAGATCAAGTGTCCACAAATTTTTGGTGCATGCTGAGTACTGGCGTGTAAAGTCCCAGCAGCGGCACAATAACAGTAATTTATTCATCCACTAAGTAACTTAATTAGAATCTTCTAAGAACTGGAAAAATCTTAAACTGAGAAACATAAACCTCAGACCTCAAAATATGAACAAATCTAAAAATAATTTGCCTGAAGAAGCAGTATGTCCAACATAATTCGAGCAATTCTCCCTTTGGATTTAATAAACCTCTTTTCGAGTTGAATAACTGTATTTGTGTAATATTAGATGGGCCTTTGGTTAATTCTGTACTTTAAATAAGCTGTGTTCATGTTTCAGTCCATATGCGGTTGTCATGATGAGACGTTTCCCTGTAATTTATCTTTTTCTGAGGTCGAAATGCTTGGCAAATGCCTCACGGCTGTGGGTACTAGTCAAACTGGAATTTTGATTGATTGATATCAATAATAGAATTTTAGATCTGTTTTTCAAGCTCATTTTTATTTGTGATCTTGGCTTATTTGTTAATAGGAGTTTGGAATTGAGAGCACACTGCAGCAGGCAGTTTGGTGTGTCAGCTACAAAATTAGGTGAGCGTAGGCCCCTAGGCCTAATACCACCCCCACTGTAAATTGCTTCTTTCTCTTTTCTATTTGCTTTGGAAATTTGAAGATTATGTATGGTTTTCAGTTTTCTTAGACAAAGGAGTTTGATGCACGAACACTGTTTCAAAATGTCATGTTACATTTATAATGAGTGTTTTAGCTGGGACAATTTTTTTAAATGAGGCACTGTGGAGGGCAGCCAGTCACAACAGAAATCATGTGTCTTAGAGGCACAGGAGCAAAATAGCTCTGTACAAAATCCCATTTTTTGTTGATTTCCTAAGTGAAAAGTGGAAATTAATTAGCACATGCTATACAGTGAGCAAATGTAACAGCTGCAAAATAAAATGTAAAAATTGCACAGAATTGTGACATTTGATGAGGTGTGTCTAATGATCAGCACTGAGAAAAAAAATCTTGTACACCCTTTAGTTAGTGACATATTCATAGTTTGATTCAAACACACACACACACACACACACGTACAAACAGTAAATATACAGTATTGTGAAAATATAGTGAGCACACATAATCATACAGTGACCATGTTCACAGGTGGCAGAGAGTGTGTGTAGAACTTCAAGAGAAATTCAAGATAAACCTCTGGATAAATATTTTATTACCTTAATTTAGGGTTGTTGGAACAAGGAGGATTACAGGCAGTAATCACTAAAGTACTGAAGCAATCCCTCGCCGATTACTTTGAAGAACAAACAAAAACAAAACACAAAAAAAAAAAACTTCAGTCTCATTAACAAAGTTTATCCCAACTACATAACGGGACATGTATTATTGGCATTATATCAGCAACACTGTATGAACAAAATTATTGGGATACACCTGTTTCTCTGGGTTTGGGCTAGACTTCTTACTTACAGCGAAGGTCAATCTTAATGCTTCAGCATACCAAGATATTTTGGACAATGTCATGCTTTCAACTTTGTGGACACAGTTTGTGCCCCAGTGCACAAGGCAAGCTCCATAAAGACATGGTTGGATGAGTTCAGTGTGGAAAAACTTGACTGCCCTACACAGAGCCCTGACCTCATCCAGCACCTTTGGGATGAACTGGTATAGACTTCGAGCTAGGCCTTCTCTTCAAACATCGGTACATTTACCAGACACTTTTTATCCAAAGCGACTTGTGTTCCCTAACTACAGGAGATAGTTTCCCTGGAACAACCTGTGGTTAATGGTCTTGCTCAGGAACCCAGTGGTGGTTTGCTGAAGGTAGGATTCAAACCCATGACCTCTTGGTCCAGAGGCAAGTATCCTACCCACTAGGCCACCACCACCCCATGACCTCATAAATGCTCTACAGAATGAATGGTAACAAATTCCCACAGAAACTCCAAAATCTTGTGGAAAGCCTTCCAGGAAGAGTGGAAGCTGTTATAGCTGCAAAGGAGGACCCACTCCATACTAAAGTCTGTGCATGCAATGTCATTAAAGCCCCTGTTGGTGTAATGGTCTGGTGTCCCAGAACTTTGTCCATACAGTGCATGGGTTGCTGAGAGTTACAGTGCCACCTTCAATTCTTCCTCAAATAGATTTGAGTATAGTTTTTCCTCAAAGATCTACACACAGTAGCCCATAATGACACGACAAAAACAACCTTTTAGAAAGCTGTGCAATTTTTTTATTGCCAAAAGTTTATTAATCCAGTGTTTCGTAAGTATTCATGCCCATGGCTTAATATTTTGTTGAAGCAGCTTTGGCAGCAATCACAGCCTCAAGTTTTCTTGGGTATGCCTCTACAAGTTTGGCACATCTGTTTTGGGGGATTTTCTCCCATTCTTCCCTGCAAATCCTCTCAAGTCCAGTCATGGACAGTGGTAGGCAGCCATTTTTAGGTCTTTCCAGAGATGTTCTATGAAATTCAAGTCCAGACTCTGGCTGAGCCACTCAAGAACATTCACAGACTGCTCCTGAAGCCACTCCTTTGTTATCTTGGATGTGTGCTTTGGGCCATTGTCATGTTGGAAGATGAATTGTCACCATAGTTTGAGTTCTAGAGCGCTCTGGAGCAGGGTTTGTTTTAAGAATCTCTCTATATTTGGCTGCTGTCATCTTACCTTCTATGTGGACTAGTAGCCCAGTTCCTGAAACAGAAAAACATCCCCATAGCAAGTTGCTGCAAACCACCATGCTTCACAGCTGGAATGGTTTTTGCCAGGTGATGAGGAGTGCCTGTTTATCACTAGAGTTCTTGGAGTTCAGGCAAAAAAGTTCTATTTTGGTTTCATCACACCAGAGGATTTTACTTCTTACAGTCTGCAAATCCTTTATGTATTTTTGGCAAACTCCTGTCTGCCATGTGCCTTTTAGTATGGAGTGGCTTCCATCTGGCCTTTAGGCTTCTAGATGGTTCTCCTACCTCCACAAGGGATCACTGGAGCTCCACCTTGGTGACCATTACTCAGTTTGGTTGGTCAGCCAGATCTAGGGAGGGTTCTGGTGGTTCCAAACTTCTTCCATTTCCAAATAATGGAGACCACAGCACTTTTCTGGAACTTCAGCACTGCTGAAAATCTTTTGTGCCCTGACACAGTCCAGACCAAGAGGTCTACAGACAATTCCATGGACTTCATTACTTGCTCTGATATGCTCAGTCAACTGTGAGACCTTATATACCTTTAGCAAAAAGTAGTATACACGAAGTTCATTTTATTAAGGATACTTGCGTATAAGTGTAGCGAGTATACGGACCATGTACTTGTAGTGTACTAGAAAGTATACTAATTTAATACTGCTTCTGACTAAATTGGAACATTTTTAAGTTTATAAAAGTACACGTTAAGTGTACTTTATTAGGTCATTTTAAGTTTACAAAAGTATACTTTATAGACTTTCTTTATACTTATCAGTATAAGTCAAGTATACGTCACTGTACTATTCTTAAGTATATAAAATAAAATATATAAAAAGTAAACTTCAAGTATACTGCTTCAGTTTTAGTATAAAATAAGTATACTCATGGTACACTTGAATAAACAATTTTTTGCTAAGGGTAGACAAGTGTGTGCTTTGCCAAATCATGTTCAATCAACTGGATTTACCACAGGTGGACTCCAGTCAAGTTGTAGAAGCTTCTCAAGGATGGTTAGTGGAAATCAGATGCACCTGAGCTCAATTTTGAGTGTCATAGCGAAGTGTGTGACTACTTCTGTATCTATTGTGTTTAAATGTTTACATTTTTAATACATTTAAGAAAATGTCTGAAAACATATTTTCTGTTTCCCATTATGGAGCATTTTGTGTAGATTTTGTAAAAGAAAACTATTCTCCAATCTAAGTCTGCAATCTAACAAAATGTGGAAGAACTGAAGGGATGTGAATACTTTCTGGTTGCAGTGTAGCTTGAGACAACCAGTGGTCAGGTTATTAATTGGAACCAATCAATCTTGTCCCACCACTTTTGGAGGTGTGACGTCTCCCCTGCTTTGCCACTGTAATGGGTTTATTTCTTCACAGAATATAGAGACGGGGCCCAGGCTTCAACCAGCATGGGCTATGGGAACTCAAGCTCTTGATAAGTGAAAGACATAAGTTCAGAAAAGCAAGTGTAAAGGGAATGTCTTGGGTTCTCAAGTAGGTTTGCATTGCACCTCCATCATTATCTTTGCCAACATGAACTGGAAAAGCTTAAAAAATGAATGATAGAAAGAAATATTTGCTCCTCCGGAGTGGAGTTTTGCTTAAAGGGACCTTTTGGAGTGATTGCATTCAGCAAGAATCATCTCATCCCAGTGATGTCATGTCTGTTGGTGGAACTGTACAAACAAGGTTAGTCCTTCATGAGGGAAACCTCCAAACCAGAGCAGGGGGAGATAGGTAGCAGGTGAGGGGTGTTACTAATTTCATTTAGTAAAAGAAGCAAGGTAATAAGGAACATCAGCTAGCCAATGAAAGTGACCATTCTGTCATACATGAACACACAGTGTGAGCAGCTCAAATTTCTTCCTCTGTATTTAACGCATTCACCAAGTGAAGCAGCAGGCATCCATGAACACAGCACCCGGGGAGCAGTGTGTGGGAACGGTACCTCAGTGGTGCTTAGCAGTCTTGGGAATCAAACCCACAACTTCCTGATCACAGGGCAAACACCCTAACCACTAGGCCACCAGCTGCATACTCCAAGAAGCCAGGTTAAACGGAACACGTAACTTAAATGGAACCAATCACAGGTGAAAAAGATAATGAAACTGAGACTAACGGTGTAAAAAAGCAAACTCTGGCTCAGGAATCTGGCGACTGGAACAGGGCAAGTTGTGAGGCTGTGACAACCTGATATTATTCATCATCATAAAGACAATTTTATTAATTATTTTGTTAACTTAGACCCTCAGTGTTCTATTAAAATGTCGTTAAAAAGGATCTGGGGAGAAATAATATAATTTTCCTAGTTTTAACTGAGAGAACAAAAGGATTTGAAATAGTAGAGTGAAGTGATGGTTTTTGAGGGACCCCAGTTCCTTTATAGTCAGTCATTTGATTTTAGATGTAAAGTAAGGTATTATGTAATGTAACTTAAATAGTGTTAAAATTATGGACCATAAATTCACATTCAATTACTCATTTCTGTTGTGTTGATAGGTCAGCATGCGAATAAGCTAGCCTGCTCATCGCCAGATGTGTCATTTTTCTTTGTTTGTCTTTTTTTTTTCTTGATATCGTGTTTGGTTTAGTTAGTATGAATTCGTCTTTTTAGTCTAGTTAACCTGCCTGCTTGCTTTTGAGCTCCTAATAAAGCTACTCTGCGCATGCGTCCCACCTCCGCCTCCCGTTAGGCCCGTGATTAATGTGTTGCTCATTTTCACTGTGGGTGGGTTCCGTGATCAGGGTTTATCAGGTAAAATAAGACACTTAAAGAAACTTGTTTATCCTAACTGAGGCTTACTGGGATTTTCTTTCAAAATGAGCAAAAGGAAATCACACAAATAGGCTAATAAATCAGAAATGTACAGTTATAAAGGTACTTTGAGTGGGCCTTTCTGGGCCTTCCATATGCTATTAACAAACAACATTATTTAGAACTTATTCCAAGAAACACTTGCAGGCACTATTTTAAGCATGTAGAGTCAGACACCTTCTTTAGGTAAATTAGGGCCTGGAGAGGCGTAGCATCAGGATTGGATACATTTCACTGCAGTTTCCGGAATTTATCAGGATTCACTCAGAGAAGGACAGAGAGAGGAAGAGACAAAGAAACGAAAAGTGAGCCAGAAAGGTAGAAAGTGAGAGCACTCAATTGGAAAGACACACTTGAAGGTCCCCTTTGGTTAAATTACACAAATAATCATAGAGAGTGCATACACATACGTAAAATCCTTCCAGCACTTATTTTTGTTGGTTTGTTTGGTAGGTAAACACACTCCAGAGGGGGCCAGTGTGTGGGTCTAATGTGGTAAAAGCATGATTCCAGATGAAAAGTGAGTCAGACAGGTAGAAAGTGAGAGCCCTCAAATGGAAAGACACAGTTGAAGGTCTTATTTTGTTAAATTACACATATAATCCCAGAGAGCATATACACCTATGTAAAATCCTTCCAGTACACATTTTGTGGGGGTTTTTTGTAGATATGGTTTGGAGACAGTGGCACTGACGAAAAGACAGAAAGCAGAGCTGGAGATGGCAGAGCTGAAAATGTTGAGTTTTACACTGGAAGTGACAAGGATGGACAGTATCAGGAATGAGTTTATTAGAGGGACAGCTCGAGGTGGACCTTTTGGAGGAAAAGTCAGAGAGGCGAAACTGTGCTGGTTCGAGGAGATACTGTGTTGGAAGAAGGATGCTGAGGAGAGACTCTAAGTGTGTGTTGGGAGAAGGATGCTGAGGAGAGACTCTAAGTGTGTGTTGGGAGAAGGATGCTGAGGAGAGACTCTGAGTGTGTTGGGAGGAGGATGCTGAGGAGAGACTCAGTGTGTTGGGGGGAGGTTGCTGAGGAGAGACTCAGTGTGTTGGGGGGAGGTTGCTGAGGAGAGACTCTGAGTGTGTTGGGAGAAGGATGTTGAGGAGAGACTCTGAGTGTGTTGGGAGAAGGATGCTGAGGAGAGACTCTGAGTGTGTTGGGAGAAGGAT
>JBBPCX010000035.1:6620098-6637745 GCA_037974365.1 Hydrocynus forskahlii
GGATGCTGTGGAGAGACTCTGAGTGTGTTGGGAGAAGGATGCTGTGGAGAGACTCTGAGTGTGTTGGGAGAAGGATGCTGTGGAGAGACTCTGAGTGTGTTGGGAGAAGGATGTTGAGGATGGAGCTGCAGGGAAGAGGAGAAAAGGAAGGCCTGGTAGGAGATTTATGGATGTGATGAGGGAGAACCCGCAGGCAGTTGGTGTGAGAGAGGAAGACGAGGAGAACAGAAGGAAATGGAGACAGTTGAGCCGCGGTGGCGACCACTAATGGGGAGCTGCCGAAAGTTGAAGAAGATTAATCTCACTTTTCCTCTGGAGTCCTTTACCACACTGGACCCCAGCCTCAGATACAGTGATAATGTGTCTCTTACGCTATTAGCCTATTAGCCTTTTGTAGTACTGCTCCTTCAAAGTTCAAAAAAGTATAAACTACTTGTAATGTAACAGGGTATGTTTGGGTCTATGGCATCACCTTGTTTCAATCTTGGTTATTTCATTCTTTTCTTCTTTCTTAAATTAGTGGTACGAGGTGGAGTCAGGGCCTAGGCTCATAACTAGGGTCTTTCCTACCTGTCCATTAAATGAAATCTTGCTATGTTAACTATTAGAAAATGTTAAGATCTTTTTTTTGTTTGTTTCCTGTAAAGTTCCTCCTTTCTTGTAGAGTTACTCTTTTGGAGATTTTTCTATTTAAATGATCCATTATTATTATTAGTAGTAGTCGTAGTAGTGTTTCTTGTCTGTCTGTTTCTGTTTACACTGATACTGGTGTTCATAACACAAGAACAGTGATGAATATACATTTATTATTATATATATATATATAATAAATGTATATTATGTAAATATATATATTATAAATGTATATATACTATAAATGTACATATATATGTAGGCTATATATGCTTAATGTGACATTACTTACGTGAAATTACGTGATACAAATAATATATATGTATACAGTACATAAACACCTCAAGAATTTGTATAACGTAATTTATCAAGTTATTTAATTGTAAATGATTTTAATATAAAATCATCACTCTCACACCTGTCCGCTTTCGGAAGATTTTTTATTTTTTTTGCACTCAGCGTCCAGAACCACGCAGTCAGCTCGAGGCGCATCGCTATTGGCTGTCTGTCCTTGATGGGCGGGGCTCTTCCCCAGTCCCGCCGCCACGAGACCGGCGGGCGCGCGCTCCGCACTCTTCCCCCCCACACAGCGCTGCGAGAGTCCTCGCGCTCCGGCCGCCTGCACGAGTGGGACCTCTGGACTCGAGCTCAGGACACGCGGGCACGCCTCGAGGAGGAGGAGAGAATCTACTCAGAATCTGGATAACACACACACTCAACAAAACAGCAAAAAAGATACAAACAAACAAACAAACAGCAACAACAACAAAAAACAAAAACTCGCGAAGACCCCCTGGGAGCGCGCGGAGCAGCGGAGAAGAGCCGGAGACGCGGGGCGCGCGGAGGAGACGGCGGGATGATCGTGAAGCAGCGCGTTCTCTTCGCCCTGTACAGCATGTGCGGGATCCTGCTGAAAGGTAACAATTACTTCACCGCAAGACCTTCTTTCAGAAGGTCTTTTTCCAGAGGGTCTTTTTCTGAAGGTCTGTTCCAGAGGGTCTTTTTCAGTGCTGCGTTGTGTGCGCGCTGCTGGCGCGTGGAAAAGCCCGCTCAGCACCATCGCGCAACGTGCAGAGCCTCTCTCTGCGTTTACATAATGTTTGCTGAATTGTTGCGTGTTGGTTCATTCAAGACCACCAGCAAGCCCCCCGATTACGTTAACGGTTAAAACTGCACGGACAACACACACACACACACACACACACACACACACACACACAGAACACTAGGATTATGTTTTGATAAAACGTGTGTGCGTGTGTGTCTGTGTGTGTGCTTGTTGGTTCATTCAAGACCACCAGTAAGCCCCCCGAGTACACGTTAACGGTCGCACTAAGAAAACGGCACAGAGAACACATACACCCATCCACCGACACACACACACACACACACACACACACACATCATGCTTAATCAAAACATAATCCTAGTGGGGTGTGTGTGCGGGCGCGTGTGTGCGCGCTTGTTGGTTCATTCAAGACCACCAGCAAGCCCCCGTGTACACGTTTAAAACTGCACGGAGAACACACACACATCACGCTTCATCAAAACATAATCCTAGTGGGGTGTGTGTGTGAGTGTTTCTATGTGTGTGTGTGTTAAGTTGCGTACTGTCTCCTCGTCTGCACTTTAGTTTGCAACTCGGGAGAGGGAAACTTGGCTAATAAGTGATGGTAGAGTGGTCGTCTGGCTTGCTGGGGGTCTCCTGACCTGAGTGAGTGTGAGTGTGTGTGTTTAGATGTGTAGCAGGTTCAGAAGGGTAACGGTTCCTGTCCTGCTCCTCTTGTGCTTCTGTTTCTCTGTTGAACTTCAGATCGTTATCTATTTTTGTTGGGTTTTTTCCGGCTGCGGGAGCTCGCGCTAAACGTTAAACGTTAGTCCTGTAATGCTGATGTTGGGGGTCTCGAACTGCTGCGACTGGAGTTCACGCCGTAGGGCTGGATTCCACTCTCGCGCCGTGGTATTTGCAGCAGTCCGCAAGTTGGGGTCGTAGTAGCATCAGCTTTCCGTTCTCCCCCAGAATTAAAATGAAAACAGTAAAAAAAACCAAAAAAAACCCACAAGTCTGCTGTGCTTAAACGACTGTTTGCGAGACAACGGCCAGTAAACGTTCAGCGTTTTTATACGTCATTTGCGGGTTTTTTTTGTGAGAGCGAAGTTTGCTTGCGCGCGCTGAGAGAAACAGCGCGTGTTGAGGACGCGTGGTCAACAAGAGAGAGAGAGGGACAGAAAGAGAGAGAGAGACAGACATAGGGAGGGAGAGAGAGAGTGTATGTGAATGAGAGAGTGAGAGAGAAAGAGAGAGAGAAAGAGAAAGTGAGAGAGAAAGAGAGAGAGAGAGAAAGAGAGAGAGAGAAAGAGAGAGTGAGAGAGAAAGAGAGAGAGAGAGGGAGAGAGAAAGAGAGAGAGAGAGGGAGAGAGAGAGAAAGAGAGAGAGAGAGAGAGAGGACAAACCTGTGGGCGAATATGTGTGACCGGATTGGGCGCTGCGTGCGTGGACGGCGCGTGTGCCCAAAGCTGTGGCGCGGGAGGGAGACACCGCCCTGTTCCCCACCCATCATCAGCCCAGACGATGGCGATTAGCCAGAAGGCGTGCACGGCAAGTGCAGGACTTCAGCGTCTTGGATGGAGCATTTATCTCTGGTGATTAGCCCCAGTGTACTTGAGATGCGTGAGCGCAGCCTCGTCTCTCATCTCCTTCAGATCAGTGTCAACATGACCCTGCCCCTCATGAACTGTTTACACATCAAACAGCTCGCCATACAGCTCTATCAGCCTGCTGTGTGCTCTGGACACACACACACACACACACACACACACCTACACACACACACTTACACACACACTCGCTGCTGCGCGGGAGAAATGTCTGATAGGTGTGCATGTGTGTGTGTGAGAGAGAGGCGAGAGAGCGAGGTTATATGCACATACGCCCCATGTGCGTGGCTCAGCATGTCCAAGCCCCCTTTTTTACATCCTACCTGGCGCTGCATGTTGACGCTCCTTTTCTGAAGTGGTCCATTAATAATGAGAGATAATTAGGCACATTCCTCAAGGCAGGCCATTTTAATGAGCTGCCGGGGCGGCTGCAGCTGAAGCGATATATTGATCTCCTGGAGCTTTCACCATGCCCGTAAATCAGCCTGCCCTCGGCGCCCTGGTGAGGGGAGGCGGCTGGGCCGTCGCGTGGCATGCGCGGGCACCAGGGAGAGATGCGGTGTGCCGCATCAGCCCTGGGCAGCGTGGGTCAGGCTTGCAGAAGTGCTCTTGCCACTTGTTGTGGTGGAGAAGACTGGAGGCAGTCAGATGAGATAACACGAGAAAGATTCTGCACGGTGTGGTTGCATGCCTGCCTGGCATGTTTTTGGTTTTTCACCACCCTTTGACACACCTCATCCAAGTCATTTTAAAGTTCTCGAACACAAGGTGTTCAGTTATTACTATTAATACCTATTATTCAGTACCTGCTGCAAATTCTGTTATGTTAGTATGGTGTAATGAATGTGGTTGCTGTCCAGAGTGGTGATTTTACGGAAGTGGACAAAAAGTTTTTATTCCAAACAATTTTGAAACTTCCCACAGACCGGTGGTCTTCAAACTAGTCCTCAGGGCCCCCTCAGAGGGTCCCGATTTCTGCTCCAACCAAGCAAATGACATGGATGGTCTAAGAGGAACAGATAACTGCTTTGATGAACCCTGCCTAGGGCAATCATTTCGACATGTCAGCCCTTATTTAGTGAACAAAGAGAAAACTTGCTGACTCAAAACACGCTTATAATAAAAACAATGGGTTAACAAATGTGTGTGTGAAAGCATGGCGTGCACTCAAACGTCCAGGGCAGGGGTGTACTCCGGGACAAGGCCTGGAAACTATAATGCCGTGAGCTGGAGAAACTAGGGCTACACAATAAATCGTCTGTTAATCATTATCGCAGTACTGCAAATGAGCCTTTGACCAATCACAGTGTTTTTTCAGAGGGTGACCAGTCACAGCTCCATTTGAGTGTTCCTGTGCTCTGATGAGTTGAGGTGTTCATGTAAGCCAACAAAAATTATTTTTGTGCCATGAAACACTTATTGGCTAAGGTGTTTAATTAAAAGGCCCATATTCTAGATTTTCATAACATTTAATTTTTTCAGGACATTTGTGTGGGTTTGTGAACCAAAATTGTAATTCGCAATTCATCATAATTAATTCATACGTGACCATCTTCTAACCTCTGTTTATCCCGTTATGCCTTGACCGATGTAAGTGGTCTTATTTCTGATTGGCTGCCCAGAATTTTAGCATGAATGGGTTGGTGTTGGTTTTGTGCTATCACTGAAACTGATTTGATAACAGTTTTTGCAGCTGTTTTGGGGCCTTTAATATATTTAGAACGTAATCACAATCACAATATGTTGCTGTACAAGCACAGTACTAATATTCTGTCCATATCGCGCAACCCTAGAAGAAACCCATCATGGTTCAGTTCAGTATCTGCCCCCGCCCTCAACACAGCAAACAAAGGCTCTGGACTGGCTGGAATTCAGTTTTGTTTGTTGGCCAAATAGGGATTATGATATGCAAGCTGTGTATTGCGATTTCATGGATGCTTCCTAACCATGACTGGGCATTGCATATTTAATCTTAGCACATCATCCAGCCATGTCTGCTGGTGGATGCCAGCTGCCATTCTTCTATTCATCATTGATGCGGCTTGCATGGACAGACCCTCCTTGATACAGTATTCAGGAGTGGGCAGTGTGGTCCCACCCTGCTTCAGTGCAGGGAAGTGGAGGCTGCATGCAGCAGCTGCTAAGCATGGCGTTTATATGGAGAGCATGTGGCAGACATGAGGGTAAGAACACCATGAAGGACGAGCAGTTGCTTAGCTTGGCCTGCTTTGTTAGGCTCTTACTGAGAAAGGAGACCATGCAGTGAGCTGTAAGAGGAATGGAAAGAATCCCCTGCACGCATTTATACACTACAGTACGAAATATGGAAGCAAGCCTGTCAATTGTAAACCCTTAGAATCCCAGGCTTATTACACCCTAAGGCTGTATTCTACTTAACTGAGTTATTCTTATGGTATAGAAGTGTGTAATAAAACTCTGGACCTACCAACAGGCCACGGTCATTTAAGGGGTTAAATTGGAAAGGCCAACATTTCAGTTCCTCACTCGTAACAAAAAATACATTCGTTTTGATAGAAGTCATTAAAAAAAAACATAAAAAAACATAATTCCGAAGAGTAATAACTCAACAATAAGCCCAGGGGCGTCATAAGGCCTTGGCGTCCAGAGCTATAGCCCTGGTGGTTTTATGAATAGGCTCAACTTTTCTCTTCCACCTTAAATTGGGCGGTAGTTACAAGGCTGTGAGGGCACCAGAATGTCACAGCTGCATACATTTAAGTTGGAACTGAAAAATTCCAACGTGAAGCGAACTTCAGCCTCATCTTAAATGAGTAAAAACGGACATTACAGACAGAATATTAATAGGGACGGTAAAAGCAAGACCATTGCCCTGAATGTCAAAACCAGCTGCAAAACCTTTTCACTGGTGTGCAGTGATTCTCTGTTTAATAACCTTAACAATCCTTTTTTTTAATTGTAGTCCCATAGTTTGATTTTGTTTTTTTTTAGATTGTTTACAAACTCCCCAGAGTTTGTAAATAATGAAAACACGTCTAATTTGGTTAATCAAGCCTTCGATATATGAGTCAGGTGGATATGATTAGAGCTGCAATAAAACCCTGCAGGATAATCACCAGGAGCAGAACAAATTAAGAATCAGTGAGTTATGCACCACTGCTGCAGACACCTACCCAAACCCTTTTGTTCTGTGTTCATAAAATATCAGGCAACACCTTATTTGGATGGCTTTCTTTAGGTGCTTTGGAGAAGCTTGCCTGTTAAATTCACCTTAATTTTCACTGACCATAACCCTGGTCCAAAGTCTAACCCAAAACCTAATCCTAAACTTGACGTTGGTCCTAACCCTGGTCTATTCCTGACCGCATTACTGTTTTGAGTCAACAGAGTCAAACAGAATTTTACCACATCGTTTGTTTAACGGTTTGAACATCGGTAGATAATGTATTGAAAGTGATGCAAATAAAGTGAAACGCTTAGGGGTTCCTCAGGGCAGTGGATCTCAAGCCAGTCCTCAGGAACCTTGAAGGTTCCTGGAATCCAACAAAAATGTGGTCGGACTGGAGATCCCCGAGGACTGGTTTGAGAATCACTGCGTTCGGGAGCCAAGAGTGGTTCTTCTCTGGCTTTACTTCAAAAAGCCTTCCTTGGCGCCTTTATTTTGGAGAGTGCAGACGGACCCGTCTCATTGTTTACACAGCCTCATGGCCCCGCACTAGCCATTTCCACCAGAACAATATTATGCAAATGGATAACCAAATTCGAGCGGCCAGCCTCTACTTCTCGTGACAGGAGATGACACTTTGTTCTCGGTAAGTGGAGCAAAGACAAATGCAACCACAGATGCGAGTGTACAGGCCGAAGAGCATCTGCTTCCTTTGAGCTTTGTAAGTGCGTGTGTGAGGCTGTGTATGTATGTATGTGTGTGTGCGGAAGGAGGTAATAGCTTTTTCTTCATCGGTGGCCTTCTGTCTTCATCAGTCCCGAAGCGTGCAATGCGTATGTGTGTAGGTGTGTATGTGAGTGTGTGTGTTTGGTGTGTGTGTGTGTGTGTGCAGGTGAGCGTTGGGACAGGTGAATGTGATCAGACAGGTGAGAAATGGAGAGGCGCCGTGTGTGCCGTGACTGCTGACTCCAGCAAGCTTTTGTTTGGTGTTTATTTCGCAGGGAGGCGAGGCCTCCTTCCTGTGGGCTTCAGCTCAGAGTGATACCAGCGTAACACTCACTGTTCAGATAAACGAACTCTTCTTCCTTAGGCTGCCAACATGCTTCGCAACTCCTGTAACCCCTAAAACAGCAGACTTTTTATTCCATTAATCCTAAAACGAACACTGTACTCTACCTGGAATAAAAGTTGGGGTTAATTGAACCTCTGATAGTCAGTTAACAGAACAGTCAGTGTTTTACATTGTGTTAACTTCCATTATTTCCATAAAATCAGCATTTTAAGGCAGTCAGGTAACTCACTTATGTTAAAACACCAAAGCACAAACAGAAAGCTCAAGACTTTCTCTCTCTCTCTCTCTCTTTCTCTCTCTCTCTCTCTCTCTCACACACACACACACACACACAAATTCCTCCTTTCTCTCCATCCCTCTTTGTTTCTGTTTCTCTCTTTATCTCGCTCTCTCTTCCTCTATATCTCTTGTTCTTTGTCTCACTTTCTCTCTCCATATGTTCTCTGTCTCACTTTCCCTCTCTCTCTCACATACACACTCCTCCTTTCTCTTCCTCTCTTTCTATCTCTCTCCCCATCTCGTGCTCTCTCCCTCTCTCTACCCTCTCTTTCTCTTGCTCTCTCATTTCTCTCTCGTCCTCTCTCTCCCTCTACACTCTCTTTCTCTTGTTTTCTCTCTTTCTCTCTCTCCTCGTCTCTCTCTCACACACACTTATGCAACCTCTTTTTCTCTCTTCCTGCCCTTGTCACTCTCCTTCTTCTCCTTCTCTTTCTATCTCTCTCTAATCTGTCTCTTCCACTCTTGTCTCTCTCTTTTTCTCTCTTCTGCTCTTCCCTTTTCTCTCTCCCTCTCTCTCCTTTTCTCTTCCTCTGTCTCTCTCCGTCTCACTCTTCAGAGGCTCTCTCCCTCACCCTCGGGTGCGAGCAGAGTGGGGCACTGCTGTGATCGGAGAGGATTTCCCGTGATCAAAGGCCCTCTTTTGTTCTTCCAGGTGTTAGGGAAAGTTAAAACAGAAAGTAGGTGGAGGTATCAGCACTGAGACCTCTTCAAGGGAAATGGGGGTGGAGGGTATTATTCGACTTCGGCTTCACTGCTCACCGTCATTGGTACAATATGCACCAGTTGTCTGCATGACATATTTTTTGCGTGCATTTTTTTCTTGGTAATGAGTACTTCCTTTATTAGCCTAGAATCTTTATTATTTAAAATGTTTGTAATGTTCTGGCATAAGTAATGACCAGATTTTTATAAAAAAGATACCAGTGATATCAGATACCAGTGCCATACATGCAGAGGATCAAAGAAAAGGGTCAGTTTTACCTGCCCGAGCTCAAAGTTGTACACAGTGCAAAATAAGACACTCAGCTGTGATCACATGGAATCAGACTTTATGAGACTGGAAGTCGTTGAAATGATGGGTTCGCTTTTTGTTTTCAGCTTGCAAATCACTGTCCAGTAATTTATTGTGCAGACTAAGCTTAATAATTTTCCCCACAGTGATAATCTACAGCAAAGCCGCCGTGAAAAGACATTGTTGGAAAGTCTGCGGGTTTGGCGAGACATCAAAAGATTAGCTCAGGTATGAAAGGGTGATCTATACAAGTCTTACAAACATGGCTGGGTTTTCATATCACTGTCTGAAGGACAAGGTCTTTCGTCTAGAGCCCCGAGCGGAGTCTATTCCTTTTCATGCCCCATAACCATTCGCGCAGGAGGCAGGCTTTGAGGCTTTTCACCAGCAATAGCTGTGCAAAAGAGGTAAAAACAAAAGCAACTGCGCCAAAATGCATGTGATATTGGGTTCCATCCGCCGGAGGATATGGCCTTCATCAAAAAACAATGCAAGCGATAGAAGGACCTGAGTGCAGTGGACCTGAAAGAGAGCAGTTGTTGTGGTCTGGCTCGTCCCTAGCCACCATTGTCTTCACTTATGCTATTTTAATTTGGATTTCATGGGAAATTAGTCATCTTCTCTTGCAAATAATCTGCTTTTCTTTCTTTCTTTCTTTCTTTTTTTTTCGATTTCCCCAAATGTAACGTGATCTTTCAGAAAAGGCAATACCTGCTGCAGGGGCTCGCAACACGATTGGGCAATCAATCAAGTTTATTGACGAAGCTGGATGAAAGCAAGTGTGCGATGGAAACAAATGTGTGCAGCGGCGGCCAGCCGGTGCCGGAGGCGGATGGCGGGTAGGGTCAGTAAATCAAGCGGCCTGAAATAACAGCTGCAGGCTTCCTCCACGCCACAGATTACCTATAGAAATCTGTTAGCCTCTGCTATCGACTGTCACTGCCTCTGTAGCAACTCGCCTTTTTTCCACCAACGGATCTTGATGCGCCGTTCAGAGGCTGGACACATGAAAGCAGGAGACAATTACACTTTTTGCTCCAAAATGCCCAGTATTGCTGATGTCTAACGCGAGGCCCGACACCATTTGGAGCCAGATTGAAGAGATTATTAAGTGTAAACATGGATAGAGCTGTCTGGCTACCTGGAGTTTTCATCTCAGCATGTTTTTGTAGCTTCTGAATCTACCTAGTTTGAATTCAGATGATCTATACAAACATTCTGAGTTTTTTCCCCCCTTTGTATCATTGCCCCAATGCAAAACACCATTAACATACAAACTACAGACAATAAAGGAATACTACAGTGGTGCTAAATTTAATCTAAACCTCCTCTGCACTGTATTACCACAAACAATAATTTCACTTTCCTATATGTAGAAAAGAGCAGAAAATCTGTTGACCTGACGTAGAAACCTGCTGCTGAAGTCAGTGGTTCTTCTTTTCTTTTACTAAGCACGCAGGAACATTGAAAGGATTCTTTGTACTTGTTGTCTATAAGCTGTGGCAGATAGGCATAAGGTTATAGCATTCCAACATAACAAAGTAACCCCTAAGGCACAAAAAACAAAACAATGCAATACCATTAAGACACAGTAGAAAAATGCCGAGCATAAAATGGGAATTCCATTGTTTTTTCATCAACCAAACTTCACCACCATTTTTTTGGCACCTCTTTTTTGCGGAATTAATTTTCTGCTTCACACCTTTTTTAGCTGAAGATGTCACCTCCTGGGGCTGCTGAAATCATTGCTGTAGTGTGAGCTATAATGTCGGAGCTTTGCTCTCTTCCGCATTCTGTCTCTCTACGCATGGCGGGTGCAGCCAGGGTTTTGTAAGGCCATCTGCCCCTGCGAGATGGAATTTAACACTTGCAGGTACAGTAAACAATCAATTAATCAGAAGCTCTGGATACGACGCACCTGCCAAAGTGTTCATACACATGCACTATGACATACTCCTGCTAATTTTCATGCTTATTAAGCCATAATTAAATTTTACATGAATAGTTTACAGATTGTTTTTCATTATGTTTACACAGGATTTCTGTGTGATACTGTGCCTTTAAGACTGATATGTAAGTGACCTCTTTTCTGATTGGCTGCCCTATATTGTGAATCATTCAAAACACAGTCCAGACTTCAGTGTTCAATTGCTTCGACTTTTGTGTCACCATACAAACAGTGACTTGCAGCTTTAAGTCCATGCATTGGGTCTAGTGAATTGCACCTTTACAAACAATTATTATTGTTGTTGTTGTTGTTGTTGTTGTTGTTGTTGTTGTTGTTGTTGTTGTTGTTGTTGTTATTATTATTATTATTATTATCATCAATAGTTTATATCTCTATTGTTGCTGTCAAAAGAAAACCATCATTTTCGTGTTTTTGTTTTTTTTACCTACATTATTCCGGCCCATCAACAATTGCCATATCAGACAAAACCTTTTTAGAGACATTGAAAATATGCAACTGCTGTGGGAAGGTGAAGGAGAGAGAAGGAGGGAGGGAGAGAGACAGACAGAGAGAGAGAGAGAGAGAGAGAGAGAGAGAGAGACGAATAACTAAAACGAACAGAAGGTAATAAAAAAAAAATCTCTCTAATAATCTGGAGGATCATAATGAAAGACATTATATAAAATTATATATTCATATAATGATTTAATTTTATGCTACGTGGGGGAGGCTGCAGGCAATTAAGGTGAATGAACATGAGACATGAAAAAGAGAAGTTGCCTTTTTTGGGCAGGTTTTATTACATGCTCTGACGCAGAAGATGCTGATACCGAACTGCTTATTTTCCAATCCCTCGCTACCTGTTTGGAGGAGGTCAGGAGTATTTCACTGCGCATTCACAGCCAGAACTGTTTTGTGTGGGAGGGGATTTAGCATGCTGCACCTTATCCCACACTGCCCAGCCAATGCACATGGAGCCAGGGAATAGAGCGTACACTGGTGCATTATACTGCCTGTATACTGACAACTGAGATATTTTACAGCTCAAAACTCCCACTTCCCACCTCAGAGCATTTACGCATGCCAAGTGTTTTAAATGATGCTAAACAAAGAGAAGGAGCAGCTTGGTTAGTGATTTATTTATTAAAAAATACAATTGCTGTCCAACAATAAACTTCTCCAAAATGGTAACTTTTCTAATGTAGGAAGTCTAAAGTAAACTTCAACATCTGCTAATTAAATTACACTGTGGGTGTTGCCGTGTTGATGAAACGTTATGGAGCTACAACTTGGAGAAGCCCTTCAGAAGCTGAGAATTTGTGTAATTTCCAAAACACAGTGCATCGTTTTCTGCAGACATGGATCAAAACAGCATCACCTGTTGAAACTTCAAAATTTTCGAACACATAAAAGTAAGCTTTGGCACTGCTGGACCTCTTTGTCCATGAATGTGTATTAGTGTTACTATTCCCAAATTTCTGTTGAGATGTGGTAAAGGTTAAGTGCGCTCTAAAACTCTGAGAGAGAGAAGCACCTGCTGTCCTTCTCCAGAGCATATGAGTTCTGTTTTATAAGAGATATGCAATAGCAAGATCGGACAAAAGCCATCACCCTCAGCAATGATCTAACAGCAGATGGTAAAACATGCATCGTTACAGTGGCTATAGCTAGAATGGACCCACTGGGCACACAACCATATTTCTGTGCTTATAATCGTTTAAAATTAGCATAAAAATGTGTTCGCTTTCTTAATGGCTTGTATTAATTCACAGTCGGTTTTAAACATAATTCTGCAGAGTGGTGCGAAAAACATTTGTAATGGTTAACAAGGTTAGCAAATGTGCTAGATGTGAGGCCCCAGATTTCCACGCCAACTCTGTTGCTCTGTATACCCAACTTGCGTAGCTGCACATTAACATATCTGTACTAAATAATTAACATTACTGTTGTTAATAAGCTGTTATTTTGGCTGCATTAATGCTTGGAGAACACTTGTGCGACGAACAGAACAAAAGTTAGTCACCTTTTCTTTTTCACATATATTTCCACATTCATTCATTTTCTGTAACCGCTTAATCCTCACTAGGGTCGGCGGTAACCCGGACCTATCACAGAGTCTACGGGCGCGAGGTAAGGACCCACCCTGGGCAGGGGGCCAGCCCACCGCAGGGCACACATACACACACACCATTCACTCACACACTTACACCATTTAGTCACACACTCAGACCTACGGTCAATTTAAAATGAAAGCTTGAATGTTTCCTCATATTATTAGTCATTTTGGATAAAAGTGTCTGTCAAATGATTGTAATGTAATTTAATGTAATGTACGTACACAGGTTTGGAAATGAGTTGTGTCCACAAGACGGCTTACTAAGTCGATGTTATTAAGACAATATGAAGTTAGCGGTTACTGGTCATTTTAAACACTAATTAGGAACACATTAGGAAGGAATCCTAGCACAGAAACGTCCCAAAAATAACCCATGTTTGAACATCTTATGTTAGATGAAGTGTCTTAATTGCATCTGCCTTGATGCTAATTTACAAGCTACCTTTCAAAAGGAATGATAGCTCATGGTCAATATATAAGTAAGATATTGTAATTTGGGAGTAGTGATGATATTTAGCCAATGGAGATGATAGTTTTCACAAATGAGAATTGTAATGTTAAAAAAATGTTTGGTGATCATTTCCAGAATCTGCATGGTTGATTTAGGAGGAGGAGGTTCATGAGGTAAAAGACATCTAAATGAAATGAAGTGCAACGCTCAAGTGGAGAAATGCGTGAAGGTGTAGATAACTCCTGTCTGCAGTGTTGTTT
The DNA here is from genome assembly GCA_037974365.1 of Hydrocynus forskahlii. Taxonomy (NCBI): domain Eukaryota; kingdom Metazoa; phylum Chordata; class Actinopteri; order Characiformes; family Alestidae; genus Hydrocynus; species Hydrocynus forskahlii. The sequence goes on from JBBPCX010000035.1 coordinate 6,633,673, forward strand.
TGACAGAAGCCCCCACGTACCATCTGTTTCACTGCTCTGCATTACTGATCCATCAAACACTACACACAAGCGCCCAACTGTAGGTTTCACATATTGATTGGGTGCCAGAAAAGCTCCTTTGTGACTCTAAGAAAAGACCTGAGTTTTTCAGCAAAACACTACCAAGAAAGAGCAGTTTAGTTTAGCATGTGGAAGCTCAGCTCGTCTTTCTGTGGTAAAAATGCAATAATTTTTCCTGTTTTTTTGTCTCTCTCATAAGCACTTCACTGGTGTGGCATTGTTGCATTTACACCGCCTCAAAGGTGACAATTTTATTTTTTCTCGTGGCAAACACATTTGTAGATTTAATCACATTCCCACTGTTTTTTCATCCGGTGGATGAGACACCACCGTGTTATTTCTTTAAAAGCCCTCCAATTACAGATAATTCTGCTCCATCGCTTGATTTGTGTATTATTCCTCTCTCCTCTGTCTAGCTGTTTCTAAGCTGTGTGAGCTGCTGCTGTTGAATGAACTGGGAACGATCTGAATGGACGGAACTGGTGCTTATGCGTGTAGCCACATGAAGTGGCTTTCATAAGTGATTAAGATTGGTCATGATTGGACTCCAAACCCCCGACTAATCCAGTCGTCTTCCCAGCTCCGCCGCGCTCCGTGCCCCATGGGTGCTCTAATTCAGTCACTCAGAATTGAGTTAGCGGCCTTCAGCCAAGCTCTCCTTTTTACTTACATTTCAGATGTCCCAAGACTGTAAGTTGCTGTCAAAACTTATCGCCCAGTGAAAACGTTTGCATATTGGAAAACACTTGTACATGAATAACCAATGTCTTGGTTTTCATTGTGAATACTTGGCTGGATTTTGCTTAGACTTTAGACAGTAGTGTTGCGAGCATGATGTCTGTACATGTTCACAGAGACTATGTGCAGAAGAATAAATCAGCCTTCATCTGAGGAAAGGAATGGAACAATGAGATAATCTCATTAATTGGATGTAAAGTCAAAACCAACTAGGTTTGATCAATTGGCCAGTATTTACCTCTAAAACACGTTTGGCAGTTGGAAGATTTAAGATAAGATAAGATAAGATAAAGCTTTAGTAGTCCCACAAGTGGGGAATTTGCTTTGTAATGGCAGAAAGTGGACCGTACAAAGTTAGGAGCAGCAAAAATGAAGAAAACAATAGAATAGAATAAAATAAAATAAAATGTACATTATACAATCTAGAAATATATAATATGGACATCTGAATTGTAAAATACATATATATATGTATGTGTAAACTATATGTAAACTAAATGTAGACTAATAGTGATATTATGATTGCTCAGAATCACAAAATCACATAGCAAATAATCTAAAGAATGTGAGCCAGCTGAGAAGACGCCTGCTGCATTTGATGTTGGTATGCGTAGTCAAAATAACAGCTGGAAATATGTCTGTGAAAAGACTGTGTTTTATATCACTGTATGCATTTAGCCCACAGAGTTTCAGGTAATGAATAATTTCAGCAGAGTTATTGTCTTTGTTGTCTTTGGAAAAAAAAAATTGTGTCTGAATTAGCCATAAAATTATCTAGTTATTATATCATGTTTTTTTTATTTAATAAGTTGGCTGGGCTAGAGATCTCTGTTTCAGCTCCTGCTCATTTTCACATTTTCATTGGGCTTATGGGTCATGACAGGGCAACTGTCATGCTAAATTTAGGTCAAGATTTACAAGTGATTAGATACAGTTTGGGTTTTAGCATTAGTGCTGAGTAGCAGATCCCTCAGCATCTGTGAGGTCAGTGTGAATATGTCCTGTTAGGTGTTAAATATTCTGCAGTCCTACTTAATGCTTTTGTGGACTGCTTCTAAAAATAAAGCCATGTGGCCAGACGCTTGCATTTTTAGTCTGTGCTGACCTTATGCACACATATACGTACACACGCATGCATGCATGCGCATACACACACACACACACACACACACACACACACACACACAAACACACACACTAAACCTAGCTAATCCAGGGGGCTGCAATGACCTTTCACCATCTGTTGTTCTTGGGGACCCTAAATCAGTAATTGTGTGCATGTCGGTGAGTTTGGGTCAGTGAGTAGGTGAACCTGTTTGTGCATTATGAGATGAAAAGCAGTTATTCTGGTCAGTAGTATGACTGAGAGTAGGAGTCACACAGTCTTAGTCCAAACCTGAACATAGCCTGAGAACATGAAACATGATTTTGGCTTGACAACATTTTGTCTGACCACAAATATAGACGCATCAAAAATCTGTAGCACAACAGAATTCTGTCAGAAGCTCAACAAAACTGTTGCTTCTGTTCACACCCAACCACTTCCAGCCTGATGAATAAGACCCTGTACCCTAAGGAAATGTTAAGTTGCTTAGTTGCAACAGCTGTCATCATCAGATCATGGATATGCAACATAACTATCCATCGATCTATTCAACAGGCAATGCTTTTTATAGACATATGGGCTTGTTTAAACAAATATTTCAAGCTCTAGTGAGAGCACACATGCATTAAGAGCAATTAGGCATTTCTAAAGCAATGAACTGCTGTAATTGAATGGGATGATTTGGTTAAGCGTACTGAAGGTGTTTTCGCTGCAGGTCTTGGTGAAGTTTAGCCTCTGTGGGTTGTTGAAGCCGCTCTGTAATTGCCTGTTTATGAAGAGCTTAGCATTCCTTCACACATGCAGGCTCGCTCTGCGCTCTGGTTAATGAGCACAGATAAGGGAAGCTGATGGGTCCGGTGAGGCCAGGGCCGCCAGATCCGCTTCAGCCACGTGCTTCAGAATTCCGGCAGCTCCTCTGCGCCGTTCTGGCCTCCGCCTGGTCCGACTTTCAGCTCAAATGCCAGACGAGGCAGCAATCAAGAGTTTGCCTCTCTGCCCTTTCTTCAGGCTTTGAGCTGGAAAAGGCTGCCGGCATGAAAAGAGGGGTGCTACTGTAGGCCTGACACGGCTAATCCAGCATAGATATAAAAGAGAGAGCGAGAGGTGGATAAAGAGAGAGATTGGGAGAGATAGAGGGAGAAAGCACTTGCTGGCTGAGATAATGAACGAGCTAAGCAGTGTATTTTTTTTTCTTTAGTTACACGAAAAAAACATCAGCAACGTCTTTGAAGTTCTGGGTTTAATGGATGTCAACTGATCTTCAGCTGCATGCTTGTGACCCATCTATGTTTGGATACCAATTTTTGAGACAGTTTGAAAAGTTTACATAAAGGCAATTAGGGAGTTTGGGTGAAGGATATATAACTTAAAGAGTTCAGAAAGAGTGTATGTGTGTACGTTAGTGTGTGTGTGTGTATGTGTGAATGTGTGTATGTATGTGTGTACTTATCAGAGACAGAGGAAGACAACGAGAGGAAGAGTTTTGTTCAAAACCTTTTTGGAGTTGTGAGCTGCACAGAGAGAGAGAGCGTGTCATTAGAGGGCCGCTAAATGATGATTTTTAGGCCAAGCTGATGATTGGATGTGAAAAGTTGGATAGACTGAGTGGGTAATGAAGGCCTTCTCTGCCAGGGCTTTGGCCATATGTCACAGAGCTAATGAGAAAGCATGTGTACCTCTCCCTATTCGCCAGTACTTCGATTGATCAGGGAGCTGAAAGAGATGGGGCTGAGCTGAACGCTGTGTGTTTCAGCACGCATGGATGAGGCTATTGTCATTGTTGCTGCTGGTCTCACAAGCCAGTACATTTGCATGATTCTTCCTCCTCCATTCGCAGATGCATACTTTGCCTTTAACGATGGAGGATTAGTCTTCAAATGAGCAAGAGACCAGAGGCTTCATCTCAGCATTGTCCAAGCGTGGGCGAAGGCATGTGTACATGTTTACACAAACGTGTGTGTGTGTGTGTGTGTGTGTGTGTGTGTAGAGGTTTGTAATAGGGGTAGCAATGCAATGAAACAACTGTAAACATGTGACAATGCTTTGTGAAGGAAAGGCATTATATTTATTATGATATTAGACGTAACTTAATTGTTTACAGTGTAAAACAAGTGTCAAGTCAGCACGTTCATGTCAAATATAACCCTCCCACTGCCTTTCAGCTCTGCTT
>JBBPCX010000035.1:6638313-6659063 GCA_037974365.1 Hydrocynus forskahlii
TCTCACTGCATTTCATCTCTGCTTTAATGAGTAAATTATCACATATATATATATATATATATATATATATATATATATACATATATATATATTTTATAATTAAAATGTTGAGATCAGAGACAGGGGGTTTTAAAATCACTGTAATGTGCGGTGTCTCATGGCTTATTGCTGTAAGTCAAGTCATAATTATTAACTTGAGAGGAACCAAGACTCTAAGATGGGACCTGTTCTCTCGAGCTGACACTGCAGAGCAAAACAATAACATAACAAGCTGTTAAAGAGGACCCATTTAAGGAATTACTGAAGGACATTATGTAATGAATGATGATATTAAAGATGATAGGAACCATCTATTAATATTAGAGCTTATTAGCTAAACTGAAAAATCTGAAAAACAATGAGAACCACAGCACAGTCCAAAAGGGGGTTTGGCGAGGGTTAGGTACATGACAGCTACAGGACTTAGACTGAGCAAGTATAGGTGGCCGAGGCCCAGTGTACTTTGCCTTTTACGTTAGTTTCAGATGGAAATCTGATGCTTCTGGTCACGTTATGATTGAAACAAGTCTATGAGCCTTAATGTGCGGTTTATGGGCAGTATGCTTGGTGAAATGTAAAATGTGATTCGCTCCCTCATGCATGTGCACATGTGAGATGATACAGCAAAGAACATACTGCAAGTTGCATGCACTATCGTTTTTTTACAAACTCTGCCCGTGGAGAATGCTTTGGTGGGAAAGAGCTTAATGTATTAACACCCCTCTCTCTTTGTCACTGAACTTTCATTTTCTATTGAATTTTCTGATGACTTAGCAGTGCCTTTTAAACCCTCGGGACAGCTGGTGGCCTGGTGATTAGGGAGTTGCCCCTGTGCTCAGAGGGTCAGGGGTTTGAATCCCAGGACTGCTAGTGGCAACACTGAGGTACCCTTGAGCAAGGTACTATCCCCACACACTGCTCCCCTTGGTGCTGTGTTTCTGGCTGCCCACTGCTTCACTTGGTGAATGGGTTAAATACAAAGAATGAATTTCACACTGTTCACAGTGTCCTGTGGTGTGTTCATGTTTGACAAATTTACACTTACACACTTACGGTTTTTGGGGGTTACATGTACTTTGCATAATAAGCTGCAGTAAATCAGACTTTAATTCAGATGCATTGCGAGCGCATATTGTAGTCGAATCAAGGCTCTCAATGTGGTGTACAATATACAATATCCTACTTACAGCCCATGCTTGCATGGATACCAGCTGGACTTAAGCTATTGACAAACTGTACAATAATGTCTCGCTACCCTCTAGCTGAGGTTTACTGTCTCCTCAGGAGGGTAGATTGAGTGAGCATGCAGGTTAGGTTTTCTGTTTACAAGCGCAGCAGGAGGGCACATGGGGCGACTTCATGGTGGGTAGAACTGGTACAGAGGGCAAGCAGCATGAACGCACAGTTGAACATGTGGCAGCATTGTACCAGATGACAGGGGCAAAATTAAATAAATTAGAATTGAACTGAACAAACTCACAACAAGGTTTCATCCCTAAAAGCCCTTGTTATCATCATATTACAGACACAGTTACTACAGTGCAGTAATTATTCTACAACTACAGACAGGCGTTAAAAATTGCTTTGTGAGTTCGCACTAAGCCTGCAACAATGTGTTGAATTGGAAAAAACCTACCCATATACCTTAAAAATGATGCATTTCCCTGCAAAATCATGTAAATCTAATGAATATATAAAAAAATTCCATTGGCAGATAACAAATGAAAAATTACATGAAAACATGAGAGAATAATCTTAGAATGATAGAAATATAGAATAATCTTATATTTCTATAGAATTTCTATGAGGAATGTCTAATTTATTGATTTGATTAATTTGTGGTGCACATACACACACACACACAGGTCTTCATCACATACATATATTCTTTTTGTTTTACAGCTACATGCCGTTGCTATTGCTACGAAATCCCAACAGTGTTACAGTCAGCCAAGAGCATCTCCACTACTTTCTCCACATGAGAGATTAAAGCTCTTTAGAAAACATCAACAACCGAAATAAGAGTGCTGAAACTGGAGTGTGTACTGATCTTGCAAAATAAGTTTTCTGGTACAGCAAAATTTGCATTACCACACGTTAATCTGAAACAGTTCTGTTGTTACTTTTATTTCTGACACACACACACACACACACACACACACACACACACACACATTTATTAGAGCTCAGTAATTGAACACATCCATGTATTAAGTCAAGACAGTCTCAGGCTCTTGGGATTTTGAAACCCATCTGGACAGACTCTTCTTTTCTGACAAAAATCAACACAGATTCATCAAGTGTAGTTGACTGCTGCCGTTTCTCATGGGTGTGGAACTTTCACACTAATACATTTCTTCAGCCCCTTTTGTTATTTCTGCTACAGCAAAGTTCAGAAAACAGCAGTAAAAAAATCTTCAGCGTTATGACAGTAGGGTATAAGAATGGGGAATAATCCTGTCCAGTAAAGAAATCGTCCACTATTTTTCAACCTAATCTCTGTGTGCTGCATTTTTAGCATTCATTCTATCAAAATGGACAATGAGTTAGAAGTTTTCCTGCACCAAACAGAAGGAATAAACAAAAAAAAATAGTGTTTTTGATTGAACGCACCAACTTTGACTCTGTTAATTAGCTGATTAGTTGGATCAGGTGTGTTATCGGATGTGTTATCAGGTGTGATAACACATTTTCCGGAACAAGAGTTGATTCACACTGTACCTTTAAGTCACTTTCTCTAAATCATCTACGTGAGAATTTTTCGCATGGACTATTTCATATTTATGCCATTTTTCAGAAAAATGTCTTTACTTGTCAAGAGTGCTGTTTTGTACCTTTACAGTGGTCAGCTCTGGTCAAGGGCACTACAGCTGTAGCCAGTGCAGGATGGTGATCATGCAGACCATTTAGCTGCTGGCTTCCTTCCTCTTCCTGTCTTCCCTGGGACTGCAGGGCCTTATGGTCACCAGCCTGAATCGTCTCGTTCCTGCCCCGCTCTGAGGCAGTCGGCCAAGTGCTTTGGTACTCCGAGGCCTAAATCATGTCCCTTAACGTGCAGGATGGCTTTTCAAGGAACAGACGTCCAGCTAATGCCTGAAGTGTGTTGGGGCTAAAAATAGGCCCCAGTGATTGGTCATTTGCTTTTAATGGTGAGACATAAAGGCGACTTTCTCTTTGATATTTAATTGTGCATAATGAAAACATTAGCACAGTAAATCAATACGGATTCGCACAGGGAGCGGAGAGGAAGAGATAACGGCGAAACAGGCAGCGGGTGAATGAGTGAGCGGCGAGAGACCGGATGAATAAAAAATGGATCAAGTGGAAAAGCTGTTAGTCACAGCCCGGCGCAATCAATCGGGCAGGCCTAGGATGAAGAATTCCCTCGCCACGGCAATAAACAGGACCCTCAATTAATTTTAGCCCGGCCGCGTGACTCAGCAGCTTGGGCCTAGTAATCGAGCCCGTATGCTGGAGAGAAGAACAGCAGCAAACAAAGTGCAGATTATTCCTCTATCACCGAACTTCATAGCGAGACTTAAGCCTTAGCGAGAGAGGGCGAGAGAGACAGAGACAAAGAGGCAGCGAGGGAGGCTGACAGACAGGCAATGATGGAACGAAAGAGAGGATGGATGGAAGCAACAACAAGGAAGGGGGAAGAGTAATGGATGGACAGCAAAATTGAGTCGAGATAGAGAGCGGAAATTGTTTGTTGCTGGGAGAATGTTCAGCTGGGTAGATGATAAAGGTTAAATTATAGCTATCTATTGCCACTGGTGCTGGCTGGCTGACTGGTTTGGCATCCTTGCTATTAATAGTCAGAACTCCCCAAAGAGAAATCAATGGAGCACAACTTTTCCCCGCACCAAATCACATATCATTACCAGTCGGGATGCAGCAGCTCGCGCGCTGGCCCACCACAGTGGCAGAGTAGCGGACACAGCCGGACCTCCAGTCTAATGAGGGTCAGTTTTTTCTTTTTTTGCATGTGGGAGATGTGAATAAAATGGAGCGAGGCAGGAGGCCAGCGGGGAGGCCAGTGCAGAGAGCACATTTATCAGCCTCTCATCTCTGCACTGTACAGCAAGCAACAAGCCTGCCAGTGAGGGGCCACAGCATGTCTTCAGAGCCGTTACTTATAGTGGCCGGAGGAACAGTGAGTTGAGGGAAAAAAACAGGATCTCGAGGAAGTGAGCAAAGGGTGAATAAAGGAGCTATGAAAATGAAATATTTTGCTATAAATGTCTGGTATTTTCAAAAATATAAATTATATAAATATATATAGAAAAACTGTAATATATATTTTTAAATGCAAATATATTATGTTAAGGGATTGAGGCCATGAGAGAGTGACTAGAATTGAAGGAGCCAGCAATTGACTGAGTTATAGAGTGAGTGAGGAACAGACTGAGGAAAAAAAAATTAGTTGTAGGCTATGTTTCTCACAACTGAAATATATATATATTGAATGAACAAGTGAAGGCCTGAGCAAATAAATGAGAGAGGGAGTGAGCGAGTGATTGAGTGACTGAATGAAGTGATTAGGAGATTGAGCAAGGGCTAAATTGGGCCTGGGTTGTCTGTGGCTTAGGGCTATACTCTTCTGAACATAGGGCTATGCTTTTCTGAGGGAGGGCGGGAGGGAAAGAGCGAGTGAGGGAAAGAGTAGGTGAGGGAGCAAGTGAGGGAGGGATTGCGGGATTCAGTGAATGAGTGAGCAACAGAGTGTGGAAGAGAGGAAGTTAGAGAGCAAGAGAGAGAAAGACTTGCGACAGATGTTCAGCTGATGGAACGATGTATGCTATCAGTGAGAGCCCAATGGACGTAAAGGACTCTAAACGGATCTTTCGGCAGACGCTATTGAGGCTTGTCATGTCCGAGGCTGCTGCAGCCATTGTTCAGTTCACAGCTGAGTGGTTCTCAATGAATCAATCCATCAAACAGTCAGAGGATCAATCACTGAATGATTCATAACTCATTATCCAGGCTCTGTATTGCAGTAAATATTTATTCTTGCTGCAGTCCTGTGTACATCCTAATGACTTTGTAGCCTGTTATGGGCCCTCTGTGCACAGCGTCCAGGCTGCGTCCCAGTACCTCCCTGAGGAGCTGGAGCCAGAGTAGTTTGGCTCGGTAAATAAACATGTGGCACTTCTCTTAAGAGCAGTCTTGAAAGAAGCCCGGCATCTCCCGCATGGCTCCATTACCTGTCCAGGGCGTTTCAGGCACACTCATTAGGCTAAATATCTCACATTTACTGTACCTGTGCAATCAATTTGAATGAAACATCCAATAGATTGAGCAGTTTAAATTGCCCTTCCTCAAATTAAGAGCATCTCTTTTGGCCCTAAATAATTGAAAATGTGAAATGAGCGCGATAGAGGGGAATCTTGCCGAGACTGGAGGCGCATACATCCCGACTATTGAATTCCCATTTAAATTCCCCCTCTCGCTCTCTTTCTTCTCGTCTCAGCGTTAACTTTTGCAGGCAGTTAATTTCATTTGGAGCAGAAAGCAGCGATTCCTTCCTCCAGGGCATTAGTGGAGGAGAACAGACGGGTTCATGTTCCTTATGAGCTCTCTGCCCCTGCAGAGAGAGAAAAAGAGAAGGAGTGAGAGAAAAGCACGCTTGCATTATACCGCATTTTGCTTGTTTGCCGTGTGCAGATTGCAGGGTTTGGAGTGTGTGCTCTTACTCTCTGTGCTTTTGCTGTAGGGAGGGCTTGGCATTACATAATGACAGTCATCTGCGGTGGGCTGGTACATGTCTAAGCCCGCGTTAAAGCGGTGGTTTGCCCAAAAATCAAACATACACAATTTTCACAGCATCCAAAATACAGTCGATCAGACTCAGTGTATTTTGTGCCTGGAATTTACTTCTAAATGTTTGCGTTTTACTTTCAGAAAAAGAAACTAGCAGTGGTGACCCTTAATTCGCTTGTGTGGTACTCTCAAGGGTGCATCTTTAATGCCTTTAGTTGGGGAACATAAGCCTCTATTTCCCTGCAGTTTTTATTTTTGAGTTGAATCCACTTCATGCAGTCGTGCTTTTTATTTTATTAAAATTATCTTTTGGCTTTTTATTTTATTAATTTTTTTAGAATCATAGGTAATGAAAATATGTACATTTCCCTTGGGAAAATTTTCCCTGGAGTTTACCTTTAAAATTCATATAACATGCACAGTTTGCTCTTTGTTGTACCTTTGAGGGTACATTTACATTGTTTGTACCTGGGGGAACAGAAATGTACCTGTGGAGAGTACCCTTTTTTCTGACAGTGTGGAACTACAAGGTTAATGTAATTACCAGAGCTTATAGATTGTAGATGTATTTTGTGAGCGATGCGGCAATGCATCCAAATCTCAACCCAAAACCTTACAATAATACTTATTTACTTAAGCTTACTTGAATATATGAAGTTGATAGAAGAAACCGGTCACAGAAGAAATTTCACACAGGTCAATAATGTCATATACAGCATCATAGGATGTTATATACAACAAACTAAATATTTCAGGAACTTTCAAAATCAGGCCTAATCCATCAAACATGCCATATCCAGTTATGGGAAGCAAACCAACAGTCTCAAAGTCTCACTGCAGAAAACCATGCGACTGAAGCAAGCTATAGCACCGCAAAAGGTGGAAAACCATTCTCTGATGGCGTATATACTAAGGATGTTTCTCCATACCTCAGAGGTTCTGTTTGAAGTCTAACCAAATCAAATCAAGAAGAAAAGATGTTCCCATGTCAGCTGGAAGTTCTGAACGACACATCAAAGAAATGGCAGAAAATGTCAGCTCAGCAGAGGAGAGCAGGGCCAGGGATTACACGGACTGGTAGACATCTGTTTTATTTGTAGTACAATAGGGTTTGCATAGATATCCGTTTGTCCATTCCTCTGTTTTCCTGCGCAGAACATCTGGGCGGGGGAGGAGACAAGAACAAGGCCCAGGTGAACAAAATTACAAGGGAGCAGGGCTAAGGCGGGGCGTAACCCAAAATAGCAACAAACTGACATGGGAGACAGACACATGGCAAATGTAAACAAAGACAGGGAGGCGGCAGGGGCATTCGGTACAATGACAAAAGTGCTATAGTGGGGATTTCATATATATTTGTGTGTATCTCTTTCTCTCTCTGTCTCTCTTTCTCTCTCAATATATATATATTGCAAAATAATTTAGATGCCATTAGGCCATATCTATACCATTAAATAATGTGGTTAGGCCCTGGGGGGTTAATGTAGCCTGTGTTGCAATCAGAATAACACAGTGAGTTTAATCTTCTCCCAGAATCCTAGAGTTTGACACAACTTGCAGAGAATGGCCTGGTTGAGTAACATTCAAATCAGCAGAAAATAATACCCATCAATCATACAGGGGTAGAGGTCCGATGAAGTTTATATTTAGTGGGTTGATTGTGATAAACCTTAGGATAGGTGTGGGATTTAGACAGTGATGGGGTAGCGGACGTTCTTTGTCCTTTGTTTAAAATAAATGCCCCTCCCTTTTTTCTGTGATTTTTCCCAATGACAGTTTTAAAAAGAGCAGCCTAAAGGGTTAAACACTCTTTGGAGCACACATTGGCCCCTTTTCATCTGTATCTAATTCCAGATATTCAGGAGTGGAGAGATGTAAAAGGAAACAAAAAGTTGAGTCTGTCGCTACAGTTTACTTTATACTGAATTGAAATATGCAGAAACGACAGTGCACTCTTGCTTTTCAGGAGCTCCTTGCAAATTCCCTCCAAAACTGTGCTGGTTGCTGGGCCAACGGCGAGAGAGTGTGTTGGACTGCATTGTGGTGTGTGCATGCGTAAGGAAGTGGGGGCCCTCGGTGTTCCTCTATGAACTCTTGATTTAGCCCCCCTGTCTCTTTTTTGCTGCTGTCTAGCAGCACAGCACTTACTGGGGCCCCTCCTGGCCTGCTTTGTTGACTCTAACCCCAGTGTTGCACACGAGAGTGACCATTTTTATGACATTTTGCGTTTCAGGAGAGTTCGGAGGTCTCTGGCAGCCTTGGAGTCAGTGTAGGAGTCTTTCCGCCCCAGGGTGCAAAGGATTACCAGCAGGAAGTGGGTGGAAAAGGCCTGGCAAAAAGGCCTGCATGCCCACACTCACTATAATCACATGTCACCATAGCCCCCCTCCCCACACTGCACCCCACCGCCCATTTCATAGTGAATGAATAGAAATGAATTAAGGAGGGGCAGGGACAGCGTTAGAGAGTGTAAGATGGAAAAGAACCCAGCCAGAATCTGCTCCCCGAGCACAATTTCTTCACTCTGTGAAACTTATTTACTCAAGATTCGTACTGATCCAATTTCATACTCGGTAAGAAAAAACACGTCTTTAAAAAAAAAAAAAGAAAAAAAGCTCATTTTCCTTGCCTGAAAGACTAATAGCGAGTCAGTGAGCAGAAAGCAGGGTGCGTGTTCCCCTTTGCTGCTGCTCATTCATGCGTGTGTTTATGAGCACTTGTGCTTATCAAGCAGCGAGATACTAAGCATAACTTAAACAAGCATAATTGGACCGTTATCAGTCAAATGAATCAATTACGGCTGACACCGGCACTGTGATTAAAGCAACCTCTGACTTCTATAAGAATAGCACGTTGGTGTGCGCGCAGAAACCTAATGACACGCCGTCTTTTTGTTGATTTTAAGAATGATGTTGGTGCACGTTGTATTTTGAAGTTTACAGTGCCTACATCTAGCCACCCACAATATCTCAAACAGAATTCAATTAATAGGGGGAAAAAAAGATTCACATTATAGCCTGGAGTTGTAAGCATGCTCGCTCTCTGAGTAGCAGTCTCAGGGCGTGGGCGGTTTCTCTCTCTCTCTCTCGCCGCATCTCTTTGATCGGAGTGGTGCGGTGTGAAGAGCAGAAGTGCTTTAATGAGCAAACCAAATCTCATTTATGCGGCTCAGTAGATCTTTCTGCATGCTGATCAACGCTCCCCCTGCCTCAGTGCAAGGCACAGGAGCACACACGCATACCAAGGTCACTTTGAGGAACTGAGTTTGTCTCTGAAGGTTGATTCAGGACATGCTCCTTGCTCAATATGCAACAATCAGCCGGTGTGTATCAGCACTTTTGGTAGGTTTTCACCGCTGCAAACTGGGAAGACCCCTCAAGCCCTGCCATGTTGGAGATGCTCTGACGAAGTCGTTCAGCCACAATTTAGCCCTTGTCAAAGTCACTCAGATCGTTTTTCCTGTTTACAACACAAGAACTTCAAGAACTGTTCAGTTTTTGCCTTATATATTCCATCCCGTAACAGGTGCCATTGTAATGAGATAATAAATGCTATTTGCCTGGTAGTGGCTTTTTGTTTTATGGCTGTATTAAGATAGTAGGACTGTTAAAATGAACTTAATAATGTGTTGGGTGATTAATTATTCACACTGCTACTTAATTTGACCTTTCTAACCATGGTGCAGGCTAAAGCAAAGTTGCACATACGCTATACGTTACCATGACAGAATCTGCCACTGAAGATCTCTCATTTAAGCACAGCTTTCCAATTACTCTTAAAGTGATATCTTCAAGAATTTGTCCTTACGGGAGACCTGCAGACGATTCAGCAAGCAGCAAACTAACAAAAGCAATACCAAAGTGTTAGGCTTCCATCTAAATCCTCCACTGTAACAAGAATTTGCAAGTTGCATGAGCGAGAGTGTGATATTATGAAATTATTAGTATATCATAGTTTTGCACAATATATCATTTCATAGTCATTATCACATATATTTCTCTAATCGAAGCCTAACAGAAATAGAAGAGACTCTTCAGTACGTGCTGTTTTTGTACTTTATTAATGTGGGTGTTATGAACAAATCAAACATACTGTATACAGGAGAGCACTTCTACCATTGTTAGTGTTGTTTCCTTTGTATCTGCTGGTAAAAAAACAGCATCCTATTTGCACAGTTATCATCAGGTACAACCACATATGTATCCCTCAATGCAAGCTGTTAAAAAAGCCAAGCACATTTACACTTACAGCTCAGCCTCAGCAAGGCCTCGCTCCCTTGGTGTGATCCTGATAAGATTTAAATGTGTCTTTTTGATTGTTTACACCTGCTCAGCTAAGTCCCGTGGTGTCCAAAATCGGAGCGGGTTGTAAATAGCATGTGAGCTTCGTGTGGTAGATCCTAGGCGAAATCGGCCGTGTGCGCAGCGGGTGCCAGCCACGAGCTGACGGAGCTTAGCGGTAATGTGGTAAAAATAAAAAAGTGTTTTTGCTCTCAGACTGTCTGATAAGTTTTTTTTTTATGTCCCCTTAGGCTTTGTAGCACAACTGAAAGGAGAGATGAAACAGCAGTCTTGGTTTTCTAACTGGAGTAATTTGATTACGTATCGTTTTTACATACCTGGCAGCAGTTGTCTCTAAAGATTCCCCATGACTCATCATCTTATGTGCTACGTACACACTGTCTCTTATTTCTGGAATACTCTTCCTGGCTGGAGCCCTTTTAACCTAATGAGTCTCGAATGAGAAGCAGTGTCATCACCTCTCCAGGGCAGTCAGGTTAGCGTTAATCCGTCCCAAATGAGTGCAGGGCCCGACCGCTGTGTTCTTCATTGCTGTTTCTGTGGCTGCAGCATACACTGGGTTGGATTTAATCAAGGCCTGACTTCTGGCTAACTCATGTGAGTCACGTCCGGCTAAATTGAGCCGAGCGTGACTCTGAGGTAGCCGCCGCCGTCGCCGTTCTTTTGCTCATTGAGGCCCACTGGGACTGCCCTTGCAGCTCATAGATACGTGACTGCACTGCAACCGAAAGGTTACCTTTTTATTGCTGCTAGGTGGTGCCACATCCCCTGTACTCTTTGATGCCAATCTAGCTGTAGCTAAATGTCCCCACTTTCCTGCAGCTGAAGCCCCTTGTTTCACTGTTAGATCCTCTTAGCTCACTTCAGCTGGACCTCCTTACTTCAGTGCAGCTGGAAGCCTTTCCCTCTCTACTGTTGGATCCAGCTGTTCCATTTCAGCTGGGCCCGCTATCTTACTGATGGTGGACTACTTACTGCAGTGTGGCCCTCCTGTTTCACTTCAGCTGGATTCCCCCTTACTTCACTGCCTCCAGATGCCCCCTGTATTACTGTAGCTGGAGCCTTATTTATTGAGGCTGGATCATATTGCACTGAAGCTTGCCAGTAGGTATACCCCCCTTTACTGCAGCTGGACATTTCTAATTTACTGGAGGCTGGACCCCCTATTGCACTGAAACTGGACCCTCCTATTGGACTGCCAGTAGGTACACGCCCCTGTACTGCAACTGGACCCTTCTTATTTACTGAGGCTGGAGAACCTATTTCACTGAGGCCAGACCTTCTTATTGCACTGCCTCCCCCAGCCCCCACCAGCCCCCACTCCTCCCGGGTTCCCCCACTTCACTTCATATAGAGGCCCCGCTTTCACGATAGCTACTTCGCCCCAGCCCAAATTTCTTCGCAGCTAGACCCTCCCGTTCCCATGCATCTTGTTGTCCCCCCGGTCACTCCAGCTGGATACCCTGAGCTTCAGTGCCAGACAGTTCTCCTCCAGAAACTCCCTTGCATCTCTTTGCTCCCTCTACTGCTGCCCCCTAATTATAGTCATGCCCCTTCCTCTCTGCAGATTTCGCCCACTCTGTATTTACACCCCTGCCTCACTGCACCTGGTCCCCACCCCAAAGATCAGTCAGTTCCCACCTCATTAACTATCTCTGGTCAAAGATCAAAAACAGTACATGAATTCTTATGGATTACATGCTGACATCCTTGTTAGTTTTGCTTTGCACACTGCACTGCGTCAGAAAGAACCAGGGGCAAAGGGCAAAAATGCTCAACAATTTTGCCACTTTAAACACAAGCACAGTGGACAGAAAATATCCCCCAACTAATGTGTTACAGTCAGTATGAATGGAAAAATGTAATAAATAACTGAACGAATGAATTATCAAACTTCACTTCTAGCTTTATTCTAGGAGCTAGTTAAAAGTCTGTGTATTTCACAAAGTGCTTCCATTTGTGTATGCCCCTGCGTTAGTGAGGGGAAATGTTGGGCCATTTGTGTTGGTCCATTGTTGGTCCATCTTTCAACTGGAATCAGTTATGAGTTATAAGGTTTAATGACATTTCTTGTATGCCAGCATTAAACCTCCTTTTGCTACATTATTGTCCAACGAATCAACCATCACAGTTCGCATCAACCGTGATTACTCATTAGTGTATGAACTATAAGCTGAATATAGGTTTCACAAGAAGACTTTATGTTTACGAAATGGTTTCTATTGTCAGGTCTTTCTCGCTTTCTTCCATCTGTCACCTTCCTTTCTACACACAAACGCACACAGACACTACCGGTACACATAAATATATGTAGTCTGGAGGAGTGGTCAGTGTGCCAATTCTGAGCCCGGTCCACCTTCTGAGAATCCCTACAATTGGCACATGAGCATCAGAACTGAACCATGGAGCAATATAAGAAGGTTTGAAATGGAAGGCGTACATTACTACATTACTAAAAAGTCCTTCCAAAAAATTCGCCACAATCAAAGACAGAGGACGATAAACTGATAAGAGTTCTCTGTCCAGTATGGTGTCATTCCATTCAGCTGCTTTCAAAAAAGTGCCGTAACATATAGCAGAGAGATAGTCACTGATTTCAGGAACTGCAAAAGCTTTTCTGGGGTAAAATGTTCAGTTAAGTCATTTTCAATACAATCAATAAAATTGTATTTTTAATCAAGAGTTCCTTCTAATAATAGAAGCATATGGTTTCTGTATGTAGCAGCGTGGTCCCATGTGGAGCCTTAAAATACACAGCAGTAGAAATGCACATGCCAGGGTCTCTTGTAGCCCTGAGGGATGAGTAGCTTCCCTGGCACTGGCTAAGTGTATTCACTGTGTGAGCTTGTACTAGTGGAGCTATGTGGCTCAGCTGGAAGCTCTAGTATGGTTAGAACCCAAATACTCAATATTCCCTGATGCACTACACCTATTCAGTATTCCCCGTATTCTCATTCTCAGTACCATTTCATTATCCCAACCTCTTCTCTTTCTCCATCCACAAGTGCTAAATCACAGAAATTACAACACAAACACTCAGACAGAACAGTTAATCTCCAAGAAACGTGGCTGTAATGTTTAGACTTATGGACTCTCAAGCTTTCTTTCGCTGTTTTGTTTTCTGCCTGCCACCCCTAGGCAAGTTTTAATTGCTTGTATGTTTATATTTCCAAATTAAACTCATTTCTCCAGATGCACATCAAGCAAAGCAGTCTCTCTTTTGCCATCTTCAAGCAGACTGGGGGACCGATGTGCTAAGCCTTTTGCGTCAGTTTGAGACGCAATTGGATGCCCACGCATTGTGTATGAAGGAAGCGCACACATAAACCGAAATGCCCGGTTTATGGACTGCATGGTGCTTGATACTCTCACATGGATTTTTTTCTGCCTTTTAAAACCAGGTGTAAATTTGTGAGGTCTCGAAAGATGTGATGTTCAGAGAATTGCTTTGACAATAACAGAGTGCCTGGACGGAAGCACAAGCCTCAAACACGGCTTGAAGGATAAAATCTGACGTAAGCATGTGAGAAGACTCATCGCAGTATGTTTTGTGTTTCCCCTGTAGAATGGATTGGTGGGGAAGAACTTTATTTATTAACACAGCTCCCTTTTGGTCTCTGAACGTTCATTTTCTTTTTTGTTTAAATCTTGTTGACACCTTACTCGACTTGTATGAGCCTTATAAAGCATGTGGCTCATGAGCTCGCGGATAGCGGGGTGGTGGGGCTACACGCGGTTTGCGTGATAAGCTGTAGCCGTAATAAATCAAACATTAAATTCAGATGCATTGTGAACACATATTGCATCAAGGCACATGTTTCCCTGCGCTCGGACCCACAATTGGCCTAGAGAGATGAAACCTGATGAATCAGATACTGTTATAGACCCATAATGGCCTGGAAATTTTACCAATCACTGCAATTTTCTTGCACAAAACCAGCCTAGGTTTGGCTGTTTTAGTCAATTAGTGCACTGTCACGGCCCAAAATGGTGCAATCAGACGATGCACAAACAGAATTCTTCCCGCTGCCTGGCTGTGTTCGTGCGAGAAGCAGCTGATTGTGGTTGTGGTTTCACACATTTAACAGCCAAAATCAGTCTTTTATCATCCCGAATCACAGCAAAGCGTTACTGATATGAAGCCTATCAAAGCTATTCCACTGCACCAAAATGCCTTGTGATAAAAAAAAATGCCTGAGTGGAGCAAAAAAAGCCAAGTGCATCTGACTGTTCATATTGCTCTGAAATGAGTGGAACCAGAGCATATCATTTTCATGCTCTAAGATAGAAGCGGTCCTAAAATGCATGCACAGTCCATTAACTGCCAAAGATTTTACATGCAGTAATGAATGAGATGCACTGAAAAGTAAGCATAAGTGCCTAATCGTTCATAGCATGTGGTTTTCTTCAAATCAGACTGATCGAAAAAAAAATAAGTGTCAAAGCACAGCCAGGCAGCGAACTCCACCCCGAAGAGCATCTCCTGTTAACATCACATTATGAAATCCCACACTGATCTCGCGCTAAGCCATGTTCTTTGCAACTGACCAAAAGGGTCTTGATCATAATCCCCTGTTTTGTTTACTAACCTGGGCGCAGTCCATGTACAACTTAGTTTAGTGTCAGCTGAAGACACCAGGCAAGTAGAAGACATTAGTGTCACAAACAGCCTTCGCTGAGTTTGTGCTGCTACAACCAGTGACACGAAGAGGGTTCTTAACAAAGACAACAACAGTGAAAGTCAACGGCGCTGGCAAACAACTTTCTCTGTCAATCCAGGATCCAAAACTCGAGCTGTGATCAGTCCTCGTGCACATGATAGCTTTATGTTTTTGATAAACAGCCAATTACATGAATGTAGACCCCGGGATAGGCTCCAGGTACCTGTGACCCTATTAAGGATTAAGTGCTTAGAATGAATGAATGAATTAATGTTTTATCGTTTTGATCATTTATAGCAATAAAAAGTGAACATGAGAACATTGTAACGCATGGTGTTTATTTGCTGAAATGAACACATTGGACAAAGCATAAAATATAATCTGTGCAAAAGTTTGACAATTTTTTTATTTAATAAACAGAAATTGAGCCCTATAATGGAAAACACTAATTTTAAGTTTTATGTTGACGTGTTAACTTATTTTCAGCAAAACAGGTCGTTTGACTGAGAGTGTTTAAACCTATGAATGTGACTCGAAGTAGTTGCTGTGCCACTCTTTGTGTCTGTATTATACATGTACAAAATAAATGAGCAAATGAAAATTGCAGCCATTCTTCAAAATGTAAAAGTTGGCCCTTAATGGTCCAAGATTTGTTTATAGCCTCTCTCTGTGAGGAGATGTAGCCTGGCGAAAAAGAGCCAGTGTTGTGAGACTAAAAAACAGGATTCGATCGAACGAGGTTAGAATTTAGCCAGCTAGGCAATAAATCCTGCCTGGGATAGTCAGTCTGCTCTTGAGGTTTATTTTATCTACCATCCATTAAAACATTCAAACTGTGTGTAGGCCTATGCCTTTCCTAGCTCCAGCCTAAATCTAATTTGTGAATGTTGCTAAGCTCTGCCAGAAAACCATAGGTGCTTATTGCCTCGAACCACATTGAACTTGAGAAATGGTTCTTGTCAGTTGACCTTTGTGACCTTTGTGTATGTGGTTGTCTTTTTTCTGTCTCTGCCTCTCTGTCACCATCTCCCTTTTACATTCACTCACATGTTCTCTGTCCCCCAGCCGTGTGGAGAAATTTTGGGGTGA
The DNA here is from genome assembly GCA_037974365.1 of Hydrocynus forskahlii. NCBI lineage: Eukaryota > Metazoa > Chordata > Actinopteri > Characiformes > Alestidae > Hydrocynus > Hydrocynus forskahlii. Next base: position 6,654,167 of record JBBPCX010000035.1, read on the forward strand.
GCGTATGAGTCTGGGGGCGGGGGGAGGAGGGTGAGAGTGGAACGTGTTGGGGGATTATCGGGTTTATCAGTCTGTAATTTGAAGGGATTGAGCTAATACCATCTCTCCATGACCTTTCGCTACTTTCCTCTCAGATCAGAGTGGGACAGCGTCTCGCCCCATCCACAATTAATTCCCCCCTCTTCAGAATCAATCGTCTGACTCTATCTACTCTGACTGAGGCAAAGATAAAGACTGAGTCCCATTTGTAATCTTTCCCTTTGACAGCTCTTCCGGCACACCAGCCTTTTTTTTTTTTTTTTACTTGCCCTCAGGAGCAGTTTGAACACTCTGAAATTGGAACTCAGTGGAATTAAGCGCCGATTATTTCTGAGCCAAGGGTGTTTTATTATTTATTTATTTGTTTATTTTTGGAACCGGCAAGAAAAAACAAACAAACAAAAAAAACACTTCTCTTGAAGTTTTTCCTCTCCCTTGTTTACGACTGTAGAGAAACTTGTTTTGCTCAAACGATCTTTGATCGTCACAGAAGCCACTGTGGTTGGAATGCTTGGTAAGCAAATTAAGGGCAGAGTAATTTCATTAGGACTGTATAGAGTGTTGTAATGCGCTGTGCACAATATGCTGAGTTTGATAAATGGCCCTGTGGGATTCAGGCCCTAAAAGCACCCTCCCACCCATGGAAAAGCCATTTTAAACAGAGTTTAATTGCTACTTTTCTCTAGTGTCTCCTAATAAAGCTGAAGGGTGTCTGTTCTTCTCGTGCTAACTCTTTTAATAGACCCTAATAGACCTTAAGAGGCAATCCAGTGAGAGGCGAACACATTCTGAATGGAGAAAAATGCTCCTACCTATACAGCTACTGTCTGTTCATCAGTAATGACAGGTGACAGGAAACTGTACAGACTGGGATCTCACTGGGTTCCACTCTGAAAAAGATGTTCTACATACATGGGGTTCTCGAGTTACACCACAGATCCGTTCCTTTGACAGTTATGTAACCCGAATTTTGGTGTAAGTCGAAACACAGCCTAGTCACTTACTGATCCTAACACAGCTGTAAAATCATAAAAGCACAACTAAGCCACACAAAGAGGAAAAGGAAACCTTACTCATATGCCGTGTTACTGCATATTGTTCCACTGCGTGGAACTCCAGGACCCTCTGTATATACACTGTGCTTAATTTCTGCCATGAAACAAAGTGAATGACACATTCAATGGTGGGTTCCTCATTAAATGAGCTTTTCTTGATGACTGTAGTCCAGTCTATGCAACCTCACTGTGGCATTTGGCGAAGAACGCCTGTGAGGACCTTTTACCCAGAATTCGATGAGACACAAGCAAAGCCCCTTCAGAGTGGATGGTTTTGATTACAGCTATCTGGTCACCATGGCAAGTATGAAAAAAGTGGATTGGTTTATTATTTGTTTATTAACTTGTAATTAAGCTATAAAATCAGAACAGAACAGCTGTAGATTAATCAGAACAGCTGTAGATTAATAATATGTTCATTTAAATATTTATTTTTATCAATGGAGCATGAAATAGGGACCAGTAAGAGAATGTTTAAATAGTTTTCACTATAACTAACTAAAAGTGCTAATTCTTTGAGAAGACTTTAATCAGTAAATTATCTATCTAATATAAAAATTTAATATTGCTGGCCATAATACATTATAGCATCTGCCATCTAAAACGTCTGATGCCGAAGTTGGGACACCTTTGATGAAATTACACATGTGAGTGATATTCCAAACTTAAGATCAAAATTAATATGGAGTAATTTAGATTCACTGATTAATGGTAGGATCGGCTCTAGTGAGGCAGAGCTCCAAGTAACAGCAATGCCAGACTCCATCAGCAGGACGCCAGTGTTTTTCTATCACCCAGTCACTTCTTGTCCGGTTATTTAAGTGCCCTGTGTAATGATTTGTATTTGAATATTAAATTAAAAACCTTAAACTGCTATCTACTTTATAATGAAAAGAAGATAGCATTCATCACTGTTGTTCTTTCCAAAAGTTTGCTGCTGTTGGGAACTTGTATGACTGTAACAGTGACATCATGTCTAGAAGATTCATTTCGGAGTCGCAGACAAAAAAATAAAAACATGACCCCACATGTCATGCAAAAAGAACAAGTTTCAGGCTGTCATGCTGCTCACTTGACCTTCCGAGTTACGTTTTGTGATATTTGCTGGAGAAACTTTTTTCCACTCTCTTTTCTTCGGGAGCACTTTTGACTTGGGGCAAGGGCTTTTTTCTGCTCTAGTTGTTGAGCTGCGATGCAGCACTGGAGCAAAGGCCTCTGGGAGGTTCACTAACTAAGTATCTGACATTCTTCAATAGTTGCTCCTTTGTCTCTCTCCCTCTCTCTCTCTCTCTCTCTCTCTCTCTCTCTGCTTCACTGCAGGTTTCTGATAGCCTCATGTCTGTTTGTGGCTCTCCTCAGACTCAGGAGTCAGCTCGGTGTTGTCATATGGAGAAAACAGTGTAGAGACTACAGCAGCACCTGACTGTCATTTGGCTGGCTGGATCAGCTCTGATTTCACTAAACAAACCAAACACTCAACATCAGACACATCCTAATTCAGCAGTTCTGAAATATCCGACCTCATGTCCCACCATGTCCTGTGTGTCTTGGGTGGGAAGCTAACAAAACGCTCCATGAATTCTGTGTAAGTCAGAGACATCTGCAGGTATGGAAGTAGCTTTGAACACTTGAATGAAACCCCCTGGGCTCCATCACTGCAGTGAAGCGTTTTGTTACTGTGGTAACAAAACTTCATGTTTTACAGAAGAAGGAAGAAAAACATGTTTTAGTCAAAGAAGTTGCACCAAAAGAGATTTTCCTATATACAAACAAGAGCCAATGCTGTCACATTATGCTACCAAGCTTTATATCATGTTGTGTGTAGCTCTTTTAATGTTTTACTGATCATCTTCAAAGCACACAGTAAAGATCTTAGTGCACTTCACACTCACGTAATGGCAGCCTCATCGGTCCCTAAAACATATTTATTTTCTCATACTTGGGTTTATTGGCATAAGATAATTTTGTGAAAATATTGAACACCATGGGAAAACATGCACAGCTTGTGTTTTAGAAATAAAAAAGTTCAGTTAAAAGGTGTTGAGAACGAGACAGTCCTTCATCTCCCTTTCTACACTTGAGCAGGAGTCCCTGGAGATGCTCTAGGGGCCCAGAGCAGGTCAGAGATAAGCTTATCTGCATCCTAATCAATAGCCATCACAGCTGGCCTCGCTCTGACCCGCAGGGCCTATTACAAGCACTGAGTGGGATTTACTGCCAAAGCACAATGAATGTAGAGGCATTCCATCTGCTGGAATTTATGACTGACCCTGGCATGGGTTAAGGTTAGATTTAGGACTTTTCCTGGTTGTTATGGAGGGCTAGGTGTTGCAGTAGCACTCACAAATTTGATGAAAGACCTTAGAGGCCAAGGCAGGGGGGTACTGGTGTGGAGAAATGTCAGTGGCGTGGAGCAGCAGATGGCAAAAGTGAAAGAGGCGTAAAAAGAAGAAGAAAACAAACATCTGGTAACTGCCTTTGTTCAGACGCACAATTGCTGCCATGGGAGGGTCATTACAGCTCGATACATAGGCTCTGTGTGTGTGTCTATGTGAGAGTGTGTTCCTTCTTCCTTTGTTCCCTTGTGTCTCAATGGTTTGGACCTTTAGATAAAAGGTCAGTGGATACACTCTGTCCTTGTCCTCTATTATCGGAGGACCTTTGGGAAAGCGACTGTAACATGTCGCGCATTTATATCCTTCATTTCTGATTCTTCTGTTGAAATGCCTCTTCTTTCGGTCTAAAAGCAAAAGATGACATTTCACTTTCCCATTTGTCCCACAATAGGCAGAGGTATCCTGGATGCATTAGTGGCAAGATGTGGCTTCCAGACAAAGGCAAGTTTTGAGAGCTGTGTGGAGAATAACACAATCGTTCTTGATTTATGTCAAACTCTTACACAAATATGATTCCTTTGCATGATGCGTCATGCTGTTCTGAAATGCCCGGAGTCTTTGTTCAAGTTCATGTTCTGTTAGTCTGCCAGCTGTCTGCAGCAAAATCATACGACTCGGCGCTGTGGCCTGAGATTTGTAGAGAGTCTGGATGTTTACAGAAGCATCAGATGGACAGTCTTCTCAAGGTTTCTCCCTCTTGCCATACCTGTTGCCCTCACTTACTCAAGGGCTATGACACACCAATCCGTTGTCGAAGAACAATAACACTTGAAATTCTGATGACTGACCTTGCTAGTGGCTGGGGTAACTAAAGAACACCTGGTCCCCCGTGTAAAGCTGCACTCGAACACACTGCAAAGACAACAGCTAATAGATGATACGCCTCTCCACTCTGTGCCTGTGTGAAAGGTAGTAGTAGACCCACCAGGAGGAGGCAGTTGCCTAGAATTTAATAGAAGAAAATAGACAACCCAGTGTCCAAAAACACAAATTAGCTTAGCAGCTTTAAAATTTCTCTTGTGCCCTGATACGTATCAGGGCTGTAAGAACAACAGCTGCTTTGTGACAACACTAATGTTCAACAGACGCCTGTCTATTAAGCAAGGACGTCTGTAATATTAATGATAAATTGATATTTGGGGCAGCTGGTGGCCTGGTGGTTAGGGATCAGAAAGTTGTGGATTTGAATCTCAGGACTGCTAGTGGCACCTCTGAGGTTCCCTCGAACAAGGTACCGTCCCCACACACTGCTTCCCGGGCGCTGTGTTCCTGGCTGCACACTGCTTCACTTGGTGAATGGGTTAAATGCAGAGGAAGAATTTCGCACTGGTCACAATGTGCTGTGGTGTGTATATGTATATGTGTGTGTATATATATATATATATATATATATATATATATATAGAT
>JBBPCX010000035.1:6659163-6674163 GCA_037974365.1 Hydrocynus forskahlii
AGATATAGATAGATATGCACACACACACACACACACACACATATATTTATATATGCACAAACACATTCTCCACCTGTCTGTCTCTCCACCATGTATGTTGCTCTCATCTTTGTGAGCATACTTCTCCAATTTCCTTAAGTTGTCTGTCTTTCTTCCTATCTGTCACTGCTGTGTGGCTGACTAAACCTTATTTAGAGAATGAAAAGAGAGAAAAAAAGGTTTCTCATACTTATGCATACACCCTCACACTATGTATGCACAGACAGTATTTTACACACTGATAGATTGGTGTAAAAATAGGATTTGGAGCAGATTGGTTTTAATTCAAGTGATATTAATGTTGAAGAAGGAAATGGCCTGGTTGCAGACAGCAGTAAAATGATGAGAAACTTATGTCCCATGTTTCTCGGACAGATCGTGTGTAATAAATCTAGGCTTGGCAGTAACTCAATATGTGACTATTTGTAATTTGTCATTTTCAATCATACTATGTGGTAACTGATGAAATAACATTTTGACACATTTTGCCTCATCCCATGCATTTGTTTAAGGGTCCAAATAGTGGAAAACCTATTTTCCCTGTTTTATTTTTTAATAAAACTTTTTGAACTTTGAAATTGTTAAAGTTTGAAATGCACCTTGATGCCCCAGATACCAAAACTAAGCTACAAAAACAACTTCTTTTGAATTAATTGTTATTGAGATGTCAAAGACCAAGGGCTTTTTGTATATCTACCTGTTTATCCTACAGCTGTTACATGCATTTACACCGAAGTTATTAGAAGTGCTTCCTCTCCAGCTTTGTTTTGAATGAGGTATAATACAGGTCAACCAATCAGAATTGAGGAAATAAGGTTTACATAGAGCCACGGAAAAAAAATAAGAGACGACATCATATTTTTTTCTGGTTATTGCTTTTGTAATTTATGGGAGTGTGTCTGTGTATAATGTGCATGTCGCTATTGTTTTATTCACTATTGAACACACTTCAAGAAAATATTTGGAGAAAGTGTAAAAATAATACATATAAATAATTTATTATACCTTTGTAAAACTACTCAACACTAACATGTTACAACTGCAACAACTACACTAGTGATGTTAAGAGCAGAGTGTGTGCATGTGTGACTCTGTTTCATCCATTAGAAACTGAATCAGGAGTGAAGCTGCTGGAATACAGCACAAAGAAAAGCTGCTCTACAAACACTACTGCCCTCACAACACATATGGAGGCGTTTCTTATTTTTACACAGCTCACACTGCAATAGTTCAGAAAAGAATAGTAACCTGTGCATTTAACGCACACACACTGCCGCAAACTGGACAAACGGTGAACAGAAAAGTGGTCTAATTTTTTTTCCATGACTGTATATTGGTCTTACAGGCACATTAACAATGTTGAATTCTATGGTATATAGAGAGCTTTGAATATGGTCAGGTAAGCTTAAACAGTGACTGTTTTGTGCAACACAAACAAAACCTCGGGAAAATTATAAAGTTCAAGGCAATTGTAGGTTATGGACATTTGCAGCATTAAATTCAGTCAGAGAAAACATTGCAGTGCTTGTGTTTTTCCACCTGCTATCATTTTGCAAGTCTCAATTCACCTGTTCCTTTGTTGTTTAAAGCCTACTATGCCAAGAGACAATATAACTGGGATGTTCATTTCCCAGTGCCTGTTCTGTGATAGGGTGTCATCACTCAGTGATCACCAAAAGCCAGCTAAACCTTGCCGCTATCCAGGAGACTAAACAAAGGCGCTGGGATTCATTTGATCAATGTCTATGAGATAAAAAGCTTTCAGCAAGTGCTTTAACCCCCCTCACCCACTCCTATTCATATCTACTCTCTGCCATAATATTGTGAAGGCTTACCGGAAAGTGCGTCGCTATGTTCTGAGGAAGCGGGTGAGTGCCTAATGCATCTTAATTGTTTGCTCCTTGGCTGGCCTCCGAAGCAGCATGCCGCAGACGGAGAAAATATGTTTAAATCGCTTCTCTTCATTCACAAGGGTTTAATCGTTCCTGGGGAAAGACCACAATGGCCCCACGTTTTTCAGAAGGCCTACGGTGGAGGGAGATGAATTTTAAGTAGATTGTGTGAGTACATACATACAAAAAAATCCCCCACACGTACACCCACTAGAAGAGGAGGGAATAATATATGCAGTCCTAAGTTAAGTTATGCAGTCATTCGATTCCACCCTCATTAGTAAAGTCTGTCGTTGCGCAGGCAGATGGTTGTGGAGAAGTGTGCATGAGGACTCCTCTCTATGACTAATGTGCCTCATCTTACAGCGGCATGGAGTGAGTCAAAGGTGGAGCGTGCAAAACACTGTACTGTTTACAGTATTTCAGAACCCAGCATGGCAGGGCAACTGGTATTTAAAGAAAGAAAGAAAGAAAGAAAGAATGACAGAAGGAAGAAAGAAAGAAGGAAAGTAAGAGGAAAGAAAGACAGAAAGAAGGAAAGAAAGAAAGAAAGACAGACAGAAAGAAAGAAGGACAGAAAGGAAAGAAAGAAGGGAAGAAAGAAAGACAGAAAGAAGGACGAGGGAAAGAAAAAGACAGAACAAAGGAAAGAAAGTAAGAAAGAAAGAACAATAATGATAGAAAAAAGAAATAAGGACAGAAAGAAAGAAAGAAATAAGGACAGAAAGAAGAAGAAAGAAAGAAAGAAAGAAAGAGAAAGAAAGAAAGAACAAAAGAAACAAAGAAGAAAAGGAAGAAAGAAAGGCAGAAAGAAAGAAAGAAAGAAAAAGAAAGAAAGAAAGAACTAAATGGAGAAAGAAATAAATGGGGAAAGAAAAAGAAATTAGGAAAGATAGAAATGAGGAAAGAGAAAGAAAGAAATGGGTAAAGGAAGAAATGGGGAAAGAAAGAATAAGAAATGGAGAAAGAAAGAAGAAAGAAAGAACTCGAAAAAAAGTAAGAAAGAAATGCGGAAAAAGGAAGAAAGAAAAGAAAAAAGAAAAAGGGAAAGAAAGAAAAAAGGACAGAAGAAGAAAGGGAAAAAAGGGAAGAAAATGAAATAGAAAGAAAGAAAGAAAGGAAGAGAAAAGCCTGAGGAGAGGCACTGAAAAGAGCAGCGTGCCAGTGTACATTCCAAGCTGTAGCTTAGCCGAAGTGCAGCTCAGAGAATATGAAAATACACGGTTCCCGAGCTACCAGCGCAGCATAGAGAGGCTAATCTTTCCATCTGAGTCGCGTTTCAGTCAAATTCAATTCAACGCTGATCACGCTGTTTGTTTTGAAGATCATTTGTTAGCTGATTACGCAAGAGTTACCGCAGGTTTCATCCTCATCCACGGTGTAGCATTTCATGGTTTTGTGTAAGGAACACAGAGGGAGGGAGAAGTGTCTGCTAATTCTCACTGCTCGTATGTTGTGAAAGGCATCAGCGGTGCTGTGACTCAGCCACCACACCTAGATGGGGAAAGAGGTTCAGGATTTAGAAAACTGCGGGCCTGGGAGACCATGATGCTGCAGACCCTGGAACAGAGGTCCACAAATGTCCTGATTCAGTTACATTCTCAAAAAAACAAAAGAAATACAGAACCCAAAATGTGACATATATCCAAGTAAAACACACCATTAGGTAGGGTGTCTCAGCTAATGTTTTAAACGATGATATGATGATTGCAGAGGCAGGTACGTGGTATTATTGGTGAGTAGTATCCCTCACATCCCCATTCCCCACTGGAGCAAAAAGATATAATCAAATCTCAGACATTTTGAATATGTTTTGGTTAACAGGTATTGGGAAAAAACACATTTGGTCCTTAATAATATATGCTACATGGACAAAAGTATAGGGACTTTTGAGTGAATTTAATTTCAGTGAAAGGCAATATTAATGCTTCAGCATACCAAGACATTTTGGACAATGCCATGCTTCCAGACACAGAACCTTTTCTATTCCAGCATGACTGTGCCCCAGTGCACTAAGCTAGGTCCATAAAGACATGGCTGGATGAGTCTGGAAGAGCTTGACTGGCTCGCCCAGAGCCCTGACCTCAACCCCATAAATGCTCTACAGGATGAATGGGCACAAATTCCCACAGAAACGCCAAAATCTTGTGGAAAGCCTTCCAAGAAGAGTGGAAGCTGTTATAGCTGCAAAGGGGGACCAACTCCATATTAAAGTCTATGTGTCTGAATGCAATGTCAGGTGTCCCAATGCTTATGCTCATATAGTGTAGCTGTGATTTTAATACTACTACTACTAATAATAATAATAACAATAATCATCATCATCATAATCATCATTATCATCATAAGGATTCTTAAATAATTCCTGTACATACTGTATGTACCTCATATGTCCCAGCAAAAAGTCCAGTATTTTATCCCTCACACCAGTTAGAGGTTCCTCAAGCTAAAGGCTCATTCTGCATGGAGCATAGAAGGCCAGTAATCCTCCCGCCCACAGCCATGTATTATTCAGCAAGACGCTGACTACCTGACACCTGGTCAGATCAGGATCACCATCCCACACCTGGCTTTGACTTTCACACACCTGTCTTTGACTTTTACACACCTGTCTGTGACTTTCACACACCTGGATTTAAACGTTAACAGGGTCACACAGTTTAAACCAACTGGACAAGCACTCCTTCCAGCACAGTGGACTCAGCGTTCTGGTTTCCCCTCATAGTGTCACCAGTAGCCACTGTTGTGAGTGTGTATGTGTGTGTGTGTATTGGGGAGATCGAAAGGTAATTGAAATTCATCAAGGATGTTTGGTCTCTGGACTTCATTTTTTTCCCAATGTAAAAGCATATGCTTCAGGAATATTAATATGAATGTTGAGCTAATTTAGCATTTTTGCAAACACAGTATCTGCATTTTTATAGCCCTATTATCCACCCGTGAGCTCTTGGAAAAATTGATGCTGTAGTGAAACACAGATAGGGATGTACAGAGAGGTTATTTTGATCAAAGAAGCTTCTCTGTATATTTTTCATCGCCATGTCAAAATGCACGCGCCATTGCACAGTTACATTTTTGACACGTTTTTTTCCTGCCTTAACTGTACTTTTGATCTCAGTATGGTCTGTTCACAGAGAAAAAAGTGTGTGTGATCTACATACTGTAGCTTCATAATCACAGTCCTAGTGAACTGATGCTATACCATCTACAAAAATGTGTGTTAAAATTTGATACATTCTGATTTTAAGGGTTAGACTTTTAGGAGATTTATATGTATGAACAAAAGTATTGAGACACACCTGTTTTTCAGGGTTTGGGATAGGCCTCTTACTTACAGTGAAGTGCGATCTTAATGCATCAGCAGCCAAGACATTGTGGACAACACCATGCTTCCAGCTTTGTGGACACAGTTTTGGGAAGAACTTTTCTATTCCAGCATGACTGTGTCCCAGTGCACAAAGCAAGCTCCATAAAGACGTGGCTGAAGGAGTTTTGGTGTGGAAGAACTTGACTGGCCGCACAGAGTCCTGACCTCAACCCCATCCAGGACCTTTGGGATGAACTGGAATGGAGTTTGCAAGCCAGGCCTTCTCATCCAACATCAGTGCCTGACCTCAGAAACTCCAAAATCTTGTGGAAATCCTTCCAAGAAGAGTGGAAGCTGTTATAGCTGCTAAGGGGGGACCAACTCCATATTTAGTTTATGTATTTAAATGCAATGTCAATAAACTCTCTGTTGATGTATCAGTGAGGCGTCCCAATACTTGCATCCATATAGTGTAGATCGTAATCAAGCCAACAGTAGCAGTGTATTTTTGAAACTGACACAGTGGAATTCATCCTCAAGACAGAACCTGAATAGGTCACCTGATGTTTATTTGTCAAGAAATGTAGGATTTGCTGTTTTTTCAATTGGCTGTGCTTTTAATCTCCTCATGAGTGATTTTGATTTGGAACGCGAGACTGTGGGTCCTGTCACTCTCTTCCTCTCTGGTGTCTCCTCCAGGATCTCAGCAGGTGGCCTTAGTCTCTCTACACATCAGTAAAGCACCATCTGATTACAGCCATATAACTGGATTAAGAAAGCCGCTTGTTTGGCTCCTCACTCTGCAGCTGCTTGTGAATGAAGTGTCATGTTTGGGAACCAGGCAGTGTTGAATTATGGAGTGAATGAGAAACTGAGTGTCCATATATGCACTACGTCGGATACGGTCAGGGAAAATTAATGTACCTATATAATGTGCAATCAGTGAACAATGATCAGTGCAAAGGTTTGGGAGCCCATGTTTTGTTGATTTCTGAACAATACATTCTCCTGTGTATTTTAATACAGAATGCAAAGTTTTTAATTTGTTAAACTGAATTGAACATATTGGGAAAATGTAAAAAATGTGTTTGGCGTTTTTTGTTGCTTATTTAGTTTTGCACTAATGACCCTCTAATTAACATCATGAAAACTGCATGACTGAATCATTACACACTTGCCTCAAGCCATGTTCAGTGGTTAACTAATCTAAAAACAGACTTGTATTGAGGTCGTAACATGGTTGCCCAGCAAGGCTTTGATGATACAACCTTGAAACACCAAATATCTTGGAATACGTGAAAAAAAATGGGCGTGAAAAAAATACGTGAAAAAAAAAAAATTTTCCCGGCAAACTATTGCTTTAATGCTTTAAGGTCCACACAAAATATCTACTTTCCTGCTATTTAATCTGCTCCTCATCAATAATGCTTTAGCGCTGTTCTTATTTTCATGTGAGATACAAAGAAGCTGACCTAACATCTGATTTTTTTTTTACTTTTCTTTTTGTCGCAAATGAACTCTTTGAGCAAGGAAACACACAAACAACAATCGTGACACATACATCATCTTTTGTCATTGTTCTGACTGAAAAATGAATAAAGCCACTCTCAATCTTCACCGTGCATCCAAAAATAAAGGGCAGCTTTGGGCTTCTTTTATATAGTTATGAGGAACACAGTAGATAAGTGCATAGAAAAGTACATAGAAAGCTTAGATTCCACATGCTGATCCATTCCTCTCTGCCCTTAAATGATTTAAATGAGTTAAATATCATAGGATCAAGTCTCTGAATCTATTACTGAGGGTCACACTGATATAAGGAGTGTGATCTGATGCTAGGATCAGACATTGATACTAATACATAAACATTTTAATAAAAGCACAAAATAATAAATGTACCTACATGATAATTTCTTTTGAACTTCAAATGTTGTAAAATGAATGACGTTTTAGCACAAGAGCCCAGTACCACCTAAATGTTCTGCTCTTCTGGAGGACAATAAATAAATTAAATGTAAATTTGAAATATTGATTAAATCTATATATCTGCCCAGTGCTGACCATTTATTTAGCAATTAACTGCATATATCGTATTATATACTCACCCCTTTTATCGCATGTGTGGGTTTGCCGTTTAGTATATGGAAGAGAACATCACACCCGTACACAAACTGTCAGTGGAACTACATGCTGGCTGGGCTTTTCAAGGACACAGCCTTGCACTTTCTGTTGCTGTTATTGTTTGGTCATGTGATAAATCACTTGGCTGGCACAATCTTTCCAACCCGAGGACAAATGTATAGAGCAGACATTTATGAATTTAAAAAAGATAGCTCTCTATTGCGCTGTCTTGCTGTTGGTAGGGTGTCCTCAAGTGGCCATCAAGTAGATGAGAGTGCCGCCCCTGAAACACACGCAGCACCTCCCCTGGCCGGTGGCTGGTCTGCAAGGAGGTTGCGACCGTGGTGAATGTTTCAGCGCTTAAAATGTGCCGTCAAAAATTTTCTGACATCATTACAGAGCAGCTACTTCAAAAAGTCCCTTTACTATTTCCCCACCACCACCAAATCGCATTGTGACATTTCAGGAGGATGGTCTAAAGGAGAAGGATAAGCGGTTTCTTTTTCTTTTGCTGCTGAGTAAAGCAGGTTTAATTTTTTCAACTAGAGACAACACCGGAAGGCTTTCAGACAGAGGTATAAATTAGTAATCAGCGGAGGATGTCGGCGGGGCAGCTTTCATCTTGCAGAACTGAGAGTGGAGCAGGCCTCTGTGGCTGAGTTCAGCACAGGACACACTACGGAGAGACTAGCACTGCCTTGTCACTCCACCACTTCAGCACAGGGTCCTGGTTTTGCTCTCTCCCAGTCACGCTAGGTGCTGTTCGCTGTTTTGGCATGCTAAATGGACTAGCTTCCAAAAGGATTTACAGAACTAGAGCCCATGCATCCACACCTTTAAAGCACTCTCCAAATACTTTGTAAAGTTTACATTAAGCTTTACCCGTTATTCTCAATGTACTTGATCAGGCCCCAGATTTGTGTGAAGTTTGCTTGACTTGGCTTTCTTAACCGTATCAGTGAAGCTTTGAGGCTGATATTATGCTATTTACAATCATGCAAAAAGCAGACCTAAATTATCACACATCAACCTCAGTCCATGTCAAATTAGTCAGTAATAGCACATGGACTTTTTATTTATTGTTTCTGACACTGTGTGATGCACTGTTGTCCAACATAGCTAAAGAGCAATAGCAATCTGCCAACTTCCAACTTTTTGTAAATAATCAGGAGGTCATATAGTGAGGCAATGCACCACCATTCAATCATCAAGCACCAATGAACCTGCTTTTTCCTAAGGTTTCTACAGAGGCAGGCAACTAAAAAAATCAAGGTGAAACTTAATTTTGGGTGCAGCTGTAGTGCATCTGCTTTAAGGGCTGTAACAGAAGTTGTGATTGCGTCACGCTGTACTGACTGTATTTTAGGGGTGCAGTTATTTATCAGAATCAGACTGTATCAGAACTTTATCAGAAAACTATTAATCCCAGAGGAAATTACTTATGTTAAGACACCCAGAGACACAGAGACATGGACAATGTAAAATATAAAGTCTAAATACATCCAATAAGAAACTCTACAGAAAGCACATTATAAAATCCACTATGTTATATACAGAAATGTTGGCTATAAATAATACAGATAAGTAACTTACAGTTTAGAGAATTACTATCAACACAGTATTTGTTGTAAATGTGAAGCTGCTGTTGATCCTCTCTAGAAGGTGTGACTCCTTTGGCGAGATCTACTTTAGATTTTCGTCCCTTATTTTCATTACTCTGTAAGAAAACAAGGTACCTCACTATATTCATGTGGAGTTGTCACTGGGGTGGTATCCTCAAAGGTACATCTTCAGTGCCTTTAGATAGGGAATGCATTAGTAGCACATTCCCTTACAATTCTTTTTTGTTTCTGTTTATTCGGATTCCCCACATGTGATTTATTTTTGGTGCCGGGTCTGCTTTCGTCCATTTTTATAGATAACGTCATCGTGTCAGAAGAAAAATAGCAAGCCTCACTGCAGTACAGAAATAAAGAAGCAAACTTCGGACATCAAACGTCTTGACTGATCAACTATGTGTACAAAGGCCTTTATTTCCCTACTGAAATGTGTGGGAACAGGTTCATGTTCCCAGGGCATTTTGTTCTGTCGGCTTGGGCTTATCTAGTTATCATGTTAAGGTTATTTATGATTTTTATTTATTATTTATTCATGATGGTTCTAGGTCTGCAGTCCTCTACAGACATTTGTATGCAGTGATTAGTCAGTTATGCAAATGTGTCACATTTAAAACAGACAACAGTGAACTCAAATGACCCTCACGCTGGTGTCAGATTTTAAAGTCTTTTAAGACATCTTTAGCCTCTTAAGGTGATCCTTGGCGATGTCTCCTCTTTCTCTCTGAGACAAGAACAGGCTGATGCAGAACGACTTCACTGTAATTGCCAGGGATTTGAAATTGTCTCTTGGATTTACCTCAGTTGTTAAAGTGAATGTACTCTTTTTTGCCAGTGTGACACCCACAAATGCACCATCTAATTTAATCATCATCATGTGTCTTTCAAAAACAATGGGCGTGAATGCTAATCCGAGCTTACTGCATGAGATCACCGAGATCAACTCATTCACGGGTGAAATGACACAAAGCTTGACAGGGCCAATGTCTAAGTGCCAGCTGTTTCATTGGTTCTTGTACGTTCATATATACTCCAATGTTCCCATATACATTTAGATATGATGCAGAACAACAACTATATGTCAGTGATAAATGTTCTTTTCCCATTCATGTTTAACTACTAAATTTAGTTTGATAAGGAAAACTGCCATTGAGCTGGCTCTGAGTGGTCTAAGCCGGTCAAGCTGGGTATGGTTATACCATGGATGAACATCAAACAGAACCCACTGGAACTTTTTTATTACCTTTCAATCAAATGTGAGAGTACAGCTTAATCAGTTTGAAAGACCTCCTAAGATCTGTGCTCAGACAAGCTCAAAAAAACAATTTAGATTAATTTAGGAAATTTAGATTAGGGAAATATGGCCTAAAATGTTATCACAATAACTCTCCATATCAGTCCATACTTATGATTATTACAATTTAATATATATGTTGTTAATACATTGAATTGTTATTTTGGCCCACCCATCAACCATCCCTCCATACTGGAGGGTGATATAAAAGAAAAGATCACAAAAATTCCCTTTGATTGTAACCATGAAAAATGTACATTTATATTATATCTTACATCATATATTTATGGTCTGTCACAATGGGTATTCACTCCTCTTTTCAGGAACTCTCCATCTCCTCAATTAAAGTTAAAGATAATAATGAATCTAGTATGTGTAGCATGCTGTGGACAATAGTTAAGAAGAGTGAGCTTGAAAGGATTTTAAATTATTTAAAAAAAATGTATTTAATTTAAAACTTTAAAATGTACAAACGTGGCTAAGAAACTTGAACAGGAATAAAAATGTTATAATGTTATAAAATAATGTTATAAAATCTACTGCCATTGTTCATTTGGATGGATGTACTGCAGTGATCTGCATCAGTGGCAGATGAAACTGGGAATACATCTTTCAGTCATGTACCTTTTTAATCAACAGTTTTCCCAGCTTTGGAGGACAAGGCAAGTTCATCTTCATCATCAGTCGTTTTCCTAGCTGGTTCTATACATCTTTGTCCCCGTTTCCTCACTGCCAGTAGGGAGACATCTTTGCAATGGGAAATGACCCTCATGCATGCAGTAGCTACTGCTGTGGTTGGGTTTATTTTTGCTAGCTGTTAGATATGTCCATATCAAAATGTCAAAAGCTTATGATCATTATTGGCATACATTTTATCGAGATCCTGTTTCGAGATCATTTTAGCACCCTGTTATAATGTTTCAGCATACATACATAGTCCTGTCCTGTAACAAGAGCACCATACAGCCTTTATGCCTGTGTGTTTGTTTGTGTGTGTGTGTGTGTGTGTGTGTGTATGTGGGTTTATGAGCCTAAGCAACATTGTCCTGTTTATCTCTGCAGCTTCTGAACAGCCTCTGCAAGTGGGGCATATAATTATTTTAAACATGGTGCATGAATCACCAGTGCAGCCATGTGAGACGTCTTTGCTCAAGCTGCTTTCTGGCTGAGGCCCAGTCTGAAGATTCTGGCTAGTAGCTAATATCTTTCCTTCCCTCTCTTATCTCCTTATTCCCATGTTGTTGGTCTCTATGACACTAGGTCATTTACATGTTGCCTCTTACATGTCTTACATTAGATTCAAGTCCCCTGTGGTGGACTCCTATTAGCATGCTTATGGAGTGTACTTCTGACAGCCAATCAGGAGTCATACTGGATACTGCATACTGGAACTGCAGTGCTTATGGGCTCACCGGTCCTGATAACATCAACTAGTTTAGGACTTAGTCTTAAATGACATTCCCTAGTAATATGCTGGTAACATGCTAGTAATATGCTAATAATATTCACGCCCTGGACCTCGTGAAGCATCCCGCTTCTTTGCACGCTTGTTTTCCGTCACTAGAGCCATTCGCAGAAAATGTAGTACATAAGCAGCCCCAGAGTGCCTCTACCAAGAGAGCCTCATCAGCCGCACATATCAAGGCCGAAACTAGCGACAGACATATTTGAAGAACCCTCAAAAATGAAAGGAGTCCCCTCTAGAGAGACATCTCTATATTTTTTCATTTGTCTGCATTTATTCTAGACGTTCAAGGTTGAAGCTTTCATCCTGTGCAGGTGCTGGGAAAGCAAAACCAGCTGATTGTAAAACACAAAGCATTACAGCAACAGTGGACCAAAAAAAATTTTTTTTTTGGTTCAAGCATGATGTTTTGGTACAATTTTAGACCATTTGCCTACTAAACTGAAGGCCTAAACATAGAGGAAAGTTTAATATGAAGTTATAGGAGTAATCCCGGAATCCCAGTTACTCTAGTGGTTTCCAAACTGTGACTTCAAGTAAAAAATATGGTGATTTATACTGCATTAAATCTTCATTTAACATTTATGCTATTACATCCACTTCCTGACACAAACAGCTCCTCCTCCCCTGGGAGTTTGTGGGTTTTGGGGGGGTGTATGAGGGGTTTTTCTCAGGCTGTTTGTGAAAGGGTGAAGGAGATTGGCAAAAAAAAGGCACCACATGCACCCAAGTGGCCCAGAGGGGCAAGTCCTTGAGCACTTAAAGCCACAGCTCCCTCACATGCCTGCAGCTTTGTGTTGTAACACTGCTTGATGTGGCTTTGATGTGTGTGGTCAGTGGAGTCTTGAAGACCACATGTCCTACCACCTTTATAACTACAAATAAGGAAAGTTCATTTCTCTTCCTCATCCCTGGGCTCTGACCTGCTCTGCAGAGTGAACCGCATCCATAATAGAAGCTTAAAAGCATTGCTAACTTTAATCATATAGTCAGCATTATTCAGTACATCTGGTATGTTGTGTCATTGCATCAGAAACATATTTGATATATTAAGAGGGATTGAATTATGAGGCTAAATTACTCATGCATCACTGTCCAAAACAACAAGTATCTCCAAAACAATCTATGTACATAGATTTAATTGAAAACTATTTGAGAGTATTTTTATTGCTTAACTTATAAAATGCTGAACTGGCAGCTTCTCAAAAAATACATGGTTCATGGTATAATGCTAAATTCTGGTAATAAGCTTCTAATATGTATTTACATTAGCCTCAAAGGAACAGTGCATAAGTAAAGAAAAACCTTTTATGACTGATTAAATCATTTGGTTTAAGAGGAAATATGTTCAATTTTATTATTCAATTTGACTAGATTTTTTAACCCTCCTATTTTGTTTGGGGTCAATTAAATGTCCCCGCCTCTAAATAAATCATTTTTGTGCTTCATTTTAAATGACTTTTTCTTATTTCATGGGGATAAATGGGTGAACACAAAAATTAACTTGATGTTTTCAGTGTCCTGTACACACTTTGTATGCATTGGTGTTCTTAGGGGTCACTGTGACCCCAAGCTGTTTTAGCTGTATTAAACACAAAATGTAAATGATTTTGCACAAATTTGTTTTGGCTGTTTTGGATGATATTGAGGGCAATGTAATATGCAATTTTATAATCTTCAAAAAACTTTAGGGCCATAACCAAACCTAATCATACCTGTAGGAGTATGGGAGACATGAGTAGTTCACATGCCACAGAGGAGGGAAACATTTTCTGTGAGAACTTTCATATTTCCCACATCACATGTATGTTTTATTTAAAGTGTCCATTTGTCATACGTGAACTCACCATAGCACACAGTGAGAACAGCACAGAATTCTTCTGTGTATTTAACCCATTCACCAAATGAAGCAGTGGACAGTCAGTGATGCAGCACCTGGGCAGCAGAGTGTGGGGACGGTACCTTGCTCAAGGGGACCTCAGTGGTGCCACTAGTAGTCCTGGAATTCAAGCCCACAACCTTCTGATTGCAGGGGCAACTCCCTAACCACCAGGCCAGCAGCTGCCCCATACGAAAAATGCAGTATTTAGGTAGCCTGCGATGGAACATAAAGTATCTGACACATAAGTTAAATTGCCTGAGTAGCAATTTTAATTTCAGTCATTTTTGGAGATTTAAATTGCGGGGGTCAAACGGACCCCAAGCACATAGGAACATAACAGAAGCATTAATTCAATACAAATGGGCTCAACTTCATTCTATGCTGGATTCCAGAATATTTTACTGAAGACAAGATCAAAATCAAGATCAAAAGATCAAATGCTTCAGTTGAAACTGTAGAACAGTTTAAAATGCATTATCAGGGTATTTTCAGGTTTCAAGCAGTTGAGTGTGTTGTTTTTAAAGTTTTTGAAATATCTGTAGTGCTGCTTTGAGCTGGTTGTTTCATGTACTCACCTTGGCTTCACATATAATAATACAACCCAGTCTGCCTCTTTTTGTTAGGTGCAAGTGTGCTACACAGGGTTTAATTCTTTTTAGTCTTAAGCACAGCATTTTTTATAAGTACATACATTTTTAGTTAACCCATTGATAGAACCTTCATAATGACCTTTAATAATGACCTTCATTTGTAGTGCTGTGGCCCCTGTGTTTGCGGTAAGTGTTTATTTACTGCATTAATATCTGTGTGGAGTTCGCTAACCTGTCATCACAAACGCATGCAGAACAGAGTCATTTTTATTTTCCTAATTATGGCTCATAATCCTGAACGCTGTCATAGAGAGCTGCCATAATTGTTTTGTTCCATCCATTAAGAAGTGTTAATGGCGGAGCAGTGGGGTGGAGAATTTGTAGCTGTTTACTTTTCAAACTGCTGAACTCGGAAGTGCCACTCTTTACATAACAGGGTGCCCCATAGACACACCACACACACACACACACACACACGCATGCACAAACGAACGCAGACACGTAGACGTGTGGTAATTGCGGGGCACCAGTGTGTTGAAGTGCTGGCTGCTTTCTCAGTGCTGATCTCCGCGCCGTTTTTTTTTACGTAACTTGTTTTGCAGTGGAACAGAAATGTATTTGTGCTGTTCTGGCACACTGGAGTGTTTTGGCCCCCACGTTCCATTGTGAAGAGCCGCTCTCCTGGCGCAGCGGCCGCAGCAGCCCGCTTTCAGCCCCACTCGGAGAGTCCGTGGGCAGCGAGACGGGCTCCAGCCCTGCCCTGGGAACCCAGACTCATTAACCTGCAGAAGAAG